>CM073744.1:18633091-19833091 GCA_037127355.1 Schoenoplectus tabernaemontani | reverse complement strand
CGTTTTGGGCGGTACCGGGTCCAATTTTCATGTTTTGCGCTCCCGGACTCGTTTTCAACGGTACCGCGGGCGCGAGGTCTAGTTTTCATGTTTTGCTCTCACGGACCCGTTTTGGGCGGTGTCGAGGACATGGGACCCATTTTCATATTTTGCGCTCCCGTACTCAATTTTGGCGGTACCGAAGGCGCCTGACCGTTTTCATGTTTTGCGCTCCCGGACTCATTTTGGTCGGCACCGATGGCGTTGTGTCATGTTTTCATGTTTTGCGCTTCCGGACTTATTTTCGACGGTACCGAGGTCGTCGGGTCCCGTTTTCATGTTTTGCGCTTCCCAGGACTTGTTTTCGGCGGTATCGAGGTCGTCGGGTCCCGTTTTCATGTTTTGTGTTGTGTTTTGGGTGGTACCGACGACGTCAGTTCTAGTTTTCAAGTTTTGCGCTCCCAACCTATTTTGGGCGGTACCGAGGGCGTCAGATCTCGTTTTTATGTTTTGTGCTCTCGGAGTAATTTTCGATGATACTAAAGGCATCGCGTCCCGTTTTCATATTTTTCGCTTCGATACTCGTTTTCGACGGTACGGTGAGCGCCGGGTCTATTTTTCATGTTTTGCGCTCCAAGACTCATTTTCAACGGTACCGAGGGCGTCGGGTTCTGTTTTGATGTTTTGTGCTCTCGGACTCGTTTTTGGCGGTACCAAGGGCGTTGGGTCCCGTTTTCATGTTTTGCGCTTCCGGACTCGTTTTGGGCGGAACGAGGGCGTCGTGTTCAGTTTTCATGTTTTGCACTCTTGTACCTGTTTTGGGCGGTACCGAGTCCGGTTTTCATGTTTAGGCTCCCGGATTCGTTTTCAACGATATCGATGGCGTCGGTCCCGTTTTCATGTTTTACAATCCCGGACTCATTTTCGGCGGTACTGAGGGCGTCGGTCCCGTTTTCATATTTTGCGTTCTTTGACTAGTTTTCGGCGGTACCGAGGGCATCATTTCTCGTTTTCATGTTTTGCGCTCTCAAACTCGTTTTGGGTAGTATCAAGGACGTCAGGTCTTGTTTTCATGCACTTTTGTGATCTTGGTTTTCATTTTTTGCACTTTCTGACTCATTTTCGGCGGTAACGAGGGCGCCGGGATCCGCATTCATGTTTTGTGATCTTGGACTCATTTTCGGCGGTACCTAGAGCGTCGGGTCCCATTTTGATGTTTTGCGGTCCCGGACTCGTTTTGGGCAGTGTCGAGGGTGCCGGGTCCCGTTTTTATGTTTTGTGCTCACAGACTCATTTTTGGCGGTACGAGGGCGCCGAGTCCAGTTTTCATGTTTTGCGCTCTCGGACCCGTTTTGGGCGGTACCGAGGGCGTTGGACCCGTTTTCATATTTTGTGCTCCGGACTCGTTTTCGGCGGTACCGAGGGCTTTGGGTCCCGTTTTCATGTTTTGCGCTCTCAGACTCATTTTGGTCGGTACCGATGGCGTCGGGTCCCGTTTTCATGTTTTGCGCTCCCGGACTTATTTTCGGCGACCGAGAATATATTCGGATTGTATTCCACTTCTTATGTGCAAAGTGAATATATTAGAACTTACATACTAAAGTGTTATCATTTACGTGCCAAAGTGATATTTGAATTATAAATTTGGAAGAGTATGTATAGAGAACTAGGATAATAGTTATGGAGACTTGTGAAAATAGTTCAGAATTAAGATATAATATGAATAATTTTTAGAGTTGAAAGGATGGATATCGATAGAATGATTATGAAGACAAATTGAATAGTTGATATAATTGATAAAGTGATATGTTTTAGTATATATATAAAAACTTATTATTAAATTTGTAATTGCATACGAGAAATAGATTTAAAGCATATTTAACCTTTTTAAAGACAACGACGGTAATACGTAATAAAGATTTTCTGCATAATGTGTTATATTATATATATAAATAAATGATGTCGAATGAATGTAAGACCATGCTTATAACAGGGACTAAACTAGAATGAGACAGAAAGAAAATTAAATACTTGATCATCATCAGTGCAATTAATTGCATCAATATATAAACAATTCTACGTGAAAAGCATTTCATATTACGTAAGGTGAAGTAAAACTTTTAATTACATAAAGAGAAGGGATCGGTTGACAATGAGTTATTTTGACAATTTTGATAATGAACTTCTAACTAACTAACAACAACAACAATAAAGCCAATGAACCTCTAACTAAATACAAAAAAAAAATCTTAAATTAAAAAAAGTTTATAGACATGTTCTTCTACATTTATATTGATGGTCATTCAAATTTTATACAATTTTATTATCATTCGATAGTTCATCAAAAATCATCAAATTTTCATATAATTTAAAATGGTTTTAAATTAACGGTCTTTGATGGACTATCAAACGATAATGAAATTACATAAAATTTTAATGACCATCAATCTAAAAGTAGAAGAATACATCTATAATTTTTTTTTCATTTTTAAGTTTTTTTTATATTTATTTATAAGTACATTGTCAAGATTATCAAAATAATCCATTGTCAATGAATCCCACTCTTACATAAAACTCATGCATATTTTGTTAAAAAAAGAAAAGAAAAAAGCGAGCGTGCTGTAAATTTTCAAATCGGGGGCAGATTTACATTTATGAAATGGGTCAGCTGATTTTCATTTATTTTTTAAAATGTTATAGTTATATATTAGGGGTCGTGCTAACTATTTTCTATAAAAATCTCTCATTTTTTTCTTTAATTTTTTTAACACACACACAATAGATAAAAATATTTTATTTTGTATAAAATATGAACATCTAGAGCAGACAAATTATGTATCCCACATAAATCAAAATAGTTAGGGAACATATTTGGAGGATAACAACTTATCAAAAATAAAAAGTTAAAAAAAGAAAAAACAGTTAGGGGACATATTTGAGATAAAACACAGATCAAACTATAAGCCGAAACACTCATTTTGTTCATATTTATACATATGAGTATTCATATTCACTTATAGATGTGCTAATACTTAATTACTGAGGTGTTCATATATGATCATGGAATATAAAAATAAAAATTTTGAGAAGTTGAAAAAAAAAATAGTTGGGAGATAAATTTGGGGTATATAACACATATTGGAGCATCCATATTATTCATACGAGTGGATATACCGTGAACTTAAGCTCACGGAGGTCTTCCACGAACTTAACTCAAAAAATATATCAAATTATCTCCAAATTTGAAAATTTCACTCTCATTAAATTCTTCATATTGAAATCTTATGGGGTACAAAAAATTGGGATGTTTCAAATTTTCTAAGTCACTCTTTTTAATTTTTGAAAATTGGCTCTAAAAATAATAATAAAATATTCAATGTTTGTACATTATTTTTAAAAATTGAAAAAAGTGACTTAGAAAACTCGAAACATTCTAAAATTTTATACCCCATAAAATTTCAATATGAAAAATTTAATGAGAGTGAAAAATTAAAATTTAAAGATGATTTGATATACTTTTTGAGTTAATATATATATGTGTGTATTTTTACTCTATTCATACATATATATGTGAGTATTCATATTCATTAATATAGTTATTTATATTTAATTACTGGAGTGTTCATATCTTATTGTGAAATAGAAAAAATGACAACAAAAAATAGAAATATTGCTGAATATGTATAGTTGAAAGAAAAAAATAATTAAGGGGAATATTTGGGGAATAGAACACTAATCAAGGCATAAGTCCAAACATCCATGTTGTTTGTATTTATACATATAAGTATTTATATTTACTTATAGAGTTGTTCATATCTAGTTATCAAGGGTGTTTATATCTGATCGTGAAATATAAAAACTTATCAAAAATAAAAATATTACTGAAAATAAAAAGTTAGAAGAGAAAATAAATTAGGGACAAATTTGAACATAAAATTTTGAGATTAAAAGATTTTCTTATATATTAATTTATCATGATTTTTTGAAAAAAATATTATAGTACAATGATTTGACCCCAATACTTTTTTGGCAGAACTTCTATGATTGACCCCATAAAACTTCTATAGTAGTTCGTGTTATTAAAGTGTCTGAATCATTTTGCTTTACATTATTTTTAGAAAAACTGTGATGGATTTTAATTAAAATAAACTCGTAGATGCTTTGCATTGAGAAACATTCATTTATATGAATTGAGTGGCATGTATAAAGTAAAATCAAATTAAATAAAATAGAGAGGCTAAAGTAATGTTGTACTCTCTTTTTTGTTCCTAGAGGCCATTTGTCGATTTCAAAATTTGTAAATTTTATTGTAATACATATCATAAAAAAAAAAAATGTTCTGTGATTAAAAAGATTGTTTGTACTTTCATTAACTAAAAAGAAAAAAGACAAATATATGCTAAGATTTTATACTTCATCCTGACACCTCAATTACAAGTTCGCAACATAATATTAGCCAGACAAATTTCATTTTACTAAAATAAATAAGCAATGATGTGTGCCTATAGGGAAAAAAACTAATATTAATTAATAATTATTTATGTCAATTTGTTGTTAGTACTATTGTTAATATACTAGTAATTATCATAATTATAATCTTATTACTATTGTTAATACTACTATTAATTATCATAATGACAATTATAATTATGATAATTATTATTTTTATTTTTTACTATTATAATTGTTATGAGACTAATTGGTTTGACTTCATAGGCAAAAATGCTTCCTCCTCCCCGGATCAATAAATGCGGGATGAAAATATACATTTCAATAACTAGCAATATACTCACACGTTGCAGTAGACTTTTTATTTAAACATAAAAATATTATAATATAAAAAAATTCACATTGATCTAATATTAAATTATAAATTCATCAAATTATAAAGAAAATCTATAATAAAAATCAGATTTAATCTTGAATGAAATTTTCTGCACAATATGAATTAATGATTCATGGTGTTTATGATAAGAAAAATGAATTATTCTAGCATATATTATCACCATTAATTTCTTATCAAATATGTACAAAGTTGCTAATCATAGCGCATACCTTAACCCTTAAATTATTTTTTTATATCATAACATAAATAGAAAAATATTGAGTATTCTAATTTATAAATCATGTGCATAAATAGAAATAATAGTATATATGAGAAAAAAATGAAGAGAAAGATGGGATAAATGGACACGATTATATACGTTTGATCAATCAAAAATAGATTATTATCCGTTTAATTGAGAATAAAATGGATATAATAAAAAATATATGATAAAAAATGGACCATCCAATTCTTAGATATTTTATATAATAATATAGATTTCTACTGCTTGAAGCCTTGGACAGTTCCTTTCTATGGTTTCTAAAATATTAAATGGAAAATACTGGAAAGACGACTAGACGAGACAGTTGTACTACCCCGTAAAAAGAGCCATCTGCATTTTAACATTCATGTTGTAAGGTGCCAGTCATTAACTCCGAAAAATGACCTCGAGAATTTTCTTCTATATTCTTTTATTCTAATCCAGAGAAGAAAATGGGAGCAATTTCTTTTATCATTGCAACTCATTTATTATGGAGCATTCAT
Organism: Schoenoplectus tabernaemontani; assembly: GCA_037127355.1. Classification (NCBI taxonomy): domain Eukaryota; kingdom Viridiplantae; phylum Streptophyta; class Magnoliopsida; order Poales; family Cyperaceae; genus Schoenoplectus; species Schoenoplectus tabernaemontani. The sequence continues at coordinate 19,827,522 of CM073744.1, read as the reverse complement.
TTTAACCGGAGGAAGAAGAATTGAGGCCACAGATTTATTTATAGGCTCAAGTTACAAGGCCCAAGTACCGCACGCAACTTTGAATAATCCTATTAACCACACCTGGTCGGTTGGTGAATACTTAATATGTTTCTGTTTCAGGCCTTTAAATTGTAGACTTGTAGTTTGTAAAATTTTAAAAAATAAATTGGAAGTGCTGATATATATATATATATATATTAGATTTATAAAAGTTGGAAACTAGTATATATATAGAGATAGTTTACGGTACTTTGCAAAATAAAAAATCGTTATTATTTCGGTATGAGATTTTATATTCCGATGTCTTAAATGGTCAATCTAAATTGTTCAATAATTTCTTCAAGTCAAAATTTGTAGGATATTAAATTTTATAATTTTTTGAGTTTTCTAACTATTTTTTAAATTATTTTTAAAAATAACCCTATTTAATATAAGAAAATAGCTTATTTCAGAGCTATTTTTAAAAATAATTTAAAAAATAGTTATAAATCTCAAAAAATTATGAAATTTAATATCCTATGAGATTTAAATATGAAAAAATTATTGAACAATTTAGATTGACTATTTGAGATATCAGAATATAAAAACTCATCCTGAAACAATAATGATTTTTTACGTTATAAAACATCATAAGCTATCATATATATATATATATATATATATATATATATATATATATATATATATATATATATATATATATATATATATTTCCAATGAATTATTAGTTGCTGGCGACAGTCTTATCATGCAAAGCGGTTACCACTTACCAGTTACCAGCTACTCTGGCAAGTGGCATGCAGACGCAGTACTGTTCCACTGGAGTCTCGTAAAAATAAAGTTTTACTGTAGGGAAGTACTTTTAGAGAGTCAATAGAATAGAATATTTTAATTATTTGTTAGTTACAGTACGGATTGGCCGATATTATGAATTTGTAAATTTATTTTTAAAGTCTGAACATTTGATTGAACTGATTTTCATATGCGAATTTATTTATAAGTTTGTGGATCGAATTTTGTAATTTTTAATTATAATTTATTTATTATTTTTAGATAATTAAAACTCACCTGATTTAAATATTCTAAATCATTCAAAGAAGTGATATTTATCTATCTAAAAACAGAGTAAAAAAATTAAATTTAGCCTACAGTAAGTTCGTATTTGGTATCATATTAAGCAAAGATATGGATTTATAGTACGGATCAATCTGTAATATGCAATAGTATAATAGACTCACTCTTTTTGAAAAAAAAACTATTTAGAAGGGTTAGAATATAGAATTTTGGTTAAGAGCATCATATGCAGCATAAAAATATATTCGACTTAATTTCAGCTGTCCAATTAATGAAATGCAAAATAAGGATTAAATATTCACCTTTTATTTTCTAGCTAATAATGCCAATAGATTACATTTTGATATTGGAGAATTAAATTATGTACAATCATTTGTTGCATTAGGTAAGAAAAAATTCATAAAACATGCATGGAGCTCCATAGAAGTCATCCTTTATTTATTCTACTGATTATGAAAGTTAAATCTTGGAACAGACATATATATATTTTTTTTGAGGAATAACAGACATATTCCCCACCCATATACATTTTAAGTAAATTGTTCAAGACTTTTTCTTGTGACCCGGAGAGACGCACTAAATTATATTAATACTGAACCGTGGTACCAATGTAATAATGCACCTCTCAATTTCCACATGAAATTAAAAAAGGGAAACATGCTTCCCAGTTTTCCTGTATAGAGCTTGTAACCAAAGTATTCATATACGAAATAGCATTCTATAAATTAACAGCGCTTATACGAAATTTAACTGCTATTACACTTGCGCACTAGCGCATGGGATTCTGCCTTAAAATCAATTGCTGCAGCTGGTATCAGTATCCAGTCCTGATTCTGCAGCTTGTAATTAGTGCAGCTTTGACTGACAACGTTTACTAGGTGCATTTTGACTGCCTTTTTCTTCCTCGGTAAATTACATGTGAGTTGGGGGAATCACTGAGCTCTGATTTGCTTTGTTATAAGCAACAGACACGTCACAGATATCACGACAACCAATTTTATTGGTTACTGAGCTACAAATATTTGTTGCTTTTAATTAATGGCAGTAGCAAAATGTTCCCCCTTCTTTTGGTTGTTTTCCTTTTCCTTTTCCTTTCCCTTTTGATTTTGATGCAAAGCATGCAAGCAGTTATATATTACTCTAGCTTCATAACTTATTGCAAAAAAAAAATTATGAGGTTGATTATATAAAAGGCAAAATTTTGGGAAAATAACAAGAGAATCTTCATAACTATGACATCCAAATGAAAAAAAAAACTTAAATCTTTTTTAGCAAGCTTCGTAAGAAATAAAAAGTTTTTCTAACCAAACACAATTTAACAAGAACTATAGCTCACATAAAATTCAACCCCTAGAAATATCCTCTCTTTCCTGATTTTCAGAACCCACTGAAAGCCTAGGTCCTGCAAATGAAGAAAAACTTAAATCACTAACACTTCTTCTACTTGGTACCAAATTTTCCTGGGTCTTTTTACAGTATGCAATAGCTCCTTGAATTGAGCTCTCCTCCTCCAACCACCGGTTCAAATCACTCGAAGAACACATCGACAGACCCGACACTTGCGAAGATTTGCCCGTCAGCCGCTTCCGGATTACACCTGAGAAGGATTTCCTATGAATGGTCCCCTCTTCTAGAGATTTATCTCTATTAATGGTGCTTTTTAGTGTAATGCTAATCAACTTAGCACCAAACCGGTCGTGATCTTCTTCAATGGAGGTGTTGGGTTTGGCAAATAGGGACTTGAGATAGTCTCTTGAGGCCTTAACTTTTGAACTCAAATGGATTTGTTTGAAAAACTTGAGCCTCTTTGGCCAATGCTTTTTAGGGATCGATTTAGCTGGTGGCTGTTCTTTGAACTCATCAATTGGTATATCCTTGGAGAAATTGGAGAGGGGTTCATGGAAAATTTTATGAACAAGTTCAAGCCTTGGTGGTAGTTGCAGAGGGAGTATGTTTCCTTTGTAGAAAAGTTCATCGGCCGGATATGTGCCAATTTCTCTCTCTGCATTGTTTGAGCTCATTTTAAACTCAAAATCTTCACTATCTTTTGAAGGATTCAAAATTTTGGGGCTAAGATCCATGTCTATGTAGTCTTTCTTTATTGTGATTAGAGGAGGAGCAAAGAGGGTTTTAGCCATGGCCAAGCGCTTTGCTCTTGTGCAAAAAGGAGGGAGAAGAGGTATCATTTAAAGTTTGAACGGGACAAAAGAAAGGATAAGGAGCTAAGTGCGATAAATGTAGTTAGAGAGACTGTTACATGGGTCCCCGCACTATTTATCCCTACTTTTTAACTGAGCTTATTTTGAGGTAAATAAATTCGATATTAAATGAGTAGAGCGAGCTGATAATGGGCACCAGTAGCGCATCCTCCATATCCAACTCTTTAAACAATATTCATCATTCTAGAGAAGGGTCCCCACATTATAAAATTTTGATGTCTGTCATAAATTTATTTTTAATTTATAAGTTAAAGTTTCTCACTTATGAATCAAAATCATTGATTTTATTAATTTTCGTGTTTGATGTATGCACATAAAAATTTATAATTCTTAAAATTAATTTTATGATTACAAAATGAATGCATCTAGTTAGTTAAATTATGTATGAAAAATTAAAATGAGTACTTATTATCTGTTATTACTAAAAATATACTTGAAGAAACTACTAATATGAATGTAGAACTATTATTGGAATGCAATTTAAGGTATATAAAGATCTGGAAATCTATATCTAAAACTCTAAGTACACGTGGCGAGATTTCAAACATTTTGTTTGTTATTTCGTCAAGAACAGAATGTTTTTATACCTTTTACAGAATATGATAACACATAATCGCCTTAAATAATTATGATTCTATTTATTTCACCAAGGCAAATATTTCTAAAATTGTAAGATGTTGTGGAAAATATTTTTATTTTCTATTAATTTTTCATATCATTGTGATTCTCTAACTTTTAGGATAGAGATCAACAACAACAAGTAAAGTACAATTTTATTAAGCCAGCATTTTATTTTTATTTCGTTTTTTTTTCGTGGACTCCCATGACTGATCATATTCACACCAAAATCATTTTCAAACTACTGTCATTTGACAAGTGAAGTAAAATTAAAGCGGAGTAATTGTTAGATCATCTTAAAGCGGTTACGTTTAATAGATAAAATAAATAGATGAAATAATCAGAATATAAAACGTTAAACTTGATTTTAAAAAGCACTTTTACTCCGTCAAACGGTAGAATGTCACTGGAACGAGATTAATGCAAATTTTGCTTATTCAATATTATATTTGACTGATATGACAGAAATGTAGTCAATAAGAAGAAAATAATAGTTTGTACACTTAAGCTTCACAATGATATTATTTTTCATTTGAGATTTGTTCTAGCAAACCATCTTTTAGCGTATTTTTTTTTTCAAAAATTTTTCTTTTCGTCAGAGAAATAAATACCTATATTACAAAAATAAATACAAGAAATTGCACTTCGTCGTTAACAAATCAGACAATTTGCATTGTGATAATGGGAAATTATAAATTGCATATAAGAAAAAGGTGTTTCATTTTTTAACGTGTTTGATTCTCCCATGATAAATCTTTTAGAAAAATACTCACATTAGTTGAATATATGTACCATTTAATTCTAAAATGTTTGTACTGTTTGATTAGGTCAAAATAGATGGAACCCCGTTCGTTATTATATTTTTCTGTTTCTATTCCTTATAAGTGTCTTTGTAGTTCGGCATTATATAAAAATAAATATGAAAATTAAAGTAACTCATAATATATCAGATTGAACTCTACATATGGACAATAATAATGGCAGTGATTATCTTTGTGTTAATGCAGGAGATGTATACAAAAGGGACTAAGGGAGTAGGACTGAAAAGTTAGATATAGATTATTGAACCGTACACTAATTTGTTGGTTTTCTTAGACCGTCATTAAATATAAAAAAGTAATAATAATAGGAGGCAGGAACCGAAGCAAGACTAATTGACTAGTGCTGACATCTAATTTGACCAGTTAAGACAAAAGAGAACAGTAATTACATTAACGTGGAGCCATAACCTTACATCCACATTCTCGCGCTCTGTGCATCTGTGGCACCGTGAATTTTACATTATTTTCCACTACTAACAACCATAGCGGCGCTGCGGCAGTATGAATTTTATATTACTGTGCTGATGTATTAGTGTTCTAAATTTATGTCTATGCGGAGTATAATATGGAATGATATGGTTTGAGAGCGGTATGATATAGTTGTTGGGTACAGTACGGTATAATTTTAGATCGTATTTTAATCATATCGTATCTGATTTTTTAAAAATTGACAAAGTATGATACATAACGGTTCATAATTTAGACACGATATGATACGACACGAAACAAGAATATCACACGACACGACACAAATTCAATATTTTATAATTTTGACATTAAGTCAAGGGTATGTTTTCAACTTTAGCATCCATATAATATTTTTATCATTATGGTATCTATAGTAGTTTTGAATCATGTTTCAGCGCAACTAACAAAGTTTTAACTGACAAAAGAACGAGATTGATGAAAAAATATTTCAGACTCTAGTTTTGTTGAAGGATTTGAACGATACATAAAATATATTTTAAGATAAGTCGCGAATGTACTCAATTGATTGAGAAAAAATTACCACTGCATCAAGTTCTGAACCGAGTAAAAGAAAACCAGAGATGAACTAGCATGTGAGAAAGAAGATCCATTTGTGAGATACTCAAATTTATATATGTACAACTGTAAATAATATGATTATACATTATTAAGACATATTTATTATGATTAAAATATATTTAGCTTGATTAAGTTATGTTATATTGCATAAACATGATACGATTATACATGATATGATTAAGCACGATACGGTAGACATGATGTGTCTTATTTGTGTCGTGTCATAATCGTGTTGTTCCACCCCTCTATTAATTTTAGACACGACACGGCATGACGTAGTGGATAATACATCCATTGTATGATATTCGGAATTTCTTTTTTTTTTTTGGGAGAAAGTGTTAAGTTTTTCGTATAAATCTAGCTTCCAGTCTTCTAGCTGATGTTTAAAATCTAAATCTGTGAAAAATTAGCTTTTCTCTTGTTAAACAAAATTGTTGTGGAACGTAAGTCCGCGATCCAACTAAATCGAAATTACTGGATTAGATAAGATGCACTCTCCTATGAACATGCACTGGGATATTAGGATGGGAAGTAATTAAGCCACATCTAATGATTTAAATTTGATAAAAAAAGTAATATCAATTTATTCCACTCATTATATAGCTGATTTTCTTCCAATAAAATCTATGAGCAGGAAGTTTTCTACAAAAAAAAAAATCAATCTCAATCCAGACAGTCAAATGTTAGAGTTTTTTTTCTAGGCATTTCAAAAAGAAAAAAAAACGTTATTTAAATTTATTTGAGTTTCTTTTGTTTATTTCTTATTTTCTTATAGATATAAATATGTATAATAAATATGAGCATTTTAGAATACAATTGCTATCAATTAATAAATATATATACTTTCTAATTAGCATTACTTATTATTATTATAATTAAGTATAAATAAACTCAAATCTATATAATAGCAAAAAAATAATTAAATTACTTATGAATATTAATTTAAATTATTATGAATGAAAATAATTCTACATATTTTGCTTTAATAAATAAAAAAAATTATGTATATTTTTGTAACTGCCTGTTTTCAGCTGTTCTCAATTTAATTACCTGCATGTAGACAAGTCTAGATGGGTTCATATATCAAAATTGCCCGTTGCGTGTACATGATATTTCTTTGAGAAAAAAGAAGAAGTCATTTTCATACCCATAGTCAGTAGCGGATGCAGATTTTAGTCAGTGGTCAATTATCGGATTATAATAGTTTATCGAGTTCAAATTCATTAATTAATCGGATACTAAATAAAATAATAATAATTTAATATATATTCTAATCTAATAAAAATTATTAAAATAATATCATTTTATATATTAAAAATAATAACAAAATAAAGCTCAAAGTAATAGATAATCAAGTTGATGAAGAAAATTTTCGTCTACGTAATTTTATATTTTTATATTTTTGCATAATTATTCCATTACACACGATATTAAATATTTTTTCTCAATAAAAATAATCAGACAATTCAGGGGACAAAAAAATTTTCAGGAGGATAAATTATTGAAAGCATTATCAAATAATACTATTTTTCAAAATTTAGAGAGGACAGTTGCCCCTGAACTCTCTTGGATCCGCCCTGTGTGTAGTCATGAATGTGTCCTTTTAATATATTAAAAATAGAAATAGTGATGTCCTGAATGCTCGTTTAGCTTTCGGATTCTTCACAATTGCGCACACTGTTTCGAATTTACTTGGAAACATTTTTATTTTACAAATTATTTTTTAATTGAAAATTTCACTGAGACGTAAGCTTATCGAGATATAACGGTGTATTTTCTTAAATAAATTTATGTTATTATAAACTATTTAATTTTTATAGGGCGAATGATAGAATATTTCATTAAATAATGAGAGCCATCTTTAAAAATGTTATTGTTCAAGAAATATTCCCTTCAATTTTTCAAACTATAATTATTGGCACCAAGGAAAAAGGATTATCATCCAATACAAGTTAATTATTGGTATTGTAGAAAAAAAACAATGATTGATTGATTAATTTTACGAATACAAGTTAATTTCCTTTATATAATTAATGATGCGCAAATATCTCACTGAGATCAAAACCTCGACCTAGGATTTATATTCAATACTTTTTTCATCTTATTGTTAGAGGCTGCAATTTATTTATGTTATAGCTGAAATTTTCTTTTAATATATTTTCTACTTAAAAATAAAAAAATCTATCTATCTATCTATCTATCTATCTATCTATATATATATATATATATATATATATATATATATATATCGGCACGTGCGTCCGCATACCACATATATAATATACAATGGCCTTCCATATACAGAAATTCGTATTAAAAAAATATTGCAATTAATACGTCCAATGAAATAAAATTTTGGTTCTAGAACACAATGCATATTTGTTATTAATGATGTCTACTATTCATTTATATAATAATCGTTTTATTCTCATACCTTTATGATACGAAAAATCACCAAAATGCATAGGAGATACCATTAATAAATGAATATTATATAAATGCATAGGGAACATCATTAATAAATGATTATAATATAAATGAATAGAGGACATCATTAAAAATAACTTTATGAATTTTGATGATTTTATGTGTTGAAATGAGACTATAAATGGTAGAAACATTGAATAAACAAATAGAAGAAGTATAGTTTTTAATGTATTTGTATTCATCGTTGTGCATAATTCATATTCTAACGGCTCGAGCACACAAATATTATAATATAAATCCATAGAATATATCATCTAAAACATCATTATGTATTTTGGTAATTTTATTTATTGAAATGAGACTCCAAATGACATAAAATTTGTATAGAGTGAAATACACATTTAATGCATTTGTGTTGATCAATCAACACAATTTGTATAAGAAAGGTTTGAGAACACGATGATAATAATATAAATGAATAAGGGATATCATTCAAAATATCATTGTGTATTTTTGTGATTTTATGTGTTAAAATGAGGCAATAAATGTTAAAAAACTTCAAAAAGATAACAAAAATGTATAGTTTTTAATGCATTTTCATTCATCTTTGTGCGTAAGTAGTGTCCTAACTGTTCGAGCACCTAAAAATTATAATATAAATCTATAGAATATAACATTTAAAATAACTCTCATATTTTGGTGATATTATATATTGAAATGAGACAACAAATGATACAAAAATCGAGTAAATAGAAATATAGCTTTAATGCATTTGTGTTGATCTTTCAATGCAATTCATGTCATAAACATTCGAAAATATAATGATTATGATGTAAATGAATAGAACACATCATCCAAAATAACTTTATACATTTTGGTGATTTTGCGTATTAAAATGATGCTACAATGATAGAAAGTTTGAATAAACAAATAGAAGAAATATAGTTTTTAATGTATTTGTATTCACATTTGTGCGTAATTTGTATCCTAACAGCTCGAGCGTGGAAATATTATAATATAAATCCATAAAATATATTATTTAAAAAATCACTATGTATTTTGATAATTTCATGTGTTGAAATGAGACTATAAATTATACAAAACTCGAATAAACTAAAATAGAGTTTTAATGTATTTTTGTTAATCTTTCAACATTGTTCGTGTCATAAAGGTTGGAGAACATGATGATTATAATATAATAATATAAATGATTAGGGGCATCATTCAAAATAGATTTGTGCATTTTGATAATTTTATGTGTTGAAATGATGCTACAAATGATAGAAAACTTGAATAAACAAATAGAAGACATGTAGTTTTTAATGCATTTGTATTCTTCTTTGTGCGGAATTCATGTCATAACGGCTCTACACGCAAATATTATAATATAAACCCATAGAATATATCATTTTAAATATTATTTTCTATTTTAGTAATTTTATGTGTTGAATTGAGGAAATAAATGACACAAAAACTGGAATATACTGATGTACTTTTTTTATGCATTTATGTTAATCTTTCAATGTTATTCGTGTCATAAAGTTCCGAGAACAAAATGATTATTATATAAATGAATAGGGGACATCATTCATAATAATTTTGTGTATTTTTATGATTTTATGTGTTAAAATGAGGTAATAAATAATAAAAAACTTGAAAAAAGTAACAAAAAAGTATAATTTTTAATGCATTTATATTCATCATTGTGCGCAACCCGTGTCCTAACAGCTCAAGCACCAAGAAATTATAATATAAATCCATAGAATACATCATTAAAAATAAATTTGTAATTTTTTGATTTTATAAATTAAAATGAGATAAAAAATGATACAAAACTCGAGTAAACTGAAATTCACTTTTAATGCATTTGTGTTGGTCTTTCCATACAATTCATGCCATGCAAGTTCTAGAACACAATGATTATAATATAAATAAATAGAAAACATAATTAAAAACTAATTTGTGAATTTTAGTGTTCTTATTTGTTGAAATAAGGCTACAAATGTAAGAAAACTTGAATAAACAAACAAAAGAAGTATAGTTTCTAATGCATTTGTATGCATGTTTGTGCGTAATTCGTATCCTAACGGCTTGTGCATGGATATATTATTATATAAATCCATAGAATACATAATTTAAAACATCACTGTGAATTTTAGTGATTTTACGCATTGAAATGAGACTATAAATGATACAAAACTCGAATAAACTAAAATAGAGTTTTATTGCATTTGTGTTGATCTTTCAACGCTATTTGTGTCATAAATGTTCGACAACATGATGATTATAATATAAATGAATAGAGAACATTATAAAAAATAACTTTATTAATTTTGATGATTTTATGTGTTGAAATGACGCTACAAATGTTAGAAACATTGAATAAACAAACAAAAAAGTATAGTTTTTAATGCATTTGTATTCATCATTGTGCATAATTCATATTCTAATGGCTCGATCACACAAATATTATAATATAAATCCATAGAATATATCATTTAAAACATCATTGTGTATTTTGATAATTTTATTTGTTGAAATGTGACTTCAAATGTTATAAAATTTGTATAAAGTGAAATACACATTTAATGCATTTGTGTTGATCATTGAACACTATTAGTGTAAGAAATATTTGATAATATAATGATTATAATATAAATAAATAAGGGACATAATTAAAAATATTTTTGTGCATTTTTGTGATTTTATGTGTTGAAATGAGACAATAAATGTTAAAAAACTTCAAAAAGATAACAAAAAAGTATAGTTTTTAATGCATTTCCATTCATGTTTGTGCGTAATTCGTTTCCTAATGGCTTGAGCACCGAAAAAATTATAATATAAATTCATAGAATAAATCATTTAAAATAACTTACATATTTTGGTGATATTATATATTAAAATGAGACAATTAACGATAGAAAAATCGAGTAAATAGTAATATATTTTTAATATATTTGTGTTGATCTTTTAATACAATTCATGTCATAAACGTTCGAAAATATAATGATTATAATGTAAATGAATAGGGGACATCATTCAAAATATATTTGTGCATTTTGATGATTTTATGTATTGAAATGAGACTACAAATGATAGGAAGTTTGAATAAAAAACAGAAGAAGTATAATTTTTAATGTATTTATATTCATCTTTGTGCGTAATTTGTATCCTTACGGCTCGAGCACAGAAAAATTATAATATGAATTCATATAATACATAAATTAAAATATCATTGTGTATTTTGATCACTTCATGTGTTGAAATGAGACTATAAATTATACAAAATTCGAATAAATTGAAATAGAGTTTTAATATATTTGTGTTGATCTTTCAACATTATTCGTGTCATAAAGGTTTGAGAATATGATGATTATAATATAAATTATTGGGGGGCATCAATCAAAATAGATTTGTGCATTTTGGTAAGTTTATGTGTTGAAATGAGACTATAAATTATAGAAAACATAATACGTATAGTTTTTAATACATTTGTATTCTCCTTTGTGCGAAATTCATGTCATAACGGCTCTATCACACAAATATTATAATATAAATCCATAAAATATATATTTTTTAAATATTATTTTATATTTTAATAATTTTATGTGTTGAATTGAGGAAATAAATGACACAAAACTCGAATATACTTGAAGTACTATTTTTATGCATTTGTGTTAATCTTACAATGTTATTCATGTCATAAAGGTTCGAGAATAAAATAATTATTATATAAATAAATAGGGGACATTATTCATAATAATTTTGTGCATTTGTATGTGTTGAAATGAGACAATAAATTATAAAAAAAACTTGAAAAAAGTAACAGAAAAATATAATTTTTAATATATATATATTAATTATTGTGCGCAACCTGTGTCTTAATGTCTCAAGCACCAAAAAATATAATATAAATCCATAAAATACATCATTTAAAATAAATTTGTGTATTTGATGATTTTATATATTAAAATGAGACAAAAAATGATACAAAATTACAGTAAACTAAAATTCAATTTTAATACATTTATGCTGGTCTTTCCATATAATTCATATCAAATAGGTTCTAGAACACGATTATTATAATATAAACTAATATGGAACATAATTTCAAAACATATAGTTTATATTATAAGGCTACAAGTGCTGAAGTCAATATGGAGCTTCATTATGCGTCTTTTATTTGTTGAACGTTGATATTATTTGTTGAAATAAGGCTCGTGGCCTATTATGCGTAGCCGGGCCAGCCTAAGTGCTGAAGTCAATATGCTGCTTTGTTATGCAGATTGGACACTGGATGTAAAGATTTTTGTTAATACCAGTTTGAATAGTCCACGCAACCCATAACTCATTGGAAAAAGTGAGTTTTCATCAATGAGATTCGAATCCTCTCCCTTCATGCTAAGAGCACGGGCACTTAAGCACTACACCCTTTGATGATTTTTAAATGAATAGAGAACATTATAAAAAATAACTTTATTAATTTTGATGATTTTAACTAAAAATAACTATATAAATGTTAGAAACATTGAATAAACAAACAAAAAAGTATAGTTTTTAATGCATTTGTATTCATCATTGTGCATAATTATATTGAAATTTCGATCATTTTAAATATTATAATATAAATCCATAGAATATATCACTCAAGGGGAATAATAGAGAATTGGACCATTCATCCAATGAAATACAATTAAATACAATGACATTTTTTTTCATGAAATCATTTCTTTGATTATGACCAGCAATTATCATACACCAAAAGCATCGAATATACATCAAATACTCGTAAAAAGAAATGTCCTTTCTCTGACGCTCAAAAAGGACCACAGTCCGAGTAGTTCTTGTTTCTATAAATATTTTCCAAGTATGTAAATAAATTTTATTTTCTTCTTATTGATTAAAAAAGGCTATATCAAGCTCATCGAGAGGAATTTTATATATCCAGGAAGAAAAATCCCAACATAACTTGGATTCGTTCTCATTCCGATTAGTCATGTACGTAAGGACGAGGAGTTAATCCTAGATCCGCCAAATATAATTTTGGGTAATTTAATTCTCTAATTTTATATTTTACTGATTTATTTTTTGAGCAGATTTCTGACTTCAAGATCAAAGTTTTTGACATATATAACTGGCAAATGGTAATCAATTAAATTGGCTGTTGAAACAAATTACTAAAATAGTAAAATCATTTCAAATTTGAAATGGCTCCTTAGAAATTCATAAAATTGTATTTGGTAAGTTTAAAGGGCCACGCATAAAATGTTCAACATCTTTATTATTAGATTGAAGTTGGAAAAAAGGAACCACAAAGATAAATTATAAAGGGGCCCGGCCCAGACGGTTTTGCCCTTAGAAGCTCAGAGACAAACCACAAATGAATTAATGCTCGGAATAATGCTAACCATGCTACTGGTCCAGGCTAGTCTTCAATTATCATTTAGCAACTGACAACTCGCCAAGAAAATTATCGGGGTATCTACATCATTTTTTTAAGATAAAAGATAGAAGTATGAGCTATTTGATTTATAAGAGCATCTCCAATGAGAATTTTTAATGAGTTGTTAAATTCTATATGGCAGTTATTATTTTATTTTTTGAATATGAGAAATTTTTTTAATTTAAAAATTGTAGAAAAGAGTTGCTAAATTAGAAATTCAGTTTTAAACACTATGTCATTTAGAAACTCATTTGATTTAGCGTTGGAGAACAAAAAATTTATTAATTAATTTCTTCTCATTGAGTAGAGCGAATAGCAACGCTGATTAAATTTTTTAAAATGAGTTCAGTGATGAAGTGTTTTTTTCAATTGAATATTTTTAATTGACGTGGTCACAATAACAACTCAAAAATCAATGTAGGGTTGAAGATTCTCTAATATTACATATCATCTATTTTGCTAATCCTATGACAAATTAAGCTGAAACCTGTCAACAGTTAAAAACAATTTGGGCTAAAAATCTGAATTACTAAACATCAGAAATCAAACATATTGCAAGCTGGTTATCAAAGAATGTCAATTTTAAGTGTTTCTTGTATCATTTTCGGATTAATGAGTCAGAAATATGCACATGAAGGCTCATGTGCACTCATGTTGGAATAGTGCTGTTGAAATTTCCTCTTTATCTTTTAATAAATCCCACAAAACAGATTAAGGTTACATATGAAGTAATTTAAGGCATGCTTGATTGCATTATGTGACTGTAATAAATGAAGACGAAAGAGAACTGCATAATAGTGAGCAAAGAGTTCTTCGGAAATAAATCTGATATTCCCATGCAATCGTGAGCAAAACCTGCTCATTAACATTTAACACCAGATATCTCGTTTTGATGATTCTGCTGTTACCAGAATCGATTTCTGATCTAGTGACAAGGACAATATTCTTTGTATGAGTGGTCTTAGGTCAAAATCTGATGTTGAGTCCTTTATAAATAATTAAAAATTGGATAACTTAAATACCCATCTTTACTCAAAACTGATTCCACTCTCATAAAAGATACCCGTTCAAAATTTTATAGCCGCATGAGTGAATGCATTATTTACAACTACAAAATTTCTTTAAGAAAAAAATTCTTAAACAGTACTATTAATGTAATGATGCACTATAATTGCGCGCAGAGGCCACAAAATTAGAAAGACAGACCTTTTTGAATATTTTCCTTGTAGCATTATCAAGGCTAGATTAAGTTGGAAAACTTTTGCAGGGTTTTGAGTAAGGGCAAAGTCGGCAAAAGGAAAGAAAAAAATTCTCTATTCTGAAAATTAAAAAAACGTGCTCGCTAGTTAGCACTCCCTTTGTTATATTATACATTTTTATTTTCAAGTAGAAATCCGTACTACAAGTAAAAATCCGTACAACAAGTAAAAAAAAATGCTCGCTACTGCCACTCTTACATCCTGTTTGGATGGGGTTAATAGAGGGAATGGGAGGAAAAAATAAAGCAAAAACAGTGTTGTTTGGTTGTAAATTTTAAATGGAGAAGAAGGTAGAGGAGGTGATGAGTTAATCTCTCTATATGAAACTGATTCCCCTCAAATTTAGGGTGTAAAGAACGGAAAGATATATCATATATGGCTCAAAATTAACTAAAATTGCTCCAAATTCGCAGTCTTGGCAATTATCCTATGAAAAGCCTACTATATTTTTCATTAAAATAAATTAAAAAAGAGTTGATACAGATTAAAAACAAAAAAAATAAAAATAAAGAAAAATAAAAAATATGAAATATAAATATAATCTTAATCAAAAAAGTAAAATTAAAATGAAGAACAAGCTCCATCCGTCTGTTCGATCAGCTTGTTGAAAGTTGATATAGATCGGATCAGATGGGAGTTGGGTGTGGTTCAGGTTTAGATTATCGGTTTGGGAATGAGTGATTTAGATTGTCGGTTTGGATTTAAGTTCTCAATTGCCTGACTGCGGAGGACAGAATTGAAGGTGTTATCGATGAAAATACACTCAGAGGGACACGCACAGCTCAGCCGGCAGCGCAATCAAAATCAAATTACAGTAACCAACAGAACAACAGAGGCACGAGGCTCAACTTCGGCACAGGTCCACTCGACCAAAAGGAATAAAATACATACCGGGTTTGAACTCAAGGCAACACAAAGAGGTTGGGCTAGTGGTCGTGCTTGGGTTGGGGTTGAGGGCTCGTTTGTCTCGACTTAGGGCAAACAAAGGGCTGCTGGTTTGCTTTTTGGGCAGTGAGAGAAGAGGTTTGAACATGGTTGCATGTTTTTAGAAAAAGGAGCACAAATCTAAATACTCAGAACACATATTTAAATACTCAGAACTAATATCTAAATACCCATAACACATCTCTAAGTACCTAAATAAGAAATCTAAATACCTAGATATTATACTTATAACCAGAATACATATCTAAATATCTAAATAAAAAATCTAAATACCTAGATATTATACTTAAATATTCAGAATATCTAAATACCAAGAATACATCTCTAAATACCTAAATAAGAAATCTAAATATCTATATATTATACTTAAATATCCAAAATATAAATCTAAATACCCATAACACATATCTAAATACCTAAAATACATATCTAAATACCTAGATATTGTATCTAAATAATTATAATAGATAATTAAATATGTATGATACATATCTCAATAACTAACATAAGTAAATCAAATTATATAAAAATAAAATTCTAAATACTTATAAATTTTTTTAAATACTGCTCATATATATTTTTTGAGCTAAGCTCACGGTAGATTTACTATATATATATATATATATATATATATAGAGTGGAGATACTTAAAAAGTGAGCTTAAGCTCACGGAGGCATTTTCCGTGAGCTTAACTCAAAAAACATACTAAATCATCTCAAAATTTTAATTTATCATTCTCATTAAATTCTTTATATAAAAATCTTGTGGGATGCAAAAATTTGGAGTGTTTTGAGTTTTTTAAGTCATCGTTTTTAAATTTTTAAAATGATGTTCAAGTATTGAATATATTATTATTATTTTTAGAGCTGATTTTCAAAAATTAAAAACCACAACTTAAAAAGCTCAAAACGCTTCAAATTTTTGCATCCCATGAGATTTTCATATAAAGAATTTAATGAGAATGATAAATTAAATTTTCAAAATGATTTGATATATTTTTTAAGTTAAGCTCACGGAAGGCCTCCGTGAGCTTAAGCTCACGGTATCTCTACTATATATATATATATATATATATATATATATATATATATATATATATATATATATATATATATAGAGTAAATCTACCGTGAGCTTAAGCTCATGGAAGACCTCCGTGAGCTTAGCTCAAAAAATATATCAAATGATTTTCAAATTTTGATTTTTCAATCTAATTAAATTCTTCATATTGAAATCTTATGGGATACAAAAATTTGGGATGTTTTGAAGTTTTCTAAGTCATTTTTTTCAATTTTTTAAAATAATTTACAAACATTGAATATTTTTGGAGCTGATTTTCAAAAATTGAAAAAAATGACTTAAAAAATTCGAAACATTCCAAATTTTTGTACCCCACAAGATTTCAATATGAAGAATTTAATGAGATTAAAAAATCAAAATGTGGAGATTATTTGATATATATTTTGAGCTAAGTTCACGGAGGTCTTCCGTGAGCATAAGCTCACGGTAGATTTACTCTCTCTTTCTCTCTCTATATAAATACCTGAACAACATGATTACATACAACATGAGTTTGACGTTTCAAAAATTATCATGTGGGTTTTGTGCATATGGTATTTATTCGGCGGAGAAATAATCACGTGGGACGAAAAAAGAAAGTTTGTTAAGTGCAGTTGAGTAAAGCTTTCCGAAAATAGAAAGTCATTTGCGGGCGATTTTTTTGGGGATTAACGCTGGGATATTGTTAGTCGCATCTTTTTTTATAAACTATTCTTATTCAAATATTTTTTTATGAATAAACACTTTTATAATTTTCAAAATAATTTGTGAATTATTAATAATAATTACTTCTTATCAGTTACTATTTTCATGTTTAAATATTTTTATTATTTAACTATGTTTCTATAAATATAAAATAAAGCATAAAAAATAGAAATGAACAAAGTAGGAAATATTTCATTTATTATGACTAGCTATATAATACAAATTAGTGCATGGGAATTGATTCGAGTGAATTGGCATATATACGACATTGTAGTTTTCCATGATTCCATATCTGAATATACATTATATTTTATATTAATTGTTAATTAAATAGGAATTTTAGAAGATGACTGAGTCCGAAACCCGGTCGGAGGATGCATTATTGTCTGACGAGGCTGTTAGATGATCTTTTACTGCTTTATTGGCCATGCCTCTATGTAAATAATTGTAAGTTATAATTATATAATAATTTTATTTTATTTAAAAAATAATTTGATTACTATTATGTTTTTGTCTTATTTTTACTATAATTATTTTTAGCCCGAAGTAATAATAGACACACGTGCACATCAGCCTCAAATTCCTTACCATCATCTTTGTGAGCCAACACTTAGGAAGTTGGGGTTGTATAATAGGGTTTAGGCCACCAACAGAAATGGGAGGAAGAAAAGTTACTTAGCCCTATTTAAGAAACACATAAGTTCAGTGCAAGCACTGCTTGGATTTTATCAATGTAATTAGTATAGAAATTTAAATATTTTTCATCTAAAAGATTAAAAAGATTTTGTACATAATTAAACTAAACTAATATAAGTTATAAGCAAGGTTACTATATCTTTGAAGCGTTCTTGAGTCACCGGAATGACAGAAAACATTCAGGAGACACACACGACACCAAAATACCAACTGAGATCTTCTCCAATGATATCCACCAAGAACAACTCACAAACGCTGTCTCAACCTCTTAATAAGGCAATTGAAAGTGTTCTCCTTGATTCTCTATATATTCTCTATAAATTCTAACTCTAAATTATGGTGAAAAAGATTCTCAACACATGAGATAGTCAAAACAGGTGCGGCAAAAATTTAGCAGAACTTTCGCGCTTAGAAAAATAACTTGTTAGATTTCTACCATGAGAGAAACCCTTATATAACTACCCAACATGTGGAATGGTGTTTTCCCACTTTCCAACAAGAGCTCTTACTAATTTTGGACAGTCAAAACTTATCGGTTTTCAAAATAGATTGAATTTTTCTTAATTAACTAAGAAAAAAATGAAGATAGTGAAAATAATGAATCATGCTTCACTTTTCATATCATACCCTCTCAAAATAGTCAAAAAAAGTGTAGCAGTGGAGAGTGAGTATTTAATTTTATTTATATCAACATATGGCTAAATTAGATTTTTCCAAAATAACATAATTTTTATCTAATTATGTCACGTCAATATGCTATTAAAAAATAACATATGATCTTTCTTAAAACTCTTCCATTTGAATATTATTAAACACTTTAATAAGTTTAATAAGTATTTATCTCATGTTCTTTGATATGTCCAATACATCAACAGATCAAAGAATATTTATAAGCTATGTTCTTATATGATGTGACCATTTAGGATATGTATATACTTAACAATGAGATTAAAATACTTTTAATCATCATAGATCACAAGCAGTACCTAATAATGTGCATTGTAACCCATAAGCAGTACAAATATAATGTACGCTATATTTTTTTGGTCCTAGACGATGATAATCGTCCATAGCTCATTCTATATCACATGATATCTAGAGCGATGCAAGACAGAAATGTGTCATTCATATATTACATTATTTATCTAGAGGCGCTCAATTTAAATACCATCGCTCACGTCAACAAATGAGAGGGACATCAATATTCTTGATTCATATTTTTTTCATATAAAAGACGTACATTAATGTAAAATATGTATGATTGCTAGTTACAGATAATGTTAAATAATATCCATAAATACAAATTATTTATATAAGAAGAATACTCATCTCATACTTAAGAATTAATAAGAAAATAAAATACTAATGACACAAATATAATCCTTATAATATTTTATTATAAGTCAAGTCCAATAACGTGTCTAATATGTCATTTATGTAACTGAGCCGATAACACTTATCGTGTGATTTGTGAAATATATTTATCACTCAACTTATACATTAATCTTAATTAATTATTATTCTTAAGTAATTAAGCATTAGAGATATTTTAGAGTTATTATTAATTAATGTATATATTTCATAATTGAGTTCAACTCAATATATAAATAATAAACAACTCAAGGAACAAATGATGTATCATATATAATCATTTTAATACATAAATTAAAGTATAATCATCACATGATTAGTCGTAGTTCACAATAACACTAACAAACATATCAACCCCTCAAATAAATAAATTAATATATTAATACTATTCATTAACATTCATTAACATTCATTATTATTTTATTATTCATTTATTTTAATAAATAAGAATAAAATATGAGTAAGTCTAATTTTATTAGATAATGGTATGATATAGATAAGAGTAAATTTTAAATGGATATGATAATAAAAATATCTTCACCTTGCCGTTATCAATGCCACCCTTACTTCTGAGTGGATAATTCGGCATCAGCCTCCTCTACTTAGGGCTATAAACGAGCCGAGCTAAGTCAAACTTGAGATCAGTTTATTAACTTAACAAGCCTAAAATACGGATTTGAGATTGACTTGCAGTTAATGAGCGAGTCGAGCTTGCTAATAACTCATTTAATAATTAATAATATTTTATATAAATATTTTATTGAAATGTTCATATTTAAGGAAAAATAAAAATAAATTTAAATATCATAGTAAATTATAAGTGAAATTCAAAATTTACACTCCATGAAATTTAGTACTCGCGTGAAGTATTTTTCACTCTACGAGATTGTCATTCACGTAGAGTACTTTCACTTCACGAGATTGTCACTCACGTGGAGTCAATTTTTTTTCATATAGTCCAATGTGAGAGACAGAGACAAGAGGTGAAGGGGAAGAGAATAGAGGACTTGAAATTCGATCACGAGATATAGATGACAATGCCGTGGAGTGGGAGTACTCCACATGAGGAGGAATCTTGCGAGGTGGAAGTACTCCACGCAGGTACTAAATTTGTAGACTGTAGATCATAATTTTCATTTATCATTTACCTTGATTTTATTTTTATTTAAATATAAATTTTGAAATACTTTGTATTAAATTTTAAAAAATAAAAAAAATTAATCACAACAAAGTTTTATACATATATCATAATACAATAAAAAATACAACTTATATAATATATTAAAAAATTATAATAAAAATAATAAATATTAATAGTTTGGTTGTTTTTTGGGTACGATTGGAATGAACACAATCGGGTGATTTTTCAACAAAATCTGTCTCTATCTTTTAATAATTTTATGCTCAAGATTTCATATTTATTTCATATGTGGCAGAGTATTAAATTTTCTTTGGACTATCTTTGTAGGGAAGCGATAAATTTAATCTCTAAGGGCAGACCAAAAGCTCAAGAGTCATTACACTACTTTTTTTTGTTGAATTTGTGGTTTAGATTTGCTGGTTGACATGTTTTGTATATATTTTACTTTTTAGTATGAACTACTTTACTTTTGTATGATTTTTCAAAATGTAATGAAAAATGACAGATATTTTGTCTGCTTTTGTCAAAAATATTAATAGTTTAATGAGTCCATCAAATTTAGTGACCCGAGTTAGATCTACCTCAAGTTCAGCTCATTAACTTAACGAGTTTATCGAACAAACTAAATCTAGAATTGCAAGCGAGTCAAGCTAAATCGAACTCGAGCTAAACCAAACCGAGCTAAATCGAGTTGAAATAGTTTGAACTCAAGCTGAGGCTGAGCTCTATATGAGCTCAAATTATCATATAATCATAAACAATTAGAGTTGATATAACTATTATTTTATTAATTTTATAGTAATAATAATGAATATATTACTAATATTTCTATATTATCATACATAATTATAACATAAATAAATATATATAATTTTTCTAATTTTTAAATTATATTAATTAATTAATATTTTATTAATTTTATAACCAAAATATATTAAAATAATTAATGTTAAACTATTTATGAGTCGAACCAAGCAAATTTATTAAAAAAATAATGAATTCGAATTTGATCCCGTCTGATGAAAAATTGCTGTAACAGAAGAAAAGCCCGCAGGACTTCCTTACGCTGCTTTCTGTAAAGTAAGTACTATGCTTCTTCTATGCTTCTTCCTAGCTCGTGCCATATGATGGATTCCACTCTCCAAACTCAAACAAGTTATGAAAATATCAAATAGAACTCAAATGAGTCACGAGTTATGAACTTTTTTCTTGCAGCTCGAAATTTGAGCAGATCACAAACAAGCAAGCCAAGAGCGATCACAAGAATCACATGGATCAGGCTACTAATTTTTTGGGGTGTCAATGGATACCGAGGGGTGTCAATGGGTACGTACGGATTAGGTGGAGATATTTTTATTATCATATTTATTTTAAATTATTTTTATTCATACTTTATTTTTATCCATTAAAATTAGACTTACTCATATCCTATCCTTATCTGTTAAAATAAACGGCAACGGATGCTAACAAATAATACTAATGTATCACTTAGTTTATTATCATTTATAAAAAAAAATATGAACTTATTCAGTTCATACAAATACATCTCTATTTTACTAGTATGAAATAAAAAATATAACTATACAATAAATTCTAACTTGAGTCATTTCAAAATAAATAAATTAAAAAAATAAGCATCTCTTGTCAAACTTTTTAAGTAGGAAATAAAATATATTAAAAGTAAAAATAATATTTTGTCCAAAATAAAATATAATATTATCTCATTCAATCATTTTAAGAAGCATTCTACTAAATATTATTCAAACATTATAATTTATAAGATAGTTAAACTTGAAAAAAATAATAATTATAATTCATAGTAATTAACTCATAGAAATCAGGACAACTAATACCCCGAAGTTGTGCGCTAATGACCTAGATCGAGTTTGAAACTACTAGCCATTAGCACACAACTTCAAGGTGTTCTTACACATTCTCTATTTTTTATTTTATTTATCAAAATAATAAAATTATTAGACGAATAATTATATTGAAAATAATATAAATTATTTTCTTAATAATTTATCATATAGAGCAAATACGAAATAATCTTTATCCATACAATTATCTATTTACTTAACGAAATAAAGTTTTTATTTTTATCTATATCAAATAAGTTAACAGAATTTTTTTTATCCATACTCATTTTATTAAATACAATACCAATCAAATAAATGAGTAAAAAAGTATCATTTACGCCCTTCTAATTTTTCTGACGCCCTGCCTCCGCTCCCTTGTGAATTCTAATTAATAATTTCCATTTTATAAATCAATAACTACCAACTTCTGGGGATAATTCAAGCGTGATCCCGGTTATGAAAATGAAGGTGAACCAAGCGCATTCCAACAAAGGAAGGGCAGCCAGGTGTTAATGAATCGGATCACATCGGATTCGAATTAGATTTTATTATTTTTTTAATCGGATTAAAATCAGATCAAGGCAGCGAGGCAGCCAGCCACGTCATTCTTACTTTATTGATGGCTCTCTGTCCTGGATTATTGATGGCTGTATCTGTATGAGCCGGGTATAAACAAATATCTAACAAAAGAACTAATTATGCTCATATCCCTTTTAGATTTCGGTGCTTTATAGTTGGTTTCCACTTATAATCATCCCCTCGCACTCTCCAGTTCCACTTCTACATCTTCTTTCATCCGCTTCGCTTTATAAAACCTCTACCTCCTGATTTCTTCAAGCTCAGTCATACTATGGACATCGATCTCACGCCGAAATTCTCAAGAGAATCGTACGGCGGAGTGGGGGGAACATATGCCACGTGGAGCCCCGATGATCTTCCGATGCTCCGCACGGCGAGTATCGGCGCCGCTAAGCTCCTGTTGAATACTCAAGGGTTTGCTCCTCCCAGTTACTCCGATTCTTCCAAAGTCGCGTATGTCCTTGAAGGTAATTGATTTTTCTTCTTCTTCTTCTTCTTCTTCTTTTCATCTTGTTGATTTTTTTGGCCAAGAAACCCTGATTTGTCATTAATAGGTCTTCGAAGTACTTCTCTTTTTAAGAACCAGTCTTAATGCGCTACTTTATTTTTCATGATCACGATATTTGGGGAATCAAAGCACGATATATTGTCAACTTCAATATGCATTGGCTCTGTGCTTCCTTTATGTTAAAGTTTTTAACTTTTTTGTTGTTGTGAAAGAACAGATAATCCCCGCGTTACTAACACGCAAATTTAAAATTAGTCCTTTCGGACTACACAGCATTGTCACATTTACAAAATTGTTTTAGCTATTATTATGAGATTAGTTTCGTTTCTTGCTGTGCAAAATTCCTTGTCAATATTTTGCTAGGTGCTGGTTCCAACAACTGTTTTTAAATCCTTCAAATATCAAATTTGATTAATTTGATATTTTATTCATCTCATAAGCTAGCATACAAAAAAAAAATGTACCATTTTGATTTATATTGTTGTGCATCAAGAGCTAACCATATCAGTTGTTCAAATTTTCATAATATTTTCCATCTCTCGTTGGTATGAAAATGAAGTCAAATCTTATAATCTTGTAGATACATACTATTAGGTGAAACATAACACATTTAATGGTTTTGGTTAATTTAAGCATCACCCAAAAAATGGGCTTCATTTCTAGCCTACCCCAATTTATTTGTGGTTAAATGCTCTGTTGTTGTTATCATAAGCATCACCCAAAAGTACACAGTTTGGCTCTAATGATCATTGGTTCATTACCATTGAATCTGCCTAGTGTTTTGTCAGGGATCTTGTTCCATTCCCTCTGAAAAGAAAATCTTAGTTGTTTATGAATTTTTATTTAATCAATGTGTTTGTGATGGCTATCATAGAAGTTAGTATCGTATGATACGCGATACGTATCGTACGATACGGTACGAGTCATAAGGTGAACGGTACAGATCGTACCCGCGTATCGCAATCCCAGTGAATCGCGAGAATCATTTCGATACGGTAGCGCGATACATGTATCGTATCGTATTTGCGATACAATTTTGCGATTCTGAATGTTGTGCATCGGGATTAATTTCACCTTTTCCCTCCTTATATCCCGATTGACCTTTTCGTTTACCCCGATCCCAATTTCGCCTTTTCTTCCTTCACCTTTTCGCGTGCAGAGAAAACCTAATCGCCAGACTCATCACCATCATCGTGCCAAGAGAGAAGCTCGTCGCGCGCTGAGAGAAGAAGCGACAGCGATCATATCGCGCTGAGAGGAGATAATCGCCCGTCGCGCACGCTGAGAGGAGAGAATCGCCCGTCGCCAAGGTCTGTTATCTTTTTTTTTTTGGAATTTTCGTTGTAATAAATGAGAAGACAAAAGAGACTCATTATAATGGGTATCTGACAGCTACTCTACTCTCTCATCGAGGTAAGTGTATATGTCATGGGTGCTTAATTTGTCTGTTATCTACTTAAATTAGTGTATTTGTCTGTTAAATAAAGGCTATTAAGTGTTAAATACTTAAATTAGTGTATTGTTAATTAGTCTACTGTTAATCAAATAAAGGTTGTTAAATTAGTATACAGTTGTTAAGTTTAAAATAAACTTGCTAAGAAGTTTTCATTAAAAAACAGAAAGAGGAAATATAATAGAGGATTGTTTTATATTATCATATTAGAGTAATTGTTTAGAAGTTAACTGAATGTATGATATAATAATACCGAATTATATATTTATTCTTTCATTTTTAGTTTAATTACAATTAAATGGTGATAGACATAGCTTCTTTTGTTAATAACTAGAAATCTAGAACATGACTATGACATATTCTAATTAATATGTTATTTTGTTAGTTATTAGAACACGACAATAATTTCTTTTGTTAATTAATATGTTTTTCTTATTAGTTACTAGCGTATCTTAATGATACGATACGATACACGAAACACGATACGATACAAAATAAAACGATACATGATACATTTTACGATTCAACTTCTATGGTGACTATGATTTATATTTCTCGAGTTTTGTTTTGTAGAGTTCTTTTGTCTGATGCTTTATATATTGTTTTTTTTTGTTCATTCAATAATCATCTAGTTCTTTTTTGAAACATAGAAGGTGATAGAAATATAGTTCCTCTTTAAAAGAACAAGCAAGAATTATAATTTGCTGCTTTCAAATAACAATGATAACAAAACTTTCCAGCTTCTGTATTATATTCTAAGATTCTGGACGTTTGTTGTGACTGCAAATTAGATATCCCACTTGCACTTATGATAGGTGTTAGTGATCTAAGCCAGGCAGAATATATTCTGTCTGTGTTGTCAGCATATGAATGAAAATAAAAATTGAGGAAACCTTAGTTGTTTATGAATTTTATTTAATCAATATGTTTGTGATTGCTATGATTTATATTTCTCGAGTTTTGTTTTGTAGAGCTCTTCTGTCTGATGTTTTATATATTGTTTTTGATTTTTTTGTTCATTCAATAATCATCTGGTTCTCTTTTGAAACAAAGAAGGTGATAGAAATATAGTTCCTCTTTAAAAGAACAAGCAAGAATTATAGTTTGCTCGTTCAAATAACAATGATAACAAAACTTTCCAGCTTCTGTATTATATTCTAAGATTCTGGCGTTTGTTGTGGCTACAAATTAGATATCCCACTTGCACTTATGATAGGTGTTAGTGATCTAAGCCAGGGCAGAATATATTCTGTCTGTGTTGTCAGCATATGAATGAAAATAAAAATTGAGATCCCTTTTCTTTATGAACAGCCCATTTGGGTTACATTTCTATGAATCAAGAGTTTATTATTCTCCCAGATTAAATTACTTACTACACTTTATTTTGCAGTTCAATGACTTCCTTTTCTTCTTTTTTTAATCCACAGGAAAAGGGGTTTTTGGAATAACTGTTCCAGAGGCTGAAACAGAGAAAATTATTCCAATAAGAGAAGGCGATGCTCTCGCTATTCCTTTTGGTTTTGTCACATGGTGGTTCAACCCAAATGAATCTGACCTGAAGATTCTTTTTCTAGGTGACACCTCAAAGGCTCACCAATCTGGTCAATTCACTGATTTTCACCTGACTGGCCCATCCGGTATCTTCACTGGCTTCAGCCCAGAATTTGTTTCTCGTGCATGGGACCTCTCTGAAAATGAAATTGTAAAGTTGGTGTACAGCCAGTCAAGCAATCGCATTGTCAAGATGAAGGATGACCAGAAACTACCTGAGCCGTCAGAGGAAGATAGAAATGGATTGGTGGTGAACTGCCTTGAGGCGCCTCTCGATGTGGATATTAAGGGAGGTGGTTGTGTGGTGGTATTGAATAGCAAAAATCTGCCAACTGTGGAGTTGGTCGGCTTGGGAGCAGATTTAGTGAGGCTCAATGGTGGGGCCATGTGCTCCCCTGGGTTTTCATGTGACTCAGCATATCAGGAAAGGAACTAAGTTGCATTGCAGTCAGCCTTATTTCATTTTGGATTTATTATTTCTTTAATGGAATCTTGATAACAATTTATTTGACAACCATCACAATCAACCGGACAATTAATCAAAATTAGAAAAGTAAAAACACGTTTTTTCTTCTTCTATAATTTAGATAGATTGTGTACTATTGGTAGTTGGTACAACTTTGAAGTCAATTTAATTTCTTTTGTTGTCCTCATATTGCCTCGTCATATAGATGACTTTTAAATGGAAGTTTAATTCACTCTGATTGCTTACCGATTTCTTTTTGAGCAAATTCTTTTAATTAAGGTAAAACAACTAGCTGGAGAAAGTAGCTTGAAACCACATAAACTGCCAGCTAATATTGTTGTGAAGGAAACACTAAGCTCTTGTCAGTATTGGTATACCACTGAACAGGTCAAATTTTATGATGTTTTAACTGAAATTAGAGCTATTATAATTTCAGGTGACATATGTGGTGAGAGGAAGTGGGAGGGTGCAAGTGGTGGGGGTAGATGGAAAACGGGTACTGGAGACCAAGGTATCAGGAGGCCAGTTGTTTATTGTGCCGAGGTTTTTTGTTGTCTCCAAAATTGCTGATCCTGAGGGCATGGAGTGGTTCTCCATCATCACTACTCCAAAGTAATTTATATATACTTCTCATTTGATTTATCCAGCTTTATATCATAGTTGAAACTTGAAAATGATGTGAGATGCGAACAATTATGCAAATAATGGAGTAAATAACAGGTGAAGTATTTCTTCATCCCATCCCCAATTTTCCAGGATAGATGGACAAATTAGCCCCCTAGTTTTCTATCATCTAATTTTGGGACAAAAAGATAGTGAAGGTTGGGTATTTTGGGAATTGAAATAATTAATAGGGTTTTGAGTTTTGGCAGCACAGTGAATACATCCAGCACAAAGGGAACAGTCAGAACTCATAGAGTATCTCAGGTCCTGCATTAATGCTTGTTTAAATCACAATGGAATGTCTTCACCTGATATATAGATATTGATGTAACCACTATTATTTTCTTTTGTGAATTGCAGCCCTGTGTTTAGTCACCTGGCAGGGAGGACGTCTGTGTGGAAGGCCATATCTCCGCAAGTTCTGGAGGCTTCTTTTGACACCACACCTGAGTTGGAGCAGCTGTTTCGCTCCAAGCGCACCTCCGATGCCATCTTCTTCCCCCCCATGTAATAGAAAAATAGATCGAATATATCTGCACGAGGTATCTGATGCATCTCCTCCTCCTCTCTCGGTGTTATATAGGGTTTAAGCATTTTCTGCTTTTGTTTGGGAAGTTTATGTTTAGAAATAATTGAGAGTCTGCTCGTACATACAGGATGGAAATGATATTAAGCACACTTAAATATTGATGCCACGTTTTATTATATAAGTTTTTCAAGACGAGTGCATGGTGTGTGTGCTCTCATACAAAACTTCCAATGAATCACTACTATATACCCTGAAAACAATTCCAGATGCGAGTTGTGCGTGCTCTATAAAAAAAATTATAAAACAATAAAAACCCAAAAACTTATGTTGTGCTATCGGAATATCAGAATTAATTTTTGGGGAGGGATTACTTGACGGTGTCTATTTTGAGTATTTGACTATCTAAATGATAAAATTCCAGATGAAAGTCGGGGAAAAAAGATTTATAGATGATTTTAAACATATATTTATTGATATTGATAGTATTTCAAATTTTATGCAATTTAAAAAATAATTTTAGATAGTCCATCTAATAATCAAAATTTTAATAATTTATAACGGTTTTAATTTATAAATTCAATAATGTCTATAACTTTTTTTTTCTATTTTTATTTTATTTAATTTATTTGTAATCTCAATATCAAAGTAGTCGATCCATCTCCTTATTTTTATTTCATGACATTTAACTTGCCAAATTCAATTTGAGGAATTACGAAGATAAAATTTCACAAAACAAGGACGGAAACACCCTTTCATAGACATCATACTCAAAGGTCGGGTTGGGTTTTTAAGGGTCGGATCTAGCGGGTCTATGAGAGGGTCGGATAAGAATTGAGTTTGATAAGTTGTTTTAGAGGTTTGGATTCAAAATGCTTGATTTTTAAGGGGCGAGTCCGACCCTTGAGAAGTTCGATCTTTATCAATATCTACGGATTTTAAGGGCCGGATAAGGGTCGAGGGGTAAGAGTTTGATATATTTTTTTATTAATTATGTATTTTTTAATATTAATTTATATTTATATAAAAATATAAAAATATATTTTTTTCTTTTTTGCCATTTTATTTCAATTTTCAATTTTTTCAGATTTTTTAAATATAATTAATATATAATATAAAATATTAAAGAAAAAGCCTGAAAAAGACCGAATAAGAATCGAAAAAGGCCGGATTTGATAAGGGCCATATCATAATGATCTATTATTTAAAGATTGAGTCCGATTTTTAAGAAATCTGATTTTTATTATTAGAAATGACCAGACCGAACTTGTAAGAGCCGAGTGTTTTTAAGAGCTGGCCGGATCGAGGGCAAGAAGCCAAGAACCGAGCCCTTATAGACTAAATATTAGATTTTCGAATTTTCAAATAGTAGAATGCTTTTTTTTCTGTTGTCTGAATGTTGCCTGTTCTAGTCACCAAGAAATGAAATTTTAAACAGCAATATTATCAAATAAAAGGTTATTCAGGTTAATTGGTACTTGAAATGTGCTCGTCTTACCAAATACTCACTGCTAACATATCTAAGTTTTTTGAATGAATGAAATCATGGAGACATTAGCAATTGACATCACGTGACATTTGTTTCCAGCCTTGTTCGTTCTTTCGACTTGACAAAGTTCAAATTGGTAGGAGTTCATATTGTCTTTAGCTGCCTACCTGGCAAGTACAAGGCCAATTGATCTTCTTCCAGTCTTCTACAAAATGTAACGTGCTGTTATTCGGAACCACACGAGAAAGAGAATTCGCATCCCTAAGATACTAGAATATTGTACAAGTAAAATAACATTTCAAACTATCGCTCCATATATCTACAGAACATTATTATGATTGTCCTATTTGTGGTCCAAATCTGATCGCGGTTATGAATTCAGATAATTATTTTACGCGTACACTGTACTATAATCAAGCTTTCATTTGGATAGAATCTAAATTCAAGCCCAAAAATACATTTTTGTCCAACTTATGTTCGGATGAGAATGTCAAGCCCAGAACACATTGTACAAACAATAATATATATATATATATATATATATATATATATATATATTATTAAAAAAAGCTAAGCGTTCGGTGTTGCACAACCTATTTAAAAGCACCATGTAGTAATTTTAATTTAATGTTGTTATTGTTTAATGCATGAAGATGATAATTTGCGCACCGACATTAGCAGCAATACATAACATTGGACTTGTACTGCCTTTGAAGATGTCGTAGATAATGTAAGAATAATATTACATCAAGATAAATTTAGAAATGAATAATATACGTCTTACAATATAAATACGAGAACATTTATTTAATTGGGAGGAATCCCGTGACAATGAATTATTTTATCAATTCTGATAATGAACTTTTTAAAAAAGATGATTTTTTTTAACAATAAAAATAATTTTTTTGACAGCTGTGTACCTTCTTCTAGACAGACATTAGTGTTAACTTTGTTAAGTTAGTTTGAATCAATTATGTTTGGTACTTTTTACATCAAAAATTATATTTTTATACTTATATATTGTTAATGTTTTAAATTTCATGTAATTTCATCATCATTTTGTAGTCTATCAAAAAAACATTAATTGAAAACCATTTCAAATTACGTAAAATCTTATTTTCTTTGATGAACTAATGAATGACAATAAACTTGTATGAAATTTAAAACACTATCAAAGTATCAATTTATAAGTAAAATGACATATCTATAAATATTTTTCTATTTTTAAAGATTTTATGTATTTTTTTAAAAGTCCATTGTCAACATTGTAAAAATAACACATTGTCAAGTATCCCTCCTCTTATTTAATTTAATGTACGAATAGCATCATAGGCAAAACTGAAATCCTCTCCATGTAGGGTGTAATGGCTTGAATTTATTTTTGAATTATTTTGGGTCTGATTGTTCAATTTAATTGTTAAAAATATTTAATTGGGTCGGTTAAGGTTGTTTAATTCTGGCTGGATTGGACTCAATTTAACTTTAAGTCATTACTGAATTTCTGATCAACTCAAGCTCATGCAATCAATTTAACTTTTCTGGGTTTTAAACCATATCGAATTGGATTGACCAGTTTTTCAAAAAATTGTAAAATATCTAGTTTGGTAGATTTGATTCTTTCGGTCGGGTTATGTTCCCCCCTTTAAATGCATCCTACTCCGCTCTAGAAGCAAATCTCAAATGTAAAGTTCAGATAATTTGAATAAAATTAGAGTTAGGCTCAAATTGAAAGGCCTCTCTTTATATACTAATCATAATAGGATTATAATAGGAAATAGATAAAATAGGAAACTATTAATTAGAGAATGACAAATTAATTTCTTTTTCTATATTTAACATTCTCTCTCAAGATGGATGATAAATATCGATCATCCCCATTTTGTTACAGAAAGTTTTATACTTTTTAGAACTTAACATTTTTGTTAGACAATCTACTAATTGTTCTTCAGATTTTATATAGTTCAAATTTAAACCTTCTGAATTCAATCGCTCCTTAATGAAGAATTGATCAATCTCCACATGCTTGGTGTGATCATGCTGGACTGAATTATTTACAACGTTGATCGTAAATTTGCTGTCACACCACAATTAGAATGTCTCTCCTCTAAACAAACGCAGCTCAGATAACAAACTTTTCACCCATATCATTTTACAGAGACTCAATGCCATAACCCTATACTCAAGTCTCAGTTGAAGTTCTGGCAACCACGTCATGTTTCTTGCTCCTCCAAACCACAAGATTGCCTCCAACATATACACAATATTCAGTTGTAGACCTACAATCGTCCACATAACTAGTCCAATCAGCATCACAATAGCTTTCAATTCTTAAGTGCCCATTGCTCTTAAACCATAGCCCATTTTCTAGACTCTCCTTGATATACCTGAGAATCCTACAAATAACTTTCATGTGTTGTTCCCTAGGATCATACATGTATCTACTCACTACATTTACAGTATGAGTAATATCAGGTCTGGTGTGACATAGATAAATGAATCGACCCACCGGTCTCTAGTACTGCTCCTTGTCCACCGGATCACCTGCGTTAACACACAACTTATGATTTTATTCAATTGACAAACTGACAATCCTGCAACCTAACATCCCTATCTCTGAGAAGAGATCTAAAGCATACTTCCACTACGATAATACTAGGCCTTTATCGATCTTGTAATTTCAATTCCGAGTAAGTATTTTAATTGTCCCAGATCTTTAATCTCAAACTCCTCTCCAAGTCTCCTTTTTAATTGCAGGATCTCTTCCTCGTCATCTCCAATAATCACAATATCATCAACATAGACTGTAAGAATTGTGATACGACATTCGGAATGCTTATAAAATAAAGTGTGATCCCTACTACACTACTTGTATCTCATACCACAAACAATCATTTTGAACCTGTCAAACTATGCTCTCGAATACTATTTCAATTCATATAATAACTTCTTCAATTTGCATATTTTCCCAACTGACTGTAGTGTGGCAAACCTGGCGGGACCTCCATGTACACCTCTTTGAGATCTCCATGCAAGAAGCATTCTTGACATCTAAGTGGTGTAATGGCCAGTTAAATTGACAGTTAACTGGAAAGGCTCATACTCGAAACATGAGAGGTACAGTTGAAGATGCATATGACAT
This sequence comes from Schoenoplectus tabernaemontani, assembly GCA_037127355.1. Taxonomy (NCBI): domain Eukaryota; kingdom Viridiplantae; phylum Streptophyta; class Magnoliopsida; order Poales; family Cyperaceae; genus Schoenoplectus; species Schoenoplectus tabernaemontani. Next base: position 19,794,442 of record CM073744.1, on the reverse strand, counting down.
TGTTGAGTAAGTGAATTTATTGGAATTTATTTATGCTAACTGTATTTTGTTTATCCTTTTTCCAAATCTTTTTTGCATGCATTATCATCATCTTTGTTTTCTAACTGGGGTTCCATCTGCATTGAATGCATGTGGTGAAAAAGCTTTGCCAAGAAAAGAGGTAAAATTATCCACTATGGTTATATTTCTTGCTAATAGTTTTTATCATGTTTGTTAGAAAATGACATTCTTGTCTAAGCACCAACGACTTTTGTAAATCTCGTGCACCTATTCTTGTCTAAACACCAAATGGCTTTTGTAAAATTGTCAACAATGATAATTAAGCTCACTAGTCCAGGTGCTACTTGTCCAGGTGCATAATCATGTTGGTTTTTGGTTTGTTGTATGTTCAGGTGTTCATGTTATGGTGGAAACTGGTGTGCCTGGTCATGCAGAGTCATGGTAGGATATATAACCAATTATACCTTATATCCTAGTTGTGTTACAAAAGAAAGTAATGTTCTCTCTTGCAACTAGCAGCTTAAATTCTTGGTTTCTTTCCACTAGAAACCCAACGGTTGAAATGCAATGAACTAAAAAGTTTATGACCAAATCGACTATTTGCTTGGTTGTGTTAAATTCAGGCTTACTGTATAACTAGAAGATCTCATTTAGAAATTAGCACTGATGGAGAAAAGTTTTAAATATGTAATAGTACCAAATACCCGCTCCAGTATATCACTAGTGGCTGAGGAGTGAGATGTTGCGTCAAATCTGTACTGCTTTTGCAAACGAAGAGAAGGAAAATAAAAGAAGAAAGAAGAAAAGTAAGATACTGAGAGTATTTTTTTTTTTTTTTTTTTACAATAACTTTACAATTACCTTTCACAGGTGAGTTGGATACCCTGATCCGGTGGCCTTCTGAGAATTGCACAGAGCCACTAGATGTTACCAAAGACTTCATTTTTGAAGTTATTTCTTCCATACTTTCTGGTAGGTGTCCATCCGTCTCTCTCTCTCTCTCTCTCGGTCGCTCACACAGACTCACAAACACCTGCACAAAAACAGGTTTTAGACGCATTTTTCTTAGCTAGGCTTTTAACATAATGTGCATATCGTTGTGAAATTTCAGATATGAGAAAAATATTTCCTTTTGGGATGTTTCCTTTGGGTGGCAATGAAGTCAACACAGGTCTTATTTCTTGTTTCCTCTGGTTATGTATTGTACTTGTGGTCATTGTACATGCTGTATGTTGGTCTTGAATATTTTCTTTGTCATAGATATCCATATCATGATATTTAGGGTATTTAACTTAATTGAGCCTCAACAAAGCCTTTGATGAGCAGTTTTAATCAAAGAAGCACAAAAAGGAAATTTGAACAACTTCAATAATATATGATCAACAAATAATGATGAGAAAAGGTACAAATTTAATAGAACTAACTCTATTAACATTACTGACGGTTGTAGAGTTCACCTTGAAACCCATAATGGAAGAAGCATCATTTTTCTGTCTGCATTTATAAGATGATCAATTTCTGATTCATACTCTGCATCCTTCTTCAAGTTGAACTCTTTTATTCAAAATTGTGTGGTAGCCATACTTCCTGGTATTTATAGTCTTCTTTTCATTTTGGGATTGCTTTTAGATTGCTGGAACAAGATACCACATGTTGGTATGTTTTTTTTTCTGATCATTATTATAATGAAATTATTGTCAACTCAAATTCACATTTTTTCTTAGAATGAATTATCTAATATCAGACATAAGATAATGATTATCTTTTCTCTTCTTCTTTTTTTTTTTTATTTAAAATAGGCTTACTGAACATAACCTGACTACAAAAGTTTCTTATCAGTACTTTGTGCCAAAGGTTCAACAAATTGCAACCGATCTTAACTGGATCCCTGTCAATTGGTAAGCTATTATCTTTTCAATAGCTGAATTAAAAATTGATTGATTCTTTTAGAGCATTAATTTAATTCATCTTGTGTCATGCCAGGGAAGAAAACTTTGACAACTTTAAAGAGAATCTCAATCCTCTAACAGTTGTACATAACTGGTACATTTTCTATTTAAATGGGCATATAAGAGTACATGACTTGGATGATTTATGTGTAATTAAGCCTTTTTACTGAATTTAAGTGGATCATTTATTTGCTTTTTCTTGCCTTTTGGTAACAAAGATCAGACCCTAAATTTTAAACGAGCAGGTCAGAGGAAAGCGTGCAAGGCACTCTGATCTAAGAGTTAAAACAATAAAATCTAGCAACAAAATCATATGGAGAAGAGTGAAGAAAAATAAAAGAAAAAAGCATAATGCATTCTGTTCGACCCACTTCTTAGTTGTAACCCGAGAAATATATTACCGGATCTGCCTGTTATGCTGTTCAGGTCCTGCACTTGCACATTCAGCTAGTCCTGAAACCAAATCAATCTGGTACCAACCTGAATATTGTATGTTATTTCCTTATGATCTCGTCTTTATACACTGTTTGGTTATTATTCTTCCTCCGGATCTTATCTATAAACCTTCTGGTATTTTATTGTGATGCGCTAGTCCTACCTGAACCCCCAGACCTATAAGACATCAGTGCCAAGAATTATAATACCTTATTGAAATACTTGTTTTGTAAAAGTATGTATGTAGTTAAGCAAACAAATAGTCAAACAAAAATTGTATGGTTGTGATTATTGGCGAATTGCAGGTTGGATCCTGGAGTGTGCCCAAAAGCAGTAGAGAAAGGATTCAAATGCATTGTGACTAATCAAGGTGTGGTACCTTGACCATCTTCATGTACCATGGGAACAATTCTACACAAGCGAGCCATTAGAAGGTATAAATAACACGGATCATCACAAACTGGTCCTTGGGGGAGGGGTTTGCATGTGGGGAGAAACAGCTGATACCTCTGATGTTCAACAGACTATTTGGCCTCATGCTGCTGGTGGTGGTGGTATGGTCATACATTAAGTCTGTTATTTTATGGAAAAAATAATTCATGTATATAGAACGTCGAAAAAATGTTTGACCCTTGAAATATGAGAAAAAGAATCATGGCTTGGCATAAAAATAATACCTTTGTCTTGTCCTAGTTTGTGATAAATTCTCAGAAGTTCCAGACTACCGTTCAGTTATCCAGTTCTTCGCTTCTTACTCATTTTACCAGAGAGAAATTAATCGAGTAAAAAGACAAATTTTGAAGGGTGCATACAAGTGGTAGGTTACTGAGGATATTAATGATATCATCTTGTGAATGAGAAGTTCCATTATTTCTAATCTTTTCCTAAACAGACTCTTTTTATTATTGTAGCAGGACACTTATAAAATTTGCTTTTGAATGAGAGGTTTCACTATATCCAATCCAACTGTCTTGGGGGTTTCAAACGAACACTTTTCTTTGGGTATCGGTTGCAATGGGATCATTACTCATTCTCTCCAGTTTGTATGAGCTCATCTCATACTTGACATGTATGAATTTACCAAGTGTTATTGCCTTGTTAATCAGTGTCCAAACCATTCCCACATCTCAAATAAACACACTCAGAGTCACAGCTACAAACAAATCAAAATGCCATTGTGCATTTACCAGGGAATATTCTTTGGAGAAAAAGAAATCTGGGGACCTTACGCATTACTGTTTTTTGTAGAGAAATTATATATGGAACCCATTGGAGACCACTTAGTTTATAACCTGAACCAGACCATATTGCCAAGGTTTCAGTATTTCAGACGTCTCCTCAACAATTGTGGAATTGCTGCAGCACTTGTCACAAACTTCTATGCAAGGAGGCCGCCAACAGGGCCTGGTTCATGTTTTGATCAGTAGGGACGACTGTTTGTAAATTTTGGTTTTTATTATGTAGGCAGAAGCTTTCTCTGTGTGTTCCATTTCATGCTTTCTGCTATGTTTATTCAAAATAATTTCAATTCCCATTAGTAAGTTCCATGTAAACTAAAACAATAAATCTTCATTTATAGTTCATATAGGTGCTTGTACATTTGATATATCACGTCTATCTCGAGCGATGCCTTGCTCTAATTTACTGTTCAAGCCGTGTAACTCAGGCAACTAAAATGTATTTTTGCTTTGGTCTTGTACTAGTATACCTGGTCGGCACCAGTCTGCATCAACTGATCTTTCATACCATATCGGTTGCTCACATGCCAGTAGAGATGATCAAGCCAAAGAAATAAAATCTTCGGGTAAAAAAAGAAATTTATTTTTCAGTGCACTAACAAGATTTTTTTTTTTCAATGAGACAGGAATGTGACAGGGCTGTCATTAGCCTTAGTTCCACCCCTGCTCAGATGACTCCATATAATACAATGTATTTTACAATTTTTTTTAATTCAATCACAGTAATAAGATTCTTGAAGAATATACATACTGCAATAAAATTATTTTTTTTCTACATTTCTCTGAATAATTTCTAAATTTGTCAATTTGAACTAACAGCGCATATAAATATCATATTACTTCTCGAATTATTTTTTTTATTCATTTTGCAAAAATCATTAAGTTATTTATACCAGATAACAAAATCATTTTCGTAAATTTATCTGTATTATATCCAAATATGAATTATAGATTTTATTAAATTATATTCGAATCACATTTTCATTAGTATGCTAGTACGCCCTGGCAGTACATATAATAAATAGTACAAGACAGGCTGATAAGGCCAATTGACGGTTCCGTGCAAACAAAATGTTCCAAGCAACATCAGATGAGGCACCATCCACTTGCACATATGCCTGGGGACAAAACTTGAGCTGTATGGATTGTCGTTGGAACTGCACAACTCTACATGGTTCAGACTTCAGAATATGTTAGAAGAATGAAAAATCCTATATTATTATTGAATATATCTATATTAAATATGCTAATTCTTTTCTCCGGCTGGAATGTTCTATTGACAAACTACCCAAAAACATTTTTTTACAATTAGATATTTTATGCTCCGTTCATGCAATGATGCGCTAAAAGAAAAGTATATAACCAAAACGTAGTAACCAATAAAAAAAAACAGACAGTATCAAATTATCAAGCTCATTTATATCATTTTTTTCTATAAAAATGTTGAAGGTGCACAACTAAATTATATAATAAGAACTGTACTTTCATAGTGTTCGTAGAAAAAAAAATAACCATTAATATATGAGAAAAGTGTCGATTGTATAATCCAATAGACAAGCTGTGAGCGGACAACGAGGTGGGTGCTGAAGAGTAAGATTCTGCTACTCGGGATCCGACGGTGTTATTCCTTTTGTGCTGCAGTGATTTTATTTTTCAGTGGTTTTTAACCGTCCGATTGGAAAGAGTAGATTTCTGCTCTTTGATTTGAAGAGTAGCAGATTTTCATCTGGGAGAGTGGTCTATACATTTGAAAATTTAGAAGCTATTGTGTTATAAAAATACATATAATCGCGTTAACGTAAGCCCGAACTCAAAAGTGTGATTTTTTTTTTCCTCTGTTTCATTCAATTGTGATTTTTTCTTCGTGTAGAATTTTTTTTGTCACTTTGTCAAGCGATTCTTGTCCTTAATATCATAGTTTCGCTGTCTTTGGAGATGCTAATTAAGATCTTGAATGGATGTGAAGTACTGTTGGCTCTCTTGCAAATTATGGAAAAATTTCATGTATACCCTTTTAAAAATTTGAAATGACGTTTTTCCCTCGAGTTTATTGTATCATATTTATTCTTCAAATTATTAAAACTCTTGGATTTACCAACAAATTTTTGTGATATATTAAATATATCTTAAAACATCAATTAATCTCATTAAATATTTTAAAAAGGCACGCAGCAGTAAATTCCTTCCATCCCCCAAAATGTAATAGACTTTATTGTATCTAATTACTGAAACTCATTCAATCTAATTCTAATTCTAAGTCCTGGCTAGCCCATATCCTTTCAGTATAAACTACAGTGTTTCGTACTTATAAAGTAGTACAGAACTAAGTTAAGACCTTAATAAATATTCCATTACTGTGATATTTTTTTTCTCTCTCTCATTCACATCGTCTCCGTGATAACTCTTCAACCACCAAAATAATATATCTCACCTTTCACCTTTTTATTATTTACTAAGAATTCAATTTCAATTTTGAAGTCTCCGAAATCTCCAATGATTAGTACTCATATTTGCTAATTGTATATGTATTATATTTATTGAGAATTAAGTTCCAAAAATCTTTCTCTTATTTTAAATATGATTAAATGAGGAATTTATAAACATAGAGTTAGTTCTAACAGAAAAAAAGATGATGTATTGGATAATTATGAGAGTTTTAATATGGGGAAATATATATATATATATAATGTATTTAAAAAGAGGGAGTATGTAATTTTGAAGTTTTGGAAGAATGTATATGGTATTTCGCATTGAAAATTATGAATTTTTTTTTCCTCCACGTAGAATTTTATTGGGCCTTGGTCAGTTACTTGGTGCATTATGTTGAACGGTTCAAGTAAATAAACGAATTATCAGAAGAATAGTCAAAGTTACTGAAGAATGCTGAACCTATTTTACCATTGTGTTCCTACTTTGCCCTTTATGCTGAACTGAATTTACTATGTTTTTCTTCTCTCATAAAAGATATCGGCGACTATTTTGTTTTCTCTCAAAAAAAAAAAAAATTGCAATGTTCATTCTTAAATATTTTTCCCGGCTGAATAAGATTCTCTTTAAAAATATGAATTGTCAAAGGTAGGAAATAATAATAAAATAAAGAGAGCTAATAGTGTGCCTATTGACAAAGATGAAATCTTAATGCGGGATGTTGAATATTTGAAATCTAATTAAGTGCTCTATTATAAATATTTAAAGTTGAGAGTCTTAAAACCCTTCTATCCTTATATCAAAAAGAAAACCGAACACAAAAGAAAAATAAATGGTGGAGGAGAACAAAAGAAACCTATGCATGCAGATGACATTGTTGCCAGCTTAGGCAAACTAATTAACATATGCAGATGAAATTTTAATTTTAATTTTTGTTTTCTTTGTATTATCTATTATTTTCATCTATGATCAATGTCTGTCGGTAACGAAATTTGTCATCGCTTGCTTCCTCTAATATATCATGGATTCAATTTTATCGAATTGACTTGTTGCAAATTTAACGAAATTTGTCATCGTTTGGTTCCTCCAAGCAGTGTGTAAGGAGGGGATATATGATTTGAATTGGAGATCCATTTTAGGAAACTCTATTGTCACTGTAAATTAGGGCTGTTTGACGTTTTAGGAAAATGTAAAATAAAGTTATATTTTTCCATATTAATGTTATTTGAGTGGTCTGAAAATGATAGTTAGATATCAAAAATCTAAAACTAAAATATCAAAATAAAATAAAATATTTAGATATAATCTATATTATACTTTCTTCTTATAAATAAAGAGATATTCAAATTTTACTTTCATTTTAAATGAATCGATAAATTGCAAAATCAACATCCAGAAAGTATTCATATTTGTGTTTTTTTTGCAAACTCTTGATATAATATAAAAATAATATTCAAATATCATAATTCTAATGGTTTTATTTTATATTTTAGTTTTAAATTTTGAGTCATTAGAATTTTAAAAAGTAAAGGCAAGATAGAGGTACAAAAAAAATAAAGAAAATTAAATCCTCCTCTTATATCTTTTTCTCTAAGAAATAATATATTAGCATTTTTTTAAAATATATTGAGAATCAATTAACCCGTATATTCTTAAATGGAACCACTCCCTCAAGGAATAATAAACTTGTAGATAGATTTTTTTTTTCCAAATTATAGTCCATTTTTTTTTATTCTGAAATTTATACGGAAGATGTTGCCATGCTGTTACGGCCTAACAGGTTTTGAACATCACGAATTACACATGGGGCTCTCAAGTTCTTGAACCGGTAATTTTCAAGTTCTCAATTTGTTATGACCTAGTATGAAAAGAGGATCCATATGGGAGTTTAACACGAGTGAAGCTAAGGTCATGATTCATTATTTTTAAGTGTTAATCGGACTCCAATCCATCAATATAGTTCTCAAATAAATAATTAAAAATATAAATTTTTAAATATATTTAATAAAATTAGACATTAAAGAATTTTTTTTTAATACAGAATATATATAATAATAATAATTATTATAAAATAATATAATTAAATACATGATAATTTATAAAAATTCATAAAAAAACTTAAATCATTTTAAAATTTAAGTTTCACCTTAAGAATATCACATACATTACTTAAATTATGAGTGATAAAACTATATGTGAACAATTAGATTCAAGTAAATGAGATGATTTAAATAAAATCAATGGTAAAGAAGTTTAGATGCTATGCCATGCGTGAGTGGCTAGAAGATTTAACCATTTTTATGAAATATTATGGGTTTTAATTTGGGTTTCACTCCGACAAAATAGTTCTCGAATAAATAATTAAAATTATAAAAAATATAAATATATTCAATAAAAAAATTTCATCAAAAAATTGGATATTTTTTTAAATATTAAAGATTTATATACTAATATTTTTTAAAATACTTAAGATGTATATAATAATAATAAAATTAGATGTGATAATTTTTAAAGAATAATACGAAAAGATAGATCATAGTAAGAGTTAATTCACCTCAAATATATCATATCCATTTATTTAAAATGAGTGGAGAGAAAAACTATATAGGACCCATTGAATTTTAGTAGACAAAAAGATTTTAAAAAAATAATGATAGAGGAGAGTGATGATGTATCATATCTAGGGGTGTCAATTTTCAACTCGATCCGATGGGTTAATCCGACCCGATCCGAATCTGATCCGACCCGATATGACCCGAAGATAAATGGGTCGGGTATGAATTTAATTTTTTTGACCCGAATCAGGTCGGGTTCGGGTCAACCCGACCTGACCCGATTAATTATGTTTTTTGAAGTAATTATGATTTAATACTAAATAAGCTTAAATATACACTAATTAAGATTAATTATAAATTAATTAATATATTATTACTTAAATTTATATAAAATAATTAATAAATATTTAATTATTTTACACGGGTCGGGTATGGGTCAAGATTTTTGACCCGAATTTAATCGGGTAGGGATCGGATTGGATAAAAAAATAAAAAATAATATGACCCAACTAGAACCATTGACACCCCTAATCATACCTGAAAAATTTAAAAACTTAATCATTTAAATATTAATAATAATAATAATAATAATTGTTAAAGGCATTGAGAATCACATGTAGCATAATTGATTACAATATTATCTGGCACTAAATATCAGGGAAAAAGGGAGGTGTTAAACTGCGGAGATCAACTGTTTCATTGTCTGAAAATTATTTTTGTTAAATAAATTATTTGTTAATTTGTGTTATTAATTACGTTACTATATTTAATTTTCCGTAGATTAAACATACCTTACTGCTCAAGGATATTCATTAGGATGCATTTCATCGTGCATTTTCTTAAAAAGGGATAAATAAATTTAAAAGAAAAAGTGAAAGATCAATCAACGTAATTGTTCTATCATTTATGCTATCATTTCACATTGATCACTTTGGGAGGTCAACACATACCAAATTTCACGGGGATTTAAATACATTTTTGTCCCGCATGAAGGTGGTACCACCATATATAATATAACCATATTGGTGTACTTCAGTTTATAACGGTTTAGTTTTTGAATCTCATCCGATCGGTTCTTTAAAAAAGTTAGTTTTTATCTAATCCTCATAAGTTCGATCGACCTTTTGTAATGATAAAAACTAAGTTTCTCAAGGACCGATTCAATCTTTAAAAAATAAACTCTTATAACCTGATCATTTTCAGTCCTTATTGGTCCTTATCAATCCCTTTATTTAATATTTTATATTTTATATTATTTATACTTAAAAAAAACAGAAAAAAAAATAAAAAAATATAATTTAATATTTTTATACAAATATAAATTAACAATAAAAAATATATACTCATAAAAAATAAATATATCAAGCATTTAACAGGCCCTTAAAATTCAGAGGACTTAATAAGAACCGGATTCACCTCTAAAAAAATTAAACCCTTTGAACTATACCTCTAAAAATCCTTATTAAATTTGACTCTTATTCGGTCCTCTCGTAGGCTCGCTAGACCTTTGACCCGACACTACAAATTTTTAATTCTGACAAATTGTTTTACTCACTTTCAATTTGACGATTATGCCCCAGATCCCGTTTAGAAGAATTAACGTTCTAATGTCTGTAATTAAAATCACTACTATTGGAATAAAGAATTAACATTCTCTTCATTGTCTATTTAATAGTAGAAATATTAATATTTGCAGACCGTCTTCAACTCTTATTTCCAAAATAAAAATCATTCACGAAATTAATTGATTGAAATTTCTGTTGTAAAATAGTAAATTGCACACTAGAAAACTTAGATGTTGTACGTATCACTTGTAAATTGTAATGCAACCTCTTTTAATGTAAAATTGCAAAAAAAAATTATATTCCTTCTTGTGTATGTTATTATGTTATACATTCAAATAAAAGACACGGTAAATGTTTCCCTTTTGTTAGATCAGTTCAATCGCCAATCAATTTCTATTTCATTTCGGAAATCCAATGTCATACGACCAATGTTGTTGAATCGTAATTTGTATCGTGAATTATTGTATTTCGTATCGTATCGTTAAGATACGCTAAATTTATCTTAAAAATAGTAAACTTAAAATTAGTGAAATTTTTATTAAAAATTTATTATAATATAATTTTATATCATATTTATATTGTACAATAATATGATGTACACTATGAATGATATATAAATGTATAACTCATATAATAAGTCAACTAACAATGATAAGTTAAATACCAATGAATAGTACTTTATTATTTGAGTCATCATAGAAATTAAATCACATATAATATATATAAATTCAACAAAGATAATTTTTTAATTAATATATTAGATAAATTATTTTATTTTTATTCAATATTTTCTCCGATGTTATTAATTATTTATCATAGATGAAAAATATTTGTAGTTGTATCAGTGCGCAATTATTTATATAGTTACAATAAAGAGTTTAATGGTTGCGGACTACATCCTTGAAAATATATTGGATAAAAAAATCAAATAAAATACCTCTAATTTCTAACTAAAATGTTGAATAATCAACTCCAAAGATATCTTGTGAGAGCTCTAGACCCACTCTGATTCACCATGAACCATACTAATAGTTTAAATTATTTTTACTAGAAGTTTATGAACCAAATCTATCCACGCACATGATTTTAGATTACTTTCTTCCTTATCCAATTGCATAATTTTTTTCTATTGTTCGTTTTCTACCTTCATCGGTTTGGTTCTTATTTTTTTATTGATCATGTTCGTTCTTCCTTGTTCGGTGGTGTAGAGTTTGCTATCGAAAGGATGAAGACTATAAAAAACCTTTTGTGTGTGGTGAAGAAACTGAGTGAGAGAGAGCTGAATTTGATTTTCATTGTTAACATTTAATAGTATAAAATTCTAAATCGTGAATCATCAATACAAATCATGAATCGCGATACGAATCGTGATGATTCACAACGTCTCGATATATCTTCACGATTTGTATCAAATTATACAATTTGAATCATGAATAGTACGATTTTAACATCACTGCATACGACCAATATAACAAAAGAACAACTAAAAGTCTAAAACTAAAAAAACCATAAAGAATGACATTAAAAGTATTGAAGTGCATTTCAGTTTCAGTCGTTGTCCATTAATTAAGAGTCAATAATAGAAATAGAGTTAATTATTATTAGAGAGGCGTAATTATCAACGGTTGGACAGCATTTGTTGCAATCCGGAAAATTGTGTTCTTGCATCATGCATCATCGCTTTAGAAAATAACAAGATCACAAGCATTATTTTCTCGCAGGTCACTTTCTCGGTCTAATATTGCAACTTTGTTAGAATGCGATCTAATCAATTTACTTGACTTTTGTTACCCAAGAGAACGAGGTCCAAAAGAAGATTAAACATAAGAAAGAAACAAAAAACTGTAAGGGAGTTTTCTAGCTGGAGATGGAGAAAGGTTCGGAGTAGGCACTTTTCATTGACTGCAACTTTTCTTTAGATGACAAATATCAATTATTAACGGTGATCGGTGATCGGTGAACAGTACGAGCTATTCACGTAGACACTCTGAATAGTATAATAATAGATGGCAAGTGTTCAATTTCACCAATTTATAGATCCGGGAGTAGATGAATTTTCGGTGACTCGCGGCATTCTCGATCATTTGACATAATATTAGTAGTGGAAGCAGACGGTAACGTTAGGAAGTAGGTGTGTAAATGGGTTGGATCGGATCAAATTTTTTTATCTGATTTTATTCGAATAAAATAATTATATATGTAATAATTATTTATATATATTTTTAAATAATTTAATATTAATTAATATATAATTAATTTTGATTAGTATATATGATTTTGATTAGTGTTAAATTATAAAATAAATTAAAAAAAATAATTAAATGGGTTAATAAAAATTTGATTCATATCTAATTTATTTATTTTAGATCATTTTGGATCAAATCAGATTAACTATCGGTCAAATTTTGACAATCTACAAAAGTGTAACGAAGGTTATTATAAATATTATAATATACAAAGTAATGATTTTTTGTTTTTGTTTTGTAGCTCATGGTTGATCCACTAGTTAAGCACTAGATTGTTTTCTAAAGAGAGGGTTCACGCCCTCATGGGTGGCTTAGTGTTCTTCTTTGTTTCAAAAACATTAAAGTGGACGTTTATCTACTTATTTAAAGAATATAATAATAAAATTAATGATTTTATATGTATTTATCAAAAGATGCTTAATTTTTCATCGGTCTGTCGCCCCTAACTTCGCATCTATATATTACGACATAATTAATTTATTTTTTCACGTCAAATGATACGATATATCAAAAAAATAAAGCATATATACATTATATTTTTTTTATGAAAACCCGTAGATATATACATTATATTTATGATACAATGTATTCTTCACGTAATATGATTAGACATATTATATCATATTGTGTTGTTTCAATTCATGATGTGACAACGTACGTACCGCACACCATATAAAGTTATTTTTAGTTGCTATTAATCATGGTTAAAACACATTTTGTCATGATATATATTTTTTTAATTTTACTTTTTATTTTTAAATATTTAAATTTGTGAAAAATTATAAATTTTATAATAAAATGAAAAATGTCATAAAATTTTAGTCAAAAATCGATACTTGGATGACTTTTAAAACCAAATTTTATAAAAAAAAATCAATTCTAAAGATAACTTTCAGAAATAAAGACTTATTTTAAAGGTTTTATCAAAATTTCATCAATGCCATCAGTAATTTTTAGCAACTATTATCTATAAAATCGATGCTAAATGAGCATTTTTAAAGCCGTTATTCTGATAGTGAATTGCTTGATTCATTTAAGGTAAAAACCGCTCGTTCATTTATGATAATTTTTTTTATGAAAACTAAATATATATTATTTACGAAAATAACAAAATCTATCATTTTTATGATATCATACTGTTTCTAAATCCTTACACGTTACTTTTGCAGTAGTACTAAAAAAAAGAAAAGAGAAATTAACTGAAACAAATAGAGAAAAAATGGATTCAATGTGGTGAAAAGTGACATAAATGAACTGGTGTAATAGATAAAAAAGAGAGATTAAGAGAAAGTAGTTGGAAGAACAATTTTTGCCAACCTTAATTCTCTTTGATAACAAATATGTACTATAATTTTGATAAATTGAAAACAAATTAATTTAAATTTAATGTTGTTTGATTATTTCAAAAAGAGGAGAGATCTCTTGATAATGGGTTATTTTAATAATATTGACGATGAACTCTTAAATAAATATAAAAAAATCTTAAAATAGAAAAAGTGTATAGATATATTCTTTTACTTATAAAATGATAGCGTTTCAAATCTCATGTAATTTCATTATTTTTTGATAGCCCATCAAAAGGTTTATACAATTTACAATTTGCATTTCACGGTCTTTATTGGACTACTAAATGATAATGAAATTACATGAAAATTTAAAAAAACTATCGATCTATAAGTAAAAAAAGATATCTATTAATTTTTTTTCTATTTTAAGATCTATTTAATATTTATTCAAGAGTTCATTGTCAGAATTGTCAAAATAATCCATTTTCAAGGGATCCCTCCCCATTTAAAAAATATGAAATATAGATAGTTGAAAATCTTAAACCTTTGACAAATAATAAAAATATCAAAATTTACCATTTATAATGCACAATATAAATATAATATCGATTATAGTTTAAATGTTAAATTTAGAAAATTCTGATTACTAAAAAATGTCGAGTTAATCCTATTCTTACAGTTCAAAAAGTGACGATATTTTTCCTCCTATATGAGGCTTTCTGAGGAAACGTATCCGATATCATTTTTTTTTCCAGATTTTAGTAATAATATGATTTATTAAATTAATATTATTAAAAATAAGAGTGAGAAATGTAAAATTTCAAATATACGAATGGATAAGCGGCATACGCGGATGGCGCATTTTGAATTTACGAAACGCGTCACCATGCACGGTGGCGCGTTTCCTTCTTATATATACAAAACGCACGCAGACGCAAGTGAGATGGAGCGTGCTGCGCAGCGTTTCATTATTTTTTGAAACGCGCCACGCGATTATGGCGCGTTTCGTCCGCGCCATCGATAGCAGTGTGCTACGCCATTCGTATATTTGAAATTTTACGGTTTTCAGTCTTATTTTTAACAATATTAATTTAATAATACTTATTAATAATAAAAACTGTTTTTTTTCCGACAGCGTTTTTTATGGCAGCGGATATACATCCGCACTCTGAGCATTTGGCTATGTCGCTATGATTGAACAGACAAGGATGTGTGGATAGGGTGATAATAAGCCGAGCTCAAATCAGTTCGCTAAGTAAATAAGCTGAGTCTCATTAACTATTTTGGTTTCTAGTAAAAATACTGATTTGAAATCGACTCAATAAATTAACAAGCTAATAAAGTTAACTTATTAGTAGGGGTGTAAACATATCGAATATTATCTGACTCAAGGTAGTCATAGGCGAAAGACATAATCAAGACACAAATAGTTGAAATCGTCTGAGGCGCAAAGCGTACAAAAAAGTGTGTGTCTGAGTAATCTGAGATTCATAATTATATTTGATATAATTAATATAATAAAATGCTTGATAAAAACAAATTTGATATAAAATATATTATCATGAACTTTATTTCTTATTTCTAAATAATATAATATCTTAGAATACAAAAAAAAATACTTAAATTTTATTTCAAATAAAATAAAAATATGCAATTAAAAGTTTGCATTGTAATTTGGATAATAGCGAATATGAATATTCGGACATAGATATTTTTCAAAATAAATCAAGATATGAATATTTTTGTTGTTGGATACGAATATAAATATAATTTTCAATTCAAACTTAATACGGTTATAAATACATATAACTATCTAGATTCAAATATTTTTAAAATTTGAATATCCGAATAAGAGGTTCATAATATGATTTTCAATTGAGTTTTAATGTAGATTACAAATCTAAATAAATTATACATAATTTGATCTTATATTTTATTTTCTTATTATTTTTTGGTACATTTTAATTAATATTTTATTTTTTTTATAGTTTTTTAGTGACTAATTTGTAATAATAATTACAAATTATAATTATTGATTAAATCACTACAATACAAAATTGACTGTTGATGCAGTTGTAGATGGTTCTTTCATGGACAAAAAAACTTCATGGAAACGCATGACTTGTTGACAGCATGGCTACACGCCACCATGTGAGACAGTCAATTAGAGGTGGACGCTTCGAGATTAATGAGGTCACGAAACAGCTAATGCTCGGCCATGTAAAATTTATGGTGATCCAGGTCACACTCTAACCAAACGCCAACTCGGTATGTAAATAATGAATTCACGCCGCAATCTAACCCCTTCTCTAATATACATACAATTATGGCTGGAAGAATCACCCTAACTTTTCTTGGAGACAAGATGGAGGAGCATCAATCAATAATCAGAACATATATACCGGCACAGAATCAACAATACCAACTGAGACGGTACAATCCTCATCAGTCGAATTTGGAGAAAATGATGGAAATATTCTTTGTTGCACATAATAAAATCAATACTGATGTTGCCACCTCTATCAGGGACCTAAACACAAATTTGAACATCTGGCAACTAGTTCTTTCAGACAGTCAAACTCGTTCCTTAGAAGGCCCGAAGTGAATCTAAAGAAAGTTCAAGCAATCACACTCTGAAGTTGAGGGAATTCTCCTTCCGACACCATATCGAACTGAACAAACATAAATTAAGCTCAAAACTGTAAGGGCGCCTTCGATATAATGGTTTTAACCTGACAAACCCTGACTATAACTTTTTCAAACTTTTAACAAGCCATACAATAATTTTTTTTTTTCTTTTTAAACATAGAATATCTTTCTTTTCTGTGAAGATCAACACCAAATTCAAGTGGTCGCTCTATTTTTTTACAATTGTGTTGATTATATACCAGTCGGTGGACACCCTCTTCTGACAAAACTTTATAGTCGACACGCGAAATAGACCATACTGGCCGCTGCGGAAGCTGTACTTTTTTTTTTGAAAGATTTTTAATGAGGCAGCTTACATTAAAAATCTTTATTGGTCATTAGTTTTAATGAGGCAGATTTTTTTTGAAAGATTTTTAAAGATATTTGTCATTAGTTTTAAATTTCTTAATTTAGTATAAATTAAAAAAAATGTATTTAGATTGTGTTTAAACAAAAACATCAGTTGAGGGATCAGACCAATAGCTTAATCAAGATTGCATTAGGCTTAAGTTTAGTTAGACTCAAACTGGGTTGAATTTGTCAAGATAAATTGAGCTTAAACAACAAGAAAAGTGCTTCTGCCCAGTGAATCGTTATAACGGTTTAGCAATCGTTATAACGGTTCATCTTAATACTCAAAAATATTATAAGGCAAAAACATTCTCAAAGAAACCAGAGTGTATCGTTATGTAACGATTCAGTAATCGTTATAACGATTTGTTAAACGTATAGCGATTCTGTAATCGTTACAACGATTCATGAAATGTATAACGATTTGATAAATCGTTATAACGTTTCAGCTCAGTTGATCCAATGGCTATTCTTCAGAAAATCTATTTTAAAAGAATCACTTCTCTCACTGAAAATGATTGATTGACTGAATCTGATCTATCTAGCTAAATCATTACTACAGAGAGATTACTAGCCATATACAAAGTGAGAGAGAGAATTCAAAAGATTGATACACTCAATTAGCCAAATCTTTGTTCAATCTCAATTTAGCTTCCCTCTATTCTCCCAACTTGATCTCTTTATTGGTCATTAGTTTTAATGAGAATTGAAGATTTTTTGTTGAAAGATATTTCTCATTAGTTTTAAATTTCTTAATTTAGTATAAATTAAAAAAAATGTATTTAGATTGTGTTTAAACAAAAACATCAGTTGAGGGATCAGACCAATATCTGAATTTGAGACTTGCTTGAGGGCAAGTAAAGATTAAGCTTGAAAGAATTTGATGAACCAGAAAAATGCATATATTTTGGTTATGTTTTGGTCTCGAAACCTAAAAATAATTCAATAAGATCAATTTTATTTCAAGAAATAGGTATTGCTATTTTTATTATTTGAATTTTACAAGGTCTGACAACGAAAATAATGGATTTAAGGCTGAAATCGAGCCATACCACCGGAGCCGACTCATATCAGCTGGAACCGCACCCTTATTGGTCAGTGCCGACCTTCCTTCGACTGGTGCCGACTTCATACCGACCCGCACTGCTCAATACAGCGGCCGTCTACCCAGTATATCTCCGGTACTGCCCAGTATGCGAACCATGCAATAGACTGATAGAGTATTTGGGTTGTCTGACTTGCACTCTGCCCTGTACAGGCCAGATACTGCCCGGTATTTAAGATTTTGAACCAAAATAACCATAAAACTTGATTCTAACCTAATCGATTGAAGGCTATATATAAAAGGGGGTGATTCATTCATCTATGGAGCCATTCAGTCAGACACAAACAGAGACAAAGCAGAGAAGTTACCAATTGACAGTTAGGTTCTAAAAAAGATTTCTGATCAAGGATTGGATCTGAAGAACTCACCGGTCACTAGACGATGTTGCATCGCGTGTAAAACATGAAGAGAAGTTCATTTTTTTTTTTGGGTACTCGATGTTATGCAAGGATGCAGAATTTTAGTTAGTAGGACAATTATCGGATTGTAATAGTTTATCAGATTCAAATTTAGTGGCGGATCTAGGATTTTGATTAGGGGGGGGACAATTATCGGATTGTAATGGCTTATCGGGTTCAAATCCATTAACTAATCGGGTACTAAATAAAAAAATAATAATTTAATATATATACTTAACTAATAATTTTTTTATTAAATAATAACATTTTATATATTAAAATAACAATAAAATAAAGCTCAAAGTAATAGATAATCAAGTTGATGAAGAAAGTTTTCGACTAAGGAACTTTATATTTTGATATCTTTGCATAATTATTTCATTATGCATGGTATTAAATATTTTTTCTCAATAAAAATAACCAAACAATCAGGGGGGGGGCAAAAAAATTTTCGGGGGGGGCACGTGCCGAAAACATTACCGAAAATATATTTTTCAAAATCCGGGGGGGTCCGCTCCTATTCAAATTCATTAACTAATCGGATACTAAATAAAAAATTAATAATTTAATATATATTCTTATCTAATAACAAAATTATTAAAATAATAACATTTTATATATTAAAAATAATAATAAAATAAAGTTTAAAGTAATAGATAATCAAGTTGATGAAGAAAGTTTCCGTCTACGGAACTTTATATTTTGATATCTTTGTATAATTATTTCATTATGCACGTTATTAAATATATTTTCTCAATAAAATTAATCAGACAATCTAGAGGGACAAAAAAAATTTCAGGGGTGGGCAAATTACCGAAAGCATTACCGAAAAACACTATTTTTCAAAATCCAGGGGTTGGTTGCCTCCCTAATGTACATCAGATCCGCCCTTGATGTTATGTATCTTAGGTTTTAGTTTGGTTTCTACCATGTCAGGCTAGAATTTTTCTAGGGTTTTATAATAATATTTGTTCTTATTTTATTTGAAGGGTTTATTGTTGTTTGATGTTAATATGAATATGTTTACTTGTTATTTGATATTTTTAACTCTTTATTTTATTTTGAGAATTAATATTTAATTTTTGTTGCTTGAACCTGATTGTCTGACCAACAATATTGGTTTAGATAAGTATTCTAGAAATTAGAGTTTTAGCGATTTGCAAATAATTAGACCTTATGAAATCTTGTACCGATCATAAAATGATTGTAGACCAGAACTCAAATGACAAATGTAAATTGTAGGAAAACCTTAAGTTAAATTGTTTTGTAAGATAAAATTTGACCATGTGAACTTGTTAGATATATTTTATTAGGGCTAACCACATAATTAATAACTTAAATTATTTAGGCAATATCAGACCAATAATTGTTTAGATAATTTTAAGCACTATGCTGAAAAATTGATGATAATGGAAGGCATCATTAAAGGATCAGAAACCCTAAACAGTAAACACACTCAGAATTGACATCAATTAAATTATATACCGATAGCAAATTAAGGACAAGAAAATCATAAACTCTAGATTCTTTTACACATTTGTTATTATTTTATTTTAGTATATACAACTTAATCCAAAACACTAAAAAATAGCTATCTAGATTATCCATCATGTTAACCTGAGTACTTTATTTATTTCCCCATGGACCACACCCTATAATATACTAGAACAGTAGACTGTGCGCTTACAATTTACTTTTCAGAAATATTAAGGTTAATTATTAGCTCTATACATAAACAAATATTTACTAAATAAATTCATTTTGCTTGATATAAATAAGGATTATATCAAAGATAATCTCAATATATTTATTTTTTTCTATAAGTTTAATTTAGTTATTTATTTTTTATAACTATCAATATTTTTAATCTTCTTCAACTAATATAAATTTTAGTTTAACTGTTCTTGAGGCGAAGGAGAATTATCTTGATTTATTGATACTAATGAATAAGAAAATGGATTCGATTATTAATTTTTCGGTTGATAATTTTATAAAATTAATTTTATTTATAATTTGATAAACTAAATAAAACTTTAAATATATATTTATTATATTTTAGTTTGAACCAAACCGATTACGAATCCATATCCTCTGAAGTGGACACACAGTCTAAGAAATGAAATGGGCAGAAATTCAAAACATAGTATAATTATGGGCAGTTTTGAGATTAGCGCCAATTAAATTGTAAGGTGGATTTTTACTCGGACAGATATTTCATGGGAAGAAATACTTTAGAGGATTTCAATTTTTTTTTATTAATAGAGGATTTCAATTCACCGATTGCACACCGCTACTAGCTAGTTCACATCACCGTGCTATCCTATCCTCTAGGGAACACAGTACCGCTCTTGCCGTCTAAGTCGAAGAGCGGTCAACATCCGGCGCCGTTCAAAGGTGGGTCCCACTTACCAGTCAAAGCAGTTCCCCGTTCTTCTCGCCCACTCCAGCTGTCTCAGTCGTTCAATCTTCTACACAAGATTGACCGTCAGATTACGCCTCCTCACATTACTGCGCTTTCAATCCACTGTGAAGCAAGGGATTCCGTACGGACGGTTCAGATTCGACCTGATGGAATTCTCATTCTAGGGGAGTTACTATGTGAGAGAATCCCACCGAATCACAACTAAACAAACAAGATAAAATGATCTCCGCTCTTTATCTTCTTCAATAAGTCTCTCTCGCTCTCTCTGATCTGAGCAAGTCGAACCTTACTCTAAGCGAGCCTCTCCTTTTCAGCCTTCTTTATGCCAACAAGAGGGGAATTAAATTCGATGTGCTCAGGGTGAAAAGTGAGAATTCGATTCTTTTCTCCTTTGCGGCCTTTTATTTTATTTTTTGAGTTTTATAGCCTTTTCCTTAATGAAAGAAGGTATTTTTCTACTTTATAACGGCTAAAAATCGTTTCTTTTAGCCTTTCTTACTGTCTGGGCTAAAACTTTATTGGACTTTTGTTGTTTCGATGCAGGTTTAGGTGGTCCGATCTAGGGTTTCATCTAGTGAGCACTTGGAGGTATGATTATTTGTTGTTACTGCTTATTGGAGTTTGGTTACTAGGCATACTTTAGGGCTAGCTAAGGCTCACTTGTCAAATTTTTATCTTTTTTTTATTATTTTTTTTGTTGATTTCCTAGTTTCTACTCGTATCGCATTCCCGAAGCAGCAAATTTGTTGTGATCTATTTTGGCTGATTCTCTCCAGTGATCTTAGCACGTTGTTGTTCTCGGATTTGAGAATTTATCTAGAAATCTGGGCCTTTTGTTCTCTGAAGGTAGAGTACCTTCTGGAGATGAACTGACGATCCTTGGTTTTTTCCTCACTAAACCTAATAATTTTGACTAATGGTGGGTGAAGAGAACAGCTCTTCAGCTGTTCCCCCTGTCAGTTCCCGTAAAACCTACTGGAGATCAGCATCATGGTCTTCTTCTCGCACCTCTGACCCACATAATCAGTTAGAGGACAACAAGTGTATACCAGCGGGACCCAGCAACTCACGTCGCTGTCCAGCCCCACCTCTGACTCCCCGTTCACTCAGTGCCAAAGTAAGGCCCCTGCCCCCTCTACAACCTCTTTCAATAGCTCCCCGCAACCTTGATGAATGGCCAAGAGCTGGCTCTGATGACCTTGGTGAGTGGCCCAACAACCCGCCAACACCTGGTGCAATCAACGGCGGTGCACCACGTGGAGGCGATGGCCTCAAGCTCGACCTCTCCTCTATCCCCCGTCCCTCTCATGGGGGCAAAAAGGAACAAATTGCATTCTTCGACAAAGAGTGTTCCAAAGTAGCTGACCACATATACTTGGGCGGTGACTGGGTTGCCAGAAACCGTGAAGTTCTCAGGCAAAATGGTATCACTCATATATTAAATTGTGTAGGTTTTGTGTGTCCTGAGTATTTCAAATCGGACTTCGTTTACAGAACTCTGTGGTTACAAGACAGCCCAAGTGAAGATATAACGAGTATTCTGTATGATGTTTTTGATTATTTTGAGGATGTAAGGGAACAAGGAGGTAGAGTTTTTGTGCACTGTTGCCAAGGGGTATCCAGGTCCACCTCATTAGTCATTGCATATCTAATGTGGAGAAAAGGGCAGAGCTTCGATGATGCATTTGAGAATGTCAAGGCTGCGAGAGGCATTGCAAACCCCAATATGGGTTTCGCTTGCCAACTCCTGCAGTGTCAGAAGCGGGTACATGCAATTCCTCTTAGCCCCAATTCGGTGTTGAGGATGTACCGCATGGCGCCACATTCTCCATACAACCCACTACATCTTGTGCCAAAAATGCTGAATGAACCACTAGCAGGAGCACTGGATTCCAGGGGTGCTTTTATTGTGCACTTTCTCTCTTCTATCTATGTCTGGATAGGCAGGAATTGTAACCTGACTATGGCGAATGATGCCAAGACAGCAGCAATTCAAGTTGTGCGGTATGAAAAGGTTCAGGGACCTTTTGTTGTGATGTTAGAAGGAGAGGAGAAAGGGGAGTTTTGGGAGGCCTTTTCCAGCCCAAAACCAATTAACCCAGATGCTGTTGGTAAAAGGAAGGTGGATGCTTATAACTCTGATTTTGAAGTTTTTTACAAGGCAGTTTCTGGTGGTGTCGTCCCACCATTCTCTTCATCAGATTCCACTGTTCAGAATGAGACCCGGTTACCCACCAGAGAGTGCGACTGGAGTGCTTTGCGGCGCAAGTTCGTACCTGACTCATTGCTTTGGGCTTATTCTGATTCTGCCCTCACGGCATATTCATGCAAAAACAGACTTCCAGTTGCAATTTCCCCTCCCTTTTTATCTCCTAGTTCTCTCTCTTCTGACTCTAGTGTGAGTTCAAAGTACAGCTCTGACTCGCCAACTGACTCGCCTTCTACCAGTTCACCTCCATCATTAATACCATCACCTGTTTCGGGTCCAGTACCAGACCCATTAATGGTGGTGCCTTCTTCTAGATCTCCTTTGCAGAAATCTAGTAGTTGCAAAGAGGGCAGCTACTCTCCTTTGAAGAGCATATCTTCTAGTTCTATTGCTGAGAGGAGAAGTGGCTTTTCACCTCTGAAATTAGCAGCAACACTGGGTAAAGAATCTAACAAGGGAATTTTGGTCAATTGTAGTCAATCAGAAATGAATACTAATGGTTCAGTGAACAATAATGTAGAAACTGTAATCTACCGGTGGCCTGGTATGGAGGAAGTGGTGGAACATTCAAGGGATGATCTTGACCTCAAATCAGTTTATATAATTTTAGTTAGTGATAGTAGAAATGAGCAGGTGGTTGAGAGAAAAATATATTTGTGTATAGGAAGAGAGTTTGAATGTACTAGAAAGGAAACTGACTCAGCAGGTGTTTTTGACTGGTACAAGATAGCTCGTAATTTTCTTGATTCGAAAGCTCTCTCTTCTGACTTTCCAATTAAGGTACATAATATTATCTCTCCTGCATATCTTTTTACTTTGGGGCATTCAAATTTTTATACTAATACGTTTCTGAATGTTTCCTTTTCAATGCCCGTAACAGGTTGTGAAGGATGCAGAGATGCAAAATCTTCTTGAAATATTGGATGCTAAAGTCCTATAGTAGGGAGTGTTGTTATGTCTTTTAATTTTTTGTTTGGAGCAAGATATAATATCAGCTAGTGGTCTAACTCAGTACGAATCAGTGAGGTATGACCATCAAACCCAGTGCATATTTGATTATATTCTTATTTTCTACCTTGTTAAGTTAATCCCTAGCCTCTGTGTACTTCGCAATGTAACAAAAGATGCCATAATTAAACTAATTCCTATTTGCTTTGAAAATATGCTCAAACTATTCTCTTGTTGATCAATATTCCAACCAAGCATGGTTCAAATACCTCCATTGTCTATACTTCCAATATGCGTCTTCATTTTTCAAATAACTTGCAAATAAAATTCTAAATTAAAAAGCTATAGATAGAATGTTGGGTCTATTATGATATCATTTTTGTGCATTACATAAAAAGGCAACAGTTATTTGCTTGTCTTGATGGGGCATCAAGAAGTTTTTGAAAATTGACTGATGTTGTTGGTTTCATTCTTTCATGCTATTGATGGCCCATCAAAAAGCTATAGTATGCATAGAAGTTGAATCGTAATTTGTATCGTGAATCGTTGCATTTTGTTTCGTATCGTGTATCGCATATCGTATCGTATCGTGTATCACATATTGTATCGTATCGTATCTCGTTAAGATACATTAAATTTGTCATAATATGAGTTAGAACAACTAAATAGAACATGTAGTGAAATTCTTTTTATTTAAACATCATTATAATTATAACATTTTATTACATTTATGCATTATAATAGCACTATATGCACTATATGAGCTAAGTATATGAGATAACTTCTACTATAGACCATACAATAATTGAAATAACACAAATTATTAGTCAATAACTTAAAATAATGACAAAAATAATTTCTTTCAATCAATCATATATAAATTCAATATATATTTGAGAAATGAAATAAGATTATAGCAAGGCAAACTTATGCATATAAATTCAATATAATAATCTTTTATTTAGTATATTATAAAATTGTTTAGTTTTATATGTCACTTATTTTGTATTTAAAAAATAAAAGTTAAATAATAATTAATAATATAATAAAAATACAAAAATAAATATAAGAATCGTAAATACTTACGATCCGATACAATACACGTATCGCTCGTCTGTATCGTTGCGATTCAAGTGATTCACTGCGCTTGCGATACATAGGTACGATATGTCTCGTTAACCCTCTGACTCGTACCGAATCGTGCGATACGTATCTCATATCATACGATACTAACTTCTATGATAGTATGAATCTTTTGCATGCACAGAGGAAAGGGCATAAATCAGTTCTGAGAGTTCATTTTGTTGCTTCTGAGTTATATTTTAGAATTTTGAACTTCGTCAAAGGTTCACATGGTTGCTTGTGTTTTGTAGAAATTTTCTATCTGATTAGATTTTCATTTCTGTTTTATTTCACTACATTTATTAAGTTGGAGCATTGGAGGATTAATTTCATGTCAATTTCCCACAATATTAGGTATTTCCTGCAAATTGGAAAGTATTATTATTCTTGTCCCTAATGATTGTAGGAAAATTTTATAAAATGAATGCCCTGGAGTCCCTTTCTATTATTGAAATTATGTATATAGAGTAAGAACCTAATTTGTAGCTCAAGTGGTAAGCTACCAGGATGACTTTGAAAATGTCATGAGTTTAATCCCCAATGGGTTATGTGAGAATTGTGCTTACCTAATGAGGCTGAATTTTGTGGTGGGGGCCCAGTAAGTCGAAGAGCGGACTGGAAAGCTCTTACCTAGCTGGGCCCCGATGGAAATGGGTGGTGGGGTTGGTAAAGAAGGAAAAAAAAAAAAAAAAAAAAACAATAGAGAATAACAGTGGATAAGTTAGAGGTAGGTGTGAATTTGAGGGTGATGGAGGAAATGGTATTTGATAAGATGTGGGGCCTATCCTTTTCAAGTACAAGTAATTGAATTTCTGTTGAAGGATTGACCAAGAGCAGGGTCTTATCCTTTTGAATCTCCTGAAGTAATTAGGCCATTTTTTGCAATTTTCAGTACAGTAGCGTATGCATTTAGCATAGCTTGAGGTTCCTTTGCATGTTTATTTTCTAAATGCATAAATTTTACAAAGTTTGAGGGTGAATGATATTTTTCATTTTGCAAGGGTATTATGCAATATTTCTGATGTTTTCATACATGAAATTATTCTTATATTTAATATAACTTTTAGTTTTTTTTTTCAGGAGATCGCCCGGAAAAAAATTGATTGTTGATGTATCAATAGCTTTAGGAACGGCTGGATAGGATATGAGACGTCTTATCTGCTCCCCTGTTTAAGGCCTCGTATTGGACAGCAGAACATTTTATATATCTTTTTGGTGCTTTGTTTTTTTTAAAAAAAAAATCTCCTGTAAATGACCAGAAACTGATTTAGAAGATCTTTAGTTCCGCTAGACAAGCAGGGTCAAATATTTGTGTTCTATTCGGTTTATATTACTACGCGTTCTTTTATCAGGTGCTTCTTATCACGACTGTGTGGAACGCGTGCTGTACTGGTTCTTGTAATTAGAAGGGTATATTTAGTGAATAAAAAATGTCACGTTCACGGAACATGTGAACAAATATGGCGTTTCAATATGTTATGAATTTTTTTTTCTGAAAATTTGACTCTCAAGTATACAACATTAACATCTACCACCACATCAATAACACAACAACATCAACACCTAAACGTCAACATCTAACAACTCAATAAGAAAATTTGTTATATAATTTGATGCAACTGCGGAGCGTATTGTACTATATCATGTTGTAGAAAAATGGTAATATAATTTCATGCAAGTGTGGAGCGTGTTGTACTATATCATGTTGTATGACTTGTTTAAGCAATATGACGTGATGTGCTAATTTTAGTTGAAAAGGGGACCCTCCATATGAAAGAACACGATGTGTAATATATGAGACGCGTCATGCAATGAGCACAAGTACTATTATATTTATGATGGAATTAATCACAACGAGTCATTTTATTAGAAGTCTCTAGATATATGGTGTATTATTTCGGGTCAGAATTTTTTGGAGAGTTTTTTTGACTTCGCAGAGTTTTTTGTTTGATTAGATTTTACGGTTCTGATATAATGAGATCATTAAATTAGGAGCGTTGATCAGTGAGCGGACGGTTCAGATTTATGGAACAACAGCCCGCGTAGTTTTTACTTCGTAAAGGATTTTGTTCCGTATTATTCCATGGGTTTCTTAGGCAAGAAATCGTTACATATATTAACAGCTAGCACACTCCGTAGTAAAATATCGAAATATTACATACATGGAAGTATTAGATGGATTGAAGAAAGCTACAGTGGATAAGAGAAAGGGACAGGCAAGTTGATGTTTTTGGATTTTCGAAGCACTTAATTTCTCAACAAATGCATGATTTTGGCAATTATCAAGGCGTTCTTTTGCAAATAAATTTACATCAAGCTATTCCATACTCATAAAAGGAGTGGCAAAAGGAGCTTCCTTGCATATGAACAAACCAACTACAATAGTCGTTGTACGAAGGGTTCTGGTGGCAGATCAAACCGATGAAACGAAGGACATCGCAGCGACATCTCATCATCACCACATAACCAGCTCAAATTTCTTGCATCTTCTTTCATTAGAATATCATAACGAGTGCTCTCGAAGATATCTGACAGCAGCCTCACAGATCCTTCCCCTGAAATGGCTCGGTCTGACGATGTTGTGTCACCGGTTACGCTTTGTCTTACCCTGTACTCCACCTAACAACAAATTTTTAAGCACTTATTCAAAACACTACCTGATTAACTGGTTATGTACTGTTTCTGACCATGATTGGTACCGGTCTAACTTCCACATGCAAAGCAATTTCTTGTGTGACATCTGCCTCATTTTGGGACCTTATTGCTTTACCTATAATTGGCTTACATAAGCAAGAAAACTTTCTTCAAAATGCATCAAATATATTGCGGAGCCAAAAAGTACAATATATCTTTCCTTGTAGAATTCGAGCAGTGAATGATGGTTTTCTTTCACGCAACGGTGATTGTCTCGAGCTCCGACTCCGGCTCATTTCATCTGAATATATCAACAGAAATTGTCCTGTTTATGTTAATTGAAAATGTTAATGACACAAAAGAAAAGAAAAGGTTGTCACTTTTGTGATTTAAGTTAGTACTAATGTTTCCTTTGATTAATTTTAAAAATAAATACTGCTAATGCCTGCACAATAAAGAGCATTTAAATTTGCCACATGCAAAATTTTCTAGAGAATTTACAGCATTGAAGAGTGATGTAATAATTTACCAAAAATCTCAACTCTTGTTCAGAACCTATGCCAAGCTAGTAAGCAACAACGAATTTTGAGGCATAAATTAGGGAAATTTTGGAAATATTACCTCCAGTAAATTAATGCTCTAGTCTATTAGGGAGTGTTTGGCACTCAATGGAATAGTAAAAAGTTGGAATAGAATAGCTATTCCGACGAATTAATTTACCAAACGAATTTTAGACTAAGTAGAAGAGTGCGGAATAGTGCTAATCTGATATACCAACTTATAGGTGGAATACCGGATTAGCTCTCGTCGGAATAGCGATTATTGTTTGATTATATTATATTATATTATTATATTATGATTATGATTAAGATTTAGTATTATTATATTATTATATTATATTTATGAATATAATTTATTATTATATTAATATTATGATTATTATTTATTATTATTATCATTATATTATTATTATTAAATTATCGTTACAATTAGTATTATTATATTATTTATTATTATTATAAATATAATTTTAATATTATATTATTATATTATGAATATAAATATAATTATTTTATTATTATATTATTATGATCAAGATTATTTATTATTATACTATTATATTATGATGATTATGATTATGATTATTAATACTTATTATTATTTTATTATATTGTATTATATTATTATATGTTGATTATAGTGATGATTAATTAATTATTATATTATTATAATTATAATTATTTATAATTATTTTTATGATTATGATTATATTTTTATTATTATATTATTATGATTATGATTATGGTTATATTATTATGATTATGACTATAATTATTATTATCATGATTATGATTATGATTATTATATTATGATTATATTATTAAAATTATGATTATTTATTATTATTATATTATTATAATTATGATTGTAATTATAATTTTTTATTATTATATTACTATATTATGAATATGTTTATATTTTTATTATATTACTATTATAATATTATTATTTATTATGATTATTTTTTATTACTTTATTATTATTTTATTATGTTGTATTATATTATTATATGTTGATTATATTTATGATTAATTTATTATTATATTATTATAATTATAATTGTAATTATTTTTAATTATTTTTATGATTATGATTATATTTTTATTATTATATTATTATGATTATGATTATGGTTATATTATTATGATTATGACTATAATTATTATTATCATGATTATAATTATGATTATTTTATTATGATTATATTATTAAAATTAAAATTATTTATTATTATTATATTATTATAATTATGATTATAATTATAATTTTTTATTATTATATTACTATATTATGATTATGTTTATAGTTTTATTATATTACTATTATAATATTATTATTTATTATGATTATTTTTTATTACTTTATTATTATTATTATTATCTTACTATTATAATTATTATTTTACTATTATCATCATCATCATCATTAATAGTATCATAATTATTCATATTTTAACTATTCTCGAGTAACAACTGTCAAACGATATTTTCGCTCTTTCGAATAGTCAAGAATATCACTCTTCTACCACTCTTCAAAAAAAAAAATACTATTCTATCACTCTTCCAAAATTACTACTTTTCAAGAGCTATTCCTTGATTTGACAAACAGACCTAGTCTCTACCATTTGCTCTTTTCTTCTTGTCCATTCTTTTGCATTGGAGGAATAAGCACGTACTAATATAAAATGTAACGTGCAGAGACTCTCTCATTTTCTTCCGAAAGGAATTATTCAGAATGCATTGCTTGTGAACTTTGGATATTCTAATTATAAAATTAATTAAACAAACATCCCAGGCCCACAAAGAAAGGACAAGTGCAACAAATTTTGCTCCGTGGCAAGCTCACTTCACAAGACAGTTATTTCCCAAGTTATGAAAATGAAGTAATACAAATATTCAGAAACTTGTAACTATTGTATTTCCATTTGATGTATATACTAGTAAAATGTCCGTATCATGCAGCGGGCCTTCAAAAATTGTATATTAACAACAATAATAGAATTAAAATGGATAGAGATAAAGTTTTGGTTTTTACATTTTTTTATTTTTTATTTTTTATATTATTTTGAATTGTAAAATGCGATAAAATATAAAGAGATCGAGCTTTTAATTTATGTATAAAACAATATCATTCTAACTTCCGTGGACGAAAATTAATCTTTTTTAAAATAAAAAATTTGGAATTTAACACGTCTAGACCGAACTTGGAGGTTTTACCATTGTAACTTTGGAGTTCGAACCAAACAGGAAATATCATGGCACTAATTAGAGGGAGGGGTCATCTGAGAAAAGGGTTATTTTGATAATTTTAATTGAAATTTTAAAAAAATTATAAAAATATAATTATTTTAAAATAAAAAATTTACAAATTTTTTTTTTAAATTTATAAGTAGATTGTGCTTTAAATTTTATATAATTTGAGTAGTATTTAATAGTTCATTAAAGATCCATTAGATTATAATTTTTTCAAATTGTATAAAATTTTGATGGTTTTTAATGAATTAA
Source organism: Schoenoplectus tabernaemontani (assembly GCA_037127355.1). Classification (NCBI taxonomy): domain Eukaryota; kingdom Viridiplantae; phylum Streptophyta; class Magnoliopsida; order Poales; family Cyperaceae; genus Schoenoplectus; species Schoenoplectus tabernaemontani. The sequence continues at coordinate 19,763,799 of CM073744.1, read as the reverse complement.
GAAATGACATTCACATTGTATAAAATTTAAAATATAAACAATTTATAATTTAAAAAATATATATTTAAACTAAGATTCTTTTTCATATTTATTTGAAATCACATATATCAAAATTATAAGAAGGACCATTGAAAGTGATTCTCCCGTGTCATTCGACAACTCCTTTACATTCCTTAAGTCTATTTTAATTTCTTTCATAGTTTAATCTGTCCGAACACATGCTCCTTAATACAGATTAATAACCTCTTTTTTAGACTCATTTTGTCCGAATCTTAATCCCTATCCGATTCCTTAAACACCTTTAATTACCTCTAGATTAAGCTTCCTCAGCTTTTTTGAGGGATCAAGATGACCAACGCGCTAATTAGCAATATAGTGTGAATTAAAATTTAATCCTCCTTTATATTGCTGAACGAGCCGTAGTGATTAAATGTGGCTAAATTTTCCTTAACTCCGATTTATTTCAAAGAAACAATATTAATAATTAATATATGGACCTATTGAGTATTAATATAGATGAACTATAATATGTTCAATGAAAATTGTGAAATATAATAATTCAAGTGGATACCGCGTGGTTTGTGGGGATTGTGACTGTAGCCCTCTACAAAGACGGCGAACTTTAATAAGACCAACGGATTCAAATATTATAGAAAAAAAAATATTTAAAGGTTTTGAATTAAAGAAAATAAATGCATCAAAACTACAATAAAAAATAACAATGACTTCATTAATTGAAAATTAATTAGTTTGTCGTATTTGAATATAAATACATGTAACAAAACGTCGGTATAGAATTAAACTTGTTAAATCATGCGGCTGAAAAAGAAAAAAAGAGTAGGATAAGTAAACAACTTTAAAATATGATTTAGTTTTGATTCAAACTCTAGCTAATATATGAGTTGGAGTTTCTTTTTCTTTTTATAAAAAAATGGAGTTTCATTATTCTAATTTGAACAAATGTTTTTTTTTAAATGTTCTAAATCAAACTGATCTCACTCGTTCGTTTTAAAATTGTATGATATAAAAAATAAAATAACGAAGTGCTATATTTACTTTTTTATAGTAGTGATACGCATTTCCTCTTATATAAGATCCGAAAGAAAAAATTCACGCACAAACAATGGGCCGTTTTTCAAGTAAATTATATAATGTATGTCATCAAGTTTCATGTGGGGATCCTGTTATAAGTAGAATAGTTTATTTATTTTTATCGGATTCTTGGACAATGAGATAGAAAGTTTGGTCTCTTATTCGATCCTCTAAGCTATGTTCCACGAAGGGAAAAGTAAAGGACGAAAAGGGAGGAGAGGAGAAACTAGGAGGTTACCTTCAAATCGGAGGTAACGATTGGATTGGAGGAGAAATATAAAGAAAATTTATTTTTTATTTATTTCTTCTATCGTCTTTTTTTTTCATAGCAGTCAAATTACAGCGATGACCTCGTAAGAATCTATAAAAACAACTTAACAAAAGAGATCATCTTGCACTGAGCTGTAGAAATGCTCTCATTTCAAATACGAGAAAACAGGACACACAGCTCATCTCCGTCGTTATTTTCTTCTTTTTGCTCTACTGTCTCGTTCTGGAGCATAGTGTAAGGATTGAATTTATATTTCGGTTCCTTAAATTTTGTTTCCTCCGCAACTCATGTAGCCCACCGTGTGGCTGGTTTTGAGCAACGAACCGAATGATTATTTTGGACCCTTATTTTTTTTAGAAAAATATTAGATTACAAAAAAGCTGCACAAGGGCAGGGAACCGAATAGTTATTTCATGCTCTTACTTTTTAAGGAATAATATTAGATTACTAAAAAAACTGCACAAAGGATCCGAGTAAATAATAATTATAAATTTATAATCTTTTGATTAGGGTTTTTCATGCATATATATATATATATATATATATAAAGAGAGTTTGTCTATTGTGCTTCCAGTAACACTTCGTCCAAATTTTAATTTTTCGTGCCCAAAATTTTAATTTAAATACCTCAATAAAATATTTATATCATAATCTTATAGATTACTAATTTTTATCGTGTTTGGAATTAGTTTACTATGTTTAATGATTTTTGAAAGATAACCCTAAAATAAGAAAAATAATAATAAAATTTATATGTCAAAAATGCTTACTTTTAAAAAAAATCATTAAGTATAATAAACTAACTCCAAACACGATAAAAATTAGTATTCTATAAGATTATGATATAAATATTTTATTGAGATACTTAAATTGAAATTTTGAGCATGAAAAATTAAAATTTGGACTGATAGCGTTTCGACCGAAGTGCTACTGGAAGCACAATAGACAAACTATATATATAGTTTGGCTACGGTGATATGCGTAGCACAGATGATCCGTGTGCTACAGACTGTTTCTCTGTTTTTAAAGTTTAAATTGTCGATTCGACCGGTAAAAATATTTTTCATATGAAAATCTAGTTGGAGACCACATTTTATATATATTTATATTTTTTTACTATTTTTTAAGATAGCTAGAAAATAATTTCTTTTGAATGGCTCATAACAATTAAATCCAGTGATTTTCTAGCTATCTTAAAAATAGTAAAAAAAATTCTAAAAAATATAAAATTTGGTCCCCAACTAGATTTTTATATGAAAAATATTTTGACCGGTCGGATCGACTATTTGAGCTTTGAAGACGGAGAAACGGTCCGTAGCACACGGACCATCCGTGCTACGCGTAGCACCGTAGCCAAACTATATATATATATATATATATATAGAGAGAGAGAGAGAGACTATAGTGCTTCGCGAAGCACAAAATCTCTCGTGCTTTGCGTCCGTATCTCAAATTTGAAAGTTTAAATGAACGATCCAAACTGTTGAACATAATCTTCATATTGAACTATCTTTGGAGATCAAATTTTATATTTTTCTGATTTTTTTGTTATTTTTTAAATGGATACAAAATCGCTAGTTTTGGATGGTGCAGAAACCGTTAGATCAGCAAACTTTACACCCATTTAAAAATAGCTAAAAAATTCAAAAAATATAAAATTTGATTTTCAAGGATATTTCAATATGAAGATGATGTTCAACGGTTTGGATCGGCCGTTTGAACTTTCAAATTCGAAATACGAACGTGAAGCACGAGAGATTTTATACTTCACGAAACACCATAGTCTCACTCTCTATATATATATATATATAGCACCACCTTTTTGTATTCTGTCAAATTTTGCCTTTATATATTGCATTGCCAAAATGCACATCTGTATCATCCTTATAAATGTCAATTGTCAAGTGAATCAAGTGACATAACAATTTCAGAAATTACACTGGCTAGTCATGTTCTGCAATGATTAGTCCTTAAAACTGAAAGTATATAATAAGTTCAAATTTTACATGCATGATACGATAATCGTTGGTGTTTATTTGTTTAACTTCATCAATTAGATTCTAAGCTTCCATTAAAGAAGTTCCTTCGGAGCAGAATACTTCTCAGATGATGATGAAAATAAATTAAAAAAAGAAGAAGCATGTATCCTACAAATACAATAGCGTATATGGAACCCTACTGTTTAGATGTCTTGATCTGCAAGAGGTTTGTCTCAGCCTCCGTTACTCACCAAATTACGTGCAAACAGATAATTAAATCTCTCTAATTTATATCTTTTATTTTGCTATCTAAATCTTTACTGACGATTCGGTTGTGCTGTCCTGATTGATATTTATTGTTAGAATGCACTAGATTGATTGTCCCCTACAATTAAAATCTAACTGATGGGATTCCGACTAACTATCATTGGTACATAGGAAGCAGAAATATTTGTTTGATCTTATCTACACCGGACACCTTCATTCTATTAAATTTTAAAAAATATATATTAAAGTTATATAATATCTGTAAATAAATAATTATCTACTAGGAAATGTTAATTATGAGGTACATCTTGTGAAATTTAATCGAATATTAGCGTGCTGTAGTCTGTAGAGTCATCTAGATTCTGCACGGAAGTCTTTGAAATTGCTAATCTAGATTTTGCTGTTTCTGCAAATAGCTTCGGACAAGATATACAGCCCGTAATACAATTCGGCCCAATTTAAACAATTCGGACAAGATATACAGCCCGTATTACAAACAGGCCCATTATATTTTGTGAACAGTTTAACCATCCCCTTCTTCTTTTCCTTTCGAGTTTCGACGCAGATTAACCTCAAGCTGTAAAATATGGCCATGCTTCTCCGGTGGTGGTGGAAATTATATGAGCCTCAAGGGTTGGTTTGGGCAGCTTTTGCAAGAACCATATATAATAAATCTGGTAACGAGACCTTCACACCGATGGTAACTTGCTCCTTTTTTTGGAAGCACTTGTTAGCATTGCACTCAACATTTAATCACTTCACACATTAGGAGATTGGCAGCGGCCGACGCATCAACATCTGGTACGATAATTGGATGGGCGGCCAGTTTTCCAGTTATTGAGTGAGGATGCTTTCCCCGCAAGGAGGAATCTATCCTTGTTGCGAGCAAAAAGACAGTTGCCGCCCTGCTCCCACGCCCATTCAACCGGGAAATGCAAAAATGTTGTTGCTAATGTCATGCAATTACAGCTGCGTGACAATCGAGATAAAATTTTGTGGCGACCTTCACCATCAAGAACTTTCTCATCAAAATCTGCATACGATATCATGTCTTCAGCTAGGAAAATCAATTTTCATCACTCCTCTGCATGGACTACGAAGGTCCCCTCTCAACTAGGATTTTGTTTGTTCTATTGCTCAAGGACAAACTATTAACACAGAAGTTATGATTAGACGTCATTTTACGATAACACCCGGATGTGTGCTTTGCGAATCCGGTACATTGGAGATAGCTCAACATCTCTATGTCACTTGTCCGGTTGTCGGACAAATTTGGTGCGCGCTATCCTCCAAATTAAACTTGAGAATGCTCAATCCACAAGAGTCAATTTGTGAGACCTATCTGGCATCAATGCCGCGGGGAACAAGAGTGCAGATAGAGACTTGGAGGACATATTTTATATGTGCCTTATGGGCGGTGTGGAGAGAGAGAAATAACAGAATTTTCAGACAAAAGAGTACTCCAGTCCTTGTGATAGCAGATAACATTTACACTGATGGACGCATGTGCTTAAGGTACTGCTAATGAAGATGAGGGATCAATAGACAACAAAGCTTATGTTATCATAGACTTGTGATGTAATGTGTGTTGTAAGGTTATTAGGGAAAATAGACATCAGGTAACTTACGTAGGCCTATAGATTATGGGATTCTGTTTGTAAACCACTGGCAGCTTCTGCCAGCTCTTCGGAAAAAAAAAGACGCTTATTATGTTTGTACGCTCATTATTATTCTTACTTTCACAATGAGCATATTCTTGGTTTCTACAAATGTCATTGAAATTGGGATTTTACATTACTGTTTTTTTTTATCAGGTTTGACTAAAAATTGTCTTTTTGAACGGGGGATTCAAAGGATTTGACAAAGACCTCTTCATATTAAGATGTCTTTATGAAACTTATACATAGAAATTAGATTTCCTTACATCTAAATGTGGCAGTGGCTAGTACAAATAATTCTAAGAACATCAAGGCAGTATTGAAATCAAGAAGTGATATACATATATACATACATACATACATACATACATACATACATACATACATACATTATCGCAAGTGATTATTGAATTACACCTTGTTAGCACAAAATATACCCAGTTCACTTATTAATGACTTTTGGTTTTAATACTCAGATTACATTTAATGGGGTAACATTGGAGTTGCTTGGTTCTTCAACATTTGAAGAAATCGGTCAGGCAACTTAATTTGAATTATGCTCCCATTCCAATTGAATTAGAACCTAATTGTTGGGTCTTCATTCTAAACCCGGTGAAAAAAAATGATCTTTTTTAAAAAAATAAAAAAATTGATTAAATTCGTCATTGCAAAAATCTTCTTAGAATCGCACCGTCGTATCAGATCACAAAAAATAAAGGAGGGGGGAGCCATCTACAGTACCGAATTTACTACAAGTCCAGGCTACGTCTTAAACAAACATTGGCGTTGATTGTTTAAAATTAAAATTTTATATTACTTTATGAAATTGATATTCTCTATATTTTTGAATAAAATAAAATTAAAAAAAATAACACTGTTATAATTAATTTTTACTTCTCCAATAACATAAATTATCACATAAATAATTAAATTTAAATAATTATCTAATTTTATATAACCTTTACATCCCGAAATTACAATAATAATTATCAAATAACATTTAACCATCAATTTGATTTGACAGTACGCGGATGCTCTGGTCCCCTGTTCGAGCGGTTTTCTTTTAATAAAAAAAAAGAAAAAAGAAAATACCAGGGCTGGTTTCCTCTTATCGATACAACGAAAAATTGAAACGAGGGCAGGAAAAAAGTAGGAAAGAAAAACCAGGTTCTCTTCTGACGGAGGCCTGGCCTCCGCCTAACCACTGGTGCAAGAAACCGCGTTCCCCTTCTGTGAGCTTAGATCTCTTTTATCTCTCTCTTTCTCACTCGCCGTTACATTTACATTCTCTGCTGCATTTTGTTTTCTCTGATGCTTTTAATTAATACAGGGACCGCATTTGTTATTGTTATTAATTGGCTGATTAAAACAGGATAGGGTTTATTCCTGTGAATCTATCTCTATCCATCTCCGCATCCATTGGGAGATACTCACGTATTATCCCCTTTCGAAGTGTTTTGATAGGTGGCACCTGCTTTTGTCCGACCCAATTCCTGCTGTTGAGCTTTTGGGAGCTGAAATTCGGGTAATTTCTGTTATTCCTTTCAATCATTTCATGATTTGATTTGAGGATGCTGAATTATGGCTTGAAATTAAGGGAAATTGGTTCTTGTAAGTTCTACTTTCAATTTCGAAAATTTGACTAGATTCAGTACAATTTATGTGATCAATTCACCTGTTGCTCTTTGAAGACGAATACTCATGAGTTGCTAATGCTTTAAATCCTCTTTTTTTCAGCTCCTTATCCAGAAGAAGCTGATCTTTCCTTCTGTGCCTGGACGTAGATCCTGAGATTGACACTCAGCAACCAATTGGGGGGCTTAGACCATAATCATAAAGGGCTGAAAATTTGGTCAATTTGCTAAGATAATGTTGATATTTTGCAAAAGGTGGTTTATCTACAAAAACTTGTGACAGTACATAGAGATAAATGGCTTGTAGAATCGGATCGATTCTCCTCTGTACATACTTACTAGTATTACTGAGCGGCACTGTTCTTTCAGAGCAAGGTATTAAAAAAGCACAGATTATACAAACTGCCCCACACAGAGACCTAGAAAACAGAATCAGGGATGGCACTGTCACTACTGAGCTCAAAGATTATGATATCAATGGATTAGGTGGGACTACTGGCAAGGTGTCTGTGACTACGGTTGCATGGCTTACCCTTGCAATGGCTGCTGCAACTGGACTAGGTGCAATTCCTTTCTTTTTTGTAGAATTGGAGGCACAGTGGGCTGGAGTTTGTAATGGACTTGCAGCTGGTGTTATGTTGGCTGCAAGTTTTGATCTTGTGCAAGAGGGACAGGAGCATGGCAGCGGCAGCTGGGTTGTGATCGGGATTTTGAGTGGTGGGATTTTCATCTGGCTTTGTAAAAGGGTACCTATTACTGATATCTTTTTTCATTTTAGTATTTCTTCATTTTCCTCTTCTTCTTTTCTGGAATTGAAGTCTGAAGTCAATGTATATCTAGTGCTTGGATATAATACATGAATGTTAACATAAAATTTCAAGGAAATTATTAATTGCAAATGATACTAAATTGTTAACAAAAGGTTAAGTTCAGTCAATAACTATTCCCTTTATTGGAGATTGTTTGCTATGGGTGCATAAATTGTCATCATCACACAACATCCAACTTTGCAAAATCATTGGCTAACCCAACTGTATTTAGTAAATTTTTAGCTTATGGCTTATAACGGTCATAGAACATTGGGGACATTTATCAGCCCTGCTTATTTTATGATATCATGTAATTGGGCTGTCATTAAATTAGTAGAATTACATATTTTCAGAAGTAAATGTGAGTATATAAGTTCCAATTGAAATTATCAAATTATTAGATGTAATTTGCAAAAGAAATAGAGATAGCTTTTTAGAGGAATGATGTGATATGCATAGAATAATCATGTAGCTCTTTCTTCTGTAAGTATTCATTACTGAAACAATTATGTTTGCACATTCTAATTAATGGTCCTTGCTTGTAGTTTCTTGAGCAATATGGGGAAGTGAGCATGCTGGACATAAAAGGCGCTGAAGCCAGTAAAGCAATACTTGTAGTGGGAATAATGACACTTCATTCCTTTGGAGAGGGTTCAGGGGTAGGGGTTTCATTTGCTGGTTCAAAGGGGCTTTCTCAAGGTATTTTAATCACCCTTGCAATAGCCGTACACAATATACCAGAAGGTCTGGCTGTTAGCTTGGTTCTGGCATCTAGAGGTGTTTCACCACAAAATGCCATGCTTTGGAGTTTTATCACATCTCTGCCCCAGGTATGTCCATTCTTTATCTCTTTGTTACAACCCAAAAGGTATTTTACTGCATATTTGATCTTACAATGGGTATTTTTATTTAGATAATTTTAGGAGTGCTTATCAGTAGAAGTTGGATTTACCCCTGCAACCTTACAAGAGGTGTTTCACCCCAAAATGCAGTAACACATCATGGTTACCATAGATATGGGGAAAATTTTGTTATACTGTTATACCTTCCAGTTTTACAAAAAAATAATCGTGAACTCCTTATATTTCCTTTTATAGTTCAAATAATGAGGAACATAGCTAACAAGGGATTAAATTGAATTTTCTTTTTTTTTTAAAGGTGCAATGAGATATTTCTCATTGGGTAGGTGTGTGAGTGTGATAATTATCATAATTTGAACTTTAAGGATGTACATGAACTTTTAGTTATTTAAATATGATGGTGAGTTTGATTCTTGTGAAATGTAGCCAATTGTTGCGGTGCCAGCTTTTCTTTGCGCGGATGCATTCAATAAGGTACTGCCCTTCTGTACCGGCTTTGCTGCTGGATGTATGATTTGGATGGTTATTGCTGAGGTTCTCCCTGATGCCTTCAAGGTAACTGGTGCATTTTGATATCTTTATTCTATTTAATATGTCAAGAATTCAATAATTTTTGTGTGCTTGTTACTTCATAGGAAGCAAATCCATCCCAAGTTGCTTCTGCTGGCACGATTGCGGTTGCGTTCATGGAAGCTTTGAGCACTGTACTTCTGGGGTTTAGCAACGGCTTTAAGTAAGCTCTGTGTTGTTTCTTGAACTTTTTGTCTATTCCCATTAAAGAAATTAGTTTTTATAAAGAAAGGAAATGAAGCAACTTTGAATATTGGTGCATGCACAGCTCGGAGGATGCATCAGGGTTTGCGGTCTCTCTCTTATTCGGCCTGGGTCCACTACTTGGTGGTTCCATCTTGGTCTTTTTTTCCAATACCTTCTCCTTGCCTCAACCTCTTCTAACAGGCATAGCCTCCGGCATTGCTTTAAAACTTGCAGCATGGCGACCTTCCCAATTACTCATTTCCTCCAAGATGAGTCTCTTGCCCCTCTTGTTGGTACTTCTTCTGGGCTCAGTTACATATCACATAATTATTACAAGCTTCCTAAACCTGGTCCAGCGCAAAAAGAGCTCTGCTCATAGCCACCTCAGTTCATCATCTAGTTTCTCTATAAGTGCACTGACCTTTCAATCATTCTTGGCTTGTGGAGGAGTATTTTTGCATGCCTTTGCCGAAGGTCTTGCATTAGGGGTTGCAGCCCCGAAGGCATATGGCCTTGGCCGTCACATGGTCCTTCCTGTGTCACTCCATGGATTACCACGTGGTGCTGCTGTAGCCAGTTGTGTCCTGGGTGCAACTGACAGCTGGCGGTGGGCCCTCGCAACTGCCACACTTACTGGTTTTGCAGGTCCCACAGCAGCAATTGGGGCTATTCTCACAGGAATTGGGTACAATGGGTTAGATTATTGGATGGTTTTTGCATGTGGTTTGTTGTTACCTGGTTTTGTTCGGGTGTTTAGGCGGGCACTGAGATTGGATATGAAGAAGGGCATTTATGGTTTGTTGATGGGTTTCGTGTTTGCTTCGGTGTGCTTGATGTCAACCCGGCTGGTTTGCTTGCATACTCCTTACTGCAATTCAGCGCCCGAGGCAGTCACATAAAAAAATGAAAATCTTATTTCTGCGGATGGTGTTTGTTGGTTTATGTTGTAACATTAACACATGGGAGTTTTAGAAGAAATACGAGGTATGATGGAATAAAGAAAGCATGTCTTGCCCTTTTCTTAGTGGCTATCATGTTATAATGATATAAAGCATGCATTTAGGTATGTTGTTTTCAAGACAGATTTATCGGGGCTAATTAGATCGTAGCCATGTCATATCAATTTTTTTTTAATTTAATGTTTGATGACTTTCAATTGCATTTATAGTGAGTTTTCAATCGATAACTTCACATCAGCTAATCCATAATTCATGCATTCTTTATGGGCGTGCAATGCAGCATTTGACATCCAACAACCCCAGAAAATGATTGATTATTAAAATTGGCAATGGTAAAAACTCAATAAGTATAACCTTTGTGCATCGCCTATCTTTTTCTTAATTATGGAAGAAAGAAAGAAAAAACATGGTAATGGTAACGACTCAGGAAGTAATAACCTGTGCATTACCTATCTTTTTCTTAATTATGAAAGAAAGAGAGAAAATGCGCTTTTCCGGTTATAGTTGTGGGACCCTGTATACACTTCGAATTGTGCGTATCAGTGTTAATGAGATCTTTCATTAGGGGGGAATATAGTTGAAGAGGTCACAAAATATTCTTATGATACTTTTAATGCTATCGCTTTTCTATTAACATTTGCAAAGTTGCTCAGAATTGTTATTGTTATGGATATTTAGTATAAGAATTGAGTTAGATTATAGTGCTACGTGTAATTAATGATCAAATTTATTACAGACTAAAAAAATATTATTAAATTATCTTCAAATTTTAATTTATGGGTGTTAAAATATTCTTTATATTACAATATGATGGGTATAAAAAAATTATTTTTTGAATTTTCTAAATATTAGTTTTAGATTTTTAAAAGTAACCTAGAAAATATGTATTATTTTATTATTATTATTGAATCATCTTAAAAAATTTAATATTAATACTTAGAAAATTAAAAAAATACATCCCATTATATTTTGATATAAAGAAATTATGGAGATCAATAAATCAAAATTTAAAGATAATTTACTTATATTTTTTTAGTCCGTAACAAATTTGATTTATTAACTACGCGTACCACTATAGCCTAACTCTATCGAATTTGTAATTTTAGGTTTGTTTGAAACATAAACTACTAGTATTGGCTTTTGAGATGCAGATGCAAAGAGGCAAGAACTGTTAAATGTATTACTGCGATATTCAAATGGCTTACTACAATTCAAAAGAATTCTCTTGCCAAGTAGTCTCAGGCACAAGTATATCGAAAGCTGTTTAGTTAGTTGTGTAGCAAATTTAACTTGAACGAAAAGTTAAATTTTTGTGCTTATTTTTTTCGAGCATCTTAGACAAACTTTTTGATAGGCCTAGACCTACGGCGAACCCAATATCATTGGATCCTATCAAACTTGAAACAAAGTTCATACCATAAATGAACTGTCGTTTCTATAATATTCTTAGTTTCGAAGGATCTTATGGAAAAAGAACATGATCCATTGGGGGAATTATAACATAAGAATGTCGTTCTCACTTGCCTTGCAAGTCAGGGCGGAGAATAATGTGCATTCCATAACTTCATTTTTATTTATTTAAAAACTATGTGATGTCCACACTGGTTATTAGGCAAAATTGGATATACTACTGTGTTCTGACAATTAAATTGTTATAAGGACTTTTTTTCTTGATGCATTGATATTCAATTTGATTTACGTTATTCCAAAAAAAAAGCAAAATTAATAAAATCAAAACGCAAACAATTTATAAATAAACAAAATAATAATAATGCCTTCCCATCCGTCTCATGCTTTGAGCTCTTTCGAATAGGATGATATTCTAGTGTTCCTTCGATATAATATGCAATGAACTTTTGCACTAAACATTGATACATAAATTCTACATCAATATAAGCGGTGTATTATTTCGTTTTATAGAAAGATAATCTAACTGTCAAATTTCAATTGATAATCGTAAAAAATTGAATTCATAATTGTTTTGAAAATCATTCTAATTAGTCACGGCTTAAATTAGTGGACCATTTTGTAAACGGTGTATTTAGAGGTGGCAGAATCCGACCCGATTCGAGAAACTAGTCTAACTCGTCAGGATCTGAACTTGATCCGACCTGACTTTTAAAAAAAATCAAACTAATCCGATCCGATTCGAACCCGATCCGACATAAGATCAAATGACCTGCAATCTAAACAAAATCTATCAAAATTCTGAAAAAACACAACATATAAATTGACCTGATCCGACCCAATTTCTTTAAAAAATCAAACTGACCAAACCCATCCGATCTGAACCCGAACCCGACCTGACCCGCCCAATTGTCACATCTAGATGTATTGTTGTTTGATATGAATTGCTAAGCATCATAGCACGTTCTTGCCCAACACTTTTAAAAACAATGATTTCTAGTTGTTGATGCAGTTCAATCTTTTATTGTGAATTTAGGTTTCACTAGGCCCATTTGGCAGACACCATTATTGCGACAAAATTTCATGCTAGTAGAGAATGGTAATATTCATTCAAGTATGTACACTTGCTATATTTGAGGTTAGTTTTTTGTTATTCGTTTGCTGTGGTTTAGGAAAAGTTTTCCCTCTGGTAAGAAATTAGTTGAATGTAGTTGAAGGTAAGAACCTGGTCTTTGTGGACCTAAAAACAGAGAAAAAAGCGATGTACCGATCAAACAAAAGCAATTTCAATTCGATAATCCTGTATCCATATACAAATGATAACACTTTTATGGTGCATCTTGCATAGCAAGCAGAATTTACCCTTTAATAAGAGTTGATTATCACTTATAAGACGCATCCTTTCCAAAGAATTAACGTAAGAGTCTGGAAGTCATGGTGAATTGGTGATTCACTTCGATAGTTAGAAGCATGAATTAAATTTTGTAGTACATTATTATAATCTCCTTGATTTAAAAAGAAATAAAACCTTTGTTATTAACGACTGCATTATTAGGAACCCGTACTGTATTCTAGTCAATAGTGTATTGAGGTGGGATAATCTAATATGATGTGAAAATTGACTTATCTGTCTGGATCTAAATTTGATTTGATCTATTTTTTTTTAAAAAAAAAGTCAAATTGACTGGTTCAATCTGAATCTGACTTGATCTGATTCAATTCGAGATCAAATAACTTGTAATTCAATTAAAATCAATTTATGACCTAAAAAAAATTAACATATAAATTGACCCGATTCGGCCTTGATCCAATCCGACCCGATTTCTATGACCCGACTCATCCGAACCCGAATTAGACCCAACCCATCTGAACCCGAATCCAATTCAACCCGCCCGATTATCACCTCTAAGCGTAGATAAGGTCTATATCCTCTAATGCTAATATTAATATATTATTTTTCTGAATCAGTCCATGAACCAGCAATTTTTGTTTTGATAAATGAAATAAATAAAATGAGCAAAATGATATGTTTGCTGCGGAGTTTTGCATTAATAATAAAGATCAAGTTTTAAATTTGGTCCAGAAGACTGGATTTGAGTTTAAAACTTAATCTCGATTTTTTACTGTTTATTGTTGTTTTTAGTTGGACGTGAGTTTAAAACATGGTGTAAGGTGTTTGGACCTGAATTCAAAACTCAATCTAACCATTTTTTGTACTTATTTTAAGGTTTTTATATTACCCAACACTAGCGAATATCAATCAAATGAAATATTTTACAAAGATTTATAAAACACATTCAGCAAGACAGATAGTTTTTCGCTCAGTAAGCAATGGTTTAATAATAATTTTAATTATGAACTATCAATATTATCCTTGTCAGACTTCAAGTAGTATTATGAGGCGTTATGATGGTTTATAAAGAAGGAATAAGACATTTCAACGCCTTAACGAGGCGTCACAACGCCTTACTATATTGCTATAACATTTTGATTGAAGTTGAGCTTAAGCTTTAGAGCTCTGACAAGGTTGTTTTATTACAAAGCTATTATGATAATTTGGTAAGTTATTATAACGGTTTAAATCGTTGAATAGTTCTTCAGCCGTTGTCTAACGACTGATAAAATTGTGAAGTTTTTTGTCTTAGAAATATTTCAAGTGAAGATATGAAACATTATAACGACTTCTGAACCGTTACAAATAGCTTACTATACATAAAACTTTTTTTTTTGCTTTTTTAACACATATCATTCATATTTAATTTTAAATTAAAGATTTAAATCCGAAACACACTAACTATTATGCCTCACGAACCACAATAGTCTCAATCATGTTTTAATTATTGTAACATTATATATATCTTTTATTGTAACATTATGTCTTTTATTTAGTTTTTATTTATCTATAACATTCTAAATTTTTATTGTTTTTATTTTTTAGTGAATGTAATTACATAATTATACATAAATATTTTTTAAAAATAAAAATAAATATTTCAACATAATAAACAAACTATTAAAATTTGTTAAAAACAACAAAAAAAGTCAAAGCTGAATCAAATTTGAAACTCAACCTAAAAGAACTGAGATCAAATTTTAAATTCGGATTTGACTAAAAATGTAAAAACTAATACAATCAGATCATTTCCCGATTTTTATTATTTTATTTACTAAAAAAATCTAATGAACCAATGCACCTAGGGTTGCAAACAGATAGTAAAATATTTGATTTTATCTGTGATTCAATCTGAAAAATAACAAAAATTATCCGATTCATATCCGTATCCGTATCCGAAGAAATCTGTATCTGAAAATTTTTAATGGATATGGATACGTTTAGCTATTACCTATCTGTAACCGTCCGTTTAGCTATTATCCGTCAATATCTGACATAATCGGAAGGTATCCGATCCAATATTATCCGAATATATATCCGAAAAAAATCTCATTATATATTTTTAATTATATTTTTTTGCATACATTACATATCTAACTAATTTTATATATAATTTGTGCTAATGTATTATATTTTTTTAATAATTCATTGATACATTTGAACTACTAATATAATGATAATTAATATTTAACTTTTATAATTAATAATTCTATCAAAAAATAATATGCAATTATTTTTTAATGATATATATAATATTTTTACTAAATATCCAAAATATATCCGTATTTGTATATATTTCCGTCCGATATCCGATTGTATCCGATATCCGTTGAATATCCGATCCGTATCCGAAACTATCCGTATCCGAATTCGTATATAAAAAAAAATTATAACGAATATAAATACGGTAAAATATTATTCATTTGTATGATCCGTTTGTAACCCTAAATGAACCATTATATCATTATGGCAAAAATAAATTGAAGACGTAGCCACGGTCAGACGACCGCATACCTTGAGCTACCCTTTCTTCTAAAAGAGGTAGCTCAAGGTTCTATCAAAGTTCTATCCTCCAAGTTTCGTTTTTAATTAAGCTCCATTAACCACCTAAAGATAATCCAAAACAGGCACAATCAAAATTAATTCCAGAGAGAGATTATCCAGTTCCCCCATTTCTTAAATCTACTACGCTGGATTCTCTGGGCTTCAATTAGGATTTCCTTTCCTCATCCCTTCCCCATTGGAGAAGCTTTCTCTAATGGAACCTTTGGATCGGTCCGGTACCGGGGGTACGACGAGGCGGTACGGGCTTCCTTTCTCAGCATCGAATATCATTCAAGCGCCTCTCGTTGCCTTGTTGGAATACTCCGGGATCTTACGAGTTCGTCCGATCCAGCGCCAGGAACCCGACCCGCAGTCCAACAGCCCGAGTCGGATCGGGACTGATTCCTCCAGCCCGGAGGTTTCGATCCGAATTGTGGGGAGCGGTGATCAGGAAGCTCTTTTGAGAGACCATGTTAGTGTAGATTCAATAGAAGTCACTGATACGAGGAATGGGGAAGAAGTCAGCGAAGCGGGTGGGAATGCTTTAACGGGTTTGAGTTCGCCTGGTTTGAATTCACCTGTGGGTTCATCGGGTTCTTCCTCTACCGGGTCTGATGTGGAAGGGAGTGTTGCGGGCAATGCTACCGGTGACAGGACATATCAGCGGTATGATATACACCATGTTGCCAGGTGGATCGAACAGATATTGCCTTTTTCATTGCTACTTTTGGTGGTTTTTATCCGGCAACACTTGCAAGGTATAGTACTGCTTCAGCTTAACAATTTTTAGAACTGTAATCTGTGATTATTGTGCTTATCTCAGTGCAATGCAAATAATCTAGCTGCATTGGATTTTGGTTTACTTTAATTCTTAGGTATATTAAGCATGCTCTAATAATGAGTACAATTTGGTGCCTTTCGGACCTAAATCAAGTAATTCAACAGAACTGTTATCATTGTTGTGCTTTCTGAAAGTGTATTCATCCTAGTACTAAAAGAGTAGATTAGTTGTTCAACAGCTTAATTGGATGTGACTTTGTCTTACTATCTTTTGATTCTTTTCTGTTATCATTATCATTATTTTTGTTGTTATTTCCATTATAACTTTATTATTTCTCTTGTATTGTTGTTATTAAAAAATTACAACACGCAATGGAAATTCATTGTAGGTTTTTTTGTCACTATATGGGTTGCAGCTATTATGTTCAAGTCCAATGATATTTTAAAGAAGCAAACTGCACTAAAGGTGCCATATTTATCTCCTTTTTTTTATAAAGAAGTATTATATGTAATTTTCATAGTGTGTTTTTTATTTGTAGTCAAGTAAAAAAGGATTGAAGAGATTTACTAAATACTATTTTCACTTTTCGCTTTTTTGTTTCTGCAGGGGGAGAGAAAAGCTTCAGTGCTATTGGGCATTACAATTTTGTTCACATTACATGTGTTTGGGATATATTGGTGGTACCGAAAAGAGGACCTCAGCAAGCCGTTGATAATGGTACCTCCCCAACAAATCCCCCCTTTCTGGCATGCAATTTTCATCATTATGGTAAATGGTAATGGCTTTTTCTCTTAAATCCTTCATTGTAAAATTCTTCTAGAGATGACACACCCAAAATTTCAATAACTTTCATTTGAGTAGATTTCTAATATTAGTAGCTATGCATGGCAGATATAATGGTGCGGCAAGCTGCTATGGCTCTTAAGTGCCTCCTGCTAATATACTACAAAAATAGCCGTGGGCGTAACTACCGTAGGCAGGTATATTTATTTATTTATTTTTGGTCTAAGTGGTCAAGGGACTGTAAATTGTAACAACAATAAATATTTTTTAATTGGTTCTAATTCTTTTGATGTCTTGATAGGGTCAATTGCTAACCCTGGTAGAGTATCTTTTACTTCTATACCGGGCTCTTTTGCCAACACCAGTTTGGTATCGCTTCTTTCTCAACAAAGAATATGGCAGTCTCTTTTCTTCTCTCACGACTGGGCTGTATCTTACCTTCAAGTTGACATCAGTTGTAGAAAAGGTACATTCATTTGCCAAAAAAAGAAAAAAGAAAAAAGACAAACCACAACACAGAATTTTACAAACCTTTATATGCAAAGTAGACCGCCATACCTGAAACTAATTGATAGTTGAAAAAAAAAGTATTAAAATATTTAGTTTACTCCGATTGGTGAAAAAAAACAACTATAGAAGTCAGTACCCTAATCTTGATTAAAATTTGTGGTGACATTCAGGTCCGGTCATTTTTAGCAGCGATAAAGGCATTGTCACGTAAAGAAGTGCATTATGGCTCTTATGCAACAGCAGAACAGGTATATTACTCATCAGGAGTTTGTCAATATTACAAGTCATGTACACAACTCATTCTGTCCCATTTACTTTCAGTTCTTGAAACAGCCTTTTGAATTTTCTTTGCTTAAGCTATTCAGCCTGAATCTGTGAATTTTCAGGTACTAGCAGTAGGAGATATGTGCGCAATATGTCAGGAAAAGATGCACACACCTGTTCTTCTTCGGTGTAAACACATATTTTGTGAAGATTGCGTCTCTGAATGGTAAAACATACACCTGCTTCTCTCCCTACACACTCATATTTCTGTTCTGAAGTAGCAGCATGTGGTGTGTGTTATTCAGATCAATGACCCAAGCCAATAAGACTTACGCTATTGAATATTTCATTCCAAAAAAGAGAGACATCAGTAGGTCAGGATAAATTCTACACCTGAACCCATCCTAAACCAATAGTTCAGGTCTATCGTATCCAATACGGTGTGGGTGCGGGATACAAAAATTTTCAAAATATCAGAATACGGGCGCGGCTATATATAATAAATTTTTATTTAAAAATAAAATATATAACATGCATGCAATAGATCCGATTGTGGGCAAGCTATCAAGATAGATCTTGTTTTAAAGAGAAGGCAGCAGGAAGATATCATATCGATTCATAATATATACAAAGGAAAACTTGCATTAACACAAACAAACCCTTGGTGCAGTGGTGGTGCTTGAGTTTGGTAGCGCCCAAACTTGAGTTCAGCTCCTGCTGTGGGGATGTCAATTTTCATAGAGTTTTGAGCATTGTTTGGGATCCAGTGTGGCATAGTAATCATGCAGCATATGTATTGGCTTGTCTACCCTTGAAGGTCTGGTGTGGCACAGTTTGTGTGACAGTGTGTGTTGTACACTATCCAGTCTCTGAAATGAATCCAAAATGTATCCTGACCGAACTGTGACCGTATCCCAACGTATCAACCCATATCGGAGACCGAATCAACCAGTCAAATGGAATAAAATAATCCGATACGTCACGGATGCAAATCTGTATCCGATACGCTATCGGATACTTGTTCAGCAGCAGATGAGGAGTATCTGAATAATACAGGTTCAGGTTATTGCAAGGCCATGAATTTGAGAGCCTGTGTGGAATCTATGGAATATGAGTGCTCCATATCCATTGACTTTACTATAATGTATTAACCCGGACTGCCTATTGATTTAGAGTAAGGTGGGAATACAATTATCTGACTTCAAGGGTGGGCATTCATTGACAAACAGCTGTAAAAAACTAACTTATGTATGACAAGTGGACATGATCTGTTCTTTTTGCATACCATAACATAGAATTCTTGGAACTTGATGCAAAGTCTATGCTGTTGATCAAATGGCTTAAAACTCGTGATCGTACATATTTAATGGTATTTTATGAATATCAACTGTATGAAATCTGACTACCAATTTACAAGACAACAGGCCTACAATGTTTTATCACTTTTTTTTTTTTTTAAAAAAGAAAAAAATGGCTTGTTCGTGAATGTCAAAAGGTTGTAAATTTAATGTAGTCAATGCCAACCCAATGTATAGGATTGCCTGGTCAGGTCTAAGTTCATCCTAACATGGTATGCAAGCGATAGTTGATAGGCCAGGTTTTTGGCGCCTTCCAATTACTTAAGGACCACACGTCAATTTTGATCTGATGACAATTGCATGTAAAATTGTGTCCATTCCCATGTTTATATTTCACATTTATTGTATTGATCAACCTATTTGTTTGCATTACAGGTTTGAAAGAGAGCGAACATGTCCATTGTGCCGTGCTCTCGTAAAACCAGCAGATATTCGATCATTTGGCGATGGCTCAACTAGTGTATTCTTCCAGCTTTTTTAGAACGTTCAAGAGAAAATCATGTCAGATTTAACCAAGGTTAAATTGGTGGTTTGCATATTGCCTTTGATCAATTAGGAACGTGCCTTGTGGATCATTCTTCTCTTCTATTTTATCTTCTCTAGAGCTGCCTGGACCTTTTCGTCAGAAAATGGATTGGCGTTACTTGCGGGCATGCAGGATTCATCAGTTGAAAAGAAATTTACAGAAGTTTGCAATTGTCTATATATGAAATATGTTACTTGCACTATATGGGGACCATAAATTGATGGGCCCATCAATATATAGTTTTTAAAGAGGATTGCCCGGATTTGTACAGATGTGAAAATAGATTCTTGAGCTTGTCTGTTATAGAAATCTTTTCAAATTCAGAAATGAAGATACTGTAAAATGAAAATATCTTGAGCTCAGGACCCTTTTTTGTGCTCTTATTAATTTAAAAATAAGCAGGTTTGCGAACATACCAGTCTGTTCTATACCAATAGACAGTATTGATTTCTATACTAATGTATTATCACTGCTTATACATGAAGAAATCATTAGTCTCGAAAGGAAAAATATTCCAAAATATTTAATTTTCGCGTTCTGGCTGTGAGCGCCGTCTACTACTAAGGACATGGGGACAGTCAGAGAAAAATAAACAAACAAAACATCTAATCCCCAGATGGTGATGATGAACAAACCAACCAGTAGCATACAAGAATAAACACAGCCATGATATGCATTCTTATAAATTACAAGATATACTTTAGCACGAGAGATGCACAAGCACATTATACACTACATCTTGATTTCCCAAGCACAAATTACAATGCATCTTTAGGTGAGATAGGTACAACAGTGCAAGCATCTGGTACAACCAAAGGCGTCGATTGGCCCTTTTGACTCTTTTTAGATGCATTTGAGGCAACAACAGGTGGTAACACTTGAGTAGGGTACACCTCAGTGACCTCTTCTATACCTTCATCAACATAGATAACATCTTGCATCGTGAGTTGGTGGTATTCAACTATTTCTCTTAGGAATCGATTCTCTCGCGCATATACCGAGTTCTCATGTGCAAGTCTTGATTTCTCAGTTAGTAAAGTCTCCAGTTGAAGACGTATCTGCAATGAGGATAAAATAGTAGGAAACTTAAAGCCTTTGGACTGAAAAAAAACCTTTATGTGAATCTGAAATAAAAATAAATTGAAGGAAAATAATGATGGTGCAACCCCACAATATCTCAATGAGACATCCTATAAAAGACAGTCGCCATGATTCTGACAGTGAATATCACAAATATCATCTATCTAGCCTTCATTTCTTATGGCCTTCATCATCTCTCTCCATGAGTTAGATTCACTGATATGCAAATATGGAAAGGTGCATTTCTGGATTTCTTAATTTTGGTAAGGTATGATGAGATATTTAATTATCAGCTTGCAGGGAATGCATGAGGTTTTAAGGGACCCAGAATCAGGGGCGGAACCAAGGTAGGCGCTGGCCGGCGCTCGGGCGCCCCCTTGGTTCACTGAAAAATAAAGGTTGTACGGTAAAAAATATATTTTCTTTTGACCCGAACATTCTATTTATTTGAACAGGGCACCCCTATCGATCGTTTCTGGTTCCGCCCCTGCCCAGAATGGAATATTTCTTACCAGATCATCATCTTCAGGACCACCTCCTTTGTCATATGATTCCCGCAATACTTTATTTTCATCTTCAAGTTGAGCACACCTTTCCTTAGCAAATGCCAAATCAGCCTTCACAGTCTTGAGCTCTCTCAACAGAAGCTTTGCTTTGGCAGCCATTGCATTAGCAACCTGCAGCGTTTTCACAATTACACATGATTATATAACAGAATTAGAAAAAAATGAGCTGTAGTTTCTTCAATATATAAAGACCTGAAGAAATGCACAGAAAATTATTAAAGACCCTTGCAAAGGGCCACATATTCTCCCTTGGAGCATCTCTATTCTTGAAATTGCTTAAACATCCTTTTTTTGACACATCATCAATTTTAGCATTTTCTCAATTGATTTCTAGTATCTCTATTTCTAAAATTCTTTATTATCTCAATGTTTTAGTAATTCTACAATTTTCAGTCTGCAATTTGCAAACTAATTCCAAGCTGAAGTTGTACTTCTGGCAGTATAGCTGGACTAGCAATCACTCCCTGCAACTAAAATTGCATTGCCACATTAGCATTTATAAATGCTTTGAAGTGGAATGGAGATGCTCTTAATTATGTGGAAGACAAGGTTGCTCAGTTGTTTGGGAAACTCAAAATAAGGGAAGCACATGCTAAAAGGGCACCTTACGTCGCGAGATGCCTTGAGTTGAGTCTCATAATCGGTTTGAGTGCGGGGAAGGTATGGTTGGCTCCATTTCCCAGTAGCCTCATTTTGCTGATTTTGATTTGACCCACTTCCTTTTCTCCTAATATTCAGCTTGCGTGTTTCTTGGATAATATCTGCTGTTGTGCTCCCAACAATTGTTTTTCCTTCCTGTACAAAAAAAAATAATAAAAAATACTATAATCTGCACCATGCTAACTATACAAATAAGGAAATGAATCGTTGTGTCCCCTAAATCTGGAGCTTGGATTTCATGGTGGGTACAGTAGGTTTTTAGGTTTCCATCGGTTTTTCTAAAGCATGAGATTTCATGATAGAAAATGTCCCGCAAAACTGTTAGGATCAGTGAAATCAAAGAAATTCATACCTCGAAAGCATTCTTCAATGTGCCACCAATGTAGCTGAGGGATGAAGCAATTGCTTCTGTGCTCTTTTTCTGAAGTGGCGGTGCCTCATTTTTTGGTCGTTGATATGTATGATCAAACTGTATATTCAGAAATGAGAATATCAAGGGACAGCACCACGGGCAAATTGATCTAACTTTGGTACATTATAAAGTAATAACTATAGTACTCTGACAAATGTATGCATTTCATAGGCTGCGCTGTTTTAGATGGCCAAATGGGATTCATTTGGTTTGCTAGGCTTTGGATGATTTTTTTGTGTGGTTCTGGATTTGTACATGATTTCTATCAAATATGCTAATTGCTAACTCAAAGTAAGCTTACCTTGCTATTGCCAGTCGATGTGCTTTCAGTGCGTGAATCTATTGGTTCAAACTGCTTTGGTAAATTATCTTCATCAAGAAATGTCTTTGCTTTTCTAGCCAGATTCCCAAAGAATCCATATTTTGGCTCATTAAGGCTCTTCACTGATGTATACTCATGAGCATTCAAATCCTACAGCTCAAAAAAAAAAAAGAGTTTGCATTTATAAGTTTGAAGTTAAATTAAGAATTATTTTGACACAGTTTTGAGACCTTGTTCCCTCTCCCTTTGTATTGCTAGGACATCTCTTTGAGGTTTAGCTACCTCAATTTTTATATAGTCTGCTTTAAAATGACAAATTACACTTAAGTTTGCTATGAAATGCTTGGAATCATCTCCAATTTCATAACCTGAAATTTGGGTCAACTAAGGATAAGCTCTGCAAACAACTGAAGATCTACTTCTCGAAATAATTCAACCAATCGACAAAAAGAAACTTAACCAAAAAAAAAGAAAATCAGAATAAACAATCATTTCCAGTCGAAGATCTCTGTTTCACCACACCAAGATCCATAGTAAATCTTTTCTAAAAAAAACAAACAGATTAAAACAGTGAAACTAACCTGAGGCCTACGATGAGAAGACATAGTGGGGCGACCCGAATAACGGTGAAAGGCAACAGGGTCGCCATATGCGGAGGAGAGAGAGGAGTCACGGTGTGCCGCAGAAGCTCTGATCGCCTGAGCTGCGAGCGACGGTGCTTCGCCCTCCTCCGGCGCCGCCGTCACCACCGGAGGAGGTGAGGCGAGAGGGAAAGGTGACTCAAAGGTAGAAGCTCCGGTCACCGAGACCTGTTTCCTCCGGTAAGCCATGTGGCACGCCCAGATTGGCGCCTCAGAGACGGCGCAAGAGTAGGTCTGATCTGGTGAGGTGGATCGTTTGCAAATAATTGCTTGTGAGTTGTGAAATGTGAAGGTGCTGTTGCTACATGCGGAGTTGGTCGAATCCAAGAGAGACGATTTGGGAATGGGGCCGGTTAAACTAGGAGTTGGAAAGGAGAGGTGCGGCGGTGTCATGTTGGTCAAACTGGGAACTGAGAACTGGAGGAATCCGTTTCGATAATGTGTGTCAATCCAGTCTGGTCTTCTGTGGCGTCAACTGCTAGAACTTTCTGTACGGTTAGTTTCCCGGGAAATTTCATCCGTTGTAACTAGTTAGTTTTAACAATTTGTTTTTTGAAAAAAAGGTACAATGTAATGCATGTTTCAGTAACAAAATCACCTATTTAGCTAAACAAATAACATAATAAGTTTATAAATAACTTAAACAACTTAGTCTTTGTCTATCTGTGGGAGCAAGATAAACTGAAAATAAATTGGATGAAAGAGATGGTGATAATTGTATCCCCCTTATTCCAATATCAACAAGGCTTTGATGAATTGGACTCCTCTCGGCACCTTTGAAAAGGAGAAACAAGTTATATTTAATGATTACATAACGCTTACATTTTAACTTTTCTTTGTTCAATTTATCTCTCTTCTAACAATTTTTTTGAAACCGTACGTCTTATACTAAGACATCAATCAGTCTTTTGTCTATTTTAATGGAATTAATGAAGTTGAAGAATAGAGTAGTTCTATCTATAGTAAACTTTTGCCTTTGATGATAGCAATTATTGAAAGATTAAGAAATAATAAATTATATATATCCAAAAAGAGAGTTAGTTTTTCAAACATTTTAACTATGCTACATCATCCATGTTTTCCACCATTGATTTATTTCTCACTCTTTATATATCTTAATCAAATGATTCATATTCTTCGCTTTCTTCATCTAAAGAGATGATATGATATCTCTAATGTACAATTTAAATACAAAAAATAATCCAACTCTCTGTATTCTTTTTAATAAATTATATAACTAATTATAAAATTTATCATTAAATATATTTTTAGCAATTTAAAAAATTATTTATGTTAAAAATTTCTAATAAAAGTTATTTTACACAAAATTTTATTTATTTTAAATATCTGATTATTTATATATTTTATATTGTTTTCAAGGCAAAATTCGATAAACAATTCTATTGTAGAAAATGATTTGATATTTTCACAATTTTTGGAAATTTTTAAAAACAGATCATGTTGATTCTAAATTTTTTTTATGTTGTTCATATAAGAATCGAAATTGTCGCAATAAAGAAAGTTAAGGTCCATTGTCAGCTAGAATTATTTTGAATTTAGCTATGTTAATAAAGTAATTCCTTACTAGCAATTCAGAAAAAATCATTGTTTTATAAACATGTAATAATTCTTATTACAGTTTTTACAAAAAAAAAATTGTAGATATTATTAATGCGCATATCTTACGTGTTAGTAAATGTTAAAAGAATGTACATTTTATAGAAGTTCAAGTGATATTTTTGATATATTTCATGGACTATTAAAAATAAAAATAAAGTGTTTATTATTCCTTTATTAACTTTAGAAGTAAAATAAAAAAATATTGAATTATTTTAAAAGTTAAATTTTATTTTAAGTATATCATATATATTACTTTAAGTGAGGAGAGAAAATTGTATATCAACTATTGAATTTAAGTAGATGAAAAAAATTTAAACAAAATCAATAATGATGAAATATTAATGATATGATATGTATGAAAGATTAAAAGAGTTAATCCGTATAATTCCGACTAAGCTATTTTGAGTTTCTGACTGCATAATACGACAACATTAATCACACATAGAGCGCCGCATAAAATATTAGATATATACATCGGCGAACATGGGAGAAAATGGCCGAAAAACAAAGCAATTAACCGAGACTTTTCGTGATCATTTATTAGAAGTCCCTACTGGAAAAGTCAGCAAGATGGCAGTTTTGCAAGTAAAATAAATCCATGATATCCATTATATTATACCTTTTTTTCTTTCATTATTTTACTTGCGTACTCGTAGCCTGTAACGAGAGAAACTGGTAGAGTATCCTTATTTATTTCAATGAAATGGAGCAAGCCTAAATCACACCTAATTATTGTTCAATCAGTAAACCCCCACTATGTAATGATAGTATATCTTAGCATATTTTTATTCCACACCTGCACTACGAGAAGTCATTCTCTTATTAGGACAACAAAGAGTCGTCACACATAAACCTAAAGTGTCGATTTTGGAGATGCATCCATGACAAGAACGACTTTACCTTCCTATCCTTTAAAGCAGCAAAAGCAAGATTGGCCTACAAGAAAAGGAAGAGAAAACAAAAGCAATATTATATCTTCTCCAAATCTTTATTATATTTTGAACTTTCTTCAGGATTTAATCGAATAAACTTTCCTAAACTATTTGTTTGTATTAGCCAACTTTCCTAAACTATTTGTTTATATAAGTCAACTTTCCTAAACTAATTGTTTACATTAACCGTCACATTGAAAGAAAATAAAACTAAAGTTTATAAAAGTACCATTCACCTACAAAAATTTTCACGAGATGCAACAATTTTCTTAGTCTTCATCTTGTAAGATCAGGTACATATTATAAACATTCTTAATTTACTTAGAAGTTGCAAATTAAATGCCTTACATTTCAAATTAATGATTTTTTTTTTTATTTGAAGTCGCAAAATGAAATGAGAAAGGATGGTTGACAATGGTTTTTTTTGACAACCTTGACAATGAACCTCTAAATAAATACAAAAAAATCTTAAAAATGAAAAAAAAAATTATAGATATATTTTTCTACTTTTAGATTGATAGTCATTCAAATTTCATATAATTTTATTATCATTTGATAGTCCATTAAAGACCGTTAAATTGAAACCATTGTAAATTACATGAAAATTTGATTGTCTTTGATGTACTATCAAATGATAATGAAATTATATGAAATTTGAATGATCATCAATTTAAAGATAAAAAATATATCTATAAACTTTTATTTTTTATTTTTTTTTATTTATTTAGAGAATCATTGTCAAAATTATCAAAATAACTATTATCAATGTATCCCACTCAAATGAAATTTATTGCTAACAACATATTCTGTTAAAAATTCAGAGCTTTTCGGTTCATGTCTAAACTTTCAGTCATCAGCAGACACATTTTTCATGAATTAGCACATCTGGCACCAATCGGTGCTACATGTACCAGTCAGTCTAGTACCCTCGATTTTCTAGAGCTAGACTCTCAATTTTTAAATTCCAACAAATGTTGATGACTACAAAGCTCCTTGATGTGACTAATTATAGAATTTATTTTTGAATATTATGATACAGCAGTAATTTAATGTCTCATTGAAATTTTTATTAATTTTGTAGAGGGAAGCAAAATTAAGTTGTAAAAAGTGACAAACATATCCGTTCAGCAGTTCAAGTTTCTTCAATAAGAAAATTTATAATATAGCTTTGTAGTTGGATTGAGAAATTTGTCTGATCTGTTTGAATTTGAATCTAATTTGATTTTTTTTTTCTAAAAAAATATATTAACTGAATCTAATTAAATCTGATCCAACTCAGGATCAAATGACCTACAATCGAAATAAATCAATCTAAAATTTGAAAAAAAAAGAATATATATATCAATTGATCCGATATGATCTAACTCTGATCCATTCCAACTCAATCTGATCAAGTGAATAGTACGATTTCAAACTTTAATTTCTTCCAACTCTCAAATTTGAAACTCTCAACAAACACATATATTTTTCTTCAAAGTCAAGATCTAGAAGATCCAGTCACATGTGTCTTCGGAAGGTTGTTGAAGCTTGATCATTCTTTTAAGGAGACTAATGATTTTTTCAAAAGTTACTAATTACCTCTTTTCGAGCTCATAGAATTCATTAGAAAATAAATGACAAAACTATTAAAGAGACTGTTGTAGATTTAAGTAAATAGCGGGAATAAAATGAAGGATATTTTTATCTTATTATAATTTTAATTAATTATAATTTAATTTCTATGAGGACAATAATAGTTATGAGTAAATATCCAAGATTTTAACATTTTAAGAGATAAATATCCAATTTTCAAGTTTGAAGGGATAAATATCCAAATTGAAATATATTGAGGGGTATATACCCAATTCTACCAATACTAAATAGTGTTATTCTCATTGGCAATCAACCAGGGGGGACATAGCAATAATGGCTATTGTTTCATAGGTGAATTGAGGAAGAGAAATATATATGATAATTCAAAAGGGTCAACGGGAATACAGATCTTATAGGTTCTTATCAATTCTGTTTATTTGCGTTTTTACTGGTAAATGCATATCATATTAAAGGGGGAAATTAAGTTGCAGTTCTTTATTTCTGATGAGATAGTGGTGGATTTATTAAGGGTCAAGCTCGAGTCAGTGTTTGGGTTTTAAGTTTTAAAATTTAGTGAAATACAAGTAATTGTTCCTTTGAAGACTTCTAAAGATAATATTATTTTTTGTAGTTGTATCTAGACTTAATTATTGTTGGGTTGAGAAATTAAATGATAGAAACTTTTCCTTGAATTATTGTATCCATTGTGCTCAAATTTATATATTTTTTTTTCTGATTCCACCACTATGATAGAGTCATCTAATTATAAGTTTGAGGCTTGTACGTAGCTGAAGTAAAATATTCCTCCTGGTTCTTTTTGTTTGTACTAGAAAGCTTTGTAGTTTGCTCATTTGGTGTGTCGGTGGTGGTTAGATGTTAAGATATATAAGACCGTTGATGAACTATCCATATCATAATCCCGGTTGTATGCTTGGTATCGATATTTTAGGTTATTTACATTTTTCTGTTTGTCATTTGGTAGGGTGGTGATAGGTGTTATTTGTTAGTATTTATTATTTTATTTTTATTTTTGAAATTTAAACTACGTATTTCTACGGTTTCATGTGTAATGGAACGGTATCAAATAACACTCATTTGAAGGGAAAATGCCCTTCATCAATGTGTTTGGTTAGGTAGCAAATTAACAATGTAATAAATCAAAATTATTTGTTTTCTATAAATAAAAAACAGTTATTCCTCTGCATTGCATTTTTTTAATTAAAAAAATGTCACCTATAAAAAAGATAATGCTTTCTGTAAAAACATGAAGAGTTTTTTAAAAACACTTGAAGTTGAATAGTGATATTCTCATATTTATCAAAAATAAATAAAAATCAAATTATATTCTATGAACATATATTGAAGATTCAGCACTAAAAAAGACAATATGCAAACCAGCCATTCTGAGCTCTCACCTTAAAACAGAATATGCAAACCAACCTCTCTGATTGGGCCCACATAATAACGCAAAGTTGGGACTAGGCCCATCACTCTTTTTGGGCCCACGTGAGGTAGAATTGAATGCATCAAGTCCAGAAAAGCCCATTTAATTCTTGCTTTGTCAGATGAAGCCGAGTCGCAAGAATTCAACACACACTAATATTATATTTTGAACTCACTTTGACGCGTCTTGAATTATGCACAAGCAAACAAATAAGTAGGCTTCTATTTCAATAAAGAAATTTAATGCTTGCAGAGATCCACAACTAAACGGAGTAATTTTGTGAAGTACGACACGTCACCGCCAAATTGACAATGTTAAATTTCGTGCATCTGCTAGGACAAATAGGTTACTCTAATTTTTTTATGGACATTTATAAATTAAGTTCACTTAATTTTCATTTTTATTAAAAAAAAATTACGATGATGGTACGACAATTTGAAGTAGTTATTAATTAAGTAAACTTTAAAAAGTTAATATTTACAAATTTTCAATTTGAATAATACTTGTCAGTTGTCATCATAACATTAAGATTTCCTTTACAAATAATTTATAATTTGGATGCAGATGCCTTATAAAAGAGTTGATATATCGGAATGACGGAACCCATCTGATACAAGGATTTTATGTTTTGTTGTATAGCACCGTGCAACATAACACATTTGTTGGATCATTTTGAGATTCATGTGGACTCAAATTACAAAGAGATTTAATGATTTATATACTGCGTTGCACGGTACCGTACAGCAGAGACTGAGACCTCTGCTAAGGATTCCTCATGCAATGAGTTAGTAGAGTCCTGATGCAATGGGTTACTTCAATTACACAACTGCGATGCATATATTATTACATTGAGTGAAATTGCAATTTTGATCTAATCAACTATTGTATTTGGCCTAATCAAGCGTCTGAAATAGTACTTTGTTTCCCAATCATTCGGTCTCTTCAATCCTAAATTAAACTCTCAACTCTTTAAATTTTTGTATTGCTTTTATTTTCTCCATAAAGTACTAAAATATAGTTAACTTATTGTGATCAAAATTTAAGTAAGATGGTGAATCACTTGGTAATGGTTATTTGTATAATTTTGGGAATGAATATTGAAACAATCAACTAAATTGAAAATTAAAAGATAAACTTGTTTGTGTATTATTTTTTAGATAAAAATGAGAGTCTAAACTACTTAACTTTAAATATCTATAAGTTTCTCCATTCAAGTTTCAAATCTACAATCTTCAACAGAAAAAAGTTGGTTCTCACTTGTATATAACGATTGAACATAGATAGCATAATGAACAATTATTGTATGATTTACATATCATTTGATGATACATTAAAAATGTCCAATTTAATGTCTGATACTCTGATTGAACTTTTCCATAAAAAATGTTTGATTGAACTGAAAAAAAATGTCAAGAATCTAGAATAACCAAGCATTGTAACTGACAAATCGGAATCAAGAATTTTTTTCTTTATTATGGATAATTACTGCATTGCATATAATGAGAGTAATATTGTAGGATTAACTAATACTTGGTATCAATAACATGTATACCTTTATCCCTTTCCATCACTCAGTACACTCTATGAAATGCATAATTCGTTAGAAACCACATAATAAAAATCATATATGCATATTTGTCATACACAAAAGCGAAGTTTTCTGTGCACCATTGCTTTTGTGTGATCTATTTCATAGATAACGACAGCATGACCGAGTGAAAATATTTGTCCATGAATTCATCGCATGTCCTACTTTGATATTAATTCGTCGATGTGGGATATTACAATTGAGCTTGATTGGAGAAAAAAATGTCCACAAAATCTCATTGAGTAGAAACTTTTGCAAAATAAATGATCGAGGAGATTGCTTTATTATTTAACCAAATGGAATCTCAACGAAAGAATCTTGATTTTATTTAGCTGTTAACACAACAACTTCATGTTGCATTAAGAAAACTGTAGCTGTCATCGTTCCGTACAATTGACCATTTGTAATCAGCCATAGAAAACCGCAATATTATTCGTGATTTTCTGATTGACATGTTGGTGGGTCCCCAATTCCATTAAAGAAACCGCGTATTATATAATTAATTTTTTTCTTTTTTAAACTTCACAAGAGATCAACGCGGTTTGCTGCCCTCTATCGTTACGCGGTACCGGTACAACCGTACAAACATCTAACTTCATTAATTAATCAATTATAAATTATTATAGCAGGATGCCAGTGGTAATAATCTAATGTAAATATTTAATTGGATAGTAGACGAGTTAAATTAAGTTGCTTTTGAGACATAATTATAGAATATAATATTAGTTAATTGTAATTTTTAAATACTACGAGGCAAGCTGAAGTTTGTCATTATCCAGACAAAAATATTTCAAATTTTCATTTATCTAGGCTCCCCCAATTGATTTTAAATTTTAGTAACTGGAACATATATAGCGATGTTGAAATATTTTCATTTGCCAAGAAAAAAATATATGAGGAAAAAAATAACGTTTGGAAATATAAATAAATGTTTAATTCAAAATTTATAAATCCACAAAAAGAGATATTACGTGAATAATGTTACAATTATTTTTGTTTTAAAATTAGTAGGAAAAATATTCATAGTAGATTTCATTCAACAATAAAAAAAAAAAGGGTACAAATTTGTACTGCTTCCATTCCCTTTCATTTCAAATTCCAAGAATTAATTCTGTTTGCTCAATTATCCAATTCATTACGTATTCAACAAGATATATACAGATCATTTTGATGAACTTATTCGATGAAGATAGGGTT
Source organism: Schoenoplectus tabernaemontani (assembly GCA_037127355.1). NCBI lineage: Eukaryota > Viridiplantae > Streptophyta > Magnoliopsida > Poales > Cyperaceae > Schoenoplectus > Schoenoplectus tabernaemontani. The sequence continues at coordinate 19,731,914 of CM073744.1, read as the reverse complement.
AGAAAAATTCGTTAACTTATACGAAAAGAACTCCATTCATATATTATTCTTTAATAATTTATAATAATAAATCATACTATATTTTTTTCAGCTACGAGCGGTTGGCTGCAATGATTCCAAAATTTTAACATTTTGTTATTTTTAGAAAAATAACAAATACTAATTTCAATCTTATTTCTTCTTTTATAATATAAAATTTGATACATAGCAGTAGGAAAGATAATATTTCCATCCAATCAAACCTCGTGGGTTTCTTTCATCTTTTTTTTTTTATTATTCAATATAATTGCATTGTTATTGTCCAAGAGGGCATATACAATCGTCATAACAACACGAATGCATGATCTAGCACACAACTTGAATGGCTGAATAACCCCATCGCTATAATCCGAATTTTATCTTTTATTTTTCTACATATTTAATTTTGAATATTCATTTGTTTCATAAAATAAAAAGAGCATGTGTTTGAGAAATATATATGTTGAAGTGTATAATATTTTGTATCCGCGTCTAATCCGCGGCTGGAGTAGATAAAGTCGCCATGGCTGGGAAATGACAACACAATCAACGCTGATCTATCCAGAAGTTCAGAAAGTAATAAAAAAGAAAAAAAGGCCAATTCTCAGCTTTCTATGACCAAGACAAAGATTGTTGGCTTTCATAGAGTTAATTTGGTTTGAACTTTGATCTTTGGGATCAGACTGTGTCCTTCTTCCATCAGATGCGATGAAAATTTTCGTTTCCCATTCAAAGCCGCTGAATAAAGAATTTTTTTTTCCTTGGTTTTTTAATAATATTTTTATAATAATAGAAGTAGAGCTGCAAACTAGCTGAGCAAAAGTGAACTCAATCTGTATCAGTTAATTACCCAAATCACACTTAGTGTGATAGATGATCCATCTAATTATACATAACTTATTTGCAATTTTTATTTTTTTGGATTAATATTAATTGAATAATTGTATAAATTATCAAATTAATTGAATATAGGCATAACAATATATCGTACTTACCCCAGAAAAATAAGAAAAACAGAAAATATTATCATATTAAAGCACAAAAAGACTAATGTAGCTAGCCAATGCTGAACTCAAGGAGCCTCTTACTTGGAATTTGGATGCTCAATTAATTTGGACGCAGGATGACAGAAGCAAACCGTTTATGTTCCCTTTATGGATGGTCGTTGAAATTTCTTGAAGTCGTAAAGAATTGTTGACTGCCCTCTCAAAGGAATCAATCAACAAAAGTTTACTGGAATCTGGGATGTTAGGCGAAATTTGTTTGGTAATTATTCAAGTTAAATTAGGAGCATCCAATATGCATGAACCATTCTTTTAATGAAAATCACATTTATACTAAAAAGTAAGGATCCCGTATTATACCAATGGTTTAAATAACACATTTATATGTGAGGTATTGAGGTTTAATCAATTGTCAGTGGTCATCGATATCCGAAAAGATAATTCTTTTTGTTGTACTGAATTTATAAATATAATATTTTAAATATATTCTAGTAGCATATATAAAATAGTAATAATAGTTTACATTTATTTATATTGATATCAAAAGAGGGAATTAAATCGTCATAATTCGGTATGTTGATTTAAGCTTTTGATGTATACAAAAATAAAATTACAATAATGTATTTTTTTTTGTTGTGTGTGTATATATATCCAATCAATCCGTTTTTTTATTTAAGATTTTTAAATAAAATTATTCAAATGTTTTTTTTTTACTGAAACCGTGATCGTTTTTTTAATTAAGAGTTTTCAATATAATTATTCAAATGTACATTTACAGAAACCGTGATAAGCATAGATATCGGATCTTTCCCACACACACGCACGTGTACATACATACATACATACATAGATACATATATATATTATTGTGAAAACATTTGTATTTCAGTCGATATATAAACATATCAAAAATATATTTTAAAATCTAAAAAATTTAATTTATGATTTTCATTAAATTAATCATATGAAAACTTGTGAGATATAAAAAATTATAATGTTTTGAGTTTTTTCAGTCACTTTTTTTAAAATAAAAAAAACAGCTCTAAAAGTAATAATAAATATTCAATATTTCCGTTAGTTTTTTAAAAATTCAAAAAGGTGATTTAAAAACTCAAAACACTCCAAATTTTTGTATCTCACAAGATTTTCATATACAAAATTTAATGAAAATCATAAATTAAAATTTTTTAGATCTTCAAATATATTTTTTGATGTGTTTTACATATCAACTGAAATGCAAACGTTTTTACAATAATCTATCTATATATATTATAATAATAATTATTATTATTATTTCTTTTTAGGAGATATGATTTTAACCAGAGCTTCTTTGATAAAATTTACATTGTCTAATTGTCTTCTCTCTCATTTTTCTTATTTGATACTACTGTTTGGGCACGTTGTTCGGTATTCTAGAACAAGACCTACCGCACGCTCTTTATTCCACTGTTCTTTTTCACGGGCGCACCGCTTTGGTAAATCACAACCAAATTCCTCGCTATTTACAAGAGGTAACTATAATAATTTTAGAGAACCAATATTTTTATTTAGCTTACTGAACTACGAGTTCAAAATTCAACTAGAAAAAAATAAAATTTGAAAGCTCTGTGTAATCCCGTTTTATCTAAAAGTAAATAGTTATTATAAAAAATAATATATGACAGAATTATTAAAATCTCTATTTAACGAAAAAAATTATAAACCTCTAGGCCTTAATTAATTAAGTCTTCCAAAAATAACACTTTCACTTTCGAGATGAACATGTCAGCGTGTCTAGAATTATAAATGCGTCATTAATTTTGTTGAACGCCTCCTCTCCTCCATCGCTATTATAAATACAACCATCCCTATTTCTTATTTATCAAAACACAACTCATTCCTTCTGACCATTAGTTATCCACTGCTCACTAATTAACCCTCTCTCTTAAACAAATGGTAATGGTGTCTGAGGAAAGAAAGCTAAGTACCAAGCCATCCTCCTCCTTCCGCCTCCGGAACGACAGCTTGAACGCAGTGCGCCTCAGGCGCGTCTTCGACCTTTTTGACAGCAATGGAGATGGTGAGCTGACAGCTGAAGAAATTACCTCAGCGCTCGACCGCCTCGGCCTAGGTGGTGACAAATCTGAGATCATGTCGGCTGTTTCTTCCTTTGTTCCAGAGGGCCGCGACGGTCTCCTCTTCGAGGATTTTGAGAAACTCCACCGCTCCCTTGGTGATTCCTTTTTTGGAGGTTCTGATGAGATGCAACCAAATGAAGAAAGCGATGAGGAGGACATGTTTGAGGCGTTCAAGGTGTTTGACGAGGACGGCAATGGCTTTATTTCAGCGGCCGAGTTGCAATCGGTGCTCGGCAAATTGGGGATTGCTGAGGCCAAGAGCATGGCCCGGGTAAAGGAGATGATCTCCTCGGTCGATCAGAATTCTGATGGCCAGGTCGATTTTAGTGAATTTAAGGTCATGATGAAGGGCATTGTTGTGCAAATGTAAAATAACATGATAACTAATTGCACTACAAACTGTATTTTGTGAAGTTAATTTGCCATGTTTTGATCGTGACAGGATGGCTGCAGGGCTAAGAACAAATATATGTGCTTGGTTAGTGTGCGTTTTATTTTCATAACTTAGCTTAGCTGTTCAGGGAAGGGAGTTCCTTTTCTATTCTTTTTTTCCAGCATTTTTCTTTCTTTTTTTACTCATTGTGGTATCGGTAGCATGATGGTTTTCGTTTGTTGTCGATCTGACTTTGTCTATATTTTAGTATAGCGGTTCTATATTTTCTTAATTGCTTTTATTAATTAGCTTTACTTTATTAAAATAAAAATGAATATATGCATGTAAATTTATCCAAATCAATGTATTCTCCTTTTTAGATATTATCTCCTTTGGCATTTAACCTTATGTGATTGTTACTTCCGTTGATTAACTTAGACAATTCGTAATGATTTTCTTTTTCATAAAGATGAAATCAATTCGTTTAATTTTTAATGTTCATAAGAAATATTTGTCAGGTTCCAACATTTAAAATCATCACATAGAAATATGAATATTAATCGCTAAATTGAACATTGGTTCAAAAGGTTGTTATGAATTTTAAAGTCATTGTCTTCTACAATTTACTTGTGATTGAAATCGAACCATCATCCATATAGGCTTGATTACGCACATCATATGAGTTATTATATTAATTTGTTAATGATTTCATTATGTTTATTTTACATAGCGCTATTATTATGCACATTAAATAAATAATTATGCATATTAATAATATTTAAGTTGAACAATAAAAATACTATATAAAATGAGTTGCATAATATAGTCACTAGCATATATAATAACTCTTATAATTTTGTAAAATGTTAAATCCGTATTGACGAAGGTATCAACAAATGAATCTCCGTATTATATTCCTTCTTATGACCTGGGTTAACCCCCTATATTATGCAGTCCAATTCTTCTAGATACATTCAACTATTCCATACCAAATTTACGAAAATTATAACAACGACAAAGTCTTTAATTCCAAACTAGTATCTTATCTGTGCGTTACTACTATAATGTCTTTAAAAATAAAATAAAAAATATATCCTTACGTGAAAAAAATAAATAAAAATGAAGATAATTTAATAATTAATATAAAGAGAAAAGTTTTCTATACCTCAACTATCTTAACTAATTTAACTATTTTCTAATTGTTATTTAATTTGGATTTGAAAGAAAAATAAAAAATACGGGTCACGTAATTAACCCGTTTGAACCAAATCTACAATGTTATTTCTCTCATCTTTGAGAGTTACCTTTCATGCTATATATGATATATAGTTAGAAAACTAACGACGAGGAGAACACAAAGAGATAAATTACACATTAAAAGGATCAAATATTTGAGAGAAATCAAGGAGAAAGTATCTCGGTTAGAAATTCAATTAGAGCGATTTAGTGCAGGTGAATCTCAATCGATTGTTCAAATATTTTATCTAGGTCAAGAAGATGATATGTGAAGCTTTAAGCAAGTGCTCTAATGTTCTATGGCCCTGTTCAGCAATTGTGGAATAGAGAGAAAAAATATGAAATTGTGTTGGAATAGTAGCCGAATGAGAAAAAATTGAATGGAATAGAGAAAAAATAGAAAAGTGGAATATCAACGGAAATATACAGACAAAACCCTTCTTTTTGCATTTCGGTCCCTCTCTATTCCATAGAACAAGCTTTTTCCAATTTCAGAGGGTGATGGAATAGAGAAAGAGTATTTTTTTTATGGATCGGAATAGTCTCAATTCCTCTCTTCTACTATTTCTTTCTTACCGAACACGATTGAAATAGATGAGAAGAGTGATCAATTTTTAATTCCGTAATTTCTCAATTCCTTTGCAATTCCTTTGTTTACCGAACGGGCCCTAAGTGTTTGGATCATCATTTCTTTTCTCATGCACAAAAGAAAATGTGTTGAAACTCATATTTTAAAGCTCAATTGATCAAGAAGTGAAACTAGATTAATTTTTAGGAGTAAGAAGATAAAAGTTGAGTATTTATTAGTATAAATTTGTTGAGAGATAGTAGAGAACACAAGAAAAATATTTTGTTACACTAAATATATGTGTGTCAGACTTAGTATAATAGATACGAAGACTTAATTGTACTAGGTATAAAATATTATTACACAAACTATAAAGACTTGAATGTAATATTGAGAATTGAGATTGAAAAAACTTCAATACTAAACTAACATGGACATGGACTATATTTTTTATACTAATGAAAATTAAGACTAAATTATATTTTGAATGATATATTAATATAAATTTTAGTCAGTAAATGTACACTACATATTGAAGCGTGGAGTGGAGATAGCGTGAGCTTAAGCTCACGGAGGCTTTCGTGAGCTTAACTCAAAAAAACATATTAAATGATCTTAAAATTTTAATTTATCATTCTCATTAAATTCTTTATATGAAAATCTCATGGGATGCAAAAATTTGGAGCGTTTTGAGCTTTTTAAGTCGTCGTTTTTAATTTTTGAAAATCAGCTCTAAAAATAATAATAATATATTCAATACTTGAACATCATTTTCAAAAATTAAAAACGGCGACTTAAAAAGCTCAAAACGCTCCAAATTTTTGCATCCCATGAGATTTTCATATAAAAAATTTAATGAGAATGATAAATTAAAATTTTAAGATCATTTAATATATTTTTTGAGTTAAGCTCACGGAAGCCTCCGTGAGCTTAAGCTCACGCTATCTCCACTCTTGAAGCGTGTATGTAATATATATTTATATTTATTTTGAATGAAACATTAAGATGTGTTATGGTAGATATTAAGTGCTTAAAATCTTAAATACTATAAAATTATCACATTATAATAAAAGGTTTAACAAAAACAAAAACAAAAATAGAAAATAGATAATGGTAAAGTAAATTTTACTTTGTTTAAATCATAGACATTAAGTCTGTTTACTTTGATCCTTGTGATTTGTTGAGAATACATAAATTCACCCCACAACAATTAGTTACTTTGAAATAAAACAAATTTAAATCATTTTTGTCGAGATACAAATTATTTAATTGTCAAACAAACTCTAAATAAACTCTAATTTTTTTAAAAGATTAATGTCAATTTATTTAAAACATGCTTAAATGGTTTAAACGGAATTTGAACTTTGTATTTTCCTAAACTTCCTGGTAAATATTTTACGTCCTTTCATAAAATAAATCCATAATATTTTCGTGAAGGCGCTTCATAAAATCATATCCCACGGGCGTTTTTCGTATCACGCCGTCATCCAACTTAGAAAGTAGAAACCAATTCAAAAAGTAAGAACGATCTCGTTTTGTCAAATCAATTTTCTCCTGTCAGCTTTGTTGATTTCCTCTTTTCAGTCAATATTCCATTCGTACGGAAGAATAATCAATCTTCAAGAAAAGACCAATGGCAACTAATTCATATTCCTATAGAATCAGTGCTAATGGGCTTTGGTGCCTCAAGTGATCCACAACAAAAGAACCACCAATATCTAGTACCACATAGAAAGGGCCATAGCCCAATCTGCAACTTAAGGCTGGCCTGTTCGTTTTCTCAGCACTGGGTAGAATCTCTATAATTTTCACCAAGGTTAACTGAGTTTCCAACAAGCGGGTCAAGATCAAACATTCAAGTCGGAGTTAATTTTTACAAAGAGAATTTTTTTTATACCCAACTTTATACTTCATTCTATACTCCAACTATCTTAACTAATCTAACTACTTTCTAACTGTTATTAAATTTTAATTTGAAAGAAAAATGAAAAAAAATATGAATCACATACTTGACCCGTTTGAACTAAAACTCCAATGGTATCTCATTCATCTTTGAGAGTTATCCTTCATGCTATATATCGTTGGAAAGCTAGCGATGATGAGAACACAATGAGCTAAATTACGCACTAAATAGATCAACGATTTGGGAGAAATCAAGGAAGAAAGTATCTCAGTTAGAAATTCAATTTGAGTGATTAATGCGGGTGAATCTCAATCGATTGATCAAATATTTTCTCTAGACCAAGGAGATGATATGTGAAACTTTAAGCAAGTGCTCTAATGTTCTAAGTATTTGGATCATCATTTCACTTCTCATTCACAAAGAGAATGTGTTGAAACTAATATTTTGAAACTCGGTTGATCAAAAAATGAAGCTAGATCAATTTTTTAGAGTAAGAAAATAAAATTTGAGTATTCATTCGAATGAATTGGTTGAAAGATAGGAGAGAACACAAGAAAGATATTTTATTATACTAAATATATATGCGTCAAACTTAGTATAATAGATATGAAGACTTAATTGTACTAGGTATAAAATTTTGAATATCATCCATAGAACAGTCTAGAGAGTTTCAGAAGAGCCGTTATTGCTTAGTGAGTAGTTTGACTTCATCGGGTGGTTGTTTCTATCTTTGTGTAATAGGGGACATTTTATCCTTATTATTATCAACTTATTCAAGATAGAAATTTAATTATATAACTCTCTTTAATATTCAAACAAGAGAATAAATAATTATTATTGACTTAGATTTTAAGACATTATAGTTTAGGGATACAAACTTGTTTATATTCTGATGGTCGTTCAAATATAAATTTAAAGTTCAAAATTATGACTTATAATATTAGATATTAAGATGTCATTTTTTTTGTGTTAGGACTTAGAATATTCGATTTTAGCACATTAAAGTTTAGGTATATAGACTTGTCCATATCCTGATGGATGCTCAAATATAAATTTGAAGTTTAAAATATGATTTATAATATTAAGACGTCGTATTTCTCGTGTTAAGATTTGAGATATTCAGTTTTAAGAGAATGGAGTTCAAGTATAAATACTTATCAATATCCTAATTGTCGTAAAAATATAAATTTTAGTTCAAAATATAATTTATAATATTAAATATTAAGATGTCGTATTTCTCTTATTTAGACTTGAGAAATTTAGTTTTAAGACATTGAGGTTCATATACAAATACTTGTCTATATATTGATTGTCGTCCAAATATAAATTTTAAGTTTAAAATATAACTTGATATATTAGATATTAAGACTTTGATTCTCCAGTATTAAGACTTAGGACTTTCAATATTAAGACTTCGATAATTGTCCGTAAACGGATGATTTGTTAATGTTTGAAAATGTGGTCAATGCGGTCAATGATTGTTTTTCAGTTGGGGTACAGATCGGAGTACATATCTGAGATACAGTTAGTTGATCTCTTTTACAAAATCAGTTTTTGAACTTATTTTTTCTTTTTTTTTGCGTGCTCAAGCTTGATTTGTGATGGTTTGTCTATTGTTCACCGAATAATCCATAACTACAGAATATAAAAAAACTAAGAATTTAAGACTTTTTTGCTACTTCAAAACCATACTAGCGAACGGCTCTAAACTATTGCCAAATGGGGAGCTAAAAAATAATATTTTTAAATGCTAAAAAATAATGATAATAATAAAAATAAATAATTATATCATTTTAAGAGCTAAGTTTCATTTTAAATATAATACAACTCATTTTAAATGAGGAGAGATAAATTATTTTATATGAACCTTTGGATTTTAGAAGATTAAAAGATTTAAACAAAATTAATGATGAAAAATTGATGATGTGACATGCTTGAAAAGTTTAAAAGCTTAAACCCTTTTTATGTATTATAAATTATAGTTATAGGAACATGCATTTTACTGTTGCCGGGCTTTTATGGTACCATTTTTTCAATTTCAATTAAAACTAATGGCGTGACCACTATTTCAAAAAGTACCTTTTTATATTACACCATAAATATATGTAGATTTCTTTTTAGTCAAGTTCATTCAAAGTTATAAATATTTAATATCAAATTAATTATTAGAATATTATTCTATGCGGAGTTATTGTTAAAACTAAAAACTGGATCTAACAAAAAATAAACAAAATCATGGATCTAATAGTTGCCTTCCAAAATTTATGAAATTAACAAGGTTTCATTTTCCATTTCCGTCTCCGATCCATATATCACGCTTCCCTACTCTCTTTCTTTCTTTATTTATTAATAAGTCCAAATTGTATCTATATTTTCATAGAATTTGATCTCCAAAATTAACATTTTTTTACTTGTTTTTTTACTTCAACTAGTTATATTTTTCTAGTAGTTTGCTTTTATTTGAGGTATCTGAACTCTGAAGTTTTTTGGTGCATTAGAATCGGAGCAGTGGAGTGTTCCTGCAAACGTGACCCTACCCATGTGGTCCGCACACCTTCAGCACGCAACAAATGACTTGGCAAGGCAAAAAGAAAGGCCTTGCAGTCTGCATGAAATCCATGTGCTAATTGCATGTGACAAATCGAGAAACTAGTGCAAAATTGGTAGTTGTTGGCTGGCGCATTGCAGGTTTATTTGAGACAATTTTATAGCAGAGTTATGCAACTTTTAAGGGCTCCACCTCTTGTGCATTGATTGCAACACTAAGGACATATAGGATTAGAACATTATAGAAATCCAACCGCATTTCTCCCTTCCGTCATAATCCTAGGGTTTTCCTCCGCTCTCCAAATCGCCCCCTCCCTCGGCCTCCTCGTCCTTCTCTGCGCGACACGTCCTCCAGTGGTGGTGCTCCCCTTTGTCGACCGCCAAATCACCCTCGCACACTCCTTGTCCTTCCTCTCTAGCTCTTGCTTCTCTCACCACGGATCAAAATTGCCCCCTTGCCGGAAACTATCTCCATTGTGCTGGGAATCAGCTCGCCTCACCGCAACACACCACATAAACTCTCATCCCTTCCACTACTTTTTTTTTTCTATGTAAAGTCAGATCTGACCCTCGTGCCTTGAGCCCTTCTCCTTGACGATACTATTAGTATTTTCTGATAATGGTTTCCCCTTTCTAATACTGATTTTCCCCTTCCTGGTCTTGTGTGTTACTTAGTTGTGTTAGGGATTGAGCCCTTCGTGCCTTCTTTTTACGGGTTGTGCCTTTGTAAGGGCCCATTGTGCCTTTGTCTTGTGTTGTTTTGCTTGTTCTAGAAATTGAAAATTAAGCCACATAATAGCAATAGCAAAATCAGAAATTGAAATTATGATAAGCTTTTTACAATATTAATTAATTTATTAAACAAGATTGAGACATATTGCTTTCAAGTTAATGTGTATTGAATGTTAACAAGCCAAATGCGTGCATCTTTTTATTTTAGGTTAATAAGCTTATACAAGGTTTACAGTTTTAAGTTTCCAATATGAAATATTACTGGTCAGATTTTGTCTTTACCCTTGTTAAGTAGGGAAATAGTAATGAAACGTGGAATATGATGGTTATACTAAAGAACAAGATGTGGATTTTAGCTGAATCATCATTCGATCCTCTTTATAAAGGTTTTAGTTTTATATTTTTTTCCTTAGTACTTTACTTGAGTGAAATAAATTTCTCTAACTGTTTTTTCATGTGTAGAAATAACTTCAGCGAACCAGTGGACTTACAATTATAGTACCTCATATTAGTTGTAAGCATCTATGTATGTATTTTATGTAAAATAAAATAATTGATGCAGCCTATTGTACTTATTATCTTTATAATAAAATGTGTTAGCAGCTCATAATTAATAGTGTGTACATAAGATGGTTTTGTCCTAGCAAATGCAAAATCTTACCTTTTATTGTCTTAATTCACTGATATATGTTTTATAATCAAAGGCTTCCATTAACATTTTTTTAGTCCCCACATCCTAAGGGCATAACTTCAGGTTTGTCTCTCTATTTTATCTATTTAATACAATATTATCTTATATGTTTTCTATATTAATCAGATTATACCTCATGTTCTGATATATGTTGTTTACGCGATTAATAATTGTTTAGTTGAATCAAGGTTTGTTCCAGCGGCTTATACTTTTCTTATTAAATTGCTGTATAATTTTCAGAATTGTCAATTTATTAAACCTTAACCTGATCAGTGCAGCCATACAGGCTGTATGATTGGTGTTGTTTATGCTAGTTGCATGAAAGACATGGTTACTGCCACATCTATGGTACTTTATTGTTTACATCATTCCAATCTTCTTTGTTCGTTATATAGATTAAAGCTCCAAATTAAGGTTTTAATTTCTGTTTTTGTTTTGTCTCATTTTCGGAACATTTTTTCACTCAGGTAAATTCTAAGCAAATCATCAACTGCAAACTTCTTTTACCAGTAAACTATGCTTCTGCTACATAATTTACATTTTGCATTTTGGTACCTCAACTAACATGTCTCGTATCCCTACAAAAAAATTGGATATGGGATATTCTTCTTCAATGATATTAATCAAGTTTGTCTTTCAATCCTCCCAGGTCCCTGTCGTCTATATGCCTCATTAGCTCATTATTTAAATGGGGTAAAAGTAAAGATAATATATATGCAAAGGGAATTGGCAGTCACCCAACAAGATAGAGAGGTATAACCGTTTGAAATTAAGTTATGAGCTTTGTGCAAGAGTTCTTGGTCTTGCTAATTCCCTTTCTTGTGGTAGAGCATGTTTTCATGAAAATCAATTTTGAAGCTCTATTTTAGCATTAGATTTTTATAATTTTTTTTATAAAATCGGCTCTAACCAAACTATTTTAGTATCGGTTTTTGTAAAATCGATTCTAACTAAACTATTTTAGTATTAATTTTTATAAAATCGACTCTAACCATAATATTTGAGTGCCAGTTTTTATAAAAATTGGCTTTAAACATTTTAAAAACCGTTTGTATAAAATACTTCAGAGTCGGTTTTTAGTTTTATTAAAAATGATTCTAATTCAAAAAACTAATTAAAGTCGCTTTTAATAAAAGCCAATTAGAAATAATTAATAGAAAAATCGGTTCAAATTCATAAAGTTTAATTAAAATAGATTTTAATAAAAACATATTCTAATTCATAAAATATAATTTTTATTAAAATCGATTATAATTCATAAAACTTAATTAATCTTATTCATATGACTTAATTAAAGTTGGTTTTAATAAAATTGATTCAAAATAATTAATAGAGACGATTTATATTATAAACTATTCTAATTCATAAAATTTAATTAAAACTGGTTTAGTAAAAATTCAATTCTAAATAATGAGTTAGAATCAATTTTTAATTTATACGGTTCTAAATGTTTAATTTTTATAAAAAACACATTAAAGCAAAAAAGTCGGCTCTAAAACTTTTAGAACCGGCTTTAAAGAAATTATCTGACATAATTGTATCAACCAATAGAATTTTAGCTTTTTGCTCTCAAGATTACTATTTTTTTTAATCTAACTGTTCACTCATCTCTATCTAACAATCTAAAATTAAAATTCCAAAATCAAAATCCCACGAATTAACACTCTTTGTCCTCTTATTTCATATGCAAAAGAGCTCTTGAAAGACAGAGAAAGAAAAAAAAAAGAGGAAAGAATAAAAAAATCAAAATCGAAATTCGGCTATCTTAATTTGAAACGGTTATAATTTTTGATAAGAGATTCTGATTGAGACATTCTACGCGGTCACTGAAATCTTATGATGAGACCTACAAAGTTTATCACTTATGCTATTACAACCATTTTCACAACAAAAAATATTATCTTGATCCTAAAAAATATATTTGAAGCTTTTTTGAAATTTCTTCTTTGAATTATATACTTTTTTGTTTTTTTGGTATTTTTTAGAAATTATATAGATTTTCATATTATTACATGTGCAAAATATATTATTGAGTAATTTTTTTTTACATGGATGAATAATTATATTTTTTCATATTAAATATTGAATGAATAATATGTTAGTTCTTATAGTAAAAGTAATACATCAATCTAACTTATACTAAAACAATATAAAATGAGTTCTAAAGGTTTAGAGACGGTTTTGTATTTAGAGTCTGTTTTTAATATAAAAATCAAAGCGATTTTCAAACAACAACCTATTCTAAAAGATAATTCATTATTTTTAATAAAAAATTAAGTTGGTTTTTAAGTAGAAACATATTCTAGAAGAGAACTCATTATTTCGAAAGCTCCACCATTTGGAGTCGATTTTTTTTACTCATAACCGACTCTAAAGGAATTCCCTTAGAGCCGATTATGAGTCAAAAATCAGCTCTAAAGGGTAGATCTTTTGTAATAGTTATTTAATTAACGGCTTTAAATGCCCCTCATGAGACCACCTTTTAGAACATTTAACATTTCTTTTTAGCGTCGATTTTTAAATTATTTAACACCGCATAGCTTTAGAACCGTTTGTATAATCGATACTAAATTCTTTATATAATTGATTTTAAAGCAATTTTTATGATAGTGTAGGGTTGAGAGGAGATTTGGTGTGAGAGATTTGAATGTAAAATTTGAGTGAAATCAATGCGACAAGCGAGATTTGGAGCGATAGAGTCGACCAACAAGATGGAGCGGAGATCATCTTTGATTTTTATTTTTGTATCACTTGTTTGATTTCTATTTTATGCCCTTGTTATCATATTTGCTATTCTATCTTGCTTACTTTTGTGTAATTTAGACATGATCGGCTAAATTGTTAGTTTCTAGGGCTAGACTATTTGATACTTAATATTTGACTATGACTTGATGTATATTTAGTATTTTTTTTTTATGATTTGATGTGTTGTGCATTATTGAACTATTTTGATTGAGTTTATTTATTATTTTGTTTGATCTATGGGTAGTGGACATACCCATTGTTTATTTATTATTTTGTTAGATTATTTAAGCCGAATTTAATTGCACTAACTTGATTAAGACCATAATGTGGGTTGTAAATCCAAAAGGATAAACCAAGTGGTATTAGAAATGTCAAATTTTGTTTAGGTTGAGAGATTGAACGTATCTTAGAAAGTCAAACTAGAATTTAACATATCAACAAGCGAAAGCTATAATTTATTGACCTTAGTTAAGAGGACTAGGATGAACTATACCCATTAATCTAATATCTATTGATATCTATTAGATATTGTTAATACTCAAGTAAAACCTTCAAAAATAGTAAAACCCTGATTTGTCAGCCAATGTCAAGTTATTTGAGGAGCATGCAGACCACATATGAGAGTATGTGTATTGCATGTCTTATAATATTGACTGTGAAAGCAGTTAACTTGTAGAAGGGCATACATATCGTATATGAAAATATATGGATCACATAACTCAGAGTCTGATAGAAAATGGCTAAGCCTTCAAACTTTTATTTAATTGAATTAAAAAACTCAATAATATTTCTTTGTGTACTGTTTTATTTAATTCCAGTGTTTTAGTAATTTCAAACATTTCAAACACACGCCCCAAAAAAAATTCTTTTTTACTCCTAGAATTAAGAATAAATTGAATATGACAACTAAATTTTGTCCCCGTAAATTTGATACCTTACTATAGTTGAGATTCATATGCTTGTGTAATGAATTAGATGTAAAAGATATTTTGAATGCGAGTCCCCCGGACCAAACATTTAATACATCTATAAACTGGCTTATATGCATGCACACCAACACCTTCAGAAATAAAATTTCCTTCATTATTATTTTCTTCTTGATTGACAATATTTACTTCCAATTATTCCAATACTTGTAACTTAAGAATGAGTCTTTATTTTAAATATAACATCTAATTATATTTAATACAATAAGTCTTTAGACATACTACTACTTCTGCATGATAGGCCTCTGTCTAAAATGCGTCTACCTGAAAAAAATATTAACACACTTCTTATTTGCATCACTTCACAAAAAAACTGAAAATACACAAACATTACTTTCTAAATCATTATTATATTCAATGAAATATAATAAAATGCCTTATTATAGTACATTAAATAAGTCTTTATACTTACTAGTATCTTTGCCTCTATCAGAATTGCCTTTAGCAGAATTACGTCTACCATAATTAACCCTACCTAGAAAAAAAATAAAAATGATACAAATTATAAATAAAAATGAGATTACTTGAATAATATTACACATAATACCTCTTCCAATTGTAGCACCTCAGCCTCTTCCTCTACAAGAACCTCGCCCCCTTCCACTTGATACAGTTTCAACAACACTAAAATTGGGATTTATTTCATTTGATTGTTGTTCTAAATTAACATCATTTCCTTGACACCTTATTTCATTCACCAAAATCTTCAAACTATTCAGAAATTTAGATTGTAAATCATCACTAACACAACCAAAGTTTAACAAATCTTCATAAAATAAATTTGCTCCTCTTATCAACTAATAATACCTACATAATTAGAAAATCAAAATATAATAAAAATAGTCATGATATGCACATAATATCACATATATTTAACTAATGAAATCTTTATATTTGATTTTACAAGGCTTAATATAAAAAAGTAACTTTTAGATAAAAGTTGTTACCTATTTTTTTGCTCAACCGTGTTCACACAAATAGAACCAACAAGCATCATGTCAGCCCTATTTATGTCTTTTCTCTACCGATCAACAATATATCTGTTCGAGACCGAAAATTTCTTCTCTTGCTTTAAAACTTCAATTGAGTGTGTACAAAGGATACTATTTACTTCAAAATGTTTGCATATGCAAAAAACTAATTTTTCTTCTCGATTATACAACACCGAAAATGTTTGACCACTGCAGTCATCAACTAAATAAACACAACAAATATCCCTTTTAAGAAGAATCCTTGATGTCAAATTAACACACTTGAGAACTCCTCTTGACATTTGTAAAAAAAAATTATTGGTATATAAATCTCGAAATTGTCTCTCCATATACAATGACGAATGCAATCTAGGTATTTGTTTACCCTTGAAAATTTCAAGGATGAAGCAGCTGGACAAGTAAGGATAAATGTCAATGATAAATCATGGAAGAAAAAAATAATGAAAGGGCAGGTGATAGTGGGGACCACCAGCCAGGAAAAGTCGCTGCCGAATTCCGGAGCAATCCTATTTGTCCCACGAGGAAATCCTGAACACAGAACAGAAGATATATATACCTCAACATCCACTGTCCCCTTGGCGTGGGTGACAGCCAGGAGACTCAAGAGAGAGAAAGGATCTCTCGGGTGTCACCCATGAAATTATACTTTTCTGACAAGTGGGTCCCACCCCTCAGTGATAAATATCAATGAAGTTAAGATCAAACCCTAGATATTGATCTTCAAGCAAGCCCTATGAGATGAACCAATACAATCCCTATACTATATGGAATAGTGTCAATGCCAAGCCAGTATTTTGATACAACTAATCATAAGAAATCTCAATATGATTTTGCTTTCAAGGCTGACCTGGTGCCAAATCTGTGAGCAACCACCTAACCATGCTTTGATTTGTGTCAATTGCCGATAAGTAGTCAGCTCTTTGACCAAGTCACCCTCTGTGCGACCCTTTTTCACACGCTCTGCACCGCCTTCCTGTGTTGTTGGCGATGAGATGCGGAAGAAGGACACAGAGATCCCTCCTAAGCGTGCATTTGTTTAACGCCGGTTAATTCTACCATTTAGACTAATTTGAATGCACATTTAGGGGGTTTTTAGTGATTGTGAGTTCTTATAGATTTCGGTGGGCGCAAGCCTCCACCGTTAATTTTTCTGGGCTGTTAACCTCGAGGCACCTCTGGATCTTTAAAAGAGAGAAGCAAATAGTATAGCTAAATGATGGTCAAATGGTCATGTGCTTCAGTGATTGGGATCACTGAAGCATCCTGGACTTACCAAGAGGTCAGTCTAGTGAGATGGGGTGATGAAAAGATGAATTACTACATATCAGTTCAATCTTTACCGCTCCAGGAGGTAATCTCTTCAACAGATGAGATTGACCTTCGTGGAGGGACGAAAGGTGAGTCAACTACAGAACGACTCGATCTTAGCTGACTTAGAAGATAAACCAATTACAGAACGGTTTAATCTTCACTAGTCAACGACCAATCACATAAAATACAACTCGAAGCACTCAGCCGGTTGATCTTGAGGTTGGTGAATCAGGAGACGGGTGGATTTGGCCCACGTATTTCTTCTCACTGATCTTCTAGATCATGAATTCCAAGCACTAAGCTGATTCATAAACCTATGAACACAACTGCACACAAAGTCAAACATGAAGCACTGAGCCAGTTTGACATTGAGGCGTGTGTCGATGAAAGAATCAACTACAGAACGGTTCATATTCACTGTTTTGTGGATGAATCAACTACAGAACGATTCAATCCTATAATCTCGGGAGATGAACTAGAAGATAAACTTATCGACGGATTAATTCAGTCTTACTAGCTCAACTGGTCATGAATTATTTGTTCATGACACCAAGTCATTAAGATGTCACTTCTTTTGGACATCGTGATGTTCTTTTCTCTTAAAGTCGACATATTTTCTTGTGTTGATGTCACAGTCTTGGTCATTCTTTAACGAGCGTCAAGATGTTCTTATCCCGACTGGTTATCCTGAATGTTGCATTATTGTTTACCCTTGAAAAATCTCAAAGATAAGCAGCTGAGTAAATGAAAATAAATATCAATTGTTGATAATAAAACATAAGAAAGAGGAAAGAGAAAGGGCAAGAGAAAGGGCCCACTGGTCAGAAGAGGTCGCTGCCTAACCCCGGAACAAATCAATGAATCCCACAAGGAAATGTTAGGGTGAGAGACAGAGATATAAATACTCCACCATCTCCTGCTCATTCGAGGTGGCTGACCCTCAGGAGATTCCAGAGAGAGAAAATCTTCTGATGGGTCAGCCATATGATCACATTTTTTCTGACAAGTGGGACCCACCTGGCAGCCCCTTACAAGCAGCTTTGACAGCATGAACCTAGCTTATCTAATGAGTCTAATCAATCCGGAACAAGGGTTAAGCATTAATCCCACAAGGAAATCCTAAGTGCAGGGCAAGGATATAAATACCCTGTCATCTCCTATTCATTTGATGTGGATGACGCTCAGGAGATTCAGGAGGGAGGAAGAGATCTCCTGATGGGTCATCCATGTAATCATTTTCCACTGACAGGTGGGCCCCACACCTCAGTGACCAAACATCAAAGGAGTTAGAATTAAACCCTAAGAATCTATCTTCGAAGCAAACCCTAAGAACTGAAGCAGTATAATCCCTATGCAACTAGAATTGTGTCAATGCCAAGCTAGTATTCTGATACAACTAATCATGAGAAATTTTAATTGTGATTTTGCTTTCAAGGCTGACCTGGTGCCAAAACTGTGAGCAACCACCTAACCATGCTTTGATTTGTGTCAATTCATCGATAAGTAGTCACTTTTTGACCAAATCACCCTCATGTTAAGGGATTGAAAGTCATTTCACAGACTGATCAGTGCCAAAGCCGGGAGCAACCATCGATCAAGTCTAGATTTGTATCAATTGTTGACAAGTAATCAACTGTTGATCAGATCAAACCCTAATGAATATCAATACAAGTCTAATTGATATTTAGTTAGGGTGGTTTCTACAAGAGAGAGATAATTGGCAGAGACACTGAGCTACAATTGAAATCTGGGATTAATTCAGATGAAAGAACAGGGTTTTCTTGACAAAAGAATTTTTAATTAAAAGAGGCAGGGGTAAAAATGGAATTAAAAATTACAGGGATGATCATCATGAATTTAGGGATTTTTGGTGAAAATTTCATAATTTTTGGATAAGTGGAGCTATTAAAATAAATTCAGGGAAAATAAAACAGATTAAAAAAGAAAGATCAAGGGCTAAGATTTGATCAAAGCAATTCTGGGTGCAACTTAGGGACAGAGACTCATCTGGGTGCAAACTGGGGATCCCAAACATATACACACAGAATCAGAGAAGAGAGAGAGTATGACACGTGTCAGCATCTCATTGGGCCACTTCAGTGCCACGTGTCAGCACCCCATTGGTCCACCTCAGTCAGGTGGGTCCCACCACCTTACTGACCTGACATGTGGGTCCCACCAACATGCCACGTGGCAAGCTCTGACAGGTCCACCTCACCCTCCCAGTGCCACATGGCAGCACTGCAGCAGCACACCTCACTCCCCATGTGCCACATGGCAGCACTGCAGCATCCCACCTCAACACTCCAGTGCCATATGGCAGCTGGCCATTGGTGCCACATCACAGTGGACCAAGCCACATGGCACTACACTACAGAGCCACCTCAGCATACATTAATACTAATACAAATGATTAATGGAATAATTAAACAAATGGACCTATCAGATTGTGCCAAGTCAGATCAATTAAACCTAAGCAGGAAGTTAACCAATCCACAGCTGGACTAATGGGCCGAGATTCATATACTTACATATGGGACCCATTTGTCAGGTTTATGAATGTATAGCTCACACAGTCAATCATGCACCAAGCCCATGCACAGATCTAAACAGACATTTAAACCAAAGAGAAAAGGAGATGTGTACCTGGTTCACTCGCGTTGCGCCTCTGACGGTGGGCCCCACCTTGTTGTGGACTCTGTGCGCCAAGCGCAGCCTCCTCTCTCCCTTCTCCTTCTCCCCTCCCTCTCTTCTTTCTTCTTCTCGACGAAGCAGAAGGCGCCATTAGAGTCAATCAAGCTCTTCAAAGCTCACAACTTCAATTCCTTTCAGTCAGGGCTAGCTTATACATGAGAGAAGATGTGTAAATGATCAAAATTGAAAAATAACAAATGAATAGGGTGATTGAGAGAGATGAACACCTCGGGTAATCAATGAGACACTTCAATCCTTGCTTCAAAATATAAAATTGATGATGCAAATCCCTTCTACTCACTTAGGCGACGCTGTAGATGAAGAAAGAAGTAATAATTAAGCATTGAATAGAAGTAATTGAATTAAGGTAATGAAATCGGGCAAATGGAGAAAATTTGAAACCTTGCACTCTCAACTCGAATTAGCAATGCTTGTAGCTTCCATGTGCCTACACGACGCTGCTTAAGTGATGGAGATTGTCAATTAAATGATGGAGATATGTCTTTGACCAAAGGTTGAAATCGGGTGATTAAATTCTAAGCTTTGAAGAAGGGCAATAATGGCAGAGAGCAAATGGGTGCTTTAGATGCATTGAGATGAGTATTTATAGTATGTTGATATGATCTAGAAAGTTCTAGCAGTGGATGAGAAGTGAGAGGAAGGTCAAGCTTGGTCAACAGTCAAAGATTTATGCTTGGGATTCTTTAAAAGGGGCCCACACCATAACAGATTGAATAACAGAAATGGAAAGCCATGTTCATGGACCAGAGCAATGCAATTGTTGGTGTATGAATGGTGTATGGCCTTAACTCCCTTATACACCACTTCAATTGTCTATATAAACCGAATTAAAGCTTGAGAAGAAAGGAACAGAGAGCAACAGGCAAGAGAGAGATAGAGAGAAGAATATTTGAGAGATATAGCATAGAAAAAGGCAATTGGAAGAAGGTGATTGATTGCAAGAAGAGAAGAAGGTCAAGAAACCGATTGATCTCAGTTTTAACTTGAGAACTCGGTTGTTATATATCCAATTATTCGTTAGAAGGTTAGTCTTGAGCTTAATCTCAATTGAATTTGAAGTTTCAGTGTTGAATTTTCAATGTAATTGATATAACTGTATTTGAATCTTAGAGTAACAGTATAATCGCAATTGAATTTTTCAATTTCTCTCTTTAGTTTGCAAATTCACAACTTCTTTCTTCTAATACTTGATCTGAATCTCATTTCTTGTTTTGTTTCTTGATTGAATTTCAAGTGAAAATCAGTAATTGAGTTGGAGAAATCGATTGATCTCGGTTAAAACCTGAGAACTCGATACCAGTAAAGGTCTTTGCTTTGATTCCTTGTTTGAACACCAAATTCATCTTAGTTTGTGTTTGCATCACATGTATTCAAGGTTATAGTATCATCCAGAGTCGATTGATCTCAGTTTCAACTTGAGAACTCGACGGAATTAGAAGTCTTCAGTGTGTTATCGCGTCGTGTCAGCTAAGTTGAGCTTCAAATCGGGACTAGAAAGAAATTGCACATATAATCGAACATATTCCGTTTGCAATTGTTGTCATGGAACTTGTCAAGTGAATAATTAGTGTTACAAATAAGTTAATCACAAGAATTTAGAGTGAATTGTGATCTGCTTGAAACAGTACTATTGTGCACTTTGAATAGAGAAGATATGAATCAATTTGAGTGATCTTAATCATGTTAGAATACATTGACATACATGCACGACACGGGTTGGATGTTTAATTGCTAGAAATAACAACTAATTGTATTAAATTTGTGAGATTTGTGATTCGGTACCGAACTGCACCATTATACTCCGAATGGTATTTGTCAATGTGATTCATTGGGTCAATTTAAGTTGCAATAATCATATTAATTCATGCTAACATACATAAACGATGCAAATAGGGCATTCAATTGTACAAAACATTGGTTAATTTCATTCAATTTGTAAGAATTGAGATTCGGTACCGATTGGTACCAAATCGACTCATCTGGTATCGGTATACAATGCGATTCACCGCATAGATCATTAATCGGACATCGGAACAACTTCCCGTGGAGAGACGACGCCGGAGGAACTGTCTGATCGGAAGGAGACGACCCCAGTCGCCGGCGCCACCAGTAGCGCGAATCTTGAAGCTTCCATTGACCGAGAGTCAGAAGATCGCAGTAACACGGATATTGATGCGCGCATGTGAATCTTGGAGAGATCGAACGATTAAAATAAGGCGTTGTTTTAAATAAAGATGTAAAATGAATCTGGGCCTTACATCTCATATAACTCAATCTCAAAATGAATCTAAAGGCCCAAATGAGAGCAGAGTTGAATAAAAGACATACACTAATCTCGGTGCATATCCAAAGGCCCAGATTGAGCCCAATAATCAATTAATAACTGAATATTAATAGTATAGAGTAAATAAATCATTTAAAAATGTTTCCAAACTCCAAATTAACCCAAATTTGTTTCTAAAAATTCTTTATTTTTCATAGTATTTTTCTATATAAAAATATTTCAATTTTAAGAATTTTAGGGTACTAAAACAATTTAAAAGCAAAATGACATTGTTTGCTTTTCCCTATTTGACCAAGCTTTGACTTGCTATTTTGACTATTATAAAAATCCTAAAAATTCAAATAAATTCTGAATAATAGCCAGCTATTTTTCTATTATTTTTGTAAATAATTTTCTACAAAATAAATATAATTTAAAAATAATAAAAATAAATAATAAAATCCTATTACTTTGGCTATTATAAAAAAAAATCCTAAAAATTCAAATAAAATCATAGCCAACTTATTTCCTATTTTTGTAAGTGATTTTCTACAAAAATAAATAGAGTTTAGAAATAATAAAAATAAAAATTCTATTACTTTAGCTATTATAAAATCCTAAAAATCTAAATAAAATTCTAAATAATAGCTAATCCATTTCCTATTATTTTTGTAAGTAATTTTCTACAAAAATAAATAGAGTTTAAAAATAAAAATAAATTCACCTTGGTAACAGAGATAATAATGAAAGATATTATCTTAATAATAAAAATCAATAAAAATGTAATAATCTTTTTACATTTTAGAGGTGAATAAATATGCTCACACAAGGGGTGTAGAGCAACACAGTGATCTTGCACAAGTAATGCAACATTTAGAACAATTAATCGGGACAAGAACATCTTGACGCTCGTTGAAGAATAACCAAGGCTGCGACATCAACATGAAGATATATGTCGACTCTAAGAAAGAAGAACATTACGATGTCCGAGAGGAATGACATCTTAATGACTCGGTGTCATGAACAAGTAATTCATGACTATTTGAGCTAGTAAGACTGAACTCATCCGTCGATAAGTTTGTCTTCTGGTTCATCTCCCGAGATTGTGAGATTGAATCGTTCTGTAGTAGATTCATCCACAAAATAGTGAATGTGAACCGTTCTGTAGTAGGTTCCTTCACTGACACACGCCTCAATGTCAAGCTGGCTCAGTGCTTCAGGTTTGACTTTGTGTGCAGTTGTGTTCCTAGGTTTGTGAATCGGCTTAGTGTTTGGAATTCATGATCTAGAAGATCAGTGAGAAGAAACACGTGGGCCAAATCCACCCTTCTCCTGATTCACCAACCTCAAGATCAACCGGCTTAGTGCTTCGAGTTGTATTTTGTGTGATTGGTTGTTGACTAGTTAAGATTGAACCGTTCTGGAGTAGGTTTATCTTCTAGATCAATTGAGGTTGAGTCGTTCTGTAGTAGACTTACCTCGAACCCCTTTGAAGAGATTAATCTGATCTGTAGTAAGGTTATCTCTCGAGGCGATAAAGATTGAACCGATCTGTAGTAGGTTCGTCTTTCACTGGATTAACCTTTTAGTAAATACAAGATCAACCGGCTTAGTGCTTCGAGTTGTACTTTGTGTGATTGGTTGTTGACTAGTTAAGATTGAACCGTTCTGAAGTAGGTTTATCTTCTAGATCAACTGAGGGTGAGTCGTTCTGTAGTAGACTCACCTCGAACCCCTCCGAAGAGATTAATCTGATCTGTAGTAAGGTTATCTCTCGAGGCGGTAAAAGACTGAACCGATCTGTAGTAGGTTCGTCTTTCACAGGATCAACCTTTGAGTGAATCCAGACGACCACTTGATCATCATTTAACTATACTATTTGCTTCTCCCTTTTAAAGATCCAGAGGTGCCTCGAGGTTAACAGCCCAGGGTAATTAACGGTGGGGGCTTGCGCCCACCGGAATCTATAAGAACTCACAATCACTAAAAACCCCCTAAATGTGCATCCAAATTAGTCTAAACGGTAGAATCAACCGGCATTACACAGATGCACGCTTGGGAGGGATCTCCGTGTCCTTCTTCCGCATCCCATCGCCCAGCGGCGGTGCGGAGCGCGCGAAAAAGGGTCGCACAATTATTTATGCAGAAATTAATGTTTCACTTAACATCCCTTGTGTGAGCATATTTAGTCACTTCTAAAACATTATCACATTGTTTATTGATTTTTATCAAGGTAGTGCATTTCATTATTATCTCAATTGCAAGGGTGAATTTATTATTTTACCTTTACCATTATTATTATCATTTTTTTGTCGTATTTTGTTTTCTTTTGTTTATTCATTATCACTTTTATTATCCTCAAACTTCTATTCATTTTTGTAGAAAATTATTCACAAAAAAATAGAAAATGAATTAGCTATTATTCATGATTTCATTTGAATTTTTAGGATTTTTACGATAGCTAAAAGAATAAAATTTTATTTTTTGTTATTTTTAAATTCTGTGTGGACTAGTTTCTACACAATCTGTCCCAAGCCAGAATAAAGGAGGAGGGTTGCGGTGGGTGTGGCGAGCCCTGCACTAAAACAACCAATCTTTATGGAAATGAAACCCAATCAATTTTCGTTGGGGCGTCACCCTCTTAGCGACGCGCCATATTGGAACCCGGATATGGTGATAAGAGAACAAGGGCCGGGTCGTCACCGCCTTAGTGACGCGCCATATTGGAATCCGAATATGGTGACAAGTGAGCGAGGGCCGGATCGTCATCACCTTAGTGACGCGCTGCATCAACGCTCGGATGTAGTGTCAAATGAACAAGGGTCTTCGCACTTGACTCGATGAGTGCGAGGGGCAAGGAAGCTAGTTGGGGAAAGTAGGATTCGTTTAGGTAGTTGGAATGTAGGGTCCTTAACAGGTAAGCTAAGAGAGTTAGTTGATACCGCGATTAAGAGACGCGTTAATATCTTATGTGTTCAGGAGACTAAATGGACGGGTCAGAAGGCTAAGGAGGTGGAGAATACATGCTTTAAATTGTGGTACACGGGAAAAGAACGAAGTAGAAATGGTGTAGGCATCTTAATTGATAAGAGCCTCAAGAATGGAGTTGTCGCAGTTAGGAGACAAGGGGACAGGATCATCATGATCAAATTAATTTTTGGAGATTTAGTATTGAACGTCATCAGTGCGTATGCCCCACAAGTAGGTTTGAGCAATGATGTCAAGAGACGATTCTGAGAAGACTTAGAGGACATGGTTAGAGAAGTGCCTAGCAGTGAAAAACTCTTCATTGGAGGTGATCTTAATGGTCATGTTGGCATAGTTAGAGGGAGGTTTGAGAGGGTACATGGGGGTTTTGGATATGGCGAACAGAATCAAGAGGGAGAAGACATCTTGAACTTTGCTATAGCTTATGACCTCATGGTAGCGAACACCTTCTTTAGAAAGAAAAAATTGCATTTAATTACTTTCAGCAGTGGCCAACACTCGAGCCATATCGATTTTGTCCTGACTAGAAGGGAGGAGAGACCAAACTGCATGAATTGTAAGGTTATACCTGGCGAGTGTGTTGTCACACAACACAAACTTTTGGTGGCTGATTTTTATTTTCAGGTATGCGTTCAGCGAGATAGAGGTATAAAAATAACGAGAACGAGGTGGTGGAAGCTCAAAGGGGACATTTTTTAGGTGTTTAAGAATAGAGTTATTGCAGAAGGATCGTGGAACGAAGGTGAGGATGCAGATAATATGTGGAAGAAGATATCGACTCACATTCGGAAAGTGGCTATAGAAGTGTTTGGAGTAGTTAGAGGAAATAAACGTGAACCTAAAGACACTTGGTGGTGGAATGATGAAGTACAAAAGGCTATCAATGAGAAGAAAGAATGTTATAAACGTTTACATCACAACAAGAGTGATGAAAACATACAGAAGTACAAAGAAGCTAGAAGAAACGCAAAAAAAGCTGTGAGCGAAGCAAGGGGTCAGACATATATGGAGTTGTATCGGAAATTAGATACAAAAGAGAGCGAAAATGATGTCTACAAGATGGCTAAACTTCGAGAAAAGAAGATAAGAGACTTCCACCAAGTTAAATGTATTAAGGATGAGGCTGATAGACTTTTGGTGAAAGATGAGGAGATTAAGAACAGATGGAGAGCATACTTTGACAAGCTATTCAACGACGAGAGTGAGAAAAACGCGATCGAGTTGGACGACTCAATTGACACCAATAGGCGATTTGTTCGGAGAATTCAAGAGTCTGAGGTGAAAGAAGCTTTAAAAAAGATGAAAACAGGTAAGGCGTTAGGACCGGATGACATCCCGATTGAGGTATGGAGATGTCTTGAAGATAAAGCAATAGTGTGGCTCACTAAACTATTTAATACCATTTTTCGGTCTAATAAGATGCCTGATGAGTGGAGAAGAAGTATATTAGTACCAATCTTCAAGAATAAAGGAGATATTCAAAGTTGTACTAATTATAAAGGAATTAAGCTCATGAGTTATACCATGAAGCTTTGGGAGAGAGTGATCGAGCACCGTTTAAGAAAACTGATAACTGTCACTAAAAATCAGTTTGGTTTTATGACAACTTATGGAGAGACATCGAGAACTGAAGAAAGACTTACATATGATATTTATTGATTTAGAGAAAGCGTATGATAAAATTTCGAGAAATATCATGTGGTGGGCGCTCAAAAGGAAACTAGTCCCAACAAAGTACGTTACCCTTATTAAGGATATGTACACAAATGCTGTGACTTGTGTCAGAGCATGTGACGGCGAGTCCGATACATTTCCTATTAAGATAGGATTACATCAAGGGTCAGCATTGAGTCCATATATTTTCACCTTAGTGATGGATGAGATCACAAATGACATACAAGAAGATATTCCTTGGTGTATGCTCTTTGCTGATGATGTGGTGCTGATTGACGAGAGCAGAATTGGAGTCAATCAGAAACTAGAGTTATGGAGACAAACTTTAGAATCAAAGAGTGATGGCGAGGATACGACGCGTGATCGCAAGAGGAGAATTATTTTACTTGACCGCCAGAGAAGAAGTAAATGCTTGATCGCCAGAGGAAGAAAATGTGCAATCGCCGGAGAAGAAGAAAGTGAGATGATCACCAGAGAACGAGCGTGATAGAGGAGAAGTTATCACAAGAGAAGGAGAACAAGGAGGAAAAACGCGACAGACGTGAAGAAGAAATAAAAAATGAGAAAAAGGAAAGAAAAGAATCGCGAGACGCGGAGAATGGAAAGAAATTCAAAATCAGAATATCGGGAGTGATGGTTAAGTAGTTGGAAGAGATGAGGTACCGAGTGGGGTACTGAGATTGGGGTATGGGGAACTTTTCTCTAAATTGATTATATGTTCTTGTTATACTTATCATATTATTCCATTTTCAATAGATGTTGTAGATAAAATTGTATAGATGTTTTTTATTACTTGTGCATGAAACCGCTCCTTGTTTTTGAAGAAACCAAAACCAAAAATAAAAGAGTGCACTATTTGTGAGCACCTAATCATTAATTTTGGTTTTTTATATAATACATTATATTATTTAATTATTTGTTTTTTTTGTAATTATTTATCTTTTTTTGGTAAATCCTGTTTTGTTATCCTGGTTTTTGTTTACAATATATACGGAATAAACAATATCAATGAATCACGTTTTGCTATTTTTTGGGCTTGATGCTAATTGATAACTTTATGAAGAAAAACATGTCAACCAAGTTGATATATTGACAAATTCAAAATAATATTTATTAATATGAATTTTCAAATTGATATTAATAAATTGAAATTACTCGGATATATTATTTATGTTTATCTAAGCAAGCAATAGTTAGTAACTTTTAACATATATTTCTGTCGAACTCTGTACTAATAAAACACAACTAAACTGAAAGTACAGTGAAAATGTACAAAAAAAATGAGAAATAGATTACGATAAATTAAATAAAATCAAAAACTTTAAGGAAAAAAAGAATTTCAAAAATACAGCTTCTGATAATAAATACTCGATTAAGATTGGTGATGGATAACAAAACTGATAATCGAAGGGTATGCCTTCTGTGACTATTTGGACGAATAGACGACTCTGGATGCTCAGTGTACAAAGAAACCTCAAAGGATATATGGTTAGAAGTTGTGAAGTGTGAGTGAATTTAGCTAACAATAAAGAAACCTGCAGATAACAATAAAGACTAGGTACAAATTCACATAAAATAAAATAAAAGAAGTGAGATATGTTAAATCTTCTGTTTTTTTAGATCTTTCATGATTAAATATGAACAATTCAATTAACTGCCCAAAGATCACCAATACCGAATATTTCACAAACAAAACTTGATATGATTTGTTGCTTAAGATGACATACCTTGATTAACAGCGGAAGATGTAATGGCTGTCATCTTCTTTCTTCTGACTCCCGACGGTTGCTATTCTTCTCAGAATTCAGTTTCTCTCTCTAACACTATTTCTTTATGCGTTTCTTGAGGGAGAAGAATGCGACTCTTGGCAGGGAGAGAGAGGACCCAATCCTTGATTATATAATATTTAACTCTAAATCTGGTACGTCCATCATATACCAATTCAACGTTTCAGATTAATCACAGATCTAATGCTCTAATTATAGAACGATCTATTTATGACTTAATTAATCGGGTCACATTAAGATTAGAAATTGCATAACGTTAAAAGTAAATGAGCCATTTGCAGTTTCTAATAGCAGATTTCTAAAATTTCCCACTTGACCCGATTATTCATAATATCAAGTGTTGAACATCATACTATGATAAATTTCTGAGAGTTATGGCGGTTGTGCATTATTAATTCAATGCATTCCCTTCCATACACTACAATACCTGCAATCATTCAATTCATATTCATAATTTATATAAAACAGCATAATGGTCCACATAATGTCTTATATCATAATGATTAAACATAATATCTTATAACACTCTTTCTTGTTTAAAATTACATAAAATACGTACTACTACATTAAAACAAGAGACACATAATTGTATATCAGAAACACATAAAAGAGCTCAGAATGTCACACATCAATTATTAATACAACCAAGACCCATTCTTTGAACATGTTCCTTAAATTGTCTTGGTTGTAACCCTTTCGTCGAAGGGTCTGCAATCATAAGTTATGTCTTGATGTGCATGATTGACACTCTTTGTTTCTGAACCTCATATTTCGCAACAAGATACTTCAGTTCCATATGTTTGGCACCTTTAGAGTACTTGTCGTTCTTTCAGAAAAACACTGCTGCAGAGATATCACAATAAATTTTCAGCGGCTTGCTAATGGTGTCGACAACCGCAAGTCCTGAAATAAAGTTCCGCAACCACAATGCATGAATTGTGGCTTCAAAACATGCCACAAATTCCGCCTCCATAGTAGATGAAGCAACGATAGTCTGTTTCGCACTTTTCCATAATATGGCACCTTGAGAAATCATAAACAGGTAACCAAAGGTCGATTTTCTAGTATCGATGCATCCAGCAAAATCTGAATCGCTATATCCAATCACCTCCAATTCATTGGATCTTCTATACATGAGCATGTAATCTTTCGTGCCTTGTAAGTACCTCAAAACTTTCTTTGCAACTTGCCAATGTTCCCTTCCTGGATTACTTTGATACCTCCCTAACATACCGACCGCAAAACTGATATCCGATCTAGTACAGGTTTGAGCATACATTAGGCTACTAACAACAGATGCATATGGAATTGATTCCATTTCCTTTCGTTCAACATCATTCTTAGGACATTACATGAGATTGAATTTATCACCTTTCTGTACAGGAACTGTCCCATGTGAACACTTACTCATTCCAAATCTCTCTAAAATCCTTTCGATATATCCTTTCTGAGACAATCCCAATATTCCTTGTGATCAATCACGGAATATTTCTATTCCAATCACATAGGATGCCTCTCCCATATCTTTCATTTCAAAGTTCATTGAGAAAAATTTCTTAGTCTCATGCAATAGGCTTAAATTATTTGCAGCAAGTAAGATGTCATCAACATAAAGGACCAGATAAATAAACTTGCTCCCACTGATCTTTTGATATATACAGTGATCAATCGTATTTTCCTTAAAACCAAAAGATGTAATAATGGTATTGAACTTAATATACCATTGTCGGGATGCTTGTTTAAGTCCATATATTGACTTCTTAAGTTTACACACCAATTGTTCTTTACCTTCTACAGAAAAACCCTCACGTTGATCCATATAAACATCCTCATCAAGATCTCCATTCGGAAAGGCTGTTTTCACATCCATTTGATGCAACTCTAAATCATAATGAGCTACTAATGCCATTATTATTCTTAGTGAGTCCTTTTTCGAAATAGGAGAAAATGTCTCCTTATAATCAACACATCTTTCTAAGTGTAACCCTTAGCAACAAGTCTAGCTTTATACCGTTCGATATTACCACTAGAGTCGTGTTTGGTTTTAAAAACCCATTTGCATCCGACTCTTTTACAGCCATATGGTAACTCAACGAGATCCCAAACTTCATTATGTTGCATGGATTTCAGTTCTTCTTTCATGGCATTAATCCATTCCATTGACTCTTTACTTTCTACAGCATGTGAAAACGAAACTGGATCCTTATTGATTCCTATATCATAATCTGATTCTTGCATATAAACCACATAATCATTAGAAATAGCTGACCTACGATCTCTTTGAGATCTTCTTAATGCTACTTGTTGTGGTTCATTCATATCAGTATTATATAAGTCATTTTCTTCAGGAAGTACTTCTTCATTTATATGTTGTTCATCATCATCATGTTGTTCTACAACAGCTGAAACAACATTTGGAGTAATAGTAGATGGAGGAACTATTCTAGACAATGTAACATTTACCCTTGTTTCCTTTATTTCTACTATTTATCTTCTAGTACTCCCACTGACTTCACCAACTCAATGAATCTTACATTACCAGTTTTTATAATTCTTGGACTATGATTAGGACAGTAAAACACATACCCTTTATATTTCTCAGGGTAACCTAAAAAGTACCCACTGATCGTTCGAGAATCTAATGTCTTTTCATGTGGATTATAAATTCTCGCTTCCTTTGGACAACCCCAAACATGCAGGTGTCTTAAGCTAGGTTTCCTGTTAGTCCATAACTCAAAAGGAGTCTTTTGGACAACTTTACTAGGAACCCTATTCAACAAATAATTAGCGGTTTTGAGAGCATACGACCACAAATTCTTAGGTAGTGTAGAATCTGACATCATATTCCTAATCATATCTATTAACGTCCTATTGCGCCTTTCTGCTACACCATTTTGCCGTGGTGTACTTGGCATTGTGTATTGCGCACATATGCCATGACTTTCGAGAAATTTTGCAAATGGACCTGGACACTGGCCTGACTCATTATATTTACCATAATATTCACCACCTCTATCAGACCTTATTATTTTCACCTTTTTATCTAATTGCCTCTCAACTTCCTTTACAAACGTCTCAAGGACATTCACAGATTGAGATTTTTCATGAAGCAAATAGACATAACCATAACGGGAAAAATCATCAATAAAAGTGATGAAATATTTTTCTCCATTAAAGGCTGGAGTGTCCATAGGTCCGCAAATATCAGTGTGTATTATTTCAAGATGTTGGCTGCTTCTAGTGGCTCCTTTCTTATTATGTTTGGTTTGTTTACCTTTATTACAATCCACATATAATTCTAGATCACTAAAGTCCAAATTTGATAAAATTTCATTACTTACTAATCTCATCATTTTTTCTTTGGATATATGACCTAGTCTTTTATGCCACAAGAAAGCAGAATTTTCATTCATCATGCTACGTTTGCATCCAACATTATTTACTACATTCAGTAAGGAATTCGCATAAGTGTCATTCAGTTTCAATTTATATAAACCATCAATTAGAATACCAGAACCAACATTATCAGTATTTTTATATAAATCAAAACAACTAGATCCAAACATACATCTAAAACCAGAAATATCCAACTTACTTACGGAAATAAGGTTTCTAGATAATGAAGGTACATAAAGGGTACTACATAAGTCTAATACATATCCACTTTCTAGAATTAGATGATAAGTCCCAATGCCTTCAATTGAGGATTTCATTCCGTTTCCCATAAAGAGAAAACAATCTTCATTTGGATTTATAGTTCGGATCATAAGGAATCCCTGCATATTTTTGGAAACATGAGTTATAGCACCAGTATCAAGCCACCATGTATTAATAGGAACTTCAACTAAATTTGATTCAAAACATACGAAAGATAGATAATTACCTTTCTTTTCGAACCAAGCTATCATTTTCGAACAGTCACTTTGATAATGTCCTTTCTTTTTACAGAAATGATATTGAACATCCTTTAGTTCCTTCTTTTCCTTATCCTGCCTATTCTTAGCATGTGCCTTTTTCTTCTTGAAATGACTTAATTTTCCTTTCTTTTCTTTACTAGCTTTATTACTCACAAAACTTACTGAGTGATTCACTTGATTTTTCAAACGTCCTTCTTCCTGAACAAGTCTACTGGCCAATTCATTGACATTCCACTTATCCTTTATAGTGTTATAGATAATCTGAAAAGGTCCATATTCAGAAGGTAGCGAGTTCAAGATAAACTAGACAAGAAAAGAATCCTCTACTGTGAGTCCCAGAGACTTTAACCTTGCTACAATATTAGTCATCTCTATAATGTGCTCTTGCATAGTTCGCGACCCATCAAACTTCATGGTCGTGAGTTCTGCCATAAGAGTACCAGCGAGTGACTTATCAGCTGAACGAAAACGCTCTTCCACAAACTTCATATATTCCTTAGCACTATCTGTTTGTGGAATTGTTGACTTGATGTTGTTAGCAACAGTCATCTTAATAAACATAAGGCTCAATCTGATACTGCGTTCTCATGCTTTATGGTGTGTTTTTTCTACCTCAATACTAGCTGTTGTAAGAGCAGTAGGTTTATCCTCAAGGAGTGCCAAGTCAAGGTCATGAACACCTAAATGGAAATTGACTTGTTCTCTCCATTCAGAAAAATTAACACCAGTGGACAATGTAACAGATGAAGCATGTATATTCATGGGAACTACTGCAAATTTAAAAATGAAGTAACTATAAGCTCATAACTAACGCGATTCAGATATATACATAATAGTATAATATAGCACTCCTTTGGGTAGATACTATCTTATACTTAACACGATTAAATACCAAAACATAAGTAAGTAATAAATATATTCAATTAAATAGTACTGACATCTTTGGATGATCAATATTTATTTAATCAAAATATCTATTAATCCCATCATGTCAACTAGTTATAGAACAAGACTTTCCTTTGGGTAAGTTCTCAGGTTCTATCATTAGTGACGCCAATTTTAATTGGTATTCATAACTGGCAATTTCTATCAATATCATTATTATGATTTTGACCACTTTAGTGGTTAACAAAAACATAAATCTAATGACTTATAACACATACTTTATGCAAAACAATCAGTCACAGAACAATTACTTTTATGTCCAATTTCAAACAATTATTTTGTACCAGTAAATAATGCACAAAAGACCTAAAAACTCTGAAATTGTAAAGAAAATTCGAAAACTCTATATCCGACCGTCGGCCTTTGTGTTGTGGAGTTCATGTCAAAATTTCAGCCCGATCCGACGGACGGATCAAAAGTTACACCCCTTTTTGTGAAGCATGCGCAGGACTTGATTAAACATCATGAGTAAAGCACACAACAGATCAATTGCAATTATAGGAAATATTCAGTTTTTGATTGGTTGCTCTGATACCAAATGTTAAATCTTATGTTCTTGGTTGCAGATAACAATAAAGACTAGGTACAAATTCACATAAAATAAAATAAAAGAAGTGAGATATGTTAAATCTTCTGTTCTTTTAGATCTTTCATGATTTAATATGAACAATTCAATTAACAGCTCAAAGATCACCAATACCGAATATTTCACAAATAAAACTTGATATGATTTGTTGCTTAAGATGACATACCTTGATTAACAGCGGAAGATGTAATGGCTGCCATCTTCTTTCTTCTGACTCCTGACGGTTGCTATTCTTCTCAGAATTCAGTTTCTCTCTCTAACCCTATTTCTTTATGTGTTTCTTGATGGAGAAGAATGCGACTCTTGGCAGGGAGAGAGAGGACCCAATCCTTGATTATATAACATTTAACTCTAAATCTGGTACGTCCATCATATACCAATTCAACGTTTCAGATTAATCACAGATCTAATGCTCTAATTATAGAACGATCTATTTATGACTTAATTAATCGGGTTACATTAAGATTAGAAACTGCATAACGTTAAAAGTAAATGAGCCATTTGCAGTTTCTAATAGCAGATTTTTAACAAGATAAAAATGAGGAAAAAAGTATATGCGTACAAATTATTGTACTTTCAAGATAATTTACCATTGTATTAAATAAAGAAAGAAGGAGAGTAGGAAAGAGTTATATGGGGATTAGGGATGAAAATTAAAAAAATTGGTCTTATTAGTTTTGTAAATTCCTAATAGATATTGATAGATTTGTGATATAATTTATTTTTTAGTTATTAATAAAAAAATTGGGCGATAAAACACTTTAGAATAGATACTTCATTATTGATTTTCTCTGTTATCTCAATTATCTCAATATAATATGAGTGTGGACAATATTATCTCTAAAATGTTAAGTAGAGGGTCACAAATTGTTTATCAACAATTTTGCATTTGTAATTCTCTAGTATAAATAATTATGACGAGTAATATAATCGCATGTGAGTTGTGTTGGATTGTCACGCTTAAAATGTGAAAGAGATGTTCTATTGCATTCAAAGCAACTTGATTAATGTTGTAAACGTGTAATATTTTTAAATGAAAACTAATATCATTAAAAACAAACATATAATATTCTAATTTGAACAAAGAAATTAAATTGTAAAGAATGAACGGCTTCATGTGTGTTTGTATAATTAATTCTAATTACTATAATTATAACAATAACTGCATATGATATATAATTTTTGTTTGATGGGCGATTGGAAAGTGTAGTTCGCTTTTCTAGATTACGTCAACTAATTATATTATTTTTTGAAACAAAAACTATGGAGTCCAGTTATCAAATTTCAATCGGTGATCATGAAGGTTGGTTCTAATTACATTACTATATCAAATCATAAATTTTATTATCATGAAAAACTAAATAATTTTATTAGTTACGTCTTCGATAATGATGCATTATTTTTATCATTAAATTATAAAAGTTGCATGTAAGCTACAAAACTTTTGAAGGACGTTGCAAGTATTCCGTTGAATTTTTTTTTTAGAAATTTTCGCAGTTGATAATGTCATATTACTCAAATTGGAGTAAATAAAAAAGAAGCATATCGTGAACGTTCATTTTTTGGTAACTTTTGAAGTTTGTTAGATAATAAATTATTACAAAAGTTTAATTCCGAGATATTTGTGACCTTAATTGAAACATTAATACTGCAGTCTAAAGAAACATAAACATAATCAATTTACATCAGAAATACAAAGAAAGAAAACAATAATGCTTCGAATGAGATAGCAAATTTTTATTTGATTAGACTAATTATATTTAGTTTAATTATCGGAGTAAATTTTTTGAATAATTCACCATATCTATAACAATCTCCAAAAACAGTTGCCTAAATTGATAACATAAGAGACGCATTTTATTAAAAAAAATAAAGGTATAAAATATATATTAGCTAGCAATTTAAAGTCTAATACGCTTAGAATACAGGTACACGAAAAGAAATTAAAATCCTAAACAAAATCATGTATCAACTATCAAAAGTCAAAAACACTCTCTCTCAAATCGCTCAGAAGTTCCTCAAAATTTGGTTCTATACCTACAGTCGGAGTTCTGTACTGTCCTACTTCTCACTCCCACCACCACCTGGCAGCTGGTGTAAGAAACCATATGATGCTTGAAAACCCCAAGCACCGTTACCCGTCCCGATATCTCTGTCTCAGTCGTGATATCTATCGACCCGGCCATTACATCTGCATATGCCGCAGAGTATTGACTAGCCAATCTTCCAGCCATCACGGTCAAATCAACAACACAATTCACCGACCCCTCCGCTTCGACCTCTCCAGGTGGTATCTTGGCCAGACCAATGAGTTGGCCCTGATAATACATCTCAGCGCTGCCCTCTCCATAGCGAAAGCTGGCGTGGTTGGGGTTGTATGAGGTGATGTCGAGGGATAGGGTGAGGTTTAGGGACAATGAGAGGGAGGGGGAGTTGAGGGAGGCATCAAGGCCGGAGAGGCGAACTGAGTTGACAACAGTAGTGGCATGGCGGGGACGAAGCACGGTGAGACCGAGGACGATGAGGAGGATCGCAACAAGGAGGAGGAAAGAGAGTGAGATGAGGATGCACCGGCTGAGCGGGGAGGCGGCTGGACGGCTGTTGGAGTGGTGTTTGTATGTGGGGTCCATGTGTTTCGGATGGAGAGAGGATATTGGTGTGAAGCTGGAACAAGCAAGGAAGAAGTGAACTGGTGGTGTTTTGTTGTTTGGGGTTTATTTTGGGTCTTTTTGCGGTGAGTTGTCCATGTGGAACATGGTACATTTTATTGTTAGGTGGTTTTTTAACAGGATTTTCTAAGTTCTCGAGTGAAAGTGTGAAACTCTTGATTGCAATCTTGTTAAAATATTGAAGTCGCAGTTATGATTTGGGATTGATATTTTGTCCTTTTTTTCTGAATTAATTAAGAATTTATAAAACATTTGATGAAATCACTTAACTCTTGAAAAGTAAGGTACATCTATACAATTTTATTTGTTGCATGCAGGACGTGAGAAGATATAAAAGTTTGGAATTTTGTTAGTAATAAAAATATATAATATGCAAAACCGTTAAATATTCCTGAAATGTAAGAGATACTTATTGCAAAAATTATAAAAGAAAATTACAAGCATGCATCAAACTTCGAAGGTCATCAATCTCAAAATTTATGGTTATCTCACCTAAAAAAACTCATTTTATGGGAATAAATTAAAAAAATTGAAGAAAACTACATATTGAAAAATTAATGTACATATTTTATTCTTTGGAATTTTAATAAATTTTGTCAGTAAACATTCCTCTACATGGCAAAGCAGAACAAAATTACAGCAACTAAATTAAAGAGGAACAGAATCATCATCAGTTACCAAATCTGAATACTCAGCTGCTTATGAGTAATTAATTAAAATAAGGGAAAAAAATACTACCACATTAATTAACATATCCGTTCCTTGGTGTAGGAACAGGATAATAAACGATAGTTGGTACCATAATTTGGAGAGGAACAATCTAGTACCGGTCATTGTCAAAGTCGCTCTAAATCGGTTGGAAGTTTGTTGAACTGCATTGCTGCAATGTACTTGCCCCCCAGTAAGTAAATAAATAAAGAAAAGAAAAGAAAAGAAAAGAAAAGAAAAGAAAAGAAAAGAAAAGAAAAGAGGAAAACACTTGTTCCGAGTGGAGACTGAGATAAGGTAGGTATAGTAACCGTGTGTTAGTTACAAGTCTAAACAGCATTGTATGGAGATTTGCGCAAGTTTCAATGCAAATTTCGAGTACTGGTACCGCATTTGTTGGAGACTAGGGATGACGAAATCTGATTCAATATGAACCTTTCATCTGATTCTGTCTGAGATTTGAATCCAATCAGAGTTGGATTGTCTTTTCGTTTTGAAAACTGGAACTAATTTGAATTCAGACAATTTGTAGTCAGATAACAAGGAATCTAATTGATCTATCACTATTCATGAATTTAAACGATCCAAAGTTCTAGAAGACCAAGGTCGAATGATCCAAAACTGGGCCCATCTCATATGTTACATGATTCTGAACAATTTCAAATTCAAATTGGCAACGAAGTTCGCTTGCGATGATAACGATATCTTCAGTCCAGCAACTTTCCTCCAGGCCGTGGCCTACAAAGAGATGAACAGACAGAGGAGAAAGGAGCCCATCCTAGTATGTTACATGCTTACATTACATGTGAGTGCTGACACACAGAAACAGGGAAACTATACTGGTACCTGCTTGATTTCTGAGTTACTGAACTTCTTAAGAAACAATCATATCCTGGTGAGATCTAAATTAAGATCTTCATTAACATGCCTCTTTCCTAAAGTTGATGTTGCTTTTCCAAATTGCACTATGCGATTTTTATTTAGTATGCGTTGTTTTTCTTAAAGGTCTTGATCTATAGATTTACACTTTACAGGGTTACATATTTCCTGATTTGTGTCTAAGCACGTTACTGACAATGAGATAAGTCACAATGCTACAACTTTTTTATACCACCAAACTCTACCTTTTTTTTACTTTAAAATTTAAAAGTGAAAATTTTCAACATAAAAATCTAAATCATTGATTTTACTATTTTTTATGTACTCGTCATAAAATCTATAATCAAATTTCAGATAAAATAAAAATTTAGTAAACCATATATGATAAATTGACTTTAGTGTGTCCGAAAACCTCTTGATTCGGTATCAAAAGAAAGTTCAAGAATTATAAGGAGTAATAAGTCATATCTGGTGAAACAGAATAAGATCAAAGAGATGAACTAGAGCATTTAAATTTGAGAAGGGATCAGTTGACAATAGGTTATTTTGACAACTACGACAATGGACATCTAAAAAAATAGAAAAAAAATCTTAAAAATAAAAAAGTTTATAGATGTGTTCCTCTATCTATGGATTGATGTTCATTCAAATTTCATTCAATTTCATTATCGTTTGATAGTCCATCAAAGACCGTTAAATTGGAACCATTGCAAATTACATGAAAATTTGATGGTATTTGATGAACTATCAAATGATATTGAAATTGCATAAAATTTGAATGACCATCAATCCATAGGTAAAATAATACATCTATAAAAAAAAAAATTAAGATTTTTTTATATTTATTTAGAGGTCCATTGTCAAGATTGTCAAAATAATCCATTATCAACCGATCTCCTCTCTTTAAATTTAGGGTGCTGATCGTCCTTGTCAATTACTTATTTTTGACAACTTCCATAACGGATTTCAAACGAATTTATTAAAAAAAAAACTTTTTACAAACATATTTTTAAATTTACAGATTAATTGTGTTTTAAATTTTATGTAGAAATATTTGATATTTGGTCAAACTTCATTAAATTTAAACTATTATAATTATCATATAATTTTGATGATATTTAATGGAAGATCCGATGACACTTAAATTATATGAAACTTAAAAATAATTCATCTATAAATTTAAAAATATATTTGTAAAAGATTTTCTAAATTTTTAATAAATTTATTTAAAATTTATTAACTGTATTGTCAAAATAACCAGTAGTTATCAACATCCCTTCCTTACATTTAAAGTTTAAACTGTAAAATAATAAAATTAAAAAAATTATAATATTTCACGACACAAGAAAAAGCTTGCCACCGAAATCTTTCGAAATTAAGAAGCGTTAAAAGTTGGGACGTTAATTAACTTCGGAGATCGAAGCTCCGTACTGAATTGCTAAAAGTTTAAATTTGTTAAGTGTTAAGATTTACATAATTTTTTAGAAAGGTTTTCTCAAAAAAGAAAAATAAATTGTCAAAAGGGGCTCCAGGTCGGCATAGCTGAAATAGCTGGTTTGGATTGGTTTTCTCCCCCTGAAATTTGATTAACTGAGTTAAAGAGTTTACAATAACTTTCATCCAAAATCGTAACATATTTTTATCATAAGCATTGTGTTTAAGTGAATGACTAAAATTTTATCATACATATCTATCTCAAAGAAAAAAATTACCATACTTATAAATTAATTTTGATAATAACATATTAAAAGATGTTAAGCTTTTAAATAATTAAATATTAAAAGATGTTAAGCTTGCAAAAGAGAATATTCCTTATCCATCCTGTATTTTTCTACTTTTTTGATAAACTAAAGGGAAAAAGTGTCTACGCCCATGGGTATCAGATACGGTACAAAAAGGTATAATCAAGTAAGGGAAGTGATTCCGGATAATGAGTTATTTTGACAAATTTTGACAATGATATTTTAATAAAATATAAAAATCTTAGATATAGAAAAAAAACTATATATACATTCTTTAATTTTTTAAATTGATAGTGTTTTAGTTTTTATACAATAGTTATTTTTTATGTTCTATAAAAAAATCATTAAATTATAATCATTATAAATTGTATAAAATTTTAATAATTTTGATGAATTATAAAAAAATATTTAGATTTGCATAAAATTTAAAATAATTGAGTCTATAAATTAAAGAATTTTTTTTATTTTAGAGCGATATTGCTAAAGCTATCAAAATAACTCATTATTAAGTGATCCTTGCTCATTAAGTAAAGAGGTGACGATTTCCAGATGGTGAGTAAATTTATTGTCACGTGTCAAACATTTAGAAGAGACTGCGCGCAGGCATTATGCATTATCCCCAAAGGGCCAAAGGCAGAAGCAATTTCTTGCACGCATATCTAATTCTTACCCACATCAAGAGAAAGAGAGGTATATACCTTAATTTGTCTTTATAATTATTTATTAGTATATAATATAATTAATTTAATGAGAATCAATCTTTGATAATGATGATAACACGTGAGAGTAGGGATGTTAATTATTGATCTGATCTAATAAGTTAACTTGATCCGACTCGACATGATCTGAAAATAAATGGATTGGGTATAAGTCTAATTTTTTTGACCCAAATTGGATCGGATCGGATTGGGGTCAATCCAACCCGACCCGATTAATTATATTTTTTGAAATAATTTTGTGATTTAGTACTAATTAAAACTTAAATATATATTAATTATACACTAATTAAGATTAATTATAAATTAATTAATATTTAATTATTTAAAAGAATATAAAAATAATTATTATTTAATTATTTAAAAGAATATAAAAATAATTAATATTTAATTATTTTACACGGATCAGGTCGGGTCGACCCATAACCTAGTCGGATCGGATATGAATCAAGATTTTTTTACCCAAATATAATCGGATCGGATCGGAAAAAAATAATAAAATAATATGACCCGACCCGATCCGACCCATTGACACTCCTACGTTAGAGATTACATATT
Source organism: Schoenoplectus tabernaemontani (assembly GCA_037127355.1). Classification (NCBI taxonomy): domain Eukaryota; kingdom Viridiplantae; phylum Streptophyta; class Magnoliopsida; order Poales; family Cyperaceae; genus Schoenoplectus; species Schoenoplectus tabernaemontani. The sequence continues at coordinate 19,690,544 of CM073744.1, read as the reverse complement.
CAAAATTTTATATATGAGTTTTTTTATAGACAATTAGGATAGCTTCTACTCACATCTTTACTCAAAAAAATAATATATATAATTAATTTGACGTTTGATCAACACTATATTATAATTGTTATTAATCGAAAAAATACAACAATATACCGAGAAATACATATTTTCGTGGAAATCTGACTCACTTGATAACACACTAATTATATATCTATGATATATTAACCGTCTTTGTTTCTTTGATGAATATTCTTTTAACAAGTAGAGCCGTAGCACGTAGAGGAAAGGTCGGGAATATTAATTCATTTTCGTTCTTTCATTTGTTTGCAATCGAAGAAATTAGTTAATACTTAATGTCATTATAACTTGGATATCCGATTCTTATTAAAGACATCAAGCCATAATTTATTGTTATCATCTGTCATTTTCTCCCCTTCTAGAAAGGAGCATTAATCTGTCGATGGCACCGCTGGTTCATTCATTAAATTGATGTGAAATTTAAGTCAAAATAAGATACTGTATCAAGAGAGCTTTTGAACTAGTCCGGGTTGTCCACTAAAAAAAGAACCATAAACCAACAATCTAACCTTACTAAGATAAGAGTTGATTAAAAAATGATAAAGGCTGCTTCCAAATTCCGCCTTTCTACGTGTCCTAGCTTTTCAAATTGTACATTGTATGTAGAGCTGTGCTCTGCAAGTTTTATGGGCAATGCTCATTGAATTTTAAAGCATTAATATTCAGAAACCACAAAATTTGTTAGCTTAAGGAAAAAATACTGTTGAAAAATAAGCAGAATCATATATTCATTGAATTCTTAAACAGTGTTATTTGAAATTTTATTAGTGCAAACAAATAAGAAGAATATTACAAATTAAAAATATATTTTATTGTGAAGAGGCTCAAGGCTTAATAGACTTTATAACTACAGTTGTGAAATAATTCACCCCTCTAAATTTTAAATTTTGACTTGGTTAAAACATGTGATATACGTCAACAATTGTGTCTATCATGAAATAGGAAGTGTGCATCATGTCATGAAAATTGCACTACATAATGCAAATTTAGTTATGATATAATACACAGTTAGTTTAAAACATTTTATAGTGCATGCTCAGTTATTACATAATATACACTTGTCCATTATATGATAGAAAGTGACGGAGCCGGAATCTTACGTTAGTGGTGTCAAAATTAATATCACTTAAAATAAATTATTAATTTAAATAATAAATTTTATTTATGCAGATCTAATCATAATTCATAATTTTTTGCATCTAAATTATTGATATAATTTTTTATACAAAATCTAATAAAATACCATCTTTGACTATATTATGAATTTTTTAAAATAATCTAAAATAACAAAAAAAATAATGTTATTATCTTCAAAATGTTCTGTTTAAAATATGATTAAAAATCATAAAAGTTTAAACAAATAGTAAAAATAATTACAAAATTATACCATTAAGTTCCTATACTAATTATTTTTTGCGAAATCTAAAATTTCAAGTGTTCAATATTCGAAAGTGCTATTCATTCATTGACCACAAAATTTCTCTGTCCCTTACAGACAATAAAGCATCTTCATCATTTTTATGATTTTATCAATGAAAAAATGACAACAAACATTGCTGGACAAAGTGTCAATTTAATTTATAAATCATCATAGAATAAAATAATCGAATCGCGATATTAATATATTATGTCAAGTTTTAATTAAAATTTGAGAAAGACGAAAAGTGATCCAGTTTTTTAAATAAGTATTATTACATTTTATATTATAAATAAATTTTTAAAAAGAAAAATATTAAATAACTTTTCATCTTTCCTAATATGATAACACTATGAGTTAGTCAGAAATAAAATGTTGTATGATCAATAAAATAAAAATTACAAAAATGGATGTTAATTTTATCTCGTTACATAATAAATATTTTTATTTTTTCCTTATTGATAAATTTTTTTTTACTGATGTCAACAATGAAGGTCTCAAATAATTTTTAGTGAGTTCAAATGTATAATAAAATAGTAAATATTATCATATGTACGTTATACTCTTTTAAGGTCATATATGAAATTTATAAATTTGAGTGGTGTGAACTGACACCACTTTGGTATATACATCTCCGCCACTATTAGACACAATTACTGGCATATGTCATTCGTTTTAATCAAATTAAAAATATTTTTTGATAGTTGTTAATTAATAATTGTGATGGATTTTCATACGGATTCTTCGAACTTAGGAGATAATATAAATTCAAAATTTAACAAGTTTTATTGTTGATTGTCAAAGTTTTAGTTAAGTTAGGTAATGTGGGTCGTAATTCCAAAATAGCCTAGCAACTTAGAAAAATATAGTCCTAGATCAATGAAATTTTCAACAAAATATAAAAAATGTCCCCATCTATATTCAACAAACTAAGACAAAATCATTATAACCGCAGTATGAGAAAAAAAAAGATTCCTTTCAAACAAATTGAATTGCGTTAGTGCAAATATCACCAGTGTTTCCTGTGTTTTGACCATGCAGAAGAAACCTTAAAAATCATATGTTAAGTGTCAGGGTCACTCTTTAACGCTATCTTTATTCCAAGTCCCTGTTGGATGAGCATTTTTAATGGGAGTTTTTAATGAGTTGTTAAATCCTATGTGATAATTATTATTTTAATTTTTGAATATGAGAAGATTTTTTAATTTAGAAACTCTAAAGGAGAGTTGTTAAATTAGAAACTCAGTTTTAAAGCGCCACATCATTTAGAAACTCATTTGATTTAGCGTTAGAGAAAAAAATTTCAATTAATTAATTTCTTCTCATTGAGTGGAGCCAATAGCAACCCTAATTAAAATTTCTAAAATGAATTCAGCAATGGAGTGCTTTTTTTAATTGAATATTTCTAATTGACGTGGTCACAATAACAACTCAAAAATCAATAGAGTGTTGGAGATGCTCTTAAATCTCCGGACAAAAAAAGTAAACGCTCTCCGTCTGACCGTCCGAGTCTCAAATCGCTTTGAATTGAGAAATACAGTGGCAAAGTGAGCGTTAGTTTGACCGTCAACACGGCGCCCAAAAATGCATACCAAAAACCAACTATGATACCTCTAATTAGTGTATTAAAATCGGGACGAGTTATGATGAGTCGGCGGGTTTTGACGGGATGGGTCAATGGGATTTTCACGGGACGAGTTAGGACGGGTTCATTTTGGGGGTTTGGCCGCGACCCGTCCTAGACCCGTCGGGTCGGACGGGTCGGGTCCAAAGATGGGACGGGTCGGGTCGGGAACGGGACGAGTTAGGACGGTTCATTTTGGGGTCCGAAGATCGGGGGACGGGTCGGGTCCAAAGATGGGACGGGTCGGGTCGGGAACGGGACGAGTCGGCGGGTCAATACTAAATAAATCATGAGATGAGCATGCTCTCTCCCTAGAAAAATGGAACATTAATTAGTTTGCTCAAGTTATTTTATAATAGGAACCGAATCTGTAGTCAACATAAATGATCGGCATTTCGTGGCTCAAAAAATGAAAATTAAAATCTAGCCGTCTCTCCCCACAAAAAAATAACTCTCTCCACTGAGAAGTTTTGAAAGTGATGATTGATTGTTACTTCCAGTTATCTCTCTTTTTTTTTCTACTTTTATTTTACTAATAATTTTTTAAATTTTTTTAAAAAATAACTCTTTTATTTATTTATTTATGTGTATGTCTTTCATCGCTCATTTATTATAAAAATGGTTTATTCATTTGAGGTGTTGTACATAGAAATACTTAAAAAGAAGAGTTTTGTTTTAAATTTAATAAATTCAAATATTAATTTAAATTAAAGTTTTGCGGTGTACTTAACAATTCATATAATCTAATAAAAATCAAACAAAATGATATTCATCACGGCCGATTATTTGAAAAAGAAATTTAGATTTCTTAAAATTTATCCCTCTACGATAAAATCATTTAAAATATTTCAGTATATAAATTAATTTAAAGTTGATTTAATATTTTATATTATTTGATTTTAGATCAAAGAGTTTTTTCTTTATTTTATGAATTAATCATCTATTTTGAATAAAATTAATTGTCTACAAACTTTTTGATGTAAAAAAAAAAGAATCTACAGTCAACAATGAATACTTTTCAGTTTTTTCCGAATGAAAAAGTACAAAAATAATTAAATAAAAACTCTGCATTAAATGAGAATTAAGCCTCGCATAATTTAGTCCCTTTCATTCACGAGACGACCATTGCCCATTGGTAGATCGTAGTACATTTATCGTTGGAGATCCGCCGCGGATTCCGTGTGGCGTTCCATAAGTTACAAACCATATAGTCAAGGCGACTATAATACCAAATATCAACCTCGCTGCACACTTCACACGTTTAACTGCAAGAAGCATTTGAAATTAAGATAGGTGAAATTAAATGCATAATGCATACTCATCAGATGTTTGTTATTAATGTACGTCATTAACTCACATAGACCTTATAAACTTATACATGATACTACAATATCGGATAATTCGGACTAGTATAAAACAATGAAATAAAATAAAATAATACATAAAAAAATGAAGCTTATTATTGATATATATAATTACATGCATTTTTTCACTACTAAATTTCAGAATAGCTCATACTAAAAATTTAAAAACGAAGCGCAACCTGCATAAACGAATTTATGCAATGAATGATTGTAAATTGCAATAGTCACACATTTACGGCCACACAAGATCAAAATCTAGATGTTGAACTTATTGGCCATGACCATGAGCACGTCACTGAAATCAAGTCCACTATTTTTGTTTTATTTATTTTTTCTTTTTGAGAAAGAAAACCCAGTGTTCCTTGGCTACAAAAGACTAGCGTTCTGGGCTTTTAGCGCTGCATAAAATAGTTCGGATCCGTGATTCAATTTGAGATTGATTTGGGATCGATCTGATTTGAATTAATTTAATTTGATAGTTAAATAAATTGAGTTTTAGTTGAAATTAAGTTTAGTTTGTGATTCGATTCGGATCAAATAATAATAATTTTTATATATTTTTCATCATTTTAGTGATTTAATAATGTCTCTTATTCATTCATAATTCGATAATTTTTTGTCAGTCTATCCATTTAAATTAGTATAATTAAAAATATAATTTATTGATATATCAAATTTATACTAACTCTTATATCAGTCTTATAGATGTTCCAGTCTTTAATTTATAGATATGTTAAATCTAAATATCAAACTGAACAATGCGCATGTATTAAATCATGAGACAGCTCACGAATTAGATCGAACATTAATAAATTAAACTTGAACTGAATTTTTCAGTCCAAAACGTTTCATGAGGTTGATATAACTCGAACTCATATTTTTATTAACCGAATTTGAGACTAAACTCAACTTACTTAAAAATCAAACTCAACTCATTTTTAGCCAGAGACCTACTGGCTAGACTTCAGACCATTAGTGGCGAGAAATACAGGATATTGAAATCTAACCATCGAAAACAATATTGTGTTAAATTAAATGTAAGAGATTCTCTGTTCTCTCTTCAAAAGTTAAAATTGAATTAGTATACCCTTTCGGTTCTCAATGGATCATCCTCGGAACTTCTTCTAATGGGCTCGGTTGTATGCGCTTTCCATTTGGTTGAAAGTGGAGACAATCAGACAACTCAAAACGGTTCTAGACATGTAGTATAACAAAATCTTTTATCATTTCAAGGAATCAAATTCAATGGTCCACCGCCACATTACCAACTTACCATTTAGGAATTATCTGGTGGCTGTAGTAAGATGCTGCCAACTACCAGAAGTGACTGTCATGTGGGACCTCAAAATTTAAGTAGTCAATCAAGTAAATGGGAATGCCTTGTCTTTTTCATGGATCCATACGTCAATAACCTGCAATTGTCCAACAACTTTGTTCATAGCTGGTTTCCAGTTTACTATACTATGCTTCACTCCTCTGGAATTACATCGGCTTTCTATGAAGCTAGAATAATGTAATTTAGATACTTGTATAAATCATGAATGAGTGTTATAAGAAAACGTATATGTATATACATTTGAATTTCAAAATATAAAAGTAAAGGAAAAAATGAATCAGTTGGATTATTTTTTCAGTAAGGTAAAAGAAAATCTATAAACAGACATACAATTTGTATGAATGAATGTAAAAAAAAAAAACTTATCAAAATTATGTATTATTTCCCTTTGAGAGAGATATAATTTTTGAATTTCCTTTTATATTAGATTACAGAAGTGTAATGTAAGAATAGAAATGTAGAAAGATACATGTTGAATTGTGCAATTTAGTTGAATGTTTAAATCAATTATATAATTTGATTTTATAAATTCTAAATAAGTTACTTTCATATAAGTCAAAAATGATAAATGATGAGGTAAAAATCTTTCAAAGTTTTAATAGTACTCTAAGTTTAACACCTCGATAATTATAATGTTCGACTTGGTTCTTTATTTTATTAAAATTAAATCTTATTTGAAATAACAGAGTAGAATGTTAGATACATTATAGAGGAATTAAACACTTCCTTCCTCGTCTCGTCCAGTTCTCCTTGTCGCTTTATTAGCTGCCGCGCTTTATGACCCCCTTTTAACTCTCTCACGGTCTTTCCCTTCCTCTTCTTTTCTCAACAGTTGAACCTGAAATACTTCTCCAGCCTCTCTAATGGAGATAGAAACGGAGATAACCGTGTCCAGTTCCAGCATAGATCAACTGATAGCGTTCGAATTGAAGGCCTCGGAGGTGCACAGCGACGCACCTCTCTTGCGCTCACTGGAGCTCTCCCGTCGGCTCCAAGAAAGAGGCATCTCTCTCCCAAATCCCAACCTCGCCGAAATTCTCGTCTCTAATCTCTGTTTCTCGCAGAATACTCCTTGCCTATGGAAGCTTCTAGACCAAGCCATGGCCTCACGCCTCGTCTCCCCTTTACAGATTCTTGCTCTTCTCACACCAAAGTAGTTTTAAATTTCTCTTCTTTCGAAAACTGGAACTGGTCGTTTGTTTATTTGTTCTTTTAATAACTTTTACTCTGTTTCGAACAGAGTGGTACCGCAAAGGAGGGGGCAGCCCGGTGCATACCGGTTGTATCTCGAGTTACTAAGACGCTACGCGGTCACCCTACCTCCGTCAGGAGTGACTGTACCATCTCTTGACATGCAAGTCTATCTCTCTCTAAGATTTTTTTTAAACTAAAATCGGGACTTGTTTTGTTATTTGGTACAAGGACATTTCTCACTTTGTACATTGCAAAACGGACAACTTTCTAGAGGCGGACTTAATTTCAAGTCAAAATTGAGGACGCTGTGCACTTTTAGTTACCTGCCCAGTGCACCTTCCTTGATTTTTTTAGCGCTTGTGTTATAATAATGAATTTATTATTGAATGCTCTTAGTTCTATTTCTTAGTTAATTCATCCGTCTATCCTGTCTCTGTCAACATTTGTTCTGAAATAACCACCATGTCCCACCTTGCCATCTAATTTTTCTATAATTTTTTTGTTCTCTTGACCAAAGTTTTGTATTCATTATTGGTCCTATGTAACAGACTAACACTGAACTGTACATTTTGAGTGCGGTCTCCCTCAGTCTCTCAGTGCCAGTCTGTACTGGTACTTCTTAAATTTGTGTTACTATAGAATGTTATGTATCAGCTATCAAAACAATTACCCTTGCAGAATAGTGAAGTCGATTGATGAATCATTACAACTTTCTCGTACCTATGAAGTTCAACAGATGGATCTGGGTCAGGCCGTTGTTTTGTTCATTTTTACTGTAATCAAAACCCTAGTAGATAGTGTGCTTGAGGACTCTGGTTTTCCATACACAAGAGCAGACATGCAGCATAATTTAGATGTAAGAGGAAATGCAAGTAATGCTCTTTTGGCTCTAGAGATTGTAGAGAAGATAATTACAAATAAGAAGGCCCAAGTTTTTCTTCGCCTCATCAGCATAAATATGTATGGTTTATAATCCTTTACTTTAGACCTTCAAATTGAGTAAAGAATATAAGATGTTTTTGTTTTCCCCCTTATAACAAAATTTTGTGGCAACAAGAAAATTTACATAATTCGTATTTCTCATTTATGTTTAATATTGCCCTTAACATTGCAATCATTAGCTTTAATGACCTGCAAACAAGCTGGTACATGATACACTAAGCAGTACGATGACGACCCTTGAAATTGCACATCTTCCTATAAACAGCAAGTGTGGGGGCATATGTACTGGAAAGCATAGCTACTAGAGCAAAAGTGGGGCAATGTTGGCAATTAAGGATTGAATATATTTTGCAGCCAGGAAATTTATTGTTTTTCTTATGAACCTAGGCCAGAACAATTTAATAATTTAGTGGAGAGGCTACAACTGGTTGAAGTGCATATATCGAAGATCCTTTCTACATCGACTATTAATGTCGCAAGTAATTTGCTTTCGGCCATACAAAAGGCCTTGACTTATACAATACACTGGTTGGAGAAGCACCCACAACTTGGTGTGCTATTTAACACTCAGCCCCGGAATTCAAGCTTTGTGAACAACTTTAGTTATGGTAACTCTACTTGCTGGATCCCTTTTGACATGTTCATGGAAAATGCCATGGACGGCCGCCATCTCCATGTTGTCTCTGCCATTGAAGTATTAACAGGTGAACTTTTTGCTGCTTTGTTCTGTATTTGTCTAGGATACTTATCCTGTTTGTGTCCAAAAACTTATCTTTTGGTGTGTGCCATTGTTGTCAATTTTGAAGATTTTTTCTCGATGTGGCAATGCATATATGATCCCACCTTTCGGCCATTGTCTTTCCTTATTTAGTAATAAATATAAAAAATGAAATAATACCAAGCCTTAGGGACTCGAAACTCCGTCAAAACCTATTCGAAGGTAATTTTCTTTTGTTATTCCTAGACAGAGCTCATCAAGGCATTACAAGTACTTAATCAGGCGACATGGCAAGAAACATTTCAAGCTCTCTGGTTGTCAGCTCTTCAACATGTGCAACGAGTAAGATTAACTCTTCCATCAACTTTGTTTCTTGGCATTTCAAAATCAGCTGCCAATAAAAGCACATTTCTGCAAATGAATTATTTTAGACTTGGTACTGGAAATTCCAAACTCAAGGGTCCAGCATAGATTCCGGATAGTCTTTTGGTTTATACTGGTACCAGAATTATCAATATATATTTATTGAATAGAACCAATCATAATTCTTAGAGTCCTTATGGGCACATATAATATGCCTGAACTTGCTATGATAGTATGGTTCATGTGTAATTTTTTTTTTATGTGATCTAGACCACACTATTCTTAATGGAAAAGAAATTAATTTTGGGTTATGCTTTTACTTCAAGCTTTATCTGTATTTGTTCTGAGTATGATTTTTTCCTTAATTAGTAAGGCTTCAGTGGGCTTAATTTATATATCAAGTAGGTTTTCTGATTACACTATCAAAAATAATCTAAATAATCTGTTGTACTCTTATTGATTGGAAAAAGGGAAGATATCAAGTCGAAGGACCTATACCACACCTTGATGCACGATTATCTATCTTATTGGCTATCGTGCCTTTAGCAATTGTTCCACTTGTGAACAATGTTCTTATCAGAAGGCTTGGCTTGGTAACATCCCTGCAAGTACTAGGACAGTTTCCAGCCCTCATCACACCTCAACCGGCTTTTGTTGCTTTGGCAAATGAGGCTGCAACAAAAGCAGCTGTTTTCATTTCCAATGCTAACCCTAATATCAGAGCAAGTAATATGTTTTATTATCTTTCATGAACTTAATATGTAGTGAATTGTTTGGTTTTTGGTGTAGGACCACTGTACAACAGTGATCCAATAAGGGTTTAGTTTTTCCCCCTAAACCCTAAATAGCCAATAAGGTTTTAGGGTTGAGTATGTGCCAGTAGACCAATAAAAGGAATACAATCTTTGACTGTCATTCTTTGTTTCCCCTACCAGGAAGTTTCCATACAAAGAAACTGAACCTATTTTACTTTTTTTTTGTCACTTAATTTCTTATTGTAGCTGGCAACATGCTGCATCTCATTGTTGAGGCGTGTATTGCAAGGAACCTGATTGACACATCAGCGTACTTTTGGCCGGGCTATGTGGTCCCCTCTGCACAACTTCCAAAAGAGCCTCATCCTACAAGGGATACTCCTTGGACAGCTTTCATGGGTGGAGCACCTCTCAATGCTTCCCTTGAGAAGGCTTTAACTATAACTGCTGCTCCAAGGTATATAAGAAAAATTCAATTCTTTTTTATGCAGGTCAATTTTGTCTTTTTTTTGTTTTAATAATCTGGCACTCATTGTTTAATATTCTTTATCCAGTGCCGCTGAACTAGAGAAATTGTACATTATTGCACTCAAAGGATCTGAAGAGGAAAGACCGATGGCTTCAAGGATTTTATGTAGTGCATCACTTACTCGTGGATGGAATTTTCAGGTAATGCTAATATCTAACAAATATTCTCAGATTTTGGAAGTTCTATATACAGTTTAGATATAATATTGCTGGCTTACATTTCAAGTTTGATACTTTTTTGTTATTAATTATTTCAGGAGCATGCTGTCCGTATGATGGTTAAGCTATTATCCCCTTCATCATCGCTTGATTCCTCGGTTATTGAAATTGAAAATCATTATGTTGGACACATGAGGATGCTTAATGCTTTATTACTGGGCATGGCTACTATTGATACAGTGCATATTCTTTCTTTATATGGTTTGGTGAGCAAAACACACTAAACTTATGATAAGCATTGACTCCATAAAATATTCCTCCAACTACACATCATGGAATTTGAATTCTATTTATCTAAGCATAAACGACAGACATACTCCACGAAGCCATTTCATCTTGTGCTTGTTCAAATTGTTTCATGTTGATAAGATGTTCATGCAATAACATTGTTCTTATTTAATAAGGAAATAAACAATGGAAGAACAATAGTTTTACAATTACTGGTGAAGTATCATGGTGAAATGCCTTGGATTTTGCAAGTGCATTTCCTTACTAAGCAAGTGAAATAACACTTCCAACTTTTTTTTTGGCTGTAAGTTCATAGACATCTCTTTCTGATGCCTCACTTATCTACTCATAGATTCCGGAAGTTGCAGCAGCTCTGATGCCGATATGTGAAGCCTTCGGCTCACTATCCCCTCCATCCAATCACAAGTCATGCCTTCCAGAGGAGACATCGGTCTACTCGGTCTTCTCTTATGCCTTCCTTCTCCTTTTGCGCCTTTGGAAATTTTACCAGCCCCCTCAAGAGCATTGTGTGCCCACCCGTGGGGCCCAGGTCAGACGCGAACTCACTCTTGACTATCTCCTTCTCTTGCGAAACAGCCGAGTTTCTCTCCAGAACCCTAATGCAAAACCTGTTTACATCGAGTTCTTCCCAAAATTGCGTGCATGGTACTTTCAGAACCAGGCATGTATATCATCGACTCCCTCAGGACTGTCTAACAAGAATCCAGTGCATCAGGTTGCGAACATGATTTTGAATATGGTATGGACAGGGACAGGTTCTAGTGGACCAGTTAGTTGCTTCTCAAATTCTAGTAGTAGTGGGAGCATAAATGGGGTTCCACCAGGAAGTGGGACTACAGAGGAATCCTGCCAGAGGCCGATTCTTCCAGCTTGGGAAATTTTGGAGGCTATTCCATTTGTTCTTGAAGCAGCTTTGACAGCTTGTGCTTATGGACAGCTTTCTTCAAGGGATCTGACTACAGGTTAGTAGCATCTCTGCATGTGGAGATCCCAATATCAGCACCATGTCTAATACTATCAGAACCTTCATTGCTTTTTTGGGGAGAATTTGATGGACACGACAAACCCTCAGCAAGCATGAGTCCGCAATATGACTTGAGCCCTAAATATTGTTAAACTTAAATCTATGATCCAGTTGGTAATTCTAACATTCTTGATTAGTTACCAGCATGTAGTTACCAGTATCTCTCTATTCCAGTACAGGACCACTATGAAGAATTTTCAAAAAAAGAAAACGTGAATAATATTTTCTGCTTCATCTCTCTACTAATGGTTTGTCAATTAAAAACCCTAAACTGTGTACATTAATTACATGAGAGTATTTGATTTTGTAGGACTCAGACATATTTCCGACTTCTTGCCAGCTTCACTGGCAGTAATTGTTACCTACTTCTCAGCAGAAATTACCCGTGGAATTTGGAAGCCCGTTCACCTAAATGGAATCGACTGGCCTAGCCCTGCAGCAAACCTTTTCTCAGTTGATCTAGAAATAAAGGATATCCTTGCTTCTGCTGGAGTTGAGGTCCCCTGCAGTTACCCACGTAAACATCCCATCTTTCACAAATTGCAACCGTTTTATGTACCTCTAGTCTCTTTCAATGGTCATTGCTGACAGCAAGGACCTCCCACCAATTAACTTCTTACAATGGTAATATTTTCTTCCTGACAGGTGGATCACGTCCAATGCTCCCTTTGCCAATCGCAGTATTACTGAGCCTGACAATCACCTTTAAACTCGATAAAAATGTTGACTATATGCACGGGATCATTGGGCATGCACTGGAGAACTGTACCAGTAGCAGCTCCTGGCCAAGTATGCCCATTGTTGGTGCCTTGTGGACGCAGAAGGTCCGTCGGTGGCACAACTTTGTGATTCTGTCTTGCACACGCTCCCCATTTAGCCGAGACAAGAATGCAACAGCGCAGCTAATAAAGAGCTGCTTCACATGCTTCCTTGGCTCCTCATCACCTGAGGGCTCTCACTTTGTTGGGAAGCGTGGATCTAATGGCCTCTTTGGCCACATCCAAGTCGAGCATGGACCTCGCATTCCAGTGTCTCCCGGTTTACTGTATGTTTATTCATGTCGTAATTTTCACGACATACATTATGTCAGTGAGGTGGTGTTCAGGGTGATCTTGAAGTGGGCTTGCACGTTAGCTGATGAATATGTAAAAAATAATGGGATGGCAGGACGGGTCAGATCTGATTCTGGCGCAGCTTCCCTTGCTTTTGCCTTATCAAGGGTGCGTCATTCAGTGTTACTCGGCGCTAGCATGCTTGTTATAACTGGAGGGCCCAAGCTAGTGCAGGTATTATATGAGGAGACCTTCCCAACTATCCTCTTGTTAGGGGAAGCAGATTGTAAAGGACCTATGCATGGTATATTGACTGGTTATGCTGTTGCATACCTTCTTTTTTATTCTGGAGTGTTTGTGTGGGGTGTCTCAGACGCCCCACCGGCATTCACATGGGTGTACTCATCGAAACGAGCCCAGGTTTTTGTTCGACACATGGATTTTATGGCAAAGATAGTAGAGGGAGGCTTACAGCCCAAATGTCATCCTGGGGCGTGGAAGGCATTTGTGAAGTGCTTTGTTGCTTTGGTTGTTAGATTCACTCCAACATGGGTCCAAGTTTTAAGTCTGGAGACTGTAACGAAGCTCGCGAGAGGGCTCAGGCGGTGGAATGAGTCCGAACTTGCACTTGCACTACTCGAGCAGGCAGGTCCTGCTGCCATGTCAGCTGTGGTCGAAGCTTTGTCATGAATTTGATTTTTGCATATTGTTAGTTGGGTGGGAGCGGGAGGTCCGAGGAGACCTTTTGCTCAGTGCACTGATGTAAAATTGTTATTCTCAGAGCTAAACTCTTTATGGTTTTCCTAATAGAAGATAGAAGATAAATTATAGTGGTTTACAATTCAAGTACTATACAACCAAAATTGGAAGATCATTTAAACTGGAGGACTAATTTTAAATTTCCGTTGTTAACATTGACCCGTTACATCTTAAGAAATACTGAGATTATTGCCGTGTCATCTAAAATCCATGAAGCTAAACATCTGTTCTCTGGCATGCCATTGTAATCTATTTTTTTTTTAATTTAAAATTGTCATTCTTTGGGGAGATGCGGGTGACCTATTGTAATCAGATATGTGGATCTATGGACATGCTTTAGTTTAGCGCGTTAGTCTAAAAACAATTATTAATAATAATTTTTGGAGCACTATTTTGTTTTCTGCTGATGCTTGCAATAAGTTGCGTGTAGTCTGTTCTAACAATAATTGCTTCTATGATGCAGATTACAGAAATTGAGCTGATTATAGAATGGCTTGGTCAAGTCTGATCTATATTTATTTTCTATTCTATAAAAAACTCAATATTCTGTCCCAGTCCCAATCAAGTTAGTTCATAAACATCAAAAAGTTGCAATACATGCATTTTCTTATAGATAAGTTTTTCCTTTTTTTTTTTTCTCCTAGTCCCTCTCTTTCGACTTGAAAGTGCCAAAATGCTAATATAGACAGCAAAATTACGACTGAAGCTGCTTTCTTGAAAAATAGAAGGGAATCTTTCTAAATAATTGCAAGCGGCTTAAGAGCCTGATATGAACCCAAGCGACCTGAACTTTCAGAGGAGGTGAGAACATAATCGCAAACAGTTGCAGCCATGTGCTTGCTTTAGTTGTGTGGCAAAAATAACTTTTCATCGATACTTCATTCAATAATTCAATGCATATGTTTATCACATCCATTCAGACATACAGTTTCATACATCTGCAAATCATAATTTCAAACGTCCATATCTTCTCACTGCCTAACAAATCATGATTTGCACATATAGGTTTCCTAAGGGATAAAACTATCGGCATGTATTTACTGAGAGGATACTAGTTAAGTGTATGGTTTATACTTGAGAACAATCACTGAAAATAATCAAATATAGCATTCACTGCAATTCTGGTATTTGATAATTGTGTTCGGTCATTGCAGCGTTGAGTCTTTTAGGAGCTTAATTCATTTTTTAAAATGTAATGTACATTTTATTATGGTAAATCAATTCAATCTTTCGTGGATTTATCCAAATTAGCAAATTAAAACAGTATATATGTTCTGACCATTAGGTAGGTTATGTATCACAATTTGTGAAATTTAAAATTTGTTTAGATTCATCATCATCTTAGCTCCGTGAACTTCAATTCTAATGGTTTACTGCTCACATTACTTTTAAATTGATTGCATTTTGGTGTTATAAAGCTGCCCATCCTCAGGATCTTCATCACCTGTATATAATTCATAATATTATGGCGAGTAAATGGTACCAAATTTCTTTTAATTAAGAAGAAGGCTGTACTTCCCATGTTTGGCTTGATATGATCTTTTTCAGTCTTATTTTAAATATATATATATTTCAATCTCACTGCTCATATTTACCTTTTCAAATCATTTTCTTCTGTCCGTTCATTCTACAACATTTTGCTTTACTAAAAAATTTCTCCCAACTGATGCTCAAAGTTTTGTCGGGTTGTATATTTCATTGGTTTAAAAGTCACTCTCCGGCTCTGCATCTTGATTTATTTGTAGAAATTTCTGTCTGGTTTTTTTTCTGGCATTCTGAATCAGGTAAGACTTTTGTAGGATAACTTATACTGAACGTTTTCCTCCATCCATTTTCTGAGATATTTTCTACATTTTGCAACACCAAAAACTCAAGTTGGTGCAATTAATGCAGTTACAGAATTCAAAGTTCAGTATTCTTTGACGATTTTTCATTTTTTTCTTCTGCATCAATCACTCCTGGGACACTGTTTACGTGCTGGAAAGAAACTCAATAGTTGTGCATTTTCTCTCTTATTTAATAACTAATGTTATAAAATATTTTTTTATTGATTTAATAATATTTCATAAGATAGTTTAATGTTCCTTGCTTCAGAAAACAAAACATATAAAATTGTTGTCTTGTCCTTAATAAATCACCAATTTAGTTGCTGAAGTATTTTTTTTCTTTATGAATTCAGATACAACAAGCAATCAAAGACTTTCAGAATGAACACAAATGCTCCAATTTCTAAGACCCTAATCAAATATATAGTGGAAACATAAAAAATACATACAAAGAAAATTTTAATTATCTGACAACCTACTATTCATTTTGCATAAATACCCACTAAAAATGTCCAAAGTTGCAATCTGCCATTTGTTCCTAGACTACGGAATAGCCATCCAGGATAGCAAGCAAAACTAAGGGATCGACAGGTCCTTCTGGGAAGAACCTCCAAAAAATCCCCAATTTTCTTTTGCAGAACTATTCCCAGGGAAACAATTTATCCAACGAAGGAAAATTTCTCTATGCTATTAATGCAAATAGAAATGCAAATAGAAATTCCTAAGAGGTCAAATGATACACATACAAATTACTGTGTTGCCCCCATCTCATTTCAGACTCACACCATTTGGTCAACTGTGCAAGATGTATCTCTACTCTCATAACTCATATTGATTTTTTTTTCTCGTATTTTTTTTTAAGAAACTTGGCAGTGGCTGCCAAGCATTTTTGTAGTACAATCTTCATCTTTTGAAAATCTGGTCTAAGAGGATAACTATGGCCATGGCGCGTGCCGGGTCAAATCCCGGCTCGACCACCAACCTAAATACATCCCGGCCAAATGCAACCCCACTGCCAGATGCCAACTCCTTGCACTTTATTGTGGCTAATTCTCGGCGTGTCTCATCTAAAACAGAACAGCACCGACGTGTATAGGAGCCCTCCACATGGAGATGAGATGCGGGACCTGCGGTGGCTATGTCAAGTAAAATTTTCTTTTGTAAAGGTCTTATGTGCTTCCTCACAGAGAAGAGGGGCTGCACAGATGTGCACTCCCCGTCGTACACAAGCCAGTGTTCGCTTAAGCTCAACCTCTGCATATATTAAAAAGAGGATTGAATACAAATTAGAAAATAGGTTTATATTTCAATTAATCCGGAGTGTGCTTGAATAAAAAGGAACTAATAGGTCAACATGTATTTAACATCGCACAATTATTATGGATAAAGAAGTCATATGAATTTATAATTGATATAATCATAATGAAAGAATAATGGATCAAACCTTGCGCCTGATGGTGAGGAGCGGCTTGCCAGCGGCATCCATCAGTACAATCTCTCCTCTGCTCTCTGATGCATAATTGTCCACCCGAAACAAGAGGTTCCCTTTCGGGTCAAAAACTGTGAACCCATGCCCGTTAAACAACAGTGACTTCCTCCAAACCGTCAACACCTCGGCCTCGCCACCTCCTTTGCCACAGTGGAGCTCCTCAGACTGTATATATGTGTTAAGATTTGGGTGTACCTTTGTCATTCCTTTGCCCGGATCAGACAGATTCAGACACTCGGAGTTTTTTTTTTTCTTTGAGTTTATTGCGTCTTCTTCTTTTTAGTGAAGAGAAGAAGAGAGGAGAAAGGTGTGGATGGAAGAGGTAGAGGCAAGTTGGAGAGGTAGCTAGCTCTTCATATTTATATCTTCACTTGTCCAATTTTTTTTTTTTTTGAAAAACATTGACAGTGACTTTCAACTTGTAATAAAGTACTTGGTTCAAAATTAATACCCTCTTGCTATTGGTAATTTCAAATCTGGTACCGTCCAAGATTTACCCTGCACGTGAGACGCACACGCTTGACATCACAACTTTTGAATAAATTTTCTGTAAAAATTCAATCTGATGAAATGTCTGGAAAAATTGAATAATTAGACAAAAATCAAACATCTATGAGAATGAAGAATGAATTTTCGGCTGAAGTTAAAAGAATCCGAGCATAATACATCCCCGAGAAATCATTTCTTCAGTGTTATTGAAATTCAGAAAGAGATGTTAAAAGAGAAGGGATGGATAAAACAAACTTTCTTACTATTAGACACTCTTATATCTTTCTTGCTTACAAAATAACAGAATAAAACTCTTTATATAAGGCTAAACATCTGAGAAGACTCTAGAAATTTGTAATAAAAACATAATTCTAAACAGCACCCTTTCAGCTGACCCATGTCCACTACATTCGTCATAACTCTCTGTAGGGAACTCCAAACGACTTGAAATTTAAACCATTGGAAACTAGACTTCAATAGCTTTCCATCCATAGGTCATACACTAAATTCCACGTCCATTTGCCCCTTCAAATGCTGTCATTAATCAGCCTTAAAATTCTGCCAAAGTGCTGAAGCCAAAGAGTCTCCCTTTATTTTTCTAATTTATTTAACTTTAATACTAAAATTAAGTTTATCTTTCAACACCCCTCTTAAACTTTTTTTTTTTTCATCCTTCATGCCTAGAAGCTTCTTGAATTTTTCAAACTTCATGGTTGGCAATGGTTTTGTGAAAATATCCGTCACTTGGTCTTCACTAGTCACATGTATCAACTCGACATTCTTCTTCTTCACTTCCTCTCGCATAAAATGAAATTTCACATCGATATGTTTGCTTCTTTCATGATGGACTGGATTTTTCGCCAACTCGATTGCCGACTTACTATCCAAATAGATTGGTGTAGCCACATCTTGAGTGAGATTGATCTCCTTGAGTAATCTTCTTAGCCAAATTGCATGGCACACGCATGTCGCCGCCGCAACATATTCCGCCTCACATGTCGAAAGTGTCACAATCGGTTGCTTCTTTGTTAGCCAAGTGAATGTCGTATCTCCCATGTAAAATGCAAAGCCGGAGGTGCTCTTTCTATCATCGGTATCTCCGCCCCAATCACTATCCGAATAGCCAAAAATTGCAAACTTATTAGCGGAATAACCATAAAACAAACCAAGTGATAGAGTACCTCGGATGTAACGAAGAATTCGTTTGATAGTCTTTCAATGCGTCGATCTCGGCTCCTCCATATACCGGCTTACTAAGCCGACCGCATACAAAAGTCACAACAGAATACAACTCTTTATATAGCCTAAACATCTGACAAGACTCTAAAAATTCGTAATAAAAACATATAATAAAAATAGAATTCTAAACAATACCCTTTCAGCTGACCCCTGTCCACTAAAATCGTCATAACTCTCTGTAGGGAACTCCAAACTATTTGAAACTTGAACCATTGGAAACTAGACTTCAATAGCTTTCCATCCATAGGTCATACACTAAATTCCACATCCATTTGCCCCTTCAAATGCTGTCATTAATCAGTCTTAAAATTCTGCCAAAGTGCTGAAGCCAAAGAGTCTCCCTTAATTTCCTAATTTATTTAACTTTAATATTAAATTTAGTTTATATTTCAACACCCTCTCTTAAACTTAATTTCTTTTTCATCCTTAATGCTAATCATCATTGAACTTCTTCATAACTCGCAGCGAATAGCGACGTCACTCATTGACGACTTCTTCTCGATTCCTTGATTTAGGAAATTCAAAAAATCAACCGTAGTTTTATCTCATATGCCATCCAATTTGCCTGACTCTTCAAGTCATGTTTATGTGAGATACATACCCACACCGCGGCTCCACACCACATTTTTTCATGTGGCTCCACACCACATCTTCTCATGGTCTTCGCATACTTCCAGCAAAACATCTCATAATGTTGCTAGTTCTCATATCCTAGCACTCATTGCACAGGCTATCATGAGTCATTGCTCATGTCGGCTTCACTCACTGATTCTCCGAAGACCACTGGCAAAAACTTCACCACGCTTTTGTAACATTCGCTGCTTGATACATAGCTCTCATGATTGACAAGTTTTTCTTTTTTTTCTCTTACATTGTTCGTGTGCCTCGAGAGAACCGGCAAGCTCACCGATTGTGAGCTTCACAAGGTCTTTTGACTCTTCTATCGCGCACACAACATTCTCAAAATTGTTGGTTAATGATATCAAAATCTTCTCCACAACTCGCGCATCGGTTAACGCTTCGCCATTACGAATGAGTTGGTTCACCACGGCTTGTACACACGTGATGTAGTCAGATACACTTTCTGACTCCTTCATCTTCATGCTCTCCAACTCGCCACGAAGAGTTTGGAGACGCACTTGCTTGACTCGGTCGGCTCCTTTGAACACTTTTTCTAAAATGTCCCACGCTTCTTTTGAAGTAGTTGCACCAGCAATCTTCTCAAATCCCGACTCGTCAACGGCACGGAACAACATGTATAGTGCCGCCTTATCCTTCGATCGCGCCTCTTTCAACGCCTTATTTTGTTGGCTTGATTGCCCATTCTCCTCATAATACCCTTCTTGACCACAACCTCTACCACTGTGACCATTTCCTCGACTTCCACGGCAACACTCTCTACCTCAAAAATTTTGAGAATAGAGTACCTTTTCGTCTTTGATTGACGCCTTGGTTTGAAGTGCTTGCTTGAGTTGAGTGTCTCCTCCTTTTCGGGTTTCTTTTTTCTCTTCATATTTTTCCGACATCTCTTTTTTTTTTTTTTTTTTTCTTCTTTTTTTTCTTCTTTTTCTTCGCCATGGTAGATCTCTCTTGATCGACTGAACCTGGCTCTGATACCAATATGTTATAATATGATATATCTCGGTGGAAGGAAGAGAGAATAATTCTGAAATTTCTTTCTATTCAAACTATATCTTCTCTTACACTTTTGTGTCCCATCTAATTTGCCTGATTCTTCAGGTCATGTTTATGTGAGATTCACACCCACAACGCGGCTCCACACCGTATTTTTTCATGTGGCTCCACACCACATCTTCTCATGTTCTTCACACACTTCCAGCAAAACATCTCTTAATGTTGCTAGTTCTCTTATCCTGATACTCATTGCACAGGCTATCATGAGTCATTGCTCATGTCGGCTTCACTCACCGATTCTTCGAAGACCACTGGCAAAAATTTCATCACGCTTTTGTAACATTCGCTGCTTGATACATAGCTCTCATCATTGACAAATTTTTCTTTTTTTTTTCTCCTACATTGTTTGTGTGCCTCGAGAGAACCGGCAAGCTCGTCGACTGTGAGCTTCGTAAGGTCCTTTGACACTTCTATCACGCACACAACATTCTCAAAATTGCCGGTTAATGATATCAAAATCTTCTCCACAACTCACGCATCGGTTAATGCTTCGCCATTACGAATGAGTTGGTTCACCACGGCTTGTACACGCGTGATGTAGTCAGATACACTTTCTGACTCCTTCATTTTTATGCTCTCCAACTCGCCACGAAGAGTTTGGAGACGCACTTGCTTGACTCGGTCGGTTCCTTTGAACACTTTTTCTAAAATGTCCCACGCTTCTTTTGAAGTAGTTGTACCAGCAATCTTCTCAAAGCCCGACTCGTCAACGGCTCGGAACAACATGTATAGTGCCGTCTTATCCTTCGATCGCGCCTCTTTCAACGCTTTATTTTGTTGGCTTGATTGTCCATTCTCCTCATAATACCCTTCTTGACCACAACCTCTACCACTGTGACCATTTCCTCGACTTCCACGGCAACACCCTCTACCTCGAAAATTTTGAGAATAGAGTACATTTTCGTCTTTGATTGACGCCTTGGTTTGAAGTGCATGCTTGAGTTGAGTGTCTCCTCCTTTTCGGGTTTCTTTTTTCTCTTCATATTTTTCTGACATCTCTCTTTTTTTTTCTTCTTCTTTTTCTTCGTCATGGTAGATCTCTCTTGATCAACTGAACCTAGCTCTGATACCACTTTGTTAAAAGAGAAGGGATGGATAAAACAAGCTTTCTTACTATTAGACACTCTTATATCTTTCTTGCTTACAAAACAACAGAATAAAACTCTTTATATAGGCTAAACATCTTAGAAGAATCTAGAAATTCGTAATAAAAATATATAATAAAAACAGAATTCTAAACAGCACCCTTTCAGCTGACCCCTGTCAACTCAATTCGCCATAACTCTCTGTAGAGAACTCCAAACGATTTGAAATTTAAACCATTGGAAACTAGACTTCAATAGCTTTCCATCCATAGGTCATACACTAAATTCCACGTCTATTTGCCCCTTAAAATGCTGTCATTAATCAGCCTTAAAATTCTGTCAAAGCGCTGAAGCCAAAGAATTTCCCCTTATTTTTCTAATTTATTTAACTTTAATACTAAAATTAAGTTTATCTTTCAACAAGAGAATCTACAATAATTTTTTTTCCAAATACTGTGATAGCTGGCAATTTAGAGAAAAAATATGTATATTTTTCAGTCGATAGGGAAAATTTCAGACTTGTATGAATATGCAACCTTATGGCTGTATATCAAAGAATTTCTCTTGACCACTTCAAATAGTTAGCTATTGCGATTAAGCTTGAAAAAGAAAGAACTCAAATAATTCAAAGCAGCAATTGATTGAATCACTGTGTTCTTTACTTACCCCCCTCTATTTTCAAATCTCATTATTGTATAGAATGTCAACGCCGGCCTCTTATGTATTTTTCTATATCAACAAAAGTAAATTAAAACCCTTTTAATTGTGGAAATGACACCACTTTTCTGATGAGTTGTTTAAAGAAGGAGAGGTAGTATGAGGATAAAGAGCTTTTGGTCATTTCAAGGATAAAGAGTTATTCCGCTGATTATGAGGTGTTTGTTCAATAGAATAATTAATACTTGGGCCACAGTGAAGAGGTGTTCTTATTTTGAAGGATAAATATACAATATTTAATTCCAAAGGAGAATTGACTATTTTTTCTCAGGCAAATGAATGGAATTAGATGTTTCAACATGTAACAACATTAGCCAGTAAATGTGGCGTGAGGGATAAAACAGACAAGCTGTAGTGGGTTATGATATGCACAATACATCCATTTAAGCCTATGTTTCAATAGTTATACCAGTATGTGATTTTGCTTAATATGTCAATTCATCAGCATTTTTCTTTAATACATGAACAAAATAGAATTCGATTGAACATAAACGAAACAACACTTCGTCTAGATATCTACTTGTAGACCAATACGAAAAATCTCGCCATTACAAAAGTTAGCTAGCTGTCCATCCTTGGTATTTTAGAAAAAAAAAAAATTAGAAACCTTGTTTCTCCCTGTTCTGATATAATCCTCACATTTCCAATCATGATAAGCAAATTTACAATATTAGGAACAATGAATCTGAATGGAGCTCATGAGCGGCTAAAAATTGCATAACAAGCCACAATATCTTTGTTAATATATATGTTTCCTCAAAAAAATATCTTTGTTAGTATGAATATGGATACAAATGTGGGTATAATATAAGATGAGACATCATTTTCAATAGAAATCTATTAGGATCGATGCAAATATTGACAGGGCTTAAGTTCCATTGCATGCAATTCACAAATTAATCACTCCTCCCAAGTTAATTACAAACTCGAGTACCTCGCTTTGGACAGCTAAAACATGAGGAGAGGGAGACGGCAGTTTTTAATGAAAATAATTATTAGTAAATTAATATTATTAAAAATAAGAGTGAGAAACGGGTAAGTTCAAAAATACGAATAGCAACGCGCCACGCTAAGCGATGCGCGCGCTCATTTTTTTTTTTTTTTTTTTTTTTTTTTTTACGAAACGCGCCATGCGCCGGTGGCGCGTTTCCTTCTAAACGCGCGCAGGCGCAGCGGGGTTTGAAGGATGGCGCGTTTCATTATTTTTTGAAAGCGGAGATTCGTATATTTGAAATTTTACGGTTTTCACTCTTATTTTTAACAATATTAATTTACTAATAATTATTTTCATTAAAAGCTCGGGGGAGGCGAAGCATTTGCATAAAAAAATTCAACCCGGCCTCGAGTTAATTTAGCTTAATAGTTAAATGAGTTGAGTCTGAGTTGAAGTTGGCTCGATTCATGGCTCGAATCAACTTGAATATAATAGTTTATATACTCTTTTTTTTTCTGTCAAACTCTAATCTGATAATTCATCTCTCATTATCTCTCATCATCTCACCATCTCAGCGGCTTAATGATTTCTCTTACTCACTCGTGACTCGACTCATATATTTGACTCAATAGTTTTTTGCTAGTTCATCTGTTCAAATTAGTGTAGCAAAGATGTCATTAAAAATATAATTTATTCATATATTAATTTTGCACCAACTGATATACTAGTTTTATAGATGTATCAACTTTATAGTTTATATATGTACTAAATTTAAATGTCAAATCGAGTCAACATACATGCATTGGATCGTGAGTCAGCTCACGAGCTAGCGTGAATAGGGGTGTGCAAACGGTCGGTTCGGTTCAAACCAAAATAATTATATGCATCTGAAGTTTTTTTCGGTTTGTTAAATTATGAACCGAACCAAACTTCTAAAAATATCAACCGAATAAACCGAATCGGTTAAACCGAAATTATATCATGTAAAGAGAGAAAAAAATCAAAAGTTATAAAAATTGATAGAAGAAATAAATAGTTAAAAGGATAAAATAAATAACTAAATAAAACTTATAGAAAATAAATATATTCGGATTATCTTTGATATAATCCTTATTTATATTAAGTAAAATAAAATTATTTGAAAAACTTTGGACTATTCGGTTTATTCGGTTTATCCGATTTAGAAAAATAAAACCGAACCAAAGAACAAAAACCGAATCGCTAGAATTTTCAACCGAACCGAAATTTTTAAACCGAAAAACTGAACCAAATAGTCCAAAATTTAAAGGTTCGGTTCAAAACCAATTAAACCGATCCGTTTGCACACCCCTAAGAGTGAATAGTAACGAGCTGAGATTGAACTAGATTTTTTAGCTCGAATCATTTTAGAACTCAATTCAATTCGACTTGAATTTTCATAAACCAAATTTGAATTAAGCCCAGCTCACTTGAACTCGACTCACTTACAGCCCTAGAGACCGGCAGGGAAGAGGGAGACGGACAACACTTCTTTTGGCAAATCAAACAATAATTTCAGAAGAGTGATAGAATAATATTTTTTTAGAAGAGTGATATTCTTGACTATTCGGAAGAGTGAAAATATCGTTTGGCAACTGTTAATCAGAATAGTTAAAATATTAATAATTATGATACTAAAAATAATGATGATGATAATAATAATAGTAACAACAACAATAATGATAATATAATAATAAAATAATAATCATAATCATAATAAATAATAATATTCATAGTTATAATAATAATAATGTAATTAAAATAAAAATATAATCATAATATAATAATATAATAAAAAATTCTAATCATAATCAAAATAATATAATAATAATATATAATCATAATTTTAATAATATAATACATCATAGTAAATAATAATAAATAATAATAATAATCATAATCATAAATATAATTATAATATAATAATATAATATAATAAATAAAAATAAATAAAAATAAATAATAATAAGTAATAATTCATAATAATAATATAATAATAAATAATCATAATTATAATAATATATCCATAATCATAATATAATAATATGATAATAATAAAATTATAATCATAATCATAATAATATAATAATAATATAATCATATTTATAATTATAATATAATAAAATAATAATAATAATAATAATAGTATAATAATAATAACTATAATATAATAATATAATCATAATAATAATACTAAATAATATAATAATAATAATAAATAATCATAATATTAATATAATAATAAATCATAATATAATATAATAATATAATCATAATAAATTATAATTATAATCATAATATAATAATATAATACAACATAAACAAACAATAATCACTATTCCAACGAGATTTAATTTGGTATACCACCTATAGCTTAGTATACCAGATTAGCACTCTTCCGCACTCTTCTACTTAGTCTAAAATTTATTTGACAAATTAATTCGTCGGAATAACAATTCTATTCCTACTTTTTGCTATTGAATGGAGAACAAACCCAAGAATTTATGGGACCCTTTTAAATGAAGGGCGTAAAGTATTTAGATGATGTAGATTCGCTTTGCTTTGGTAGCAGTTAACATAATATGTTATTTCATATGAAGTGCAATTCGGATAAAATATAGAAAAGTCAGATATGTAAATATTAAATGAGATTATTAAAGTAGGAAACATGTTACAACATTAAATATTAAAAAAAATTAATATGTCAGTAGAGAAAAAATAGATAAAAATATATCAGGCTGGGAATTTTTTTTAACAGTGGGTTAACAATTTTAACAATAATTTTTAAATAAATTCAACATAAGTCTTAAAAGAGAAGTTTGCAAACATATCATTGAAGTTTTATTATCTTTCAAATTGCATGCATATTAAATGTTATTTGATATTTTATATAAAAAATATCAAAATTTGAACTGTGGTAAATTTTGATGGAATATCAAATAACACTGAAAATTGTATCGATGTGAAATGCAAACAATATTTTTATAAATTTTACTTTTAAAGTTTTCCCAAATTTATCAAAAACTATTGTTAATATTGTTAAATTTTTATATTTGAAAATATATATTTCTGAAATGGATAGTTTTTTTTTCTGGCTTGAATATTACCTTGGTGTATGGGTGAGTGGGTGTACTCGACATGAAATAAATAAAATATAATCTAAATTCAACATCATTAATTGAAAATATTGAATGCAGCCTGAATTAATTTCTTCAGAAATAATTCGAGTCAAAATTCCATTGGCTACGTTCAATATACATGTGAAACAATGAATTATGCACCATAATTAATGCAATATCATACGTAATTTGATTTGCTGTGAGCTGCATTTTGGACTGAAAGATTAAAATATCTTACCTATACTATATATAGTACTGTTCATTTAGTTGGAATGGAGATCCGAAATTAATACTTATAATATAAGATTTACAAGTCATTAGAACTGTGTGCGTTACAGTTCCTCCGATGGCGATTCCTGATGAGATTCCACAATTTTCAACGAGAACCGGTACGGAAGGCCTTGTTAGTTGGCAGAAAGGACAAAATATTTTGAACTTATTGTTTATATTTTTTTGGGCTTAATGTTGTCACCCGTCACTAAACTTTAATATTTATATATATTTAGTCACTAAATTTTTATTTATTTATTTTTAGTAACTAAATTTGATATTTATTCAAATTTGATCTCTCTCATTATTTTTTATTAAAAAGTAATTGAAATGAAATTATATTTGTTGTAAAAAATAATTAAAAAAAGATAAATAACATAAAATAATATTTATTTTATCATTAGTTTTTCAATTATTTTTAATGGGAAAATTAATGAGTGTGATTAAATTTGAATAAACATTAAAAATAATGATTAAAAACGTACAAATGAAAACTCACTAATAAAAAATAAATAAACATTTAGATTCAGTGACGTATGAGAAGATTAACTCATTTTTTGTGAGGGTTATGTCAGAACATGTAGCTGCATCGTGCATATGACTAATGATACTTAGTATCTTAATATCAATTATCGGATGCTTTGGTTAGATATGAGGAAGGATTCGTGGCTCTTAGAGTGCCAGCTGGCAGGCTGACAGTGACAAATTGAGAAAGTAAAAAAATATTTTGGTGGGTAAATAATGGGACTGAAGTCTTCTGGCGGTTTTAGTGACTTCCGACGTATTGTCGGTATTAAAAAAATGGTATCTTGTTTAGCAAACATAATGATGATGGCAAACGAATAATTAAATTATAATTTCAAGTGCAATCCATGTTGTGATATTTTAAAGTGTTATTGTCAAAATAAATATAAATTTTGTAGGGTGTTTGTAAGGTACATTAACTCTAACGTTAAATCTGATTTAAATATACATTATCAATAATAACGGTTAATTTATAAAGGATAGAAAAATCATCTTCAATAATAGGAGTAAATCTACGGTGAGTTTAAACTCACGGAAAGCCTCCGTGAGCTTAGCTCAAAAAATATATCAAATGATCTTTAAATTTTGATTTTGTAATCTCATTAAATTCTTATATTGAAATCAAAAATTTGAAAGAATCTTTTCAATTTTTGAAAATCAGCTCCAAAAATAATAATAAAATATTCAATGTTTGAGCGATTTAGAAAACTCAAAATATCCCAAATTTTTGTACCTAATAAGATTTCAATATGAAGAATTTAATGAGATTGAAAAATCAAAATTTGAAGATCATTTGATATATTTTTTTGAGCTAAACTCACGGAGGTCTTCCGTGAGTTTAAGCTCACCTAGATTTACTCTCAATAATAGTAATATCAAATTAAGAATCTTCTGTAGAAGGAATTGACAATTTCTATTACAACTTTCATTTAACTTGTAGTTCTCAGCTTTCTAATGCCCTTTAAAATATAGTAAAGGATTTAAAAAATGAATAAATTGGCAAAAAAAAAAATAACAAGTAGGTAGAACTAAAAATAAAAAAAATAAAAGTAGACAAATCCTGAACAGACTCAGACTATTTGGAAGGCAATTAGGAACCCCTAATTGCTCGTACTCGGCATGAAATGAATTGTAATATGGGAGGAAATGATCTTGTACCCCAACGTTATCATTTCATTAAACGTTATCGTACAAGATCGTATGTGAATAGTTCCGAATACAAATTCATAATATAGGAAAGAAGTTAAATTTTTAGACTTTTTAGCTATGATATATTATCAATATTTTTTAGAGGAGGGTTTTAATATAATAAAATTTGTGTGCCACAATTCACTTTTTAATTTATATTTAAAAATTAAAACTTAAATTTTAAATCTAAACCATTGATTCTATTAATTTTTATGATAGATGCATGCTTCTAAAAATTTCATGATTTTTAGAGTTCATTTGATAAATGAGAACAAAATGAATGCATAAAAATTAATCAATCATAATTAACTAAATTCTTTTATTTTTATTCTCATTTGATCTAGTATCAAATGAAATCTAAAAATCATGAAATTTGAGGATCATACATCTATCATAAAATTAATAAGATCAACGTTTGGATTTAAAATTTGAGTTTTAAATTCTAAAATATGAATTAAAAAATGAGCTGATGACATCTTATGGCACACAAAATTTATGGCATTAAAATTGCCTCCTCTATTTTTTACTACTAATTTTGTTTAAGACTCTTTATCTAGTTTTGATCTTATGACTCATGTATATTTTTTCTCCTCATTTAAAATAGATGAATATAATATATCTAAAGTAATTTAATTCTTAAAATGATTTGATTTTTTATGTTATCAACTTATCATTATAAATTATTTGTGTTTAATTATATTACTTACTATTGTACACATCTTTATATTGAAATAAAATATGCTTAATATAAAACATAAATTATATATATTTTTACTACACATAAATTATATCTTTAAAAAGTACTATGGTAATCTAAAAGTTTCAAATGCGCCTTAACTAAATTTATAAAATAAATAACGTTTGCTGATAGGGACGGCAATTAGTATTTTTAAGTACACTAAATTATCGAAAGAAATTTAATTACCTACACTAATAATTTGGCTACAGGGTAGGAACATATAATCATATAATATGTTATATGCCGAACGAATAAAACATATCTGACAAACTATTTTATAACTTAAAAGGTTACTCGTCAGACTAGGAATATTTTTTTAAAGATCATCTTTTTCGAAGTGTTAAACTAACTTTGGAACAAAAAGTAGAAACCAAATAAAGCAATCCGAGACATTTTTGCCATTCTGCTTTTGTTTGTGAACATTATACAAACTTTTATTTCGACTTCCAATTTGGAAGCCCCTCCTTTTCTGAACTCCCAATTTCGTGACAATAAAAATATTACAATATTTTCAGTTGTAGTTAACACCATCGACTATTTAGATAGTTGCGAATTTCTTGAAAGATTGTGGAATTATTTTCTATTTGAAGCCTGATAAATATAACTAGTTCAAAATTGCATATCAATCGGGAATAAAGCATCGTATATTCGTATGATTTATGAGTTTCTTTTTTAGATTCACAAGTGATATGTTTTATTTGTTTCATCAAGGATAAATTTCTTTGAAAACATATGAAGAGCAGAACATGTATTTTAATTTCTTCATAATTTAAAAGACCATTGACCATTGTATAAGATATATTTTTAAAATAGAACAACACTCAAATGCAGAATATTAAAATTGATAGTACTACAATAAAGATAAAAATAAAAAATTAAGGCATTAAGCTAGTTTATGTTAAATCATAAATTAAGCTAATGACAACTGACACAAAATTTAACTGGAAATTTTGTTTGTAAGAATTAAAGCAAAATTCTGGCAAGAAGACAAGATAAGAAAATTAAATATTTTTAAGAGTGATTATTAAACAGAGGTTCATTAATATGTGCTATGTTTTTTCAACTTTAGATTAAGGACAGTATGGTATGACACATGTTTAGTTATGCAAAAGGCGTATTAAAAGGATATGGATGTCTAATTGACTGTGTAAAGGAGGTCCTTTGTTCCAATATGCTAAATTTTAATCGCTGTTGAAAATTATGTTCCATATTTATCTGATACAAGCGTAGATGTAGTAAATAATTTGATGATTTATTGTAGCTACCGTACCCAGACCCCATTTCAGAAAATACCAAATCCGGAGGTCCTACTTAGTTATTTAAAGTTCTCTAATTCGATCACATATATACGGAATAATATTTTAATATATTTTCGTTAAAACCTATTACAAGATTTCAATAATTATTTGTGCTAGAAAACCTGAGTTTGTTGTCCCAACTGGAAGGATACCTGGCTGGGTTGGTGAAGATACCAGTTGGCTGATTTTGTAGGACAACACAACACACTCCATGTGAAAAAAGATATCAGTTTGGAGGCTTGATGCCTTGATGTGCACATTAGATCTCTCGTATCTTATAGCATCATCATTCAATTGTTAAAATTTAAATTTTATGTGATTTCAGTTGAATTGATAATTTTTCTCATAAATAAATTTATCAGACATCAATAAATGAGATAATCTTCTCAAAATGATATTTTTGTGATTAATTTTTCACTCTTGCAGCTGATGTGATTTGTCAAATGAACTGTTAAATTTTGATAACTATCTAATTTTATCTATTCTCTACCTCTCTGAAATCAAAATAACAATTATCAAATAAAATTTGACGATGAAGTGCAGATGCTCTTGTGGTGGCCGACATTTATAATCTTTGTTGGTCGTACGAGCCATGTATATAGTTGTGTAAATTTATGATAGTCGTATCCAAGGTATAAATATCGAATACATATCATTGTCTGTCTAGTATTAATATTATATGTTAAATTATGAATCTTCTCTCAGTAGAGTAGATTCAGAGTCTCTATCTAAGGCCTTGCTCGGCGTCATTACTGTACGCATGAAAAAAAAATTGAATCGGAGTGCATTTTTTTTCTCACGCTCACAATTAGTAAAATTTAGTTCAAAACTTGTGTCCATTTCTGTTCTCATTCGTCTGCGAACAGGGCTAGGGTAATGATAAATGTGTCAGAAACATATACACGCACGTGTAAACACGGACACAAATACGTGTTCATGTCTAAACGTGTCTGCACGCGCAGTGTTCACGTATCACACATGTCGTGTTGTTAAACGTACGTGATCAATATATAAATAATTTCGACACTACTAAACACGCACATCTAACACGAACACACACGTGTAGCACGTACAACACGTCTGACACGTCTATTAACATCCTCATTTTTTATCGATATAACCAAAACTGTCACGAGTGGACCCCAGGCACATGGATGGTTCAGTCGACGGGACACTGCACGACACAATTGAAGAAAAGAAGCAATATTGAGTGACAATCCTTGTAAATCTTATACAAATTTAAGGGTTTTTAATAAAAGGGAGCAGGACAGAATACGTGAAAACGTGTGTAACGAATTTGATGTCACTCTAAAAAAATTTTGACATGGTTGACCACTACCTAAATTAAATATTAAATATGATATTTTAATTTAAAATTATATTTTAAATGTGATATGTCGATATTAATTTAGTATAAAAAATAATTCAATTTGATGATATTTATACGTGCTACAAGTGTTGACACATGCCAAACACGTATAAATACGAATACGTCTAACGTGGCATGCTAGACGTGTCATAGACATATGTGTTCGGATTTTCAAATTTTTGATTTGTTAAAACATACACGTTTAAACACGTATTGACATGATATATTCCATATCGAACACGTCATGTACTCACACTTGACACACACGACACAATTTGTCAATATACTAAACAGGGCTCTTCTCTTTGACAGAGGTCCGACTGAGTAGTTGGGAGTAGTTGGATTCCTGTATTTGTTGCCTTTGATTTGAAGTGAGAGGTTGTAGTCTAGTAGGGCCTAAAACGTGATTACGCCTAATTCAGTCAGGCCCTATCAATTTATATTTTTGTAAGAGCTAGCTTGTGAATGTTATGAAATTTAATTTGTGTAATAAAAATGAAAGGTCCGATTATATTTTTAAGATTTATTAATGATTACCGATCTACAATATATTTCATTGATCAAAACAATAAATCTGGTGTAAATTAAATTATGTACATGACTAACTGGTTGATTCTACTGCCACTGTACATTAATAAAAGGTTGTAATTCCAATGCTGCTGCTGCTGCTTCTTTTTTGTAAGAAGCAACTTATTCATAAAAAACACCGAACTTCTCTCTGAAGTAGTTTGGATAACAACTTCCGCTGTACTTTACTCATTTCAGTTCAAAAACATTTATGATAGGTCCCATTTTGGGTATATTTTTCTGAAGAAATAAAGGAAGCAAATGGAAAATTGGCTTCTTGTTTTCTCAGCAAGTTGGATTTATTTTTAGAAAATAGTGATTCAATGGTTAGATATGGTAATTTAGCCCGCGGCCCGGTGGATTCGTTTGGACCCGCCAGATTCGTCCTGGTCCAACGTCAACTCGTCTGATTTGGTCAATGAATGTGTAGGGCTGAGTGGGGTCATCCTATGGACTGAGATAGATACGGATTTGAAGTTAGACCCGTCCGCTTGGTCCGGAATAATTGTATATATAAATATATAATTTATTTATATTTATACTCATATTATATACATTTATACATATTATATATCAATATATTCTAAATATTATGTAGAATCTTAATATAACACTAATATCATTTAAATTATATTAAATATTTAGTTATGATATTATTATATGAATAGAAGAACTAATATTTTTGAAATTTATAAATATGAACAATATAATTCAATAGAACATATCAATGTCAAAAATTCATATTATGAAAGTTAATTGCAGAAAATTTTTAGACCTTTAGATACCTTTTTAATTATAACTTTGTATTGAAAGATCATATTAAGATGAAATAAAATTCTATAGATTTATAACAATAAAATATATAACTTTAATATTTTAAGTGTTCTCAAATTCATAACTTAAGATGCTAAAAAAATTTCTCAATTGATTTTAAAAAACTGCACTGCATAACAGATCTAGACTGGACGGGCTAGACCAGAATTTTTAGGTCCGGAAATATGAACCAAACATGATGGATATATAATTGTGTTGGACGGATCAGACCATAAAATTAATATTTTATCCATCTACCCAGCCCATTATCATCCCTACCCATGCCATGTTCGGCGCCATCGCCAAGTCAGCTTGAATTTGCTTCACTTGTCTGAAAAATTGGTGGAAAGAAGATTGACATACTATGTTACTACCGAAGTACGTAGTTCAATTTGCACAGATAGATGCAAGTTGTAAAGTGATGGAGATAGGTAACCTCTGTAGTTTTCTGTGAATTATTAATTTCCACCGTTTGATTTTCCTTTCACCACGTAATTAAGAAAGCATCTTATGACTTCTGTACATTGTTTACGTGTTTTGATAAGGATAATGATTATGATGTCCTTGTCTACTACTACGTGAATAATCTAAATTATTATTACACAATTTTCGACCACAAAAATTTATGCCTGTGAAACTCTTCCTAATTTATATAATACGACCAGTATTGTGAAGTATATATGGGTACCAATTACACAGTTGCTAGTGGAAATTTCCACTTCTTTTTGAAATTTATTGGCATATAATTGCTTCAAATATTTTTTTTATATATTATAACCATATTTAATCATAACTTTGTGCGACTGCAAATAATCACGTTTCATTTTAAGTTAAGGGAACAATACAAACACCCCTTGCATTTGGCTCAAGGGTTCAAATACCCCTTACATTTGAATTTTAAACAAATATCCTTTATATATTTTTTAAAGAGTGTTAAATGCCCTTTTTTTATCTAAATTTAGCATTAACATGACATAAAATTGATATCTAAGCACAATTTTTTTGCCACATCATCAATTATTTTTCTCAAATTAAAGAGAGAAGGAAAAGTCCTTACAATCTTTAAATTCTAGAATAAAAAGCTGTCTTTTCCCGCAGGTTGGTAGTGAATTTAATAAATATTAAAATTTATTTTTTTAATCAATATATTGATGCACATAATTTATAAAGTTAAATGAGACAAAATTTACTTGTAGTGAATAATTTTGATGATGTGATAAAAATTGTGCTTAGATGGCAATCTTGATGTCACTGCATAGTTAAAATTAAATAAAAGATGGTAATTTGCATTCTTTAAAAAATATATAAGGAGATGTTCGTTTAAAATGAAATATAGGAAGTATTTTAACCTATGAATCAAATAATGGGGGTGTTTGTACTTTTCCCTTCAGTTAATGCCGAGCGACTGCATAAATTCCTCCACAAATGTGGCTACATTCAATCAGATTTCAGAAACAATCCTTCCAAGTTATCTGGACAAGATATTTTTGATTTTTTTTTCTTTTCTGAAAAATGTCGCCCTGAGGAAAATGAATGTGTGATCCATATGAGACCGCAATTCGGAACTGGAACATTTTCTGGCTTTAAATTCTCTGATTGACATCATGCAAAATACATAGCGGAATTATCTAAAATTAGGCCTGCTCC
The DNA here is from genome assembly GCA_037127355.1 of Schoenoplectus tabernaemontani. NCBI lineage: Eukaryota > Viridiplantae > Streptophyta > Magnoliopsida > Poales > Cyperaceae > Schoenoplectus > Schoenoplectus tabernaemontani. The sequence continues at coordinate 19,655,901 of CM073744.1, read as the reverse complement.
TTCAATAGTTAACATGCAAATTCCAGATTTTCGAGTGATGACTACAAGAAAAAAAAAATACATTCCTACTTTTAGCAAAGGACCAATCAGGTGGGACCAGTATACAAAAAATTTCACGTGGCATACTCTGGTCGGTTTGACAATTTGATCTAGGCATCTTTGTCATCAGCATTTTGGCCGAAGAACATGAAAAAGAAAAAGAAAGATCTTTTTTTATATAACAAAAAAAAAGAAAGATCTTGAGAAAAGAGTGATGGGTATATTAATTTGATATTGACTCTTCAATCAGTCATATATCTTTTTTCAAGGAAAAAAATCAGTAATATATACTTCATTTTCTTTTTGTGCGGGTAGTTCAAATAATTGTCATCATTTGACATTTTTAATTGGGAACATCTATATCTTGAGCGGAAAATTTTACATTTTTAATTGAGTAAGGTACAATTTCAATAAAGAAAACTCTTTATTATATGAATTGGATGCATTGATCTTGACAATGATTTTTGAAATCAATTCAAAGAAAATTTTAAAAAAGAATATACATATTTTAAAGCTTATTGATATTCTAATTTAATGACCTTTGTCCAATATCAAATAATTTCTAAATTGTATGAAATTAGAAATATATTAAAAGTTTAAACTTAACAATATCGAATAATATACAGTAAATTTGTAAGTTTAAGAACAAATCGAAGCAATATTTAATTTAAGGGTTTTTTAATTTATTTGGAAAACTATTGTTAAAAAATGGAAAGATTAAATATTGAGGCTCTAGTGGTCTTAGCTCAAGCCTCAACATGTGTTTGGTTAGGGGGTGAATCAGATCTTATATGAACCAAATGCAGATTAATTAAAAATTTATAAAATTTAAATGTGAATTCAGATTTATTTGAAATTTGAGGATCAAAATGCGGATCCATATTCATTTATATAGTGGATATCGGATTGGATTCGGATCATAATCAAATTTTATATTCAAATAGTTATAATAATAAATTAAATATTTAATATAAATAAAATGTGTAAAATATATATCACAAAACATAATATAATACTAAAATACTAATTAAACTAACTTGCATGATATATATTTTTAAATAATATAATTTAATTATTATTAATACTAATCTAACTATTATAATTATAATTTTTTATTATTTTTAGAAAATATTAAAAATTAAAAGATAATTATTTTATGAAATTTATAACAGATTCGAATTATGTAATATCCAAATACAAATTCAAAAACTAAAATGGATCCTCTTTTAAAATTCATATATGATCTAATAAACTACCGATTAATTTTTAAATCCATATGCAAATCAGTTCATATGAATTCGGATGGATTATCAGTCCATATGAAAAAAACCATTAAAAATGTACAGTTCAACTGTTTGCAACTGTAGATGCAGAGTTTGTCATGCCTGTTTCTGTTGGTACTGTTGCAAAATTTTGTCCTTAGTAATGAGTATGCTTCAAAAAAGAACCCAATTGAGATTACGATTGTTGTTGAGAGATTTTGACAGCACAAAAAAGGCCATTCGGCCGTTCATGCATGTCATATCTTCGTCATTAATCATTATCGATTTCCTCTCATGCAAACTTTGTAATTAATTAATTACTTACAACACTAATTTGGCATGAGAACTGATATCTGATCTAATGATAAAAACAATACTCTTCATATAAAAAATATGGATTTGAAATATTTCTATCTTTATCTTTTACTCATTAAATACATAAGAAATCTGATTATGTAACGGTTCATATTTCTTATTGAATTTTAGAACTAATATCAATCATGAGATTGAGTTATTCTTCAAATAATGTTACTATCCTTATAACCATTTATATTGAAGTTATAATTTTCTCTCAATTTTAATTGTTATTTAGGAGTACAATTGCTTTACTTTATTTTTTTTCTTAGATCATCATCAATTATGAATTTTAACTTTTTCTTAAATTCTAAATGTCAATTTTTCTCTCAATTTTATATTTATTTTACATTAATTATATATTTATGATTGAAATTTATAATAATTAATAATTAATTATCTTTATTTTTATTTTCTTTCTTTACATGAAGATATATATTTTTATATTTTTAAAAGACACCATCGGAACAACACATAGAAAAATTACTAGTGAACATTTAAAAATTAAATGATTAGACTCTCATCTTTACTAAAAATACTATTTTTTTCTTCTGAAGGTGTCTTTTGTACCGGTATTTAAGTATGGAATATGGATAGATAAGTTTTAACAGATTGTCGTTTTTTTCTGTATAATAATAAATATTTCTATTTCACTCAAAAAAATAATAAATATTTATACTATATAGAAAAAAATTCTAAATCCCAGAAAAAAAAATGAAAAGCCTATTAACCAAGCTTCTATTTTCACGCTTATACTTCATAAAATTCGTTGTTCACCATGTGTTGGTCTTTCTAAAAGTGGATAGCGGTAAGAACCATCTACAAAGCCTAGGCTTGTATGCAAAAAAAAAATATAAACGTGCACAGGAAATGCCAAACACACGTTATCAAACTTGGAACACATATTTATAATATATTATAAAATACGTGATGAATGATTTCGTTTCAATGAAATGTCCGAAATGTCCTTTTAATATTGATGGAGGACATGAATCAGTACACTTTCCATCTTCTCTCCAGTTAATTTTTATATTTTTCACACATTTATACTATATAATGATGCGCTTAAAGGATGAATTTATCCAGTTTGTTTCACTGATCAAATATGAAATATCTAAAATATCGATTTCGCGAGAGTATTTTCCATATGCAAAATATAAACGTTCACAGTAAATTATAAACACCATGATCATGATCATATGTGGAACCCATATATAAAAGAATATTAATGATGTTTTTTTTTTGAAATTAAATATGGCTCATATAAATCCCGGCATATATTACTTTGTATATGTCTATTTCGTGATTTGAACATATGTCACTCCGTAGAGATGATAATATAGCTAATAATCTGTTATATTCATTTGGATTCATTTGGTCCGATAACCAACTCTGGCCGAGGTATAGGTTTGAGGTTTGACCTACCCGTCTGGTCTTGAATATTATAATATATATAGAGAGAGAGAGTAAAGACACCGTGAGCTTAACTCAAAAAGCATATCATATCATCTCCAAATTTTAATTTATCATGCTCATTAAATTCTTTATATGAAAATCTTATGGGATGCAAAAAATCAACTCTAATAATAATAATAATATATTCAATACTTGAACATCATTTTAAAAAATTAAAAACGGTGACTAAAAAAAGATTTAGACTCACGCAGTGGCGGATCTAGGATTTTGATTAGGGGGGGGCAATTATCGGATTGTAATGGCTTATCGGGTTCAAATCCATTAACTAATCGGGTACTAAATAAAAAAAATAATAATTTAATATATATACTTAACTAATAATTTTTTTATTAAATAATAACATTTTATATATTAAAATAACAATAAAATAAAGCTCAAAGTAATAGATAATCAAGTTGATGAAGAAAATTTTCGACTAAGGAACTTTATATTTTGATATCTTTGCATAATTATTTCATTATGCATGGTATTAAATATTTTTTTCTCAATAAAAATAACCAGACAATTCAGGGGGGGGGGGCAAAAAAAATTTCCAGAGGGGGGCACGTGCCGAAAACATTATCGAAAAGCACTATTTTTCAAAATTCAGGGGGGGCATATAGTATTACAAAGTTATTAATTCATTATATATATTTTGAATCTCAAAATAATGATAATGTCACTTATATTATATAAAATATTTAGTTATGATATAAATTAATATATGAAATACTTTATCAAATTTTCTATTTTTATTGAATAAATTATCGGACCGAAAAAGGTTGAGCCGGATTGGGATCAAATGACTCATGGAAAAGCGGATAAAATAATTTTAGATCCGAAATCATAGATTAAGAAAAACATCGTGAATTGTGAAGAACGAATCGAGATTGATAAATAGTCCATCTAGCCGGTGCATTGCCAATTTGCCATCCTAGTTGAAGGTCACAATCAGCGGGGAGAGCGCATTAATTAGCGCTCAACACGGTCTAGAATTGATCAATGGTTTATGGGAATGGGGGCAAAAGAGTCAATGTTCGTAGTACGAGTGCTGATTATTGACGGAGACATTTTTCCAAAGTACAGTGAATGTTTAACGTGTTATTTCTACAAACAGCAAAAGGTCGCAACAGGTGTGTATGTGGTTAAAAGAGATCGGCCCACTTTAGACGCCTCATTCCTCTTCCAATTCCAATTCCAATTCCTTTCTTTGTTGCTTTTATGGAAATATCTCCCCATCAATTCCGAAAGCTATCTATCTGAGTTAGTTGGTCGGTTTGAATATTTTGTTTGATTGATAATTTGACAAATGGCTGTATCGGGGGATAATCTCAAAGTCTTGGATGAATTCAATCTGTTCATTTTTTGGGGAAAAAATGAGTTCAATCTGATCTGATTACAGTAGGTTGAAAATCATTGATAATGCATAGCTTGATAATTTTGATAATATATAATTTTTAAATAAATTTGCAAATTTAAAACATTGTTGATATGTTCTCGATTAATATGTATCTAGATTCATAGAGTTTGAATTTTCATTTGATAAAGCACCAAAAGCCAATTAAAACTGCATGATATTTTTATACAGCGGACCATATTTAGTGGTGTCCGACAAAATATCTTAAATTGCATAAATTAAAAAAAAACGTTTATTGAGCCAAGGTGACTATTAACTCATGCATTATATTACAAAATATCTTAATTCTCTAAAATAAAAAAACTATATAATTACGAAACAATTAAAAAAATATGTCAAAGCAATGTAAAATTTGGGACCCAGTTAGTAATTGCATGAGCAAAATCATCCACTGCTTCAATATAAATCCAACAGACTTTGGACTATGTTCATCTTGAGTCTTGATACAATTGGGTTGTAGTTCAGTAGTTGTCGACCATTAAACAAAAGAGAGAAAATTTGCAAAACATTATCTTGGCCCAGGACTCTCTACTGAAGGTGTGCTGGTACTGGTACTGGTACTGGTACTGGGCCGAGCAGATCCGAGTTTTTATAAATGGCATGGCGCATTTAAATGGAACCACTACTATAGTGTAACCAACGATAAACCGCTCATTAAAGATCTCATCTTACCATTTGGGAAACACTGCTGTATCATACCCCCGTACCAGTATTCTCAGGCCTCAGCCTTTGCAACAGAGCGTGAAGAAAGAACGGATTCAAATTGATTCATTTAATTTGCGAAGATGCATGCATTTCGTAAGCGATGGAATTTTGGTGTTTCTCTCAAAGGGATCTTGATGACACCAGATTCATTATGTTTTGCTGGAGACAGATGTTAACCCAGTCACTGGTTGTTAATTTATATAGACATTGAAACTCGAATAAATTATTAAATATCTGATGAAAGCATAAAATCGGATAGTTTAGATTGAACTAAAAGATCCTTTAATGAACACATGGTGTCTAAAGAAGGCGTTGTACGGGTTGAAGCAAGCGCAAGGGCATGGAACACTCGAATTGATGCATACTTCAAGGAGCATGGGTTTATGCAATGCCCATATGAGTATGCGCTATATTTGAAGGTATAAAAAGATGACATTTTATTTGTGGCCTTGTATGTAGATGATTTGATTTTTACGGGAAATAATAGAGATATGATTGAGAAGTTTAAGTTGGAAATGACAAAGGAGTTTGAGATGACCGATTTGGGTCTCATGTCTTATTTTTTGGGGTTAGAAGTGAGACAAGAAAATTTTAGAATTTTTGTTTCACAAGAAGCATATGCAAAGGAGATTTTAAAGAAGTTTAAGATGGATGAGTGTAATCCCGTAAATACTCCGGTTAAGAGAGTGAGGCAAAATTATCTCGATATGATGAAGGAAAGACGTTGACGCAACACTATATAGAAGCTTGGTTGGAAGCTTGCGTTATTTGACGTGCACAAGGTGGATATTGCTTATGGAGTTGGCTTGGTGAGCCGATATATATGAGGAGCCGAAAATGATGCATTCGAAAGCCATAAAGTTTAATTCTTCGCTATGTCAAAGGTACATTATCTCATGGCTTATTTTATTCTCATACTAATGAGTTTGATCTTGTTGGATATTCCGATAGTGATTGGAGTGGAGATTTAGATGATCGGAAGAGCACTTCGGGTTTTGTGTTTTTCATGGGAAGCACGACATTTACATGGCTCTCTAAGAAGCAACCTATTGTTACTTTGTCCACATGTGAAGTGAGTATGTTGTCGCATCTTCTTGCGTATGTCACTCTCTTTGGCTACGTAAATTACTAAAGGAGATGAACTTTTCTCAAGAGAAGGCGACGAATATTCGAGTAGATAACAAGTCGGCAATTGAGTTGGCGAAAATCCTGGTGCATCATGAAAGGAGCAAGTACATAGATGTGCGTTTTCACTTCATAAAAGAACATGTGAAGAATGGCGAAGGAGTTAATTAACTATTTAACAACATCTTTCAAACATTCTATTCTGGAACTGAATACAAGTACCGTTATTGATACTTTTTTTATTCAAATTAAATGTACTATTATTTATGTTAGGGAGAATTAGTTCCATACCATATCAAAACCTTAAATTTAGCAAAATACCATCTCAAAATTTCAACCTCCTCTAATGCCATTCTAAAATAGATTTATTTAGCTTTTTGAAATATATCATTGTTATAGCATTTTAATTAAAAAAAAAACTATATTTGTACATACTTTTTAGTATTTCCATTTTTACCCTTCTCATACTCTTCAGAGATCCAGATCCTTTGTTCTCCTCCGATATCCTTTTGTTCTCCTCTAATTTACCCTTTTGTTTCCACATCAGCACCTTTTTTTGCACGATTTCTATCATGGAAATCACTGCCTCCCTCTTGTAATCGTACACAACTAAATGTTAACTAATTTTTACACCGTCACCTATTTTGGTTTCAGTGCACTCGAAGGATCTTGGATGTAATATCAGATCTTATTCTTTGAAACTTATTTTGTGCAAACATATTAGAAGATCTGGTATCCATTAAAAAGGTAACACATCCGATGTTTATTAGAGAACTAATAGACATCAATGAAGTTCTAATATACATGCAGCGCTACGTACTGTACCTATCTTCGCTTTGATAGAACGGGATGTGAAGCACCTCTTTTGAGGCCTTTTGGTACGCAAGAAGGGAGGGACTTTTTAGCTACCCCGCTATTTCTAAAAAGAAAAATGAAATTAATTATGAATGCATCTTAGTAAATAGGAAATCATAATACAAAGAAATAACTGACCTTTTAACATCTGATTTGATGCTTCTTGCATTACATTATGTTGTCGGCTTCATTAAACTATCCGGTTCCACACCGACAGATCAATAAGCTGATTAACTAGAGTCCAGACTCTAGAGAGTTTTGCTTCAGTTTTTTGGCTTTACATTATATTTTTTTGGGACTCACTTTGTCAGATAATATGATATTTGGAAAAGATTAATTCAGTATCACTTGCAAAAATGAATGACAGTTAGGTTGGTTGGAAGGTTTGATTACAGGTAAACTAGGCATCAGTTGCACTTACTAGGGAGCTTCTTAACTGTTTCCTTTATGTAAGCTTGGATTTGAAGCTGACTTGTCCATGATTTTTGACTGATCTCTGCTTTCTTGATTCAGATTGGGCAAAGAAGTCTTTGCACGTGCAAGAGGTCCATTCTGTGAATTGGGTCTGGTGTTGCATGCAACTCGCCACCAGTACTCAGCTTTCTGAGATGTAGAATTTTTGTTTCCGCTGAATTTACTTTCAGAGTAGGTCGTTTGAGCTCCTTAAATGACTTGATTAGGGTGCATCTTGCATAATGAAAAAGGATGTACATTAAATAGAAAGTGGCATAGCAATAGTTGAGCTCAAATTATGCAATATGTTCTCAAATTATGATACTACATCGTCATTCTCTTTTACCAATCTATTGGGGCTAGGTGAAAATTATGCTATTTCTCAGAAGGTAGGTATTGGATGAGAAGAGATGATCATATTAATGAGGGTATTTTTGTCAGAAAAGTTATTTTCTATATCTTTATTCATTAATTTATTATGTATACAATATGAGTGGCAAATAACTAAATAAATTTATTTTAGAGTGACATTAGAGGGAATTAAAATTTTAGGGTTGTATTTTGCTAAATTTGAAATTTTGATATGACATGAAATTAATTTACCCTTTATGGGGTTAACGTCTTTACTATGCAACTTATTTTATATAATATTTTTATTATTTAATTTAAATGATTTATTACTCCAATCAAATTATTTTTATTTCAGTCTAATAATGTACAAATAAGCTTTGTAATAAAGTCGTTAACATAAATAATATAACCTGATCAATAACAAAGTTAGTTTCAATGATTTTATTGATGATAATGTCTCCTGGACATTTTTCTATTCTAAAAGTTAAAAATAGAGAAATCATTTTATACATTGCTTTGTCTATATTTATTGTCTGTGTATCTTCGTACAAAAGTATATATTATCTCATATCCAATCAATTGTAGCTAAATAGTACCTACCACAAATTTTAAATTCAAGTTATATACTGAATTGTAGCAGAATTTATTGACTTTTATATGCGTATATCATATTATATTAGTATATTGTCCGTGTGTTGCAATGAGGTCTATTATACATCATCATCGCCTACTTCGTGCATTGTTGGAAGATCATTTATCAAATTGAAGATATTCCTCCTATAAAATAAATATAAATTTTACCTTTACTTCCTCCTATAAATAATGGTAACAAAAGGTTTACAACGCAACAATGAAACATGAAAATGACATGACAAATTAAAATCTGGGGTATAAATATGCCAAGAAACTACTTCACAATATGTAAATGCACTTCTAGTTCTAATGATACTTTGTAAGGGCAGTTCAAAACCATACAACTCAAATTGGAGCAGTTTTTATTATTAATAAGTGTTATTAAATTAATATTGTTAAAAATAAGAGTGAAAACCGTAAAATTTCAAATATACGAATGGCAGCGCGCCACTTGTATCGATTGGCGCTTGACAACGCGCCATGGCGATGCGCGCGTTTCAAAAAAATAATGAAACTCCGCGCGGCGCCTCCATCTCACTTGCGCTGCGCGCGTTTTGTATATATAAGAAGTAAACGCGCCACTGCCAGTGGCGCGTTTAAAAAAAAAAAACCGAAACGCGTCACTGCCAGTGGCGCGTTTCGTAAAAAAAAAAAAAGGAAACGCGTCACTGACAGTGACGCGTTTCGTAAATTCAAACAGCGCGCCACTACCAGTGGCGCACTGCCATTCGTATATTTGAAATTTTACGTTTATCACTCTTATTTTTAATAATATTAATTTAATAAAACATATTATTACTAAAATCTGTCATGTGAGTTGTAAATATGCCAAAACAAACTACTTCAGAATACGAGATGAAATATACCAAAAGTTATTGCATGTGGCACCATTACTGCCACATTGAAGGTATGAATTATAACGTCAGCATATCAACAAATAAAGGACGTTGCTATGGTAAGAACTGGAATATTATATATTTTCTGTACATGACTACCTGACTATGCTGCTACCCACTGTTGAGTTCTGATATTGAGATTCTATGGGACGGCTGTGGTGTCAATACATTCTTATGTATAGTTGTTTTATATGTGCTACTGACATTTCAGCAGATTTTAGTAATAATAAGTTTTATTAAATTAATATTATTAAAAATAAGAGTGAAAAACGTAAAATTTCAAATATACGAATGGCAGCGCGCCACTGACAGTGGCGCGTTTCATTATTTTTAGGAAACGCGTCACGCCCGGTGGCACGTTTCGTCAAACCCCGCGCAAGTGATCGCACATTTTGTATATATAAGAAGCAAACGCGCCCACCGGTAGTGGCGCGTTTGGTAAAATAAGGAAACGCGCCATCGCCCGGTGGCGCGTTTGGTAAAAATAATGAAACGCGCCACGCCGGTGATGCGCCGCCATTCGTATATTTGAAATTTTATGTTTCTCACTCTTATTTTTAATAATATTAATTTACTAAAACTTATTATTACTAAAAACTGGACATTTCAGTACACGACTGTGGTCTTTATAAGTTAGTTCATATTATCACTATAACTGAAATGATATTAGACAACATCCAATCCAACGATTCAAAAATTAAAATTCAAAAACTAAAATATCACGGATTATCAACCTCTTATCATCTGTTTTCATATATAATAAGAGAGGTGAGAGAGATAGAGAGAAATAAGAAAGAAAAAGAGAGAGAAAAAATAAAAATTAAAATTCGACTATCTCAATTTCAAACGGTCATAACTTTTGATAGAAAACTCCAATTGAGGCGTGCTACATGGCTACGGAAACCTTACGATAATGATGATAAATATGATTATATTATTATGATGATGATTATTTATTAGAATTATTATTATTATTATATTATGATTATTTCTTATTATTATATTATATGATTATGATTATGATTATGATTATAATTTTATTATTATTATATTATTATATTATGATTATGGTTATATTATTGTGATTATGACTATGATTATTATTATTTATTATTTTATTATATTATTATTATTATATTATAATTGTATTATTATTATATTATGATTATAATTATATTATAATTATATTATTATGATTATAATTATCTATTATTATTATTATATTATGATTATGATTATATTTTTTTTTCTTATATTATTATATTATTATGATTACAACTATGATTATTGTTATCATGATTATGATTATGATTTGATTATGTTGTATTATATTATTATATTATGATTATATTATTAGAATTATGATTATTTATTATTATATTATTATAATTATGATTATAATTATAATTTTTATTATTATATTATTATATTATTATATTATGATTATGTTTATATTTCTTTTTATATTATTATGACCGCAACTATGAATATTATTATTTATAGATTATGACCATTATTTTAATGTTATTATTATATTATTATCATCGTCATTATTATTATTTTACTATTGTTATTATTATCATCATCATTGTCAGTATCATAATTATTTATATTTTTAAGTATTCTGATTAACAACTGTCAAACAATATTTTCGCTCTTCCGAATAGTCAAGAATACCACTCTTCTACCACTCTTCCAAAAATACACTATTCTATCACTCTTCCAAAATTACTACTTTTTCAAAACTATTCCTTAATTTGCCAAACGAACACCTAAATGAATTGAAGTTCCAGCAATCCAAACTCATCGGTACTGATACTTCGATACTTCGATACTTCGATAGAAGGAATAGCATGAGGGTGTCAATTGTCTAGTGAGGTATTTCATTCACTATCAATTCTATTTATATTTTATTTTTACCCGCTAATACATAATTTATTAAAATATAGCAAATACATAATTTATTATTTGAACACCAGATATACATAATGTAATAAAATATGAATATTAAAATTGTAGATTTCATTACTTATAGAAGGATATAAACTATTTTTTTTTGTAAAAATCAGTCTCATATAAGTATAATTAAATTACACTGTATGAAGTATTGTATATGAATCAATCTCATAATAATAATGATATAAAAAATATTTAATAATAATGATGATAATGTATATGATAATGATAATGATAGTTACATAAATATTATAGGGAAGGGATCCCTTGACAGTGGGTTATCTTGATAATGAATCTCCAAATGAATATGAAAAAAAAGTCCATCAAATACCATAAAAATATTATGTATTTTACAACGTTTTCAATTTAACGATTTTTGATTGACAATCAAATGATTATGAAAATGCATGATTTTTGAATCAACATCAATTTATAAGTGGAAGAACATATCTCTAAGGTTTTTTTTTTCATTTTTAAGATTTTTTTGTATTTATTTGAAAATCCATTCTCAAGATAACCATTGTCAAGTGATCCCTTCCCTATATTATATATCTAAATACAAAATTAAAAATTATGATACATATAACAAAGTGCTGTTGTCACGCACATAGAAGAAAAATTGGCTGTGATTTAAGCTCACTGAAGAAGAAGATTCTGACAAGCAACTCAGTTTTAAATATACGATGATATGGGGAAAGCTGGGCCAACTGTACTTTGTCTTTCTTTAATTTTATCTCTTATTTTTTAATTCTCCATACTATTGGGCTTTTAGTTATTGCACAGCCCATTAGTTAATGTAGTGGGTTGCTCTATATAATAGATATATGTGGTGGTGAGCTGTAATTTTACCCAGAAAATGGAATCATTTTGTTGTCTTCAGTGGATAATGAAGGGTCCGAATCTGTTACTATTTTGGATCAAAAGTAGGGTTTATTTTTCTCATCCAACCATTTTGAACTTTTAGTAATTTAAATTTTAAAATATTTTTAATAACTCAAATCTCAAAATATTTCGAATTTAAAATCTCACTGTCGAGATGAAAATAACAATAGAGTCTTTCTTTCTTTTATCCAGAATAATAATAAATACGAATCCGAATAATGAAGTGCAAAAGTGGCATGATAGACTTTGTCATGTTTTTTTACCTTACATAAAATAATGAGTATGAAACAACTCTTGTTCCATACTTGTACTCGATATATTAATAAAAAAAATTATCCATACATAAATTCACTAAGTGAACGGAAGGAAAAAAAAATCTTATCAATATTCATCTTAACAAATGCGGTACGGATAGGATAAAAGGACTAAAAAATTTCGTTGACACCTAAAATAACAAAAATTTCGAACTAAAAACATAACAAAGAGAGCTAGACCCCAACTTTCAACTATCACAAGTTCACAACCTTTAATTGGTATGAAGCGTCAATTTTCATAAATTAAATTAGATTGTAAATATAACAAAGTTATCTAATTTGAACGCATTTTCCATCTTAGAATTGAAAGCGTCATACATATCCATAGTGAAAATGATACTTCCCAAAATAAATAAATGCCGAAAACCAAACAAGAATGCTCAAATTTTACCAAATGGATCCAAAAGCATAATCGATTTTGGAAAACAAGAAATTCGGAAAAAGATGAGAACTTAAAAAGAAGAATGTGAGTGTGACACGAACAACGACAGAGATGACCAAACGGGCAACAAAGTAGGATATTGGACAAAGAAACTCAGTACATTTCTCCCTCTGATTCGTTCAACCCTCTCTACTCAGCATGCACCAGTCATCCTTATCCCTAACCCCAGTAATTCCTTCCTTCCTCGGCGACCCCATTCTCAGCATGCACCTGTTACCAGTTGCCCCATCCTTTACTTCTTATCGACCCCATATCGTTTAACTTCGCTTTTAATTTGCCTGGTACAAAAAGCAGGATTCTTTGCGGCCATGCTGATATAAATCTGAGAAATCTAAAGGTTCATGACTAATTATCATTTGTCTGAAGAATACTGCTAAACATTGGCTAATGGGACTTCTTAGAAAGTCAATTACGGGAGTAGAATAGGCTTCTTGCTTGCTTAGCAATTTCGCTGAATAATAATAAATGAATGAGAAAATGATTGACTGTACCTGTACAGTTGTACTCTTCCTACTCAACAGTTGAACCATGACTTTTGACTTCTGTGCTATTATCGGGTTTAGGTGTTGTTATTTGGTTATCGGATTCTTTAAGACAGGGTCTTGGCGGTGAGTGACCGTCCTAAAAATCACCGCAGTCGCACGGTACCCTGATTCGGTGGAGCGTGCAAGTAACCTGGCTTCCCCCCGCCCCGATGGAGCTTCTATTACCTAAACCCGTTTCTCGTTTTAACTAACTCCTCATGCACTGAGATGGTGCGATCTAAATAATTATTCGACATGTCAGTGATATAGGTGCATGAAACTATTCGTACACCAGTATCATTTGTAATATATTCCCACTGAACTTCTGGCCGCTTTTCTTTCATTCTCTCCTGTCGTGCAATCGGGAAACTCTCTCCAGTCTCCCTTTCCGTTACTACCGATCACCAACCAGACCTGGAAGCTGGGATACCACGTACCAAGCGCCTTGTTGCGTTCGCATCCCAGCTGATCTCCGCCGTGTAGCGCATCCCGACCGTCCATTTCTGTACCAACCGGCGATGGCATCGACGAGGGACGGGTTGGTACCTATAACCCGCGCGTACCTGGCAAAATACTACGACAAATACCCTCTTGATCCTCTACCTGACGAGGTGACCCGTTTAATTGGTGAACTGAAGTCGCTTTCGGAAGATCTCGAAAAAATATCGCCTCTCTCACCAGGTAAAATTTATTCCTCGATTTTATCTTTTCTCATTTGTACTATTTCAGGTATCTGCATAGTGTATTTGTAAGTAATTACGGGTTGAGAGAAGGTTGGAATGTGGAAACTTCTGTTGAATATCAAATTTTGGTGTTATTGGAAGATCAGTATATTTATCTATTGCAGTACATTCTCTGTTGGTAGAATCAATATTTTGGTAATAGAGGAAACATTGCATTTAAGGGAGCAAACTGTTACAACTATTATAAACGCCGTTTGCAATGGTTAAGCCGAAAATAATATTTGTTAACTTTGAGGAATGAAATTTACAATGGTTTAGAAAAAAATGGAAAATAGAGATTAAAAAGGACAGAGCTTATTTAAGAACAAAATCAAATGATTCTAGCTTTCGTTAACATCATAGAGTGCAAACGAGGTCTAGTTTATTTCGGACTATGCTCTCACACATTGAACCCAGAAGATACAGAATTAACCAAGTATATTGAGGATTTGATAAAACTGCTGTTGTCAGCCAAAGAAATCATATAGATTTTATATACTAGAGGAATTGTAGTTTCACTTATAATTGCGAATGGGCAAAGTGAAGGGCAATTGCTATTTTTAGAACTGTAAATGATTGTTACTTTTTAATATGAAGGGGAGAAGGAAGTATTCAGTGAAGCATACGGGGATTCAGTGTACAAGATCGATGAGAATTTATGGAAGAATAGAGAACAGATGGAGGAGATCATTTTTTTACTTGATAAAACTCATCGTCTAAAATTGGTGAAGAAAAACTTATGATTTCTTTCAGTTTTTCTTTTAATTCAACTTCAGTTGTCTGATATAACATGTATTTATATGCTTAGTATGGAATAATATCAGATACAAAGCAAGGATGCAGCTGAACATAGCGATATAGCTTCTGTACTCAATGAGATGAAAGTCAAATTCAAGGACATGTTGAATAAGTTGCAGCAATTTCAAGTAGAAAATGCTGACAATATATTTAATATAGGTTTGTTAAACATTCCAGCATATGTTCAGTGGTTGCAATTTGCATGGTACTAATTAACAAAAATTGACAAGATAAATTTTGATGTAATGTACAGTTATGACATACCTGCCACAAGATTTTAGGGGCAGCTTAATCAGGCAACAGAGAGAGCGGTCAGAGAGGAACAAACAAGCCCAGGTGGAAGCTTTGATTAATTCTGGCGGAAGCATCAAAGATAAGTATGCTCTGTTATGGAATCAGCAAATGGAAAGGTACAGTTTGATTTTTTTTTTTTTTATGGGTAAAAGCTCTTTGTTCTTTCAGTTGTTGGCTAGGTTACCCAGATATGTCAACTATGACCTCACATTGTAGCTGTATTAGATATATCAGATATGCCTCATGAAATATTGAATTTAGATATTTAATTTTGGTCATATACACTAATAAATTCAGCTTTGTATGGCTGGATATATGCTCCAAAACAAGTACCTCTGCACAGAGACTGAGTGAGACAGAACATGGAGACCCCCCCCCCCCACTCTATTGTGGGACTATCAGGATGCTGTTCTACATTTGAACTGGACTTTGTGAATATATGTATTTTTTAATTTGGTCAAGCTGCTGCTGAGCCCTTTAAATCCTGTTTTCTCTAATTTTCACTAAGTGGAGGTGCTCCATTTCAGCTTGTTTACTCTTTTTTTGCATTGCTTTTATTTTATGTTATTTCTATTATGTTAGAAATTCTGCATTCCTTCAAAAAAAAGAAATAAAAAGGAAAACACACATACTTCAATTATATATTATATTAGACATCAAATTATTATAAGAAACACACATGTAAGATATGCCATACCACAGTACGTGTCCATATCCATTTAACATCGGTTGTTAGTAATCTATTTATTCTAATAATGCTTGTCTCTTTCATTTATTAGGAGAAGGCAGTTAGCACAGCTTGGTTCTGCTACTGGTGTATATAAAACACTTGTTAAGTATTTGGTTGGTGTTCCACAGGTATTCAACATGTTGTTTGATGTAATTTTGTTATTTGTTTTGATATCTTTTTGTCTGATTCAGGCATCATTATCCTTGTGAGTAGCCAAAATACTATCATATGTAATTTCCTCTTTTCTCTTTTTGTAGGTTCTACTGGATTTCATCAAACAGATAAATGATGACAATGGGTTGGTAACTCATTTTCTCCTGAAATTTGGGCTAGCTTGTCTCAAATTTTGATCTACTAAAATATTTCCGCTGTTTTTTCTTAATCATATTTAATTTATGTTTGTAAAATTTCTAAAAACTAGGCCAATGGAAGAACAGAGATTACGTTATGGTCCATCTCTTTACACACTTACTAGGATGATACTGATGATTCGATTATTCATTCTGCTGTCTTGGGCCCGCTCTGATGGAAATAAAATGTGAAATCTTTTTCTTGCTTTGTCCAGTTCATGTGCCCACTTAATTTAGATTTTCCATTAACTGGACTTCTTGTTATTATTATTTTTCTAACTTGCAGAGAGGAGGAACACATTTCAACTTTACAGCAAGCTGTCAAAACCTACATCTCAGAGTTTGAAAATTTCCTCCACTTTATTAGGTAACCGGTAGTGATTTTTTTATGTAGTAGGTGAAAAGCCTACTATGAGTTTTCATTAATCAAATTAAAAAGAGTTTACAAAGATACGAGGAAAAGAAGACGATGGTAAAAGATCTGAGAAGTAAATGAATATTTTAGATTACAAAAGAGTTTGAATGAACCTGGTAGTGTCATTACTTCTTTATATTGCATGAACTATAATTTGACTCTCTATACATACTGTACCATATTTTAAAGGCAATCAGCATCTTTAGCCAGAAATATTTCCTTCTACTACCAGTTATACCATGAAAAAGTACAAAATAATTACAATGTAGTATCTTGGATTTGGTGCAATATTTTGATCGATACTAGCTCTTCATGATTCATAAACAATGTTCCTTTTTGTTCAGGGAGGTTTTCAAAAATTCTCCATTCTTCATCTCAGCAGATGATGCTGGTGCTGCTGATGCAAGGCATCTCACTCCCTCTCTCTCAGTCATTTGTTTTATGTGTCAACATAGTATGCCTGATAGAAATATTTTCAATGAACCTTCACTTTAGTAAACAGTTCTTGTATGTATTTGACAGGAACAGTGATGAGTTTAAAGAAACCACTATTCCCGCTGGGAAAACACATGAGGTACATTAATTTAATTAGTATCTTGTCCGTGCGTTGCTACGGGTGATGACTTTTAAAAATATAAAAGTTCAAATTTTCATGAGAAAATAAAAGAAATAAGAAATGAAATAATTTAGCAATTAATGTAAATTTCAATCGTGGATACGGAATTAATGTAAAATAAATGCAAAATTTAGAGGAAAGTTGACATTCAGAATTAAAGGAAAATTGATATTAAGAATTGAGAGGAATTTAAGGAAAAAAACAAATTAGAACAATTATACTCCTTAT
The DNA here is from genome assembly GCA_037127355.1 of Schoenoplectus tabernaemontani. Taxonomy (NCBI): domain Eukaryota; kingdom Viridiplantae; phylum Streptophyta; class Magnoliopsida; order Poales; family Cyperaceae; genus Schoenoplectus; species Schoenoplectus tabernaemontani. The sequence continues at coordinate 19,638,085 of CM073744.1, read as the reverse complement.
TATGTACCATTTCAATCATAATTGAGAGGAAATTATATCTTCAACACAAATGTGCATACGCATAGTAACTTCATTGGAAGAATTGACTCGATCTGATGGTTGATATTAGCTTTGAAAATTCAATAAGAAATCTGAGTTGTTGCAGGATCAGGATAATTAGGTACTTAATAAGGAGTAGAGATTTTATAAATAATATTTATTTACTTCTTGATTAGGGAGATTTGAGTTAATATTACTACAATTGATATGGAGTTTTTGAGTTCTATCTCTGTGAGTTAGTTTATTAGCTTTGAATTAAACTGTTTGAGCACCATCACTATTATTTTTAATTGAGCAACTTTGGCTGTTAATTCAGTAAATGAGTTTTGCAATTGTTGCTCAATTATCATCCATGGTCTCCTTCAATCCCTGAAGTTTCTGTCCCATTTTGGTCCTAGTAACTGATGCTGAAGCCATCTTGGTTAGTAAAACCCAAAACTCGTATTGAACAAAACAAAGGGGAAAAAATAAGGATACAAGAACTAACCGGTTGCTACTGCCTCTCTAGTCTATCCTCACTTTGTTGTTCCACTGCAAAAGTTCAAATTTGCATTCAGAAATCATATGGATAGGTCATGCTAGGAAGTGACTATCAGCATTAAACAGTAAATTTGACATCAACTTGGCTTTGTGTTTAAGTATAGTATTAGGTTATTATTTCATGAACATGTTAATTTAGTTGATTACTGAAAATTTTAACTTGGGTTTTGCAATTATAGTACGAAAATTTGTAATGTACTGCAGTTTCAATGCCGATAATCTAACAAATGTTTTTTTATGGTTAGTACAACACAACAGGTTGTTCCTTTTGTTCTTCATCTGAAATTAGAAAGGATATCTGATATGTTTTTTTTTTCAGGTACTGTTAACAGTTGAAGCTGTAAATTCTTACATTGCTTGGGACTTCAGTTTGATACAAAGCACTCTAAGCCTTGTAAGTGTTTCCTAATATTGCAGTTTTCACCTTTTTCGGTTTCTGTTTGTTTATTTGTGTATGTATAACTATTACATCAACAAAGTCTTTAATCCCAAATAAATTAGGGGAGACTAAAAATGAAATCCAATCCAAAAACATAGAGATTAGAGATCTCAAAAGCATAGAGATTAGACATCTTCAAACTTTAATTGGGATGTCATTAGGTCCTGACATCTTACCGTTTTCATCATATTTAGAGCTTGTTTTATCTCAAGACTTTTGAATTCTCCGAAAGCATAGAGATTAGAGATCTCAAAAGCATAGAGATTAGACATCTTCAAACTTTAATTGGGATGTCATTAGGTCATGACATCTTATCCGTTTTCATCATATTTAGAGCTTGTTTTATCTCAAGACTTTTGAATTCTCCGAACAAATCGTATGTTAGTGTCGTTAAATGAGTCGTTCAACTCGATAATGGTTTTCTCACTCTCTTCATTGAACAACTTGTTGAAGAATTTTCTTCATCTGTTCTTAATCTCATCGTCCTTCTCCAAGGGAGTGTTTGACACTCAATGGAATAGCAAAAAGTTGGAATAGAATAGCTATTCTGACGAATTAATTTGCCAAACGAATTTTAAACTAAGTAGAAGAGTGCGGAATAGTGCTAATCCGGTATACCAACTTATAGGTGGAATATCGATTAGCTCTCGTCGAATAGCGATTATTGTTTGATTATATTATATTATATTATTATATTATGATTATGATTAAGATTTAGTATTATTATATTATTATATTATATTTATATTATAATTTATTATTATATTAATATTATGATTATTATTTATTATGATTATTATCATTATATTATTATTATTAAATTATTATTATCATTATTGTTATTATATTATCGTTACCATTAGTATTATTATATTATTTATTATTATTATAAATATAATTTTAATATTATATTATTATATTATGAATATAAATATAATTATTTTATTATTATATTATTATGATCAAAATTATTTATTATTATATTATGATGATTATGATTATGATTATTATTACTTATTATTATTACTTATTATTATTTTATTATGTTGTATTATATTATTATATGTTGATTATAGTGATGATTAATTTATTATTATATTATTATAATTATGATTATATTTATAATTATTTTTATAATTATGATTATATTTTTATTATTATATTATTATGATTATGATTATGGTTATATTATTATGATTATGACTATAATTATTATTATCATGATTATGATTATGATTATTATATTATGATTATATTATTAAAATTATGATTACTTATTATTATTATATTATTATAATTATGATTGTAATTATAATTTTTTATTATTATATTACTATATTATGATTATGTTTATATTTTTATTATATTACTATTATAATATTATTATTTATTATGATTATTTTTTATTACTTTATTATTATTATTATTATTATTATCTTACTATTATGATTATTATTCTACTATTATTATTATCATCATCATTATTAGTATCATAATTATTTATATTTTAACTATTCTGAGTAACAACTGCCAAACGATATTTTCGCTCTTCCAAAAAAATATTATTCTATCACTTTTCCAAAATTACCACTCTTCCAAAGCTATTACTTGATTTGCCAAACGGACCCCAAAAGTTTATCAACCTCATCCTTGATACATTTAATTTGTTGAAGACTTTTGTCTTCTTTTTTTTCAAAATTTAGTCATCTTGTAGATATCATTTTCTTCCTTTATTCGTATCTAATCTCTAATACAGCTTCGCATATGTTTGATCCTTGCTTCACTCACACTTTTTTTTTATTTCATACACATCCATCTTCTCCATACGGTCTAGCCCCTTTGACTAGGATGTATCATATTTCTTCTGATTTCTTTGTATTTATGTATGTTTTCATCACTCCTATGTTTATACGACCATTATTTTATTATATTCTTCTTCCTTTTTCCCTTTTTTTTTTGGCACCAAGCCAGTTATATTTAAGTAATAGTTGGTTAGTTGAAACATGCACGCTGATTACTGAACCGACAAACCAAGGATATGAACTTACCAATTGTATATGGTTATGTTGATAGCAGCTTAAGTTGACAATAGTTGCAAACTGTCAATGTTGGATAAAAGATGACATGACATTTTTCTTGTGATAATAAATCAAGCATATCTGTTATTACAAGGTCGTCAGAATTGATGGTTGTTGACAATAATACATCAAAGAAGATCATGAGAATTATTAAAAAAAAAAGGATCTTGAGAATTAGCTGGTGTGTACACTTTATGAGCGAGCTTGCGGCGTGTCCAAGAATATGCTTTTATTGTTTGAAATTCTCTTGAGTTAATTTGAAAATAATCTAATAGTCAAGTTACAAGATTCTCAGGGGATAAACTGAACATAGGTGTTAATTGACCGTACATACTTCAATCATAGTATGGTTTTTTATTTAATGTTCTTTTGATTGTAGGCTCAGTTCATTATTTTGATTTTATTACCATAGTTGAACCCTTCAAATTGTTCCATTTTCCTCCTTTTATTTCCACTTGGTCCAAACAAATTGACTTAACATATCTGGTTGGGGTTCCAGTTTTTGTTTACGCTTTCACTTGAAACGGATAAAAGACACTGCTGTCATGTCACTGATTTATCTTTTTTTTTGTTATTTATCTCAATCTTGACAGGACATTGGATTCCATTTGGAGTATATCAGTCCCAGCGGGGAGAAAACGGTATATTTCTACTTGCTAGGATTTCACTTTAAAATTTGAGTTCACATTATTTCTGTGGACTTCTGTAGAAAATTCATGGTTTTGGTTTTTGAAACTTCTGCAGAAAATTTTACCTTACCGAAGGTATGAATCTGACCAGGTCAGTTTGGCATGCTTTATTTGTTCCGTTGTTTATATCAATTCTCACTTTTAGACCTGTTCAAAATTATCCTATTCTAACTTGCTTTTTGGGGATGAGAAAAAGGGTAATTTCTGCACAGTGTTAGCTGGATCATATAAACTTGTATGGGACAATTCTTACTCATCTTTCTTCAAGAAGGTAAACTCATCTTAAACATCTAACTGTAAGATTGCTTGTTTTCTCGCTTTGTGGTTTCATGATCCAACTGTAAACTCAAATTCTGAGTAAAAAGAAATAAAGCATCTGTCTTTTCTGTTTCTTTCTCCCTAACAGAATCTGAGATACAAAGTGGATGCTATCTCTCCAGTGGTGGAAGCTTCTCAGCAAGCTGGTGTTGGAGCTGAAGCCTAAAGAAAAGAAAGGACTACAGAAAACGTCAAATGGGAATGGCTGAACTGTATTCTGGTTGCTTTTACACTGTTGCAGACCAATTCTTATCAGTTTGTATTGCTGTTAGAATTTCTCATCTACTGAAATTGGAGGGTCTCACAGATCTGATTATATGAATTGGAAGCAGTTCATCATTCACACCCTCCGACATGCATGAAAATTTGTAACACATAGCTACTGATCTATTTATATATTTATTTCTTCATGGTATTTTTAAATATTAAAATTGATCTGAAAATTGAAGTTTGGATTCTGCAGTCTGTTGTGTATTTGTGATGAATAATTGTATCTTTCACAGCTACTTGGGTTTCTTTATCAGAACATTAGTTGAAAAGTAGAACCTTGCTCAGTTAGATTAATCCGTTGTCAAGATACTGGTCTGATGGTTATTATGTCTTAATATCCAATGTGAAACAAATCGCTCTACAGAAACTTGTGAGGCCTGCTGATTGGAAATGGTTATACAGGATGCTTGTGTGTGCAGAGATAATTAACAATGTCACATCACTGTCTATACATCTCTGTGAATCTTTGCTGTTCCTTTTTAGTCCCGTCTAAAGGGAGAAGGAAGCGCTTCATAATAATGTGTTTCCGTGGCGTCTTAAATATAAAGATCTTGGGTACCCCAATGACAAGAGTCTGTATCCTCTAAAGTAACTCAATTTTTGAAACAAGTGAAGTAACAAAATTATTCAATATGAAATATGAATGCAATGGAAGGAAACCGAATCCTGTGGCTGTGGCATATACCTACATCTGGGTCCTGCCCATTATGGAGATGAGTTAATCATAGGGGTGTAAATGGAGTGATATTATAAGTTCCCTTCGGCTTTGTGTATTCATAATACATTAATTATCCGTATTCTATTGACTTCGTATCTGTAAAAATTAATTCGCATACAAATATAGATAATTTTATATTCAAAATAAAAACATATTTATAAGATTTTAGTTATAAGTTAGTACAAGTTGTTAAAAAATTCTATTTGTAGTGTTATTTATTAAAAGTATTAACAAATATATACATTCTGAATGCTTTTTTTAGGAAAAGATGGCGTGGTCTTCAAATTTCATTAATTGTGGTCACAAATTGTGTCTTGAGTTACAAAATGAAAGAAAATGAAAAGAATGAAGAATAAAGAAGAGAAAAAGGAGACAACAATAGGCATTACAAAGATATAATAATTACAATCCATTCTCACACTTTCTGAATCAACTTGTGCTGTGTGCCAGTATCCCTGTATCTATACCAGAGTTTGAGTTCACTATATACTTCTCTCACCACATATGATATTTGCTGTTAATTAGCACTTACTACCCCTTCTTGTCAGGATCAAGTGCTAAACCATAATTTCATTTCCTTATGTATCTCTCGTGTCATTTCTATCACCCCTTATGTTTTGTCTTGAAAAATACGCCTACATCTCTCCCGCAAGACTAATGGTAGTTGCTTCTTCTAATTAGCGGCAAAACATGTCATAATATCCTATAAGAAGATTTTGTGGAGATTCCAAGTTTTTGTATGTATCGCAGCATTGTCTAGAAATTAGCATTGTATCTGCTATATAATTTCTGAGCTGCCTTGTGAACTCACCATTCTGAATACTTATTGTGAACTCACCATTTTGACAATTGAACGTTATTTTATGGGGCATCAAGATCTTATAAGAAACACACTAATATGAATAGTTTTTCAGTGTTGATTTTAACTTATTGATTTATATAAAATGAAAGTAAAAGTAAAAAAAAAAAACTTTTTATGTTCTAAAAAAGAATATACTATAGATCAAATTTAACAGTTTATTTTAATATTTTAGTTTTAAAATTTTGAGTTATTCAAAATATAAAAAGTGAAGGCATGAAGTAGACACAAAAAATGAATATATGCATATATTAATAGATATATACATATATTAAAAATAAATATTTTACAATAATAAAGAATATTTTTATAATAATAAGAATTTGAAATATATATTTGCTAATGTTCGTAATAGTTACACTATATACGGATAATTTTTTTGACAATTGACATTATTTTACAAGTAAAAGCTTGTAATATCTATTTTATTTTGGATATGAATATTCAAAATATCTGTATTATTTTATAATCCAAAATTAAATTTGTATCATATCCGCATTATTTTTTACGAATATGAATAATGTTTGATACAAAGCGGAGCGGATATTATGAACCCATATTTTGATAACATCTTTAACTTAAAAGAAATTAAAGAATAAAAATATATCCGATTATCAGAATTTGACGACAGAACAAGTCACATTTAATATAGTGACTCAAATCAAACCTTCTCGGCTTAATTCCATTGAAACTTCTAATCGGGATTCAAGAGCGGATGCCAAACTTAATTGGCTCCATTTAATTTGATCGCTTTTGTGTTTGTTATTTTGAGATTTCAAATAGCATAAAGAGCGGTAAGAAGGTAAAGTTGTTATTAAGTTACAAAAATAAACATCATGATTTTCCGATAAGAAAATTTTGTATTCATCGACGCTTTGGCCGAGTGGTTAAGGCGTGTGCCTGCTAAGTACATGGGGTTTCCCCGCGAGAGTTCGAATCTCTCAGGCGTCGATTTCTCTTATTTTTTATTTTACAATATATTGACGCTGTCCATCCCAATTTATTGCAATTTTAGAATGAGTTCGCCAACGATGCATATTATTGCAATTTCTGTTGTTCCCTGAATTTCCCTGTATATATATTTCAGACTTCCGCGAGGAAGCGATTTATAAAATGGAAGCAGAGACTTGATATCATAAAATAAATAATGTTTAAAAATGAAATCCAGCAAAAGTTTGTCGAAAATTCTAAAAAAAGTTCAAAGACAAAATAATTTAGTCTTCATCATGCACAACAATAAAAAGGACAGTTGTTAGCGGGTGGGCCCCACCCTCTCTTATTTTGTGGGTCCCACCGCCATTGAGTCAATGGGCCCGCCATCATTATGGCAACAGATGTGAATCCTTCATCATGCACAACAATAAAAAGGACAGTTGTTAGCTCGATTGTCGAGGAATTCGTATCGTCTGCCGCGCTGTACCGTGCAGCGCGGTCTGGAGTCCATCCGATCGGCGTCAAAATTCGTGTTTCACCAATCTCAAGGACCCTCCGTAAATTTAAAAGTTGTCGGACTTACGGCCCTCGTGCCACGCTGCAGGTGATACTGATCCGATTGTCGAGTGTTATTTTAAATGTCACGACACATGATACACTCACTTGTAAATGGAATTCAAGTGGTGATTATACAGACAAATCATTCTACAATGCGATCATGCCAAGCATATGTTATCTCTTCAGAAATCAGTCAGAGACTGTGAGCCATATTTTTGGACAATGTGAATATATTGTCAGAGCACGGGGCGTATTGAAGGATAGATATAATCAGCATCTCGACATGAATTTCGCGCAAGGGAATTATGCAGAAGCCATTTTGCAACAGAGCAGAATCTTTCAAAAAGGAAAGATGCAGTTGAATATTCCGAGGGACGGTTCAATCAAATCAACAACAATGACTGGTTTTGTATTGATACAAATGATTGAGCAAACCATGGTGGTGTTCTCGGACTCTCGGACTTTTTATGATTTCTATTACTTTTCCATCACTTTCGGTTTAATTTCTTTTTTCACTCTTTCTATTTTTTATATCTTTGTATCTAAACACCACTGGTGTTTAAAAATACTAATGAAATTTTTTTCCTCAAAAAAAGAAAAAGAAATTATCTTCATCAAAATGCTCCAACACTTACAACAAGATATTGAATAGGAAGAAATTAAATCACAATATCCTCTTCAGTAATTTATTGGTGAAGTGCCCATTATAAATGGACCCCATGAAACTAAAGGTTGTCATCGTTCTAATCACGGATAGTCATCTTACTGATCAGATGTCACCAATGTTTTTTTATTTAATTATCTAAATAATTATAATTTAATAATAAAATGATAAAAATAAAAATTTTAAAATATAAATGATAACGCGTCACTGATAATGGAGTTTTAAAAAAATGCCACAGATAAAAAAAACAATCAGTGCCACAGGTAAAACAACCAGTGGACGTCACCTTCAAAATCTATAAGGCTGATATGATATATCGGAAAAGTTAAAAAAAAAAGATGTCATTGAGAGTGGTTTTTTTGCTCAAACGTGTTAGTTTCAGTAGTGCGTTTGTAAAGCGTCACTATCAATGATACGCTGCCACTTATATTTTCAAAATTTTAATCTTATCATCATTATTATTAAAACTATAATTATTTAGATCATTAAATATAAAAATAGCTTGAATGGCCACAAAAAAATTCGGACAGTTTCTACAGTACTGTAGAGTACTCCAAAGAATTCGGACTTGAATAAAAAAGGGTCTTGTGTAGTTGGCGTATAAGGAAGGCTCCATTGTGTAGGAAGGAGTCAGCGTATGCTACTCTTCAAATGTTTGTACTTTTTTTTTTTACTTGGATCTAGAAAAAAAGGCCGCCCATGGGTTTTGAATGTTCAGAAAAAAAAAATTTATGATGTTCATGGGCGATCAGTAAGTTGCACTCATGGATATGGAGGATTGTTGAGGAACATAATCAAAATAAATAATTAATGGAGGAAGTAATCTCAGATTCGTGAGGGTTATTATTGTCATCGACTAATTAAAATAAAAATAGCTACTAATCTATAAAAAGTAACTTATATCCTTTTTTTTTCTTTAAAATATCCGCTGAAAAAGCAAACATTCTGCATAGTAATTACTATGAAAAAGCATGAGAGGCCACTAAAAATAGTCTCATCAGAACAGTATATATGATAATATGAACATTGAAAATTTTAAGTTGATCCTATTTGCCATTTTATAGTAGAACTTATATTAAGGCGAAACAACAGCTCAGGAAAAGTAGACATAAATGAACCAATTGAAGCCTTATCCATGTACTAATTTAAATCTTACAATTAGATCAATGTAGCTTTCGAAGCTCTGGTCTGCTTCCAAAACCACGAAAAGGAGAAGCTAAGTGCTCAGTGACATAACAGGCCGGACTATTTTATATTAAAAAAAAATAAAAATTATGAAAGAAAAACTAGTCTAAAATATTGTAAAAAAAGACCGTAGACCCGTTCACGGTATATCTTCTGACGCTGCTAATTTTTTTATTGTTTATCAAAATTTAAAGTTCTTATACTTTTTAAAAAAAATAGCAAATAAATTTTAAAAAATATAAAATTTGGTTTACTAATAGATTTTTTTATGGAGATTAGATTGAGCGGTTTGGATCGATCATTTCTGATTTAAAATTAATAATAGAGCGTAAAGCACACAGCTCTATTGTGCTTTGCAAAACACCGTAGCCTAATTCTATATATATATATAGGATTTTGCTAATGTGCTATGCGTATTTAGTGTCAAAAATTACTACGGACTAAAAAATATAAATTAATCATCTTCAAATCTTGATTTATGGATCTCAATAAATTCTTTATATCAAAATATGATTGGATGTAAAAAATTTCTATTTTTTGAATTTTTTAAGTATTAGTTTTAGATTTTTAAAAATGATTCAATAATAATAATAAAATAATACATATTTTCTAGGTCATTTTTAAAAATCCAAAACTAATACTTAAAAAATTCAAAAAATAAAAAAAAATTTACATCCAAACATATTTTGATATAAAAATTTATTGAGACCCATAAATCAAGATTTGAAGATGATTTAACTATATTTTTGAGTCCATAGTAATTTTTGATACTAAATACGCATAGTACATCAAATAATAAAAAAAAATAAGAACACTTTATATTTAATGAAAATTTTGAAATTATATTACTCTATGACATCAAAATTGTGTGAAATTTGATACACTATAGGAACATAAATTTATATCTTACAAAATTTCTGAAAATTAATTTATAAATGTACTGTCAAAATGGCAAAAAATATTCATTTTCAAGAGTTTGTATCCTTTTAAATAAAGTGTCGCTCCTAATAAGCAAGGTCAACAAACAAAAATGAAAAATTTGAAGATATAACTTTAATTTTCAAAAAAAAAGTACCATTAGATTAAAATTTTGCTATTTTGATCTTTTTGGATTTAATTTTTGAACCCTCTGAATTGTTTGTTTACTTTGATTCAGAAAAAAATATTAATATCATGGATACTGAAAGAATTATATAAAAATTTTAAAATATAAAGTCTTGTAGAGAAAATTTTTCTTAATCAATTTGATCATCTATTATTTTGAGTTTTATTTTTATTATTTTTAATATATGAAAGGATGTTGTTTTGATATTTTTTTATTAGATAAGAAATAATATTGAACTATTTATTTTTATTTAGTACTTAATTAACTAATGAGTTTGAACCGGATCAAATATTTCACTCCAATTGCTAACCTAACAAAAATCCTGCATCTCCAGCACCCTCGGATGCAGGTAACAAATACTATGGCACTTCTAATCAATTCGAAAAAACTTCAATCTAATAGAAAACTCAAAGTTCTTAAATTAACAGCCATTTTGTGCTGAGCAATATCACAATATGCCGATTTTGAATCTTGACTGCAATTCTGAATCGAGCAATTCGTTAACTTATTCAATATCATTTCTAACTAATACAAAATTGACCAAATTGGAAAAAAAAATTAGTATGAATGGAGAAAGAGACGGAGAGACAGAGGCGAACTCAATTAAATAGAGAGAAGCGCCACTTCAACGATTATGAAATACAACTCAGGAGAGGACACTCGCGAAGAGAAGATGAGATGAGTTTTGTCGCCATGGTACAGAACAGAAGAGAGCGGGTAGATGAGTACTTGATGGGGAACAATAGCTACTGATGGTTCGTATGTGGTGAATCGTCAGAGGTGTGGAGAGAGGGAACCGTGTTGTGACATCTAGGTTTTCTTCGTATAAGAAACTAAAGAGAGAAGGAAAGAGACGAGCCCATTCTTTCTTTTCTGTTTCTCAGCACTTAACAAAGAGAGTTGATTCATTTCAGCTGTTATTATCTGAAACGAAATCACATCCTCTTGAAGAGCAAAAAATAGCTCTTTTGGTTGAGTATTTTTGTGCTGAGGTGTTGAGTGATACTCTCAGTTCCTAATCGACAGGCTCAACAACATGAGCATTGACCATGCCAGAAACCAGCTCATTCATTGAGGTTCCTCGATGACAGACAAAGCCACCCCCAGTGTTGGAGCACCTTCCACATCCGACGATTGGCATCATTCATGATTCTCAATTTTTTTAGTTTTTATATTATTTCAGAACTATATTTTTTATGTAATTTATTTGTTTTAGATAAGATAAGATTAGTTTAAATTGTCATATAATTTTAGTTTAAACAAGTTAAGATTAGTGAATTGTGTTTTTAGTAAATTGTCATATAATTTTACTTTAGTTTAAATTAGTTAAGATAAGTGTAAACTGTCATTTAATTTAAATTACTATTTGTAGTGTAATCCAAAGTAGAATTAGAATTAGGTTAATGTAGAATATTATTATTTTATTTTAGGTTAATCTACTTAAAAACTAATTAAAAGCTCTTTTATAAAAATCAAATAAATCTCATAAAACAACATGGTTATGAGAGCTCCAAAATTGTCCAGAGGTCCAATTTGGCCTCGTTTTGCAGTGAGATAGAATAACATGATTGCCACCTCATCTGACGCTAGATCTTTTGACTAGGGCTACACAAAAAAGCTCGGGCTCATGGTTCAGTTCGGACTCGACCTAATCTGACTCGAGTTAATCTGTCTTGATAGTTAAATGAGCCGATTTTGAGTTGGGACAGGCTCGGCTCGTGACTCTACTCAGCTCGAATACTAATGGTTTATATATTTTTTCTATTAAATTATAATCCGATAATGTATCTCTCATTATCCCTTATCATCTCACTATCTCAGCGGTTTAACAACTTTTTCTCGCTCGTGACTAGACTCATATATCTGACTCGAGTATTTTTTTTGTTGATCAATCCATTCAAATTAGTGCAGCAAGGATTTTATTGAAAATATAGTATTGATATATTAATTTTATACTAACTCATGTACTATTTTTGTAGAAATACTGAATTTACAGTTCACAAATATGCTAAATATAAATATCAAACTGAGTCAATGTATATGCATTGACTTATGAGCCAGCTCGAATAGTAACGAGTCAAATTTGAGCTAGATTTTTTAGCTCGTAACGTTTTACGAGCTCGACTCGACTCGATTTGAATTTTCATAAGTCGAACTTGAGATAAACCCGACTCGCTCGAACTCGACTCATTTGGAGCCCTACTTTTGGCGACACCTACATTCAGGGATAGAGAGCATTAATGGGTATACCCTATCCAATGCCTTTAATCCTTGTTGTGGGACTAATGGGACTAATAGTAACGAATGCTCTGGTAGTGTGTTTCGGAGCTCAAAGTTTACTAGGTTCAGTACCCGCATTTCGCGGTGAGATTTAATATTTTATACAAGAATTCATTTATTAAAAAAAAAATTAAAACTCACAATTAATCACATTGATAACACAAGTAAACAAAAACAACATTTAAACTGAGCAATAAGAAAAAAATCAAATAACGCATAATGAACTGACAAATAAGAAAATCAAATAATGTAGAGTTGATGTTAACCTGTTATAGTGGCAATACTAGTATAAGCCCAATTTCATACAGACATGCAATAAGCAAGAAAAAAGATACCACGATAATAATAAATAAGAAATACCAAACTAATTTGATGCAACCATGTAAATGATGTTCACGCCGAGACTAAAAAAATAAGACGCTCTACATCATCATAAGCATGCATGTAAGAATTATTATCAAATAAACTTGGATATTAAATGTCCATCGGAGCATGCTCTGACTATTCATCACACGTCCCCCCTCATGCCTCACTATACTACGCACTGCACCAACTTCCTCCTCAATATCTCTCTAAATTTATACAAAGAAAACATTCACAACAACACAATCTCTTATCATTTAAACAAAAATTGAGAACCATAACTATCTATATTTCTTAATCCATGCAAGCTTCGTTATTAACTTTATCTAAAAATTAAACTATTACTATTTCACTTGACCTTTCCAGTTTAGGAAAAAGAAAATCAAGTGGATTTTAGAAATCTAGCCACTACGCATAATTTAAATCACTCAATTGCTATAAAATTTCTACAAGCCAATCTGCCCAATTAAGTCGAGTAAACATAAATTTTAGCAAAAGTGATGTTAAGACCAAATAACAAACAAACATCCAACAGACACCCTCCACCCCCACTAATATCACAACTAAGACCAAATAGCAAACAAACATCCAATAGACACTCTCCACCGCCAGTAATATCCCATCTTCTTTGTCAGAGGCCTTTTTAAAACAAACATACAGATGCTTGAGCAAATGAGCCTACTCGAGCCCATTAGATGATGTCGAGTAGGAGATCCCATCAATAAGCTAAAAATAAATTATATTTGTCCGTGGGTGGGTTTTCAAGTTTAATTTGTCCCATGTTTAGGTCCTGTTTTTTTTATCAAATACTGCTCACATATTTTTCTTTTTATTCTGAATTTTTTTTTTCATATGCACTTTCAAATGATCGATGAGGCATTTTGGGAGAAGATATTGGTATAGAAGCGAGATGATCCAGCGAAAATATTGGATTGTACTGGAGAGGAGACATTTGCTATGGTGTGAAGAGTTTAATCTGAACTGTATGATCGAAGAGGTATATTAGACATTTCACTTATATCAGACATTAAAATATTGAAAATCTCCAATAGATAATTAAAGATAGTATATATACTTTTATAGAAAGATCAAAGGATCCAAGAAGAGAAAAAAGGAAGGGAGGGAAAGGGGGTGACCCGAACCTAACCAGATCTTTTAAATTGCCCCACAACTTTAAATTTTAATGAAAAAGAAATGGGAGAGGAGGAGAGTGGAGGTAAATTACTCTATAGAAACTATTTTTTTACTCTCCAAAATGAGATGTAAAAATTTACTTCCTAAATTTTCTTTCATTCCTTCCCCTCCCGCCCTCTCATATGGTTTGTGGCTAGATGCCACTTTCTAGGGTTTAAAAAAGTAAATCATTTTATTATTTGCAAAAAATACTTTAAATTTTCTAAAAATAAAATAGTGACAGCTAGCAGACTAAAATTAAAATGGGAGAGGAAAATATAGGAATATATTAAAAGAATTTTCAGCGCTTAAAATTACAATAAAAGCACCGCCGTTCTTATAAAAGCATGAGGCATTATGTATTCTTAAACTGGAGACCAAACCCACTCATTCCATCTCCCCCGACGCGCTACTCCTATTATCAACAAGGCAGTAACCGCGCTCGACATTCGTCCACTCTCTGTTTTACAGATCCGATTGATTGATAGCTTTACGCCTTCCCGTCTCCATCCTCTCCACCACAACGATCGTATCCCTCTCTCCACCCTCACTCTCTTTTGCTCGTTGGGCGGGGAATAGAAGATAGCCTCGTAAGCATTTTTCTTTAAGAAAAAAAATAGATGAATCATTTAATAATTTTCACAATCATTATTTCTCTTTTTCTGATTCATTTTTTTCAGGTTTAAATGTTCCATAAGAAAAAGACTATTTAAAAAAAACGCTTAATTATATTCTTTTTTTAAAGAATAAATTGTGATTTTTGTTATATGTGTACGAACGAAAAGTATCACATAAAATAGGACTTTCCAAGTTGCATCAATTAATCTAAGCTATATTTGGAAAAAGAATTTGCAAAAAAAAAAACATGGTACACGTTGATTTCCAAAAAGATTTTTTTTTTGGTATATGACTTCGTCTTCTATTCGTCTCCCTTTGTTTCTTATTCAAAATACAAAGCAGAAAGAAACGTTATGCGATAATTTTTTTTATGGAAATACGAACTAGAGAGCAACATTATGAAATAATTTAGTAATTTTCAGGTCGCCAAAGAAATTCTGTCCAAATCCTAAGTTCCCTGGTCAATGCAGCCTGGTCTAATGTTACCACAAATCTCATGCCCCGTCCCTTTTAACTTCCGTCCAAATCCTAAGACAGTGTCCCTCCGCCTCACGTGCCCTGTCAGTGTGTCAACTCAAACGACGGTGTTGCCATCTGCCCGGGCTGGACCGTTGAACCGAGTGGATGTCCTGTCAGAATCGCTTTCTTTCATAGACAGATTCTTCTATGGTAAGATAGTTGTGGTGAAGTATGGTGGCGCGGCCATGAAATCGTCTCAACTTCGTGAAATTACAATAAAAGATCTTGATTTACTTGCTTGTGTTGGACTGAGATTGGTGCTTGTCCATGATGGAGGGCCTGAATATAATTCATGTTTGACAAGAAATATTGAATATGAGCATAAGTTCATTCATGGATTGAGGATAAGAAATAAGAGCGCAAAGAAAGTCGTAAAGATGGTGTTGATGACAACGGTCATTTCTTCTCTTTATGACTTTTATTTATTGTTTTCTTTTTTGCTCATTTGTTAGAATGAGCCTAAACTTGATTTGAATGTTCCAAATTCCCGAATTTCTAGTAATTAGTAAGGGCCTGTTCGGCGGAACTCAGGGAATGGGTATGGATACGGGAATTAAACTAAAAAACATTGTTATCGTGGGAAAAAAATTAATTCTGAGTGAATTTTGAATTTTTCCATGAAAACAGTAAATGGCAGAACAGGCCCTAAGAGAAAATGAATGTGTGAAAATTAGGTTGAACCAAGGAATGGTATTATGTCAAATTTCTACCAAATGTTACTCATCTGAGATTATAAAATATATCATGAATTTACCTATTAAGGTTGACCTTTACTGTCTGACAGGTGAACAAACCCCTCGTAACTCTCATCACATTAGTAGGTGCTACAGACGTTGAAATTTCAAGTGTCAACCCAGCAATACTGAATCAATACCTAGCTAACAACAATATTCCAGTAATTGATCCCCTTTCTGCTGATCAAGCTGATCAGGTAATGTTGAAAAAAAATATTTATGCACTACTTTTCTCATTCTATTTATCTTTTCTATGGAAATATTAGAATTTTTTTGATGAAAAATAAGGATCAAGCCCCTATTCTATTAATTTAAACCAAGAGTTTTGGCTACAGAAAAAGGTAAAATGTGAATATAACAAGATAGAATCATACTTGGAGAACAGAATAAAAATGAAAGAAAATGAAAATAAAGCAAACTTGATCAACATTGGTTATGCACCATTAAATGTTGCTCCTCTTGAATCTGTTCTAGCAATTGTTGAGGAGTGTTTTGATGATCTCAAAATATTCTATTGCAATGTTCACTCTACAGAATGAAATGTGACACGATCAATAATATCCTTTTATTTTGCTTTTTATTTTTTATTTTTTCATTTTTCTGGTAGTATTTCGAGTTAATCATGCACTTCTATAATATACCCCATCTATTACTAAAGTCCTTACTTCTGAGTAATACTTGTCTAAAGTTTGGTTGTTGCAATCAGGCATACGACATTAATGCAGACAACATAGCAGGAGAGATTGCTGCTGCAGTGGGAGCCGAAAAGTTGATCTTACTGACTGATGTGGCAGGAATTTTGGAGGATAGAAATGATCCTAATAGTCTAATCAGGGATATAGATATTAGTAGGATTAGAAAGATGATTGAGGAAGGAAAGGTTGCCAAAGGCATAATACCTAAGGTTGAGTGTTGTATCAAGTCATTGACACAAGGTGTGCACACAGCAAGTATCATAGATAGTCGGATCCCACATTCACTCTTGCTTGAGATAATGACGGGTGAGGCACCGGGGACCATGATCCGAAACTGAATTAGATTTGCCTTATTTTGCTTTTCTTTTTTATTATGTGGGTCTGTCAAGCTTGGAGAAGTTAGATAAGAGTTGTAAGGATGAGTTCTTTGTTACTAAATTCAATATTAAGACATAATTTTTTTCAATAAATGTTATGTAGTGTAGTGTCTTCGTTGTGGCAAAATAAATGTTAACTTCCTCTCACCCTCTTTTACCTCCTTTAATTTTAACTCGGAAACAAGGTGCGGATTTGTTTGCATGTTGACTGATTTATTAGACATTGATTACTAGATAGTTATCAGATTGTGCTAAACATTGGAAAGTGATGAAGGCAGTGATGAGGAGTAGTCTCTTATATGAGGTTTTTGCTAGTGAACTTCATATTTTGTAGTGCCTATGAACTTTTGTTATCAATTTCATATTTTGTAGGTCCTGATGTTAATATAATGTCATTTATATTAAAAACTTTTCATTTTTTTGTCTTCATATGCAAAAACAATTCTTTTATGGTGCATTTGTAGTATCATATGCAGTTCATTTACAATTAATTTTTATAAGCTTGTCATATCCAATTTACAGTTCATACTTGTCATTTTTTGTGTAATGCTTCTTGTCCATATACAAGTGTTTGTGTAGTGTTTTTGCTTGCTCATATATCTTTTGTAGTGCTTTTGTATTTACATTTCATGCTTGTCATATCTTGTAAGGCATCTTGTGTAGTGCTTTTTATGATGTATTTTGTATATGCTTTTGTCAATTTAGAGTTCATGCTTGTTCATATATCTTTCATAGTGTTTTTGTATTTACAGTTCAGTTTACATTTCATGCTTCTCATATCTTATATAGTGCTTGTCAAGTTCTATAATTTTCCAAGCTCGAAAATGAATTCGATAATAAAGTATATACAAGTATTGAAACAGCTAAGTTGTAAAAGCTACAATTGTTTTTAGCGATCAACATAATTGTAAATTAAAAGATAAATTACAAATTAATTCTACTAATATAAGTCTTTAGCAAATTAAAAGCTAAATTACAACCACCACACACAACATAATTGCAAAATTAACAAATTAAAAAGCTACAATTCTCTAACAAGAATCTACATTAAAAGTTATGATTTTCAATCTATATTGCAACCACTACATACAATATAATTGGAGTACGAATAAAATTAGCAAGATTTATCATGAAATTGGCTGTAGAAGCTCTCCTTATATCTTACACAGCATTTTCATATCTTTCAAACTGTTATCGAGTGTGAATAGGTTGGGAATGAAGTTTATCACACCAAGCTGGAAAGATGTTAGTACCATTCATACAGTAGCATGCATAATATTCACGTCCTGGGTTATCATTGCTATTGGATACCCTCACCTCACATGCATTTCGGCCTATTTTTACAAATATAAAGAGGATCCGTGTTTGACCTGGAGCTTCCTTCAGTGTAGGTTTTCATCTCCTAATTCACTGCAATATAGTAAATTTGCCAATAGTTAGCAACTTAGCATCTAATATAACTTAGCTATTTCAGTACTTAAACAGTGAAAATTAGTTTGTTGTTTCACTTCAATACAGTCCCCCTCAAAATCCAAAAATCAACACCAACATTATACCCAGCACCGCTTTCCGACTAGCATACAGACCCCCTTAAAATCCAAAAAAAAAGCTACGAACTAAACACAAATAATATGCCAGCACTATAATTGTTTGTTACCAGTTCGACCTAGTGACAAGCTAGGAAATAATAAGAAAGCATTATATTAGCACTGTACCGGGAAACACCCTGCCAATGAAGTAAGGTAGTGAGAAAATAGAGAGAGGGGGAGCAGAATGAAGGGAGAGAGAAACTTGCCAGACAAGAGACCACCAGAGTGGGCGTTGCGGAGGCAGAGGCTGAACCAACGATGAGACGAATATGATGAAGGCATCGAGCCGGGTGTGATGAAGGCAACTAGTGATAAAAAACTTATGGAAAAGTAAGGAGGCAGAAGGGAATAACAAATCTAGGATTTTTAATTTTTCGCTTTCGAAAATGAAGGCGAGAAGAAGGGGTTTTGAATTTTCGTACGAAATGAATAGAGGAGTGAGAGAGAGATAAGAGGGGTCGATTATAATAGACGTGAGTTAATAGAGTTGCCTCTATTAAATTCAGATGAGCGCTTCAGTGCCTGATGATCACACGAATCTTGATAAAGATCAGACATCTCATGTAGCAATGCACAACAGAAGTTGTACATTGCAATGTATAGTAGATTTACTCATCAAAAAATTATATTAATTTACTTGATGACTAAAATATCCTTCATCTCAGTTGTGTCTCTTCTCTCTCCCCGCATATTTACCATACTCAGTTCCTTCTCTTCACGATCCACTTCTGTGACAAGAGCTCAAAATGGCGATTTTTTTAACTGAGTAGATATAGCATGAACCCTTATATCGTTGGAAAGTTCTCAATGAGGAGAACTTTTGCAACATTAGGTTTTGAGTTTGGCGCTTTGTACAGAGATTATCACGTGAGAGAAATTTACTCAAATGCAAATGTAAGGGAGCAATCCAGTGGCCTAAGGCTTCAATTCACGCATGCAAATAGCTTCCTTTCACCATTACGATGATGTTCCAACCCTTTTATTGATGCTCCAAACATTGGAAACCTGTTAGCATGTTGATTAATTCAGCTTTGCTGTCATGATAATAATCAGATGAATTTCTTATTAGCATAGTTACATCATGAGAATTGCAATAACTAGTCCACAGGTGATGTTCTCCATTTGTTGCTCATTTATTTATTTTTGTGTTAATGGTGAGAAGCGATAACAAGAGTCTGGGATAATAGTGGTTTAAGATAAGCACCGACTAGAGCCAACTCTGAGAAGGTCCATATGAGCTCGGGTGAATATCTGAGAAACCTTCTGCAAGCAATATTTTTCAATTAGTGTGACCTAAGGAAATGACCAACCCAACCTTATGAGATTTGAACCTTACTTTGAAAATTCTAGTATGGTTATTTCCAATGGTTTGTATATATAAATTCAACCTACTTATTGTCAATATGAATCTAGGAGATATTGACCTGCAGAAAGGGTACAAATAGAATACATAACTAAGACCATAGACAATGAACCCTGACCCGCATAAATGATTCATATGTTTTTTTAAACAGTGGATATCACTAAGTCTTTGATATCACAACCCGATATCAAGAGTCTTAAAAGTCCGAAAGAAAGCTAGAATAAATGTTTATAGTATTGTATGGTATTACATCACAAAACAAAATATCACTTAGTAGATAAAATTTCACATATATGCCAATCATCTCAAGTTATTCATCCTTCTCTTCAAACTCAAAAAATATTCTTTTGACTACAAATTTTTCAATACCTGCTGTGATAGGTGATATTGCAATACCAATAAAATATAGCATTGTTTACTACCAGGGGAGGGATTAGAACTTCATTTATTGGTATTAATGATTCATATGTGTTGAATAAACAGAGTGTCTTTTCTCTCCATTTATCAATATGAAAATTGGCTCTCGTAAAAGCTTTCCTGACACAGAAAAGAGAGGTGTGACTGAAATATTTTTTAACTTTGGCGAAATTGATTGCTTTCACAATTTGGTATCAGAGCCGATGGCGAATGTTACGGGTCAAATGTCACTGCCTCGACTGACAAAGGCGAACTATGAGAGGACTACACATATGTCCAGATTGTGGTGAACCAACTCAACCGAAACGGCAAAACGTTAACGATGCGTGAATTATGGAGAAGACTTTGAGGTTATTAACCGACAGTTTCGAGAATGCTATATGTGCCATAAAAGAGTCAAAGGACCTAGCAATGCACACGGTCGATGAGCTCATCAGTTCTCTCGAGGCACACGAGCAACGTAAGAAGAAGAAGGAGGAAGAGACACTTGAGTAAGCACTTTTAAACCATGGCGTCAATCAAAGACGAAAATGTACTCTATTCTCAAAATGATCATAGTGGTAGAGGTCATGGTCGAGAAGGGTATTATGAGGAGAATGGGCAATCAAGCCAACAAAATTGGCGTGGAAGAGGACGCGGTCATGGGAGAGGCGGCCGATCAAATTATTCCAACATCGAGTGCTACAAATGTCACAAATATGATCACAATGCGAAGGATTGCAACTCCGATAAGTGTTATAATTATGGCAAGGTGGGGCATTTCATGAAAGAATGTCGAGTCGAGAAAAGTGGAAGAGACAACCAATCTAGCCACGGAAGATGAGGTGAAAGAAGATTTTCTCTTGATGGCTCACAACGAAGTCAACAACGACAACAATACGGTGTGGTACCTCGACTCGGGTGCAAGCAACCATAGGTGCAGGCACAAATATTTTTTCAAGGAGATGCGAAGAATTGAAGTTGGACACATATCTTTTGGAGTTGCGCCGAAGGTCGAGGTCAAAGGCCAATGTACGATTTGTTACTTACAAAAAGATGGCTTGGTAGGGTCAATACAAGATGTGTATTACGTATCAGATCTCATGACCAATATTTTGAGTATGGGACAACTCATGGAGAAAGATTACTCGGTACTTGTGAAAGATAAGCAAGGGCGCTTAGTCGCTCGAGTCGAGATGGGGAGGAATCGTATGTATAAACTGAATTTGAGAAGCGTGTGAGAAAAATGTTTGCGAGTCGATGTAGAAGACAAGACGTCGTTATGGAATCTCCACCTATATCACTCGGATTATTTTACTCAAAAGCAGAAGAATTCAAGGCAATGGGCTACACCGACAACGATTGGTGTTGGATATTGATGATCGGAAGAGTACATTGGGATACATGTTCTTTATGGGCGACACAGCATTCACTTGGCTTTCAAAGAAGCAACAGATCGTGACACTCTCGACATGTGAAGCTGAATATGTTGCAGTGCCTTGGTGTGTATGTCATGCGATATGGCTCAGAAATTTGTTGGGCAAGTTGGAGCAACAATAACTCGGTGCGAATATGATACTAGTTGACAACAAATCGACAATCGAGTTGGCGAGGAATCTGGTGAATCATAAGAGGAAAAAACATCGATGTTCACTTTCACTTCATCCGAGATCATGTGAAGAAAGGAAGAGTGGGATTAGTGCACGTGGCAAGTCGGGACTAAGTTGCAGATATCTTCACGAAACCACTACCGACGGTACTTCTCGAAAATTGTAAGAAGTTCCTCGACATTAAGGATGGTAGAAACATTTAAATTTACGGGGGGAGTTTTGTTGAATAAATGTTAAAAGTCAGTTTTTGGGTTTAATTCAGCACGTTACTATAGGAGAATAAAAGAGTCAGCAGTTTCTGTAGATAAAAGGCAAGAGTTATTATAGGAGATAGTGGGGTTTTATGGCTATAATTAGGTTTTATTATTTTCAGTTTTAGAAGAGCATGCTAATGCCTATAAATAGATTGTTCTTTCTATTGTAAGATAACAACGGAGAAAGAGAAATAAGAGAAGAGTGATTTTCAGAAAAATGGAGTGTCTTGTCTTTCCATTTATCAATAAGAAATTTCGCTCTCGTAGAAGCCTTCCTCACACAGATAGGAGAGGCATGACTGAAATTTTTTTTAACTTTGACGAAATTGATTGCTTTCATAATATGTTGATTTCTTTTTTCCATTATTTTATTGTTGCATTACTATCATGTACTATATTATTTTATTGTTGGCTAGAAGCAACTTACAATTATTGTGATGATTATCATGGCTTCATGATGTGTTGCATAATAAATTCTTGGTTATTCTAAAGTACGTAAAGGCACAGATTTGCTT
The DNA here is from genome assembly GCA_037127355.1 of Schoenoplectus tabernaemontani. Lineage (NCBI taxonomy): Eukaryota > Viridiplantae > Streptophyta > Magnoliopsida > Poales > Cyperaceae > Schoenoplectus > Schoenoplectus tabernaemontani. Next base: position 19,615,204 of record CM073744.1, on the reverse strand, counting down.
CATTCTTCTATATTGCTTTTCTATTTCTTTTTTTTTTGTTACTAAGAGGTCCTAAGGGAAGTATTTTAGAAACGATATTGATTCAAAACATTAAAAGTTGGGATGTGAGACGATGGTCCTTGGCATATCTAGACTTATATATGGTTGTTATGTCAATAAAAAACAAAGCGGAATCATAAACACAATATTATAAATCAGAAATGTCTTGATCAAATTTTAATGTAATAGCGGGATGCTGTCTTCTACAAATATTATTCATATCAATCAAGTTTTTCATACCATTTAAATAAGGAAGGTAAAAGAAAAAAGTATTTTACAAACTTATGTTGCCACAAAATAATAACTACGCATAATGTTTATTGCAAAACTCATTTCCTTTGTTATTAAACTTAAGCTTAGTAACATATAACTTGTAACGACTGTAATCTAACTTCTTCTTGCTTGACAAAATCACATAATTATAAAAAAAAGCTTATTATGATTCAGTTTTGAATCGTGGTCCCCGCCCCCTCATCTGTCAGTATCTCAAGCAAGAGCGAATGCGGGATCCGACCATCTATGATGCTTGTTGTGCGCACACCTTGTGTCAATGCCGTGACACAACAGTCCACCTTAGGTATGATGTCTTTGGCCACCTTGCCTTCCTCAACCATCTTTTTAATTCCGCTTATATCTATCTTCTTGATTATACTATTCGGATTACATGTATCCTCCAAAATTCCTGCTACATCAGTCAGTAAGATCAACTTTTCAGCCCCAAATTTAGCGGCAATATCCCCTACTCTTGTGTCCATGTTGTATGCCTGATTTCACGAGTCAAAACTTAGACAAGTATACTCAGATGTAAGGGCCCAAGTTATAGATAAGATGAATTGTAGAAATATGATTAACGTGAACCACATCGATCACAACATGAAACCATGTAGGTTCGTTCTGTGCTCAATTGGATAAAACAATAAAAGAAAAAAAATGAAGAAAAAATAATGTTATTTTGTTTTGGACTTCTAATTTTAATAGAGAAACACAACAGATACATAAATTGAGATAATTTTGCGCATTAACTATTTCTTTCAACATTACCTGATCAGATTGATCAGCAGTGAGGGGATCAATTACTGGAATATTGCCGTTAACTATGATTTGATGCTGTAATGCTGGGTTGAACGTTGAAACTCTTAAACTTGTAGCATTTGCTAATGTGATGAGAGTTACGAGGGGTTTGTGCACCTGTCAAATAGTAAAGGTCAAACTTGATTGGTAAATTAATGCTCTCTTAATTATAATTTCAGATGAGTGGCATTTGGTTGAAATTTGACACATATAATATCATTCCTTGGTCCAACTTAATTTTCAAACCTCTAATTTTCTCTTACTCATTACTTGAAATTGTTGGGACTTTGGATATATTCTAAGCTCATTCTAACAATTCAGCAAAAAAAAGAAAGAAAACAAAAGTCATAAAATGAATGCACCATTTCCATCAACATCATCTTCTCAAAATCCACTGTCTCCTCATTTGTTACTCTTGATCCATCAGTTAACTTATCCTCAACTCCAGTTATTTCCAAACACGAATTATATTCAAGCCTCCCACCATGGACAAGTAGTACCATTCTCAGTCCAACACAAGAAAGCAAAACAAGATCTTTCATTAGAAATTCATTAATTTGGGGCGATTTCATGGCCGCAGCACCATACTCCACCACAACCATCTTATGATGAAACCTTTGTATGAAAGGGAGTGATTCTAAAAGGACATCGACTCGGTTTAATGGTACAGCCCGGGCTGATGGCAACATCATCATGCGAATTGGAGCGATTGCAGGGGTTGTGAGGCGGAGGGACATAGTGCTAGGATTTTGACAGAATTTGAAAGGGATGGGACACGAGATTCGCGGTGATGTTAGACCAGCCTGCATTGATGCTGCGTTGTATTTCTTATTCGAGCTGTAAGTGCGGACAATTAATCACATTTATAACTTCTAAAATCTTTCACAACCTGAAAAATTAATAAATTATTTCATAATGTTGTTCTCTGCCTTGTATTTTGCATAAAATCAATTATATCAAGATGTTGGTCTCTGCTTATATTTTGGATATAAAGGAAACAACGGGGTCAAAAGAGAAGGTCAAGTCATATAAAAACAAAATCTGCTCAGAAATTGGTTACCTAGTGTCAAAATTTTCCTTTTCAAAACGACCTATATCGCGTTTCTTTTCTTTTTTTTTTGTTTGTGTGCAAATATTGATATTCTAAAAACAACTTAGATTGATTGCTGTAACTAGGAAACTCTTATTTTGAGTAATGTTTTTCATTCATACACATAACAAAAAAATTATTCTAAAAAAAAGAAGCGAATACAATAAGAAACATATTAATTAGTCGCTTCATCATGGGACTTTTAGATCTAACAAAATCGAATCAGAAAAAGCGAAATAGTGGTTGAGAAAGTTGCTACACGACTATCTATTTTGAAAAGAGAGACTTACCAGATTTTTTGTCCTTCATCCAACAAACGAAGGAGAGAAGGGGGAAAGAGAGAGGCGGTCGTAGTAGTGGAGGGGAGATGGAGGCAGGAAGGAGCAAGGCTAGATCGATTGGATCTGCAACACAGCCCGAACAAGCGACGGGCGTGGTTTCAAATAGGAGTATAGCGTGGGAGAGCAAGAGAGAATGGTGGTGATTCTAATAGACGATCACCTCCAATTTATTATATATATATTTGAAACAAGCTACCTTCATGCATTCATAGAAAACTAGTATCTATTATAATTTACAATCTTACCGACGTTTAAAAATAGTTCAAATTCAAAATATAGTATTCTTGACATATGTAATAAACTCTAAAAATAGTTAACATTTTATAGAAAAATTAAAAAATGCGAAAAATAGTTGATATTGAAAAAACATAAAATTTTGGTATTGGACAAAATTTTGATGGAAATTTATTGATCTCCAAATAAGAGAAATCGGGATATACTAACCGAGAATCTGCCCATTATGCTTGACCTACTTATTGAACCAACTATAATAATCGATAAATCATAATCTTATCATTCAAATAAAATCAATGCATCAATAAGAATTTCCTAAATTCGAAGTTATATCATTTGATTTTTTTTCCCTTTGAGATGGTGAATTTAAAAGAAGGGGAGGGATCTCTTGAGAAGGGATTTTTTGACAATAAATTTTCAAATGTGAAAAAAAAATTTATAATAACAACAACAAAGAAATGTATAGATATGTTATTTTCTTATAGATTAAGAGCAATTTCACAATGCTCATCAAGTTTGGGAGAGAGCATATGGGATTTTAGTCCTTAAAAGATTATATATATAGATTAAGTACATATGTAAATGCTGCACTGTATATATTATATATGATAATTTTGTTTAATACTGAATTGTAGGGACAATTATAATATATACTACACAGCCCAAAGACTTGCAACATTGGGGACATATTAAAATATATGATTATTATTTTATATTATATATGATTACTATTTTATTTCATATTAAAATTAATTATTATTATTTTTATTGATTATTATTTTATGCAATACTCTGATAATTATTTTAGTCATTATAATTAATAATGATTTATTTTTGTTATATCTAATTTTGTATTAATACTTTTTTAATATAACTTTACAATATTGGTTAATTATTATTTTGATTATTATTAACTATTAGTTATTATTATTTATTTAATATTAATTATTATTTAGTCAATCTTTATACTATTATTAATTATTATTATTTATCTAATATTAGCCATTATTATTTTATTTACTTTTATTTATTTCTAATTTGTATAATAGTAGTACATATTTAATATCAGTGATTATTATTTGATGTACTATTATTTTTTATTATTAGTTATTATTTTATTATTACTTATTGTTATTTTGTTCAATATTAATTAATAATATTATACAACATTATCAATAATTATTTTATTTAATAACAATGATTATTATTTTATTTAAAATTATCAAAGGAATAGATAAAAAATATACTTAGATTATTTTTTATTAATATCACTACATTTGCATCCTCACAATTCTACTAAACTAACATATTAGTTAGTGTTTGGATGATACCACTATTAAAATAGTTGTGCTATTTTTGAAGTTGCACTATCTTTGTCAATCCAAACAGACCCAATTATATTTGTAACTTTGTTGAATAGACGGTAAATGACAAAGCCACACCGTATATATAGTAATAAGAAATTACATGTTTAAAGATGGGAGTCTAATTAAGCTACCCAACTCCAAGAAAGTACATGTTCTGAAGGCGCGAGACGAGCTCTCAGCGATCACGAACGAACGAACGAAGACATGTTGAGGGGAAAGCAACAGGTATTATTGAACGTAAATCCGTGCACGAACCTAGGCAAACCAGATTATCGCCGAAGAGATGGAGCTCAATCCGGACCGTTCATTCTCCATCTCGCACTCGGCATCGGAATAACAAATTTATCTGTTTTGTTATTCAAATCATTATACCCCATCAGCTTATATGATGCAAATAAAAAAAAATTGATACAAGTTTCATCGTACATCAAATAATAAAAAAAATTAAAAACACTTTATATTTAATGACAATTATGAAATTATATTACTATATGACATCAAAATTGTATGAAATTTGATACACTATAGGAACATAAATTTATACCTTACAAATTTTCTGAAAATTAATTTATAAATGTACTGTCAAAATTGCCAAAAATATTCATTTTCAAGAGTTTGTATCCTTTTAAATAAAGTGTCGCTCCTAATAATCAAGGTCAAGAAACAAAAAATAAAAAATTATAGATATTACTTTAATTTTTAAATATTTGTATAAAAGGTTCTTTTTGCTGCCAACCGACCCGACTGGTTAAAAAAAATACATGTTATTAAATTCAAATTAAATTTGTAACTTAAGTATCTCTTCAAATATAATTATTTTTTCATTTACAATTGTTACCTTGAGCCTTTGAATATCATTACTTAAGTATTTTTCATTTATTGATATAATTTCTTGAGTAAAGCTAGGGTGTTAGAGCACCGACTACATCAGTATTCCTAATTAAAAATATATAGAGAGAGAGAGTTGGGCTATAGTGCTATGCATAGCACGGATCGTTCTCGTGCTATGGAGCAGTTCTTCATTTTTAAAGTTTATATGATCGATCCGAACTATATAAAATATTTTTTATATGAATATCTCGATGTAGACTGACTTTTATATTTTTTAGAATTTTGTTACTATTTTTCAAAATAGATAGAAATTCACTTAATTTACTTATTACGAGCCATTCAAAAGAGGCGATTTTCTAACTATCTTAAAAAATAGTAAAAAAAATCTAAAAAATCTAAAATTTAGTCTACAATTAGATATACATAGCACGGAGGCAATCCGTACTATGCATAGCACCATAGTACAACTATATATATATATATAGAATTAGGCTACGGTGCTTTGCAAAGCACAAGAAAGTTGTGTGCTTTGCGCTCTATTTTTCATTTTAAGTCAGAAATGATCGATCCAAATCGCTCAATCTAATCTCTATATCAAAATCTATTAGTAAACCAAATTTTATATTTTTTGAAATTTATTTGCTATTTTTTTTGGATAGGGGGAAAACCGTCATTTTTGAATGAACCAGAATTCTCAGATCGAGTCATTTTCTCCTCATCAGAAAAAATAGCAAAAAAATTCTAAAAAATATAAAATTTGATTTCCTAATATATTTTGATATGAAGATTAAATTGAATGGTTCGGATCGATCATTTCTGATTTGAAATGAAGAATAAAGCACAAATAACACAACGTTCTTGTGCTTTGCAAAGCACCGTAGTCGGACCCTATAATATTTTAATATAAAAAATTATTGAGAAGTATAAATTAAAATTTAGATATGATAGAGTAAATCTTTTAGTTAAGAGCAATAATGATTTGTTTCTGTTAATAGCACCCGAGCATGGCCGGATCCACTATGATTTAGGGGGAGTCAGCTGACCCGCTCCAATCGTCCACCAGGTCCTGTGTAATATTCCAAAATAATATATATATAATTTTGTGAAGAAGGGCAAACCATAAAATTGCCCATCTCTATACTGTCACACACTACTTATACAATTCTCGCATTAATTTGTAGGTTTTTAATAAATGTTTCAAACAAAAATCGGATCATGGGTGTTTAATTCATGTATAAGACCAGCTTGCGACTTCTATTATTTAATGGTCCAAAGAACTATTTTAATTAAATATTTTTGAATTGCAGCGACAAGAAAATTTTATTGCTTTATCTAATCCCATTTTGCCAAAACACAAAATTAGAAATTTCATCAAATTATTTGACGTATATTTTCTGTTACATTTTGTTGTACAGGGAATGCCAAACAACTTGTCATATAGGTACGTCAAATATAACTTAACAATCATTATCATTACAAAGACATAAAAATTATTCTAAAAATAAAATCTAAAGCTTCTAAAATATTAAAAAAATCTTGCGATTTTTTTTTCTATCTAACAGGAATTTTTTTGGCAGGCCATGCTCCCCTTTCATTTATTTTTAATAATATAAAAAGATTCAATGATATATGTTATGTGATATAAATCATACATAATTCATATGTTTCTTTAAAAGAACAATCATATTCTTATCAATTAATTTATTTTGTTGATTTTTGGTCAAGCTAACATTTTAAATCATGAACTTAATTTTTTTACTATAAATTTATTGCATCAATAATTACAAAATAAACTAGCTATTTAGTAAAAAAAATTAACATATATTTTGTTGAATACATATTAGATATGTATTGACATTACCCAATGCATATATACCAGCATATTTTTTACAAATATAATGTGAGTATTTTATCATATTTATAGTTTCCTTCATATTTTTGGAGTTCGAGAATAAATACGGGGAGTGTGTCCAAAATATAGGATTTAGTCAACTCAGTCTTGGAGGGTAATTCTACCAATTAAAATTTTGTGAGTATTCGGAGAAATTTGACTTTGCCCGATGCGCCTCTGAAGAGAATTGATCCAGGTGTCAATTATGGAAGCGGGTACGTTCGCACCCGTTTGAATTAAAAAATTGATTCGAAGGATGCGCGAGCCGTTGATTTTACATCGAGATTTGTAATGATCATTGAAAATGCGAATCTCGGAGCTCGAGGTATGTTAAAAGTATGAATCTCATTGCAAAATCAACGGCTCGCGCACCCTTCAAACCATTTTTTTGGTTCAAAGAGGTGCGAACGCACCCGCTCCCGTCAATTATTGTCCCGACATGATTCGAAGTTAAACAAATCGGGTACGGATTTAATTTTTTAATCCGAATCGGGTCGGATCGGGTTCGGATCAACCCAACCCGACCCGATTAATTGTGTTTTTGAAGTAATTTTGTCATCTAGTACTAATTTAAGCTTAAATATATATTAATTATATATTAATTAAGATTAATTAATATTTAATTACTTAAAATAATTTAAAAATATTTAATTATTTTACACGGGTCGATCCGTAACCCGGTCGGATCGGGTATGAGTCAAGATTTTTTTACCCGAATATAATCGAATTGGGTTCAGATTAGATTCGGATCGAATAAAAAAATAATAATGACCTTATCCGACCCCTTTTTGATTGGATCAAGGGTGCTCCCGCTTTTCTTCATGGGACCTTATCGCTTAATTAAGATCTGGAACAGCTCAACTCTTGAAATTTTATGAAGTAAGTGATTTGTCTAAAGCGGAGGGGTTTCTATGCAATTGTTTTGATACTCCTAGAATTGAAGATTGAATTCTTTTGTTGATCAACTTTGATTTTATTAGAACAGTCTGATACACAAGTAGTTACAATGAGGTTTATATAGCTATGTTGTTTAACGGTACTGTGTCTAGCGGTACACAATTCTGTACCAATAGGATATTTTAAAGAACAAAGAGATAAAGAAAGATAGAAGTTGCTTTTTCTAGATTTGTAGCTCTCCTTTTTTTTATTTAGCCGATGATGACAATAATCCTCACGGATCCGAGACTACTTTTCTCCATTAATTCTTTATTTTTATCATGTTTCTCAACACTCCCCCTCAAATTTGGATGTACATACCGAACATCCCTAATTTGCTAATTTATCTTCAAAGAATTTTGAGTTCAATAATTTGATAAAAACATCCACCAACTTATCTCCACTTCTAATGAATGATGTTTTGATTTCTTTTAATTGAATTTTTTTTCTTGAACAAAATGACAATCAATTTTAATATGCTTTGTTTGTTCGTGAAACATCGGGTTTGAAGCAATGTCTTGCAGTTTGGTTGTCGTAAAATATTTTTATTGGTGCTTGAATTTTTATGCCAATATCTGCAAAAATTTGCTTGATCCAAATTAATTTGTTTGTGGTTGATGCTAAGACTGGATATTCCACTTCGACATTTGATTGAACCATGTCAATATATTTGCATTTTTTCTTTGGTTTTGTTATTGATCGAACTACCATAAAAAGAACAAGGAAAACTTCATCGTTTCATCACTTAAATTTTTTTTAAAAAAGTTAGTGCTTGAACTTTTTTTTTTTGGACTGACAGAAGCTGCCAGTGTTATTAGTGTTTAAACTTTCAATTGCACCGACCGAGTTGGTCTTTAAATTTTTTTAAAAAAAATATCAAATTGATTTGAAAACTTCTTTAGAAAAATGAAATTAATCCAAACTTTAAAATACATCTCGCTTGTGTTCGATTCGATTTGTTTGCACCCTACCTGCAAATAGGGCATATACTATATATTTGCGCTACGTAGTGGCAGCATATTTAAGTCAAGTATAAATATTTTCAAGTATAGTCCATCTCTAATTCAAATTTTAAAATATATATTTTTGAAAAATATCTATATTTAATACTATGTACAAATATGGTACAAAATTTGATGTATAAGAATAATTTCTCAAAATAATATTACTATTTTATATATTCAACTTGATTTGATATGTAATAATAACAACAAAGTGTTCAATTACAAATAAATTGAGATAAGTTAGAAATGAAACCAATCTAAAATTATCAATTATCAAACTCCATTATTTCTGTTAGCGAGGAACTCGTGTTCTTATTATGAAAAGAAGTTTGTGTTTGGATTGGAGTTTTGTAGATGTCTCGAATGTGAAATAAATATAATATAATAGAAACCTCATTCATGACGTTTAGAATAATTGAAAATTAATTTTATTTTTTTTTAAAAATAATTAAATATCATCTGCTTTCATTTTTTTTCTTAAACGTAATACATGACTAGTTTTAAAAGAGAGCTTAAAAAACAGAAAAAATATATATAAATACAAAAATACAAATGTTGCAATATACACAAAATACGTAGTCAACTAAAATTGAAAAGTCGAAAAATAATTATAACTTCACCCTGTCATTAACAACAACATTAGCATCAGAATCATCATCTAGATAGAAGCGGTGCTCTTCCTCATCATAGGGCCGGAGAGATAAAGGGCTATTGATGTCGACAAAATGATTTTTTTTCATGATAGGTTTTTGAAGAATGCCGTCGTGCTGAATGTAATTCAAATGACATTGATGCTTTAGCACATGCTATTATGACAAAAGATCTGATTAACATAGTCTTATATACATTTATGACCAATACAAGTCAGACATTAACAAGCATTAAAGATGCATTTATATTTTCCAAACGACCTTCTTTGAGTCCAATTAAAGAAGAAAAATGTATGGAGTTCTTAATGCTTTTGGAAAATAGACTAAGTGGTATTGCAAAGCGCATCAAAGAAATTCCTCTTGGTGCACAGCTCTCTGCCGAGTGGGATTCTTCATTCGTAACCTCATTGGGCCTTAATTCCAACCCTGTAAGTTTTTTACTTGCTTTTTTTTTTTTTTTTGAGCTTGCTGTTTTGTAAAATCACCTCGTTGCAAACACACACATTGAAAAGTTTAATAATATTTTCTACGCAACCATTTTATAGATCATCCCCCAGGCCCATGATTACACTTTCGAGCTCCTTGTCACTACCAAAGAATTTAATTCCATTCTAAGTGAATGTCAAAAGCACGTGGATGAATATATTCTGTATGGTCCATTGAAAGTGCGCGAGGTAACAACTGATTTTATTGTTCTTGATAAATATAATAAATTAATTAAACGAACAAAATAATATAAGTACAGTGAACAAAATATTATACATATTATATATATTAATTTTCAATTATAATTTGAATTATAGGCGGAGAAGAAACCCGGAGAAACCGAATCTTATTTATTTCTATCTGCCGAGAGTCAATCCCTTCTAAAAGAGACAACTCAATCATTAGAGAGAATGCTTTGCACCAAGGTAGTAATTGTCTTTCTATTTACTAAGTGCAAAGACCATTGAAAGAAAAAAAAAATAAAAAAAAAAAAACAGATCTCCTTCCAAGGTACTAAAAGGATTCACACATATATTGAAAGAATAATATGCTTCGTACCAATTAGTTAATTATTTTTGTTGCAGGGGTACTTGACCAAATCATCAGAGATGACCAGCATGATAATCATCTATAACAAGTGCGTTGATGCCTACTCCCAAGTGTTGGAGTTACTTAAGAAAGTAGAGTAATTTTCAGCACTCATTTGCTACTCCCAAGTGTTGGAGTTACTTAGGAAAGTAGAGTAATTTTCAGCACTCATTTGCTACTTTTTTTCCTGACATAGTGTGATGTTTGTTTAACCTTGTATTGGATTTTGAATTACTTGTGATCTTTTGGATAATTTTCCAGATTAGTTTTTTTCTTTTCATATTTTTTTCCTGTTTCAATTAAGTGCTCAACTTCCCAAAAAAAAATCAGCACTAACATAATTTAATTTATACAGAATTTTATAAAAAAAAAAGAGCAAGAATTTTGGTAGAGAGCATTGTATGTGATGATGCAATACATACAATGCTCTCTACCAATGCTCTCTACCAAAATTCTTGCTCTTTTTTTTATAAAATTCTGTATAAATTAAATTATGTCAGTGCTGATTTTTTTTTGGGAAGTTGAGCACTTAATTGAAACAATTGATTTTAGGAAAAAAAAATATGAAAAGAAAAAAACTAATCTGGAAAATTATCCAAAAGATCACAAGTAATTCAAAATCCAATACAAGGTTAAACAAACATCACACTATGTCAGGAAAAAAAGTAGCAAATGAGTGCTGAAAATTACTCTACTTTCCTAAGTAACTCCAACACTTGGGAGTAGCAAATGAGTGCTGAAAATTACTCTACTTTCTTAAGTAACTCCAACACTTGGGAGTAGGCATCAACGCACTTGTTATAGATGATTATCATGCTGGTCATCTCTGATGATTTGGTCAAGTACCCCTGCAACAAAAATAATTAACTAATTGGTACGAAGCATATTATTCTTTCAATATATGTGTGAATCCTTTTAGTACCTTGGAAGGAGATCTGTTTTTTTTTTATTTTTTTTTCTTTCAATGGTCTTTGCACTTAGTAAATAGAAAGACAATTAATACCTTGGTGCAAAGCATTCTCTCTAATGATTGAGTTGTCTCTTTTAGAAGGGATTGACTCTCGGCAGATAGAAATAAATAAGATTCGGTTTCTCCGGGTTTCTTCTCCGCCTATAATTCAAATTATAATTGAAAATTAATATATATAATATGTATAATATTTTGTTCACTGTACTTATATTATTTTGTTCGTTTAATTAATTTATTATATTTATCAAGAACAATAAAATCAGTTGTTACCTCGCGCACTTTCAATGGACCATACAGAATATATTCATCCACGTGCTTTTGACATTCACTTAGAATGGAATTAAATTCTTTGGTAGTGACAAGGAGCTCGAAAGTGTAATCATGGGCCTGGGGGATGATCTATAAAATGGTTGCGTAGAAAATATTATTAAACTTTTCAATGTGTGTGTTTGCAACGAGGTGATTTTACAAAACAGCAAGCTCAAAAAAAAAAAAGCAAGTAAAAAACTTACAGGGTTGGAATTAAGGCCCAATGAGGTTACGAATGAAGAATCCCACTCGGCAGAGAGCTGTGCACCAAGAGGAATTTCTTTGATGCGCTTTGCAATACCACTTAGTCTATTTTCCAAAAGCATTAAGAACTCCATACATTTTTCTTCTTTAATTGGACTCAAAGAAGGTCGTTTGGAAAATATAAATGCATCTTTAATGCTTGTTAATGTCTGACTTGTATTGGTCATAAATGTATATAAGACTATGTTAATCAGATCTTTTGTCATAATAGCATGTGCTAAAGCATCAATGTCATTTGAATTACATTCAGCACGACGGCATTCTTCAAAAACCTATCATAAAAAAAAATCATTTTGACCCTTATTAAAAAAAGTTCCTATATCTTAATATCATTTCGGCCTCATCAGCCCTTATTATTGTAAAGACCCACAAAACCATCACCATACATATCCCATGATCTCTGCCACTTCAAGAAGATTGTTTCTTTTTGGTCTTTACAATCTTTGAACAACAGTATGGACAAATTTTCAGATCCTATCCTAGGGAAATACAATAACACTGAGCGGAGCTTTTGGAATATCAAAATATTGGTAGGCAAGGATTACAAATAGCTGGCATGGTACATGGTACAGTCAAAATTGTTTCTTCTGCGGATAACAAACATATTTTATTCTTAAAACTATCGTGTGGAAAAAAAAATGAACGTCGTTTGTGAAAGAAAATGAAAGCAAGTTAATTAAGAGAAAAAAAAACATAGTTTACCGTGTCGTGGATGTTGCTCAAAGTCTTGATGAACTCTGAGATGACCTCTACGTCAGTGGGCTTCACTTCTAATAGCTTTTCTTCATTTTCGCCATATTCAACAATTTTTTTTTTCAGATTGAATGAAGCCTCTTTTAGTTCCAAGAATTTCACCTACATATTTTATGTTAAATAAAGAATATAGATTAACACACATGCATAAATCTCATTTCTACCTGGTATTGATTAGAGTGTACAAAAATTAACTTGAGAAATTAACTTTGTGCATAAATGAAAAATAATAACTTGAGTACCATCACAAAAATCCGATTCCTCACAAAACTATTGAGGCTGAAATTTAAATATATATCCTTGTTCGGTGGCTTCGGCCAGTAGGCACCCCAGGGAGAAGCCCTTAAAAGAAGAAAATACTCCGTAAAAAGCTGAAAAGATTAACAAATTAATTCAAATATTTTAATATATATAATACAAAACTCAAAAATTAGAATGTGCATGGTTTTTTTACCGCATTATAAATTGGGCTCGGGCTCTCATTTGAGTCTGAGTGTGATGGAACACCAAATGCACGGATTTTAAAATGTGGTCTAACAGCCACGTCACTCGAATGGAGGCTCAACTGCCTCAAGGGCAAAGAAATGGGGAGAGAGCGGAGAGGACAGCGTAGAGTGGGGAAGTAAGCACGGATTTTGAGAAAAGTGATTGCTTCCATCAGAGGGGGTGGAGGATAATGAGTCTCACTTGAATAAAAGTAAGCGGAGGAGCTAGGGTATGAGAGAGATAATGGAACTCAATGCTGGGTTAATTCGATACTTATAGGAGCTGATTCGAAAGATTCGTTGATTGGCGTCTCCTATCATTGTCTCATCCTCTCGAACATTTTTTTTTATAAAAAAAAATCGTAAAAAACTGGCGAACTCAGACACTGTACACCAGAAACAACAAAACGAAAAGAAAAAAAAATCAGACTCAACTCCAATATACACGTATACAATGTTTCCTGATTAATTAAAATATTTTTTATGACAATGATTATTATTGCTACTTGGGATTTTAAAATATAGTTAAAGATTTTAAACTTTATTAATGTTTATTCAACATTGTTAAACAAAATATCTCTAACTTTTTCCTCAATATGAAAATAATAATAATACACTGATGTTTTTTTTCCTAAGTACGAAAACTAATTGTGTTACCACCATTAGTTGTTCGTGCATTAAATATTTTAACTGATGGTATTTTATTAAAGTCAGTTAAGTTTTTTCCTCCATATGTGGAAGTCGTTATTATTCTAATTCTAAACAAAAATATTATTATACTTATATTTAAAAAAAAACATAATTATCTTTCGTACCGGAAAAATAAGATTGTTGCCTCATAATAATTTTCTAAAAAAGAAGTTGAAGTTTTAAATATTTATATTTTATAAATTATTTGGTGAAAATTACTTTGTAATTGACATTATTGACCCAGAATCTTAGTTTTCATATTCTGAACTTAAAAATTGCAGAACTCCTTGTTTCTTTTTTTTTAGCTAAATGAATGGGGATTTAGTTGTAACACAACCCTTTATTATCTACACAATAATCATCATCAACGAAAAACTAGTTTCGACCATTACATTTTATTCTCACGTACGTCAACATAATTTATGTGAGGGTTTCGAAAAATTTACCGTTAGCAATATTGTGCTCATAAAATAATATACTTATCAAAGAAAATTGACATGACGTGTTTTAACAATATAATTTGTTAGAAGATTTAGATACTATCATGTATAATTTCCTCTTAAAATAATACAATTAACCATATATACAACCATGCATGAGTAACGAGTTTGCAACCTGCCCTTGCATGCAAATTTCAAGGCTCTTTAAAAAGTTTAAGATCACTCTTTTGCATTGGAAATTACCATTTTATATCTACGCTGAACTGGAAGAATATTCAGCTGAAGTCCATAAGCAGCACGTTGCAACTTACTTTTCTCAAAGCCGGATTATATTAGAAATGATCATGTGAACATTGATTATGTGACAATAGTCCATCATAGTTTCGTCGGTTCCCTTTAAATTTAAGAGTCACTGGTAAATAAACGTCATTTCTAAGAATTAAAGTAAAAAAAGTATAAAAAAGATGCAAAACAACGAGAAAGGTAAAAATAATTGAAATAAGTTCCGACTGGTTTGTAGGAAAGGCATATGGGGTGATTTTTTTGCAAGAGCAGAGGCACGTCTCAGTCTTTCAGAGTTCAGACTAATTTGTACGAAATCAATTCAGGGTATCCGCTTGGACCGCTTCCATCCTGGTCTGAACGAAACCAGCTGAAGTGAGATTCAAATGCTCAAGGTAACAACTGTAAATGAAAAAATAATTATATTTGATGAGATACTTAAGTTACAAATTTAATTTGAATTTAATAACATGTATTTTTTTTAACCAGTCGGGTCGGTTGGCAGCAAAAAGAACCTTTTATACAAATATTTAAAAATTAAAGTAATATCTATAATTTTTTCATTTTTGTTTGTTGACCTTGCTTATTAGGAGCGACGCTTTATTTAAAAGGATACAAACTCTTGAAAATGAATATTTTTTGCAATTTTGACAGTACATTTATAAATTAATTTTCAGAAAATTTGTAAGGTATAAATTTATGTTCCTATAGTGTATCAAATTTCATACAATTTTGATGTCATATATTAATATAAAGTGTTCTTAATTTTTTTATTATTTGATGTACGATGAAACTTGTACCAATTTTTTATTTTAATTGCATCATATAAGTATGGTATAAATTATTCGTCAAAGATTGAATTTTAAAGTCATAAAGTATTTTTTTGGTCATTATCCGGATTTGCAGATTAACAAGTTGTGAATGTTGCTATACTTATTTAAAAGAATACAATATTATATATATATATATATATATTTCATCTTAACTGTATAAGAAAATATTATTATTCTATTGTGACATGCTGATACAGTGATACTGGATATATACTTAGAAGAAGAACAAACTGATAAGAAAAAGCAATTGACGCATTAAGCGTTAACTAAATAAAACTTCAACCTAATGAAGCGGGAAAACAACAAAACAGAAGTCCGAATCCATTCTATTTCTTGCGAAGAAAACAGAACCTGAACCTATGCGTATACCACCAGGCACCAGTCCACCACGGAACCGCAGCCTCTGCGGAGAGTTGTGGTGCACGTGCACCACGCAACCCCACCCTATGTAAGAAAAACAAACTAGACACCGTAAGGCTGTGACTGTGAACCCTCTGTCAGGAAGCGACAAAATAGAAAGAAACGGAAACCTGCTGCATGTCTCTCCATTAGGCGATTCATTTCAGAATCTTCTCCTGTTTCGCCTTCTGCAGCGCCTTCGTCTCCTCTAGGCGGTTACCTTCCCAGCCAGATTGAGGAAGGTGAGCGGACTCTTACCAGTTGTCTGTCTTTTACTGAATCTGATCCCGCATGCATTGCACAGCGGCTGTAAATATGAGATAGTGCAACTTCAAAAATAGCACAACTATTTTAATAGTGGTATCATCCAAACACTAACTAATATGTTAGTTTAGTAGAATTGTGAGGATGCAAATGTAGTGATATTAATAAAAAATAATCTAAGTATATTTTTTATCTATTCCTTTGATAATTTTAAATAAAATAATTATTGATAATGTTGTATAATATTATTAATTAATATTGAACAAAATAACAATAAGTAATAATAAAATAATAACTAATAATAATAAATAATAGTACATCAAATAATAATCACTGATATTAAATATGTACTACTATTATACAAATTAGAAATAAATAAAAGTAAATAAAATAAAAATGGCTAATATTAGATAAATACAAGAATGTAGCCTTTACAGTATGGGATGTAGGAGGCCATGAAAAATTAAGGCCCCTTTGGAGGATGTATTTTGTTACATGTGTTGTTTCGCATTTATGCACATTGTGCTCATGCAGATTATACAACTTTCTTTTCGGTGAAATCACATCAGACTCCTACCCTCTGCCACTTGATTTGGCAATGTTCAATTCACAATAGCACATTTGCATCTAGGATTGCTTCAGTTGAAGAAAGCACGCCTTGGTCTTCTCTGATATATGGATGGTCGCACTTCCTATCTTATTTAGTTGCAGATTTTGTTGTATGTAAATTAGGAGTGGCCGGAGCCCTTTGTACAGTCCGTGATTTTGCAAATTGTACCGAATTTTTTTTGCTGATGAATAATGATGAATATGTTGGTTGTACTTGGTTATTGATCATAATACAATTACATGTGTCACTTCACTCATGAGCATTTCAGTTTTCTTCTGGTCCATAAACTGTAGTAGTTTTTGACATAAATATTGCTGGAAGTAGGTTTCTGTAAGCGCCGCGGGTTCAAATGGCCGTCTCAATTCTGACTCCACATTCTAATTTTTTAATAACTCAAAACTATAAAACTGAAAATACAAAATAAAACTGTTAGATTTGGTTTATATGATATTTTATTCTTATGTATAAAAAAATATTTATTTTTTTACTTTCATTTTATGTAAAATAATAAATTATAAAATTAACATTCAGAAATTAATCATATTAGTGTATTTTTTCACAAGCTCTTCATATCACATAAAAATTTAAACATTATGATTTTTAATTTTTATATAAATAAAATAATCTAGATCAAATCTAATAATTTTATTTTGATATTTTATTTTTAAATTTTAAGTTATTTGAAATTAAAAAATGAAGAAATGATTGAGGTATTTAAACCTTGCTATTTCTTGTATATCAAATTTTGTAGCCGAGATGGATCCCTTGACGCCAACTTAATTAGAATATTTGCAAGATTTGATTCTTCAAGCTTCAGACCTGGTTATAAGTCGTTAATTTTTCTGAAAAGAAATAAGGAGAGCTTAACAACGGTTTTTCAAATAATTTCAAACAAGACTGAAAACAAAAAAATAACTCAAAAGGTTATTATTCGACATATATATAGCTTAAATTTTTTTAATGAAATTCAGTATAGTTGAACTTTATATTTGCTGTGCTTTTTGGCTTTCCCGCTGCAGGTAAAGGGGTCGATGTCCACTCTCTCTATCTCTCTTTTTTTTTTTTTTTTTTTTTGCTTTATTTCTTAGCAAATATCCTACACTGTCAAATTTTATTCTCGTTGTTAATTTTATTCTTTCCTAAAGTTTGTACCAATACAAGTTTGAATAAAAAAATCGGCAGCAATATATCCTGCCATGCAAGATTTTATATGCCGAAAAAATACAATTAAAATTTATTAATTATTAATCTTAGCCTCTTAGGCTATCGGTATGATCCCAGGAAGCGGTGATTAGATGCAGGACAAATCAATCCCCAAGAAATTCTATCAATTTTCTTTTCCACAACTTCTTTTTGGAAATGTCTGAATTTTCAAGCAGATTTCCTTGATGAATATTATATAATTTAAAAACAATGAGTCCAAATGATATCATACCTTCGTATATATAATATGGAAAAATTATTCGCAATTTACTTTTCCACTTTTTTTTTTTGTTGAAGAAAACCACAAACCACTCCCATCCCATTTACAGTTTTACTGACAAGTGACAACCCAACCGAAAAGAAGAAGCTCCTAGCAGCAACCGGCAGTACAAGATTTTCGTATAATAATACGCATAGTTCGGATTTCTAATACTCGGCCATGGTGATGCTAAACCACAAGAGAAGGAAAAAAAGAGTTAGGCTACGCGTAGTTAAATGATTCAATAGTAATAATAAGATAATATATATTGTTTTATTATTTTTAAAAATTCAAAATTAATATTTAAAAATTTTAAAAATAATTTTTTTTATATCTCGTCATATTTTGATATAAATTTTTTATTGAAACCCGTAAATCAATATTTAAAGATGATTTAATTATAGTTTTAAGTTCATAATAAATTTGATTATTAATTACCCACAGCACCATAATCTAATTAAAAAATAATAATACTAAAAGTAACCTGAGAAGTGTCTTGGGCAGCCTGCTATAATATATTTAGTATAGGCATATGCTTTGCCATCAGTCCATCACAAGTGGACAAATCCTCAAGCACTGAAAGCCCAGTTTCATATTTTTTCTTAATCAATTGACAAGTCCCCTTTCCTCAGCTTGCGGAACTGGGCCTTCTAAAGTTACGGAACAAAAATGAAATAAAAAAGAAACGAATAAAACGCATATACATTGCAAATAAAATATATATAAAACACGGATAATTCGCTAATAAAACGTGATTTAAACGCGCAAAAACATTAATCAAAAGCTTGTAAAAGTTTTGAAACTTGTACTTTGTCTTATCTTCGCATCCCTACATCTGCCCCTTACTCTCTGTTGAGTCATCTCCTTCTAGCTCAACAGGAGAGATCTAGAGTTTATCTCATAATGTCGGCCTCTCATGCCGTCAACATCTCTAGTCATCTAACTCAATCTTTGGTTGTCTATTTCTCTGGTCGTCTCTCTTTGTTTGTCGACATCAATAGCCCTTTATCTCTCCGGCCCTATGATGAGGAAGAGCACCGCTTCTATCTAGATGATGATTCTGATGCTAATGTTGTTGTTAATGACAGGGTGAAGTTATAATTATTTTTCGACTTTTCAATTTTAGTTGACTACGTATTTTGTGTATATTGCAACATTTGTATTTTTGTATTTATATGTATTTTTTCTGTTTTTTAAGCTCTCTTTTAAAACTAGTCATGTATTACGTTTAAGAAAAAAAATGAAAGCAGATGATATTTAATTATTTTTAAAAAAAATAAAATTAATTTTCAATTATTCTAAACGTCATGAATGAGGTTTCTATTATATTATATTTATTTCACATTCGAGACATCTACAAAACTCCAATCCAAACACAAACTTCTTTTCATAATAAGAACACGAGTTCCTCGCTAGCAGAAATAATGGAGTTCGATAATTGATAATTTTAGATTGGTTTCATTTCTAACTTATCTCAATTTATTTGTAATTGAACACTTTGTTGTTATTATTACATATCAAATCAAGTTGAATATATAAAATAGTAATATTATTTTGAGAAATTATTCTTATACATCAAATTTTGTACACCATATTTGTACATAGTATTAAATATAGATATTTTTCAAAAATATATATTTTAAAATTTGAATTAGAGATGGACTATACTTGAAAATATTTAAACTTGACTTAAATATGCTGCCACTACGTAGCGCAAATATATAGTATATGCCCTACTTGCAAGTAGGGTGCAAATAAATCGAATCGAACACAAGCGAGATGTATTTTAAAGTTTGGATTAATTTCATTTTTCTAAAGAAGTTTTCAAATCAATTTGATATTTTAAAAAAAAATTTAAAGACCAACTCGGTCGGTGCAATTGAAAGTTTAAACACTAATAACACTGGCAGCTTCTCTCAGTCCTAAAAAAAAAAGTTCAAGCACTAACTTTTTTTTAAAAAAAAATTAAGTGATGAAACCATGAAGTTTTCCTTGTTCTTTTTATGGTAGTTCGATCAATAACAAAACCAAAGAAAAAATGCAAATATATTGACATGGTTCAATCAAATGTCGAAGCAGAATATCCAGTCTTAGCATCAACCACAAACAAATTAATTTGGATCAAGCAAATTTTTGCAGATATTGGCATAAAAATTCAAGCACCAATAAAAATATTTTACGACAACCAAAGCGCAAGACATTGCTTCAAACCCGATGTTTCACGAACAAACAAAGCATATTAAAATTGATTGCCATTTTGTTCGAGAAAAAAAATTCAATTAAAAGAAATCAAAACATCATTCATTAGAAGTGGAGATAAGTTGGTGGATGTTTTTATCAAATTATTGAACTCAAAATTCTTTGAAGATAAATTAGCAAATTAGGGATGTTCGGTATCTACATCCAAATTTGAGTGGGAGTGTTGAGAAACATGATAAAAATAAAGAATTAATGGAGAAAAGTAGTCTCGGATCCGTGAGGATTATTGTCATCATCGGCTAAATAAAAAAAAAGGAGAGCTACTAATCTAGAAAAAACAACTTCTATCTTTCTTTATTTCTTTTTTCTTTAAAATATCCTATTGGTACAGAATTGTGTACCGCTACACACAGTACCATTAAACAACATAGCTATATAAACCTCATTGTAACTACTTGTGTATCAGACTGTTCTAATAAAATCAAAGTTGATCATCAAAAGAATTCAATCTTCAATTCTAGGAGTATCAAAACAATTGCATAGAAAACCCTTCGCTTTAGACAAATCACTAACTTCATAAAATTTCAAGAGTTGAGATGTTCCAGATCTTGATTAAGCGATAAGGTCCCATGAAGAAAAACGGGAGCACCCTTGATCCAATCAAAAAGGGGTCGGATAGGGTCATTATTATTTTTTTTATTCGATCTGAATCTAATCTGAACCCAATTTAATTATATTCGGATAAAAAAATCTTGACTCATACCCGATCCGACCGGGTTACGGATCGACCCGACCCGACCCGTGTAAAATAATTAAATATTTTTAAATTATTTTAAGTAATTAAATATTAATTAATCTTAATTAATATATAATTAATATATATTTAAGCTTAAATTAGTACTAGATGACAAAATTACTTCAAAAACACAATTAATCGGGTCGGGTCGGGTTGATCCGAACCCGATCCGACCCGATTCGGATTAAAAAATTAAATCCGTACCCGATTTGTTTAACTTCGAATCATGTCGGGACAATAATTGATGGGAGCGGGGTGCGTTCGCACCTCTTTGAACCAAAAAAATGGTTCGAAAGGTGCGCGAGCCGTTGATTTTGCATTGAGATTCATACTTTTAACATACCTCGAGCTCCGAGATTCGTATTTTCAATGATCATTACAAATCTCGATGTAAAATCAACGGCTCGCGCATCATTCGAATTAATTTTTTAATTCAAACGGGTGCGACCGTACCCGCTTCCATAATTGACACCTGGATCAATTCTCTTCAGAGGCGCATCGGGCAAAGTCAAATTTCTCCGAATACTCACAAAATTTTAATTGGTAGAATTACCCTCCAAGACTGAGTTGACTAAATCCTATATTTTGGACACACTCCCCGTATTTATTCTCGAACTCCAAAAATATGAAGGCAACTATAAATATGATAAAATACTCACATTATATTTGTAAAAAATATGCTGGTATATATGCATTGGGTAATGTCAATACATATCTAATATGTATTCAACAAAATATATGTTAATTTTTTTTACTAAATAGCTAGTTTATTTTGTAATTATTGATGCAATAAATTTATAGTAAAAAAATTAAGTTCATGATTTAAAATGTTAGCTTGACCAAAAATCAACAAAATAAATTAATTGATAAGAATATGATTGTTCTTTTAAAGAAACATATGAATTATGTATGATTTATATCACATAACATATATCATTGAATCTTTTTATATTATTAAAAATAAATGAAAGGGGAGCATGGCCTGCCAAAAAAATTCCTGTTAGATAGAAAAAAAAATCGCAAGATTTTTTTAATATTTTAGAAGCTTTAGATTTTATTTTTAGAATAATTTTTATGTCTTTGTAATGATAATGATTGTTAAGTTATATTTGACGTACCTATATGACAAGTTGTTTGGCATTCCCTGTACAACAAAATGTAACAGAAAATATACGTCAAATAATTTGATGAAATTTCTAATTTTGTGTTTTGGAAAAATGGGATTAGATAAAGCAATAAAATTTTCTTGTCGCTGCAATTCAAAAATATTTAATTAAAATAGTTCTTTGGACCATTAAATAATTGAAGTCGCAAGCTGGTCTTATACATGAATTAAATACCCATGATCCGATTTTTGTTTGAAACATTTATTAAAAACCTACAAATTAATGCGAGAATTGTATAAGTAGTGTGTGACAGTATAGAGATGGGCAATTTTATGGTTTGCCCTTCTTCACAAAATTATATATATATTATTTTGGAATATTACACAGGACCTGGTGGACGATTGGAGGGGGTCAGCTGACTCCCCCTAAATCATAGTGGATCCGGCCATGCTCGGGTGCTATTAACAGAAACAAATCATTATTGCTCTTAACTAAAAGATTTACTCTATCATATCTAAATTTAAATTTATACTTCTCAATAATTTTTTATATTAAAATATTATAGGGTCCGACTACGGTGCTTTGCAAAGCACAAGAACGTTGTGTTATTTGTGCTCTATTCTCCATTTCAAGTCAGAAATGATCGATCTGAACCATTCAATTTAATCTTCATATCAAAATCTATTAGGAAATTAAATTTTATATTTTTTAGAATTTTTTTGCTATTTTTTCTGATGAGGAGAAAATGACTCGATCTGAGAATTCTGGTTCATCCAAAAATGACGGTTTTCCCCCTATCCAAAAAAATAGCAAATAAATTTTAAAAAATATAAAATTTGGTTTACTAATAGATTTTGATATAGAGATTAGATTGAGCAATTTGGATCGATCATTTCTGACTTGAAATGAAAAATAGAGCGCAAAGCACACAACGCTCTTGTGCTTTGCAAAGCACCGTAGCCTAATTATATATATATATATATATATATATATATATATATATATATAGTTGTACTATGGTGCTATGCATAGTACGGATTGCCTCTGTGCTATGCATATCTAATTGTAGACCAAATTTTAGATTTTTTAGATTTTTTTTACTATTTTTTAAAATAATTAAAAAATCACCTCTTTTGAATGGCTCGTAATAAGTAAATTAAGTGATTTTCTATCTATTTTGAAAAATAGTAACAAAATTCTAAAAAATATAAAAGTCAGTCTACATCGAGATATTCATATAAAAAATATTTTATATAGTTCGAATCGATCATATAAACTTTAAAAATGAAGAACTGCTCCATAGCACGAGAACGATCCGTGCTATGCATAGCACCATAGCCCAACTCTCTCTATATATATTTTTAATTAGGAATACTGATGTAGTCGGTGCTCTAACACTCTAGCTTTACTCAAGAAATTATATCAATAAATGAAAAATACTTAAGTAATGAGATTCAAATGCTCAAGGTAACAATTGTAAATGAAAAAATAATTATATTTGAAGAGATACTTAAGTTACAAATTTAATTTGAATTTAATAACATGTATTTTTTTTAACCAGTCGGGTCGGTTGGCAGCAAAAAGAACCTTTTATACAAATATTTAAAAATTAAAGTAATATCTATAATTTTTTATTTTTTGTTTCTTGACCTTGCTTATTAGGAGCGACACTTTATTTAAAAGGATACAAACTCTTGAAAATGAATATTTTTTGCAATTTTGACAGTACATTTATAAATTAATTTTCAGAAAATTTGTAAGGTATAAATTTATGTTCCTATAGTGTATCAAATTTCATACAATTTTGATGTCATATAGTAATATAATTTCATAATTGTCATTAAATATGAAGTGTTTTTAATTTTTTTTATTATTTGATGTACGATGAAACTTGTATCAAATTTTTTTTATTTGCATCATATAAGCTGATGGGGTATAATGATTTGAATAACAAAACAGATAAATTTGTTATTCCGATGCCGAGTGCGAGATGGAGAATGAACGGTCCGGATTGAGCTCCATCTCTTCGGCGATAATCTGGTTTGCCTAGGTTCGTGCACGGATTTACGTTCAATAATACCTGTTGCTTTCCCCTCAACATGTCTTCGTTCGTTCGTTCGTGATCGCTGAGAGCTCGTCTCGCGCCTGGACCTCTCCACTCGTCCGGATTGCAATTTTAGTTGTCTTCAGAACATGTACTTTCTTGGAGTTGGGTAGCTTAATTAGACTCCCATCTTTAAACATGTAATTTCTTATTACTATATATACGGTGTGGCTTTGTCATTTACCGTCTATTCAACAAAGTTACAAATATAATTGGGTCTGTTTGGATTGACAAAGATAGTGCAACTTCAAAAATAGCACAACTATTTTAATAGTGGTATCATCCAAACACTAACTAATATGTTAGTTTAGTAGAATTGTGAGGATGCAAATGTAGTGATATTAATAAAAAATAATCTAAGTATATTTTTTATCTATTCCTTTGATAATTTTAAATAAAATAATAATCACTGTTATTAAATAAAATAATTATTGATAATGTTGTATAATATTATTAATTAATATTGAACAAAATAACAATAAGTAATAATAAAATAATAACTAATAATAAAAAATAATAGTACATCAAATAATAATCACTGATATTAAATATGTACTACTATTATACAAATTAGAAATAAATAAAAGTAAATAAAATAATAATGGCTAATATTAGATAAATAATAATAATTAATAATAGTATAAAGATTGACTAAATAATAATAACTAATAGTTAATAATAATCAAAATAATAATTAACCAATATTGTAAAGTTATATTAAAAAAGTATTAATACAAAATTAGATATAACAAAAATAAATCATTATTAATTATAATGACTAAAATAATTATCAGCGTATTGCATAAAATAATAATCAATAAAAATAATAATAATTAATTTTAATATGAAATAAAATAATAATCATATATAATATAAAATAATAATCATATATTTTAATATGTCCCCAATGTTGCAAGTCTTTGGGCTGTGTAGTATATATTATAATTGCCCCTACAATTCAGTATTAAACAAAATTATCATATATAATATATACAGTGCAGCATTTACATATGTACTTAATCTATATATATAATCTTTTAAGGACTAAAATCCCATATGCTCTCTCCCAAACTTGATGAGCATTGTGAAATTGCTCTTAATCTATAAGAAAATAACATATCTATACATTTCTTTGTTGTTGTTGTTATTATAAAAAAAAATTTCACATTTGAAAATTTATTGTCAAAAAATCCCTTGTCAAGAGATCCCTCCCCTTCTTTTAAATTCATCATCTCAAAGGGAAAAAAAATCAAATGATATAACTTCGAATTTAGGAAATTCTTATTGATGCATTGATTTTATTTGAATGATAAGATTATGATTTATCGATTATTATAGTTGGTTCAATAAGTAGGTCAAGCATAATGGGCGGATTCTCGGTTAGTATATCCTGATTTCTCTTATTTGGAGATCAATAAATTTCCATCAAAATTTTGTCCAATACCAAAATTTTATGTTTTTTCAATATCAACTATTTTTCGCATTTTTTAATTTTTCTATAAAATGTTAACTATTTTTAGAGTTTATTACATATGTCAAGAATACTATATTTTAAATTTGAACTATTTTTAAACGTCGGTAAGATTGTAAATTATAATAGATACTAGTTTTCTATGAATGCACGAAGGTAGCTTGTTTCAAATATATATATAATAAATTGGAGGTGATCGTCTATTAGAATCACCACCATTCTCTCTTGCTCTCCCACGCTATACTCCTCCTATTTGAAACCACGCCCGTCGCTTGTTCGGGTTGTGTTGCAGATCCAATCGATCTAGCTTTGCTCCTTCCTGCCTCCATCTCCCCTGCACTACTACGATCGCCTCTCTCTTTCACCCTTCTCTCCTTCGTTTGTTGGATGAAGGACAAAAAATCTGGTAAGTCTCTCTTTTCAAAATAGATAGTCATGTAGCAACTTTCTCAACCACTATTTCGCTTTTTCTGATTCGATTTTGTTAGATCTAAAAGTCCCATGATGAAGCGACTAATTAATATGTTCCTTATTGTATTCGCTTCTTTTTTTTAGAATAATTTTTTTGTTATGTGTATGAATGAAAAACATTACTCAAACTAAGAGTTTCCTAGTTACAGCAATCAATCTAAGCTGTTTTTAGAATATCAATATTTGCACACAAACAAAAAAAAGAAAAGAAACACGATATAGGTCATTTTGAAAAGGAAAATTTTTGACACTAGGTAACCAATTTCTGAGCATATTTTGTTTTTATATGACTTGACCTTCTCTTTTGACCCCTTTGTTTCCTTTATATCCAAAATATAAGCAGAGACCAGCATCATGATATAATTGATTTTATGCAAAATACAAGGCAGAGACCAGCATTATGAAATAATTTATTAATTTTTCAGGTTGTGAAAGATTTTAGAAGTTATAAATGTGATTAATTGTCCGCACTTACAGCTCGAATAAGAAATACAATGCAGCATCAATGCAGGCTGGTCTAACATCACCGCAAATCTCGTGTCCCATCCCTTTCAAATTCTGTCAAAATCCTAGCACTATGTCCCTCCTGTTAGAAATTTTAACTGTTATGGCCATGATCCTCTAGTGAACCCTAAACATAAATTAAGTTACCTTGATCCATGCTGTCAGTCTTCCAGAGAGACATAACCCCGTTGATCACCAGACTCCTTTAGCCTTCCAGCGATCTTCCTCTAATCCGATGGAGTGATTGAGAGGACCGGTATCAGACAGTTTCTTCTCTTCTGGAACAGTATTAAGAGAGAGAGAGAGAGATCTGAATCTATTGGAAATGAAGGGGTGCCAGAAAGTGGGGAAATGAGATATGTCCAAAACCAACTGTATCCCTGCTTATATATGGACGTCCATATAACGAGTGCCATTATACCTTAACGGGTCCATATCGGATCCAGATTCTCTCTTAACGGGTTCGCCGCTTAATCAAGAAAGTTGTCTATGGTTGTGTTCTCCGGGGACCAATAGCATAATTGTATTATTATCAGACTTTATATAATTCAGACCATCACTAAATCATAAAGTCATTAATACGCATTCTACACATTAAAGGGCCCACTTCTTATGACATATAACAAACTCGATACAGAATTTGATCACTTCATTATGGGTATAATTTGACAGTCCATTTTATAATATATATTTATTACATATAAGCCCATATATGCTGTAATTAATAATAATTAATTCCAACAATCTCCCACTTGGGCTATATGTATCTGAAATATATATATATACTGAATTGAGTACTCTTAACTGTGCTGTCATAACCTTTTATGTCATCATCCAATTTTGTCCATCAATCATATTTATAAGGACTTATGTGTTAGTTTGTAATAATCTTGAAGTCAATAATACGATAAATTTGTTATATAAAGCTTTGTTCATGAATTGGATATTTAAACGATATTTTGTTTCCTTGAGTATTATTGAATTTATGAATCATTCCGAGTTCATGACCGGAATTGTGAAACTTCATAATATAGAATATACTCTTAAAAGTCACTAACCAAGGTAATTAGCAGAACACTAATTAACCGTTATCGTGTTAGTATGTGGATTAAATGATGGTCAAGTTTTACGCACCATAGACAAAGAGTTGTCATTTTAATCACATAGATAGATGTTCTAGGAACATCGTATTTGATAGACCCCGAATGAAACATTAAATGGAATCGTGTTCGTGTCATTAATGTTTTCGTTCGCATTAAATTCTAAAGTATGAGGTATTCATCTTTCCTACATAAGATATGTATGTGTGTGATTTCTACCAAACGTTATCCGTAAAAGGTGGCTATAAAGGTAGCTCTTCGTATACATAACTTATGCGTGAGGAAGAGATGGTTTGCCAAAAGTACTATTGTCCCTCGTATTTCTATACGAGTTATAGCATCATCGGGCCCCTTGATAGAGTAAGATTATCTCGCTAGCAAGATAATTACAAGAGTAATTATATTTGATAATTTACTCAGGATCAAGAAAAGATTAAGTTTGCAAGGATGACACATACCTACCTTGAAACCGATCTCGATAAGCTATGAGACAAAAGAATTAAACACAAGTAAATAGTTTATCGGATCATGATATTGTACAAGACATCATCATCTCGTGTAATTGGATGGTCATAGTGCATTCTCGCCGATGCCTCCTATGATTATAGAAGTTAAAACGGTTTTAACTCTATTTACCAACATAACACGGATCCCGTCGGTCACACCGTATAGAGTTAATCTGAGAATCTTATCGATTAATTATGAATTGTTTATAATTAATAATAAGATGGTTATAATTAATTATATATGATATAATTATATTTGTCATAGAGATGACAAGAAGCAAAAATCGATTGAATTTATAACGTGTGGACACGTCGTATAAATTCGCCGAAACAACAACCGAGAAAAATATAATTGTAGATGACAATTATATATATTTGATTTGGATTTTAAATGTTAATTATGGATTTGAATTATGGGCCAAAGCCCATTTATAATTAAAGTCTTAATTAATAATTAAAAGCCCAAAATCGAAAAAGCCCAAAAAAGCCCAAAAAAAAAGCCCAAAAACCGAAAAGCCCAAAAAGGCCCATGAAAAGCCCATGATGACCTCCAAGGGTATTTTGGTAATTTGTCCAAAAGCCCAAGGGTATTTCGTAATTTGACCAAAAAGCCCAATGGCGTTTTGGTAAATCGATAAACTTTAAGTGGTATTTTCGTCTTTTCACATCAAAACCTCCCTACTATTCATGAGGGCATTTTGGTAATTTGTCAATTCCACTTTTTCTATAAAAGTAGGGGTAGGGTGAGAGAAAAAGTTCCACCAAATCGCTCCACTTTCTCTCTCAGATACTATTGTTTCGTAATTCACGGATCGGCGAATAGTTGTTTTTACGAAAGTTGCGTATTTCGCACATTTGTGAAATGTAATTATCGCGAGTCGTGAATAGTACTATTTCGTCTTTTTCTCGGGTGAATAGTGTTTTTGCGAGAAACCGCGTTTACGTATTTCGGCAAAAGAAATAAACCGCTCGGTTAGTCCCGGTGGATAACCCACAGAGGCATCGACGTTTGGTGCTCCGAGACAAGCCGATTTTCATTCCAATTGAAATTTGGAAGCGAGGTATAACATCTTATATTAATCTATTTAATTGTTAAGTAGATTAATATTTTAGAAATCAATCATGGAGTAGATCAATAAAGGTTTAAAGAGGTGTGTATCTCTCTGTAATCATCCGACACATCACTTTAACCCTAAGCTTAAGTTAGAAGTAAAATAATATTTTACCGTCTTTTGTAAAGGATTAAATGTCTCGTAACTCTCTGCTATTATCCGACATACTTTAATCCCTAACTTAAGTAGAAGTAAAATTTTTGTTCTACTGTCTTTCCGTAGCAACTTGAGCATTAATGGGATTTGGGCATTCCGAATCCCAACAAGGGTATCGCAGCAAAGGCTCTCCCGCCGATTGATTTTCTATAAGGTTATATCTTATGCAAATAAGATGCATATACCCCGTATCGGTTTAATTCTTAGATTTGTAGTTTAAAGTCCAAACCAAATAAAATTGGATTTTCTTGGTTCTGGTCATTCGACTAAGAAAGTTAAATTAGATTTAAGCTTTCTTTATACTTTCTTTACGCTTTCTTTTCGAAAACTTTCGATTGTGTTAAAGTATATCTAAGAATGTGATGAAGCAATAAAGTACCCGAGTAAGAGTCGTTGATCTCCACACATAAAAGATAAGGTGATGTCAAAGAAAGATGGGAAGTGGATACCTTCAGTATTCTTTCGACAAGCCCTTTTACGTGTCCCGATAATCGGCCCAAAAGGAACTTTGTCACGTTACCAAATTACTTTTGCGCTTTCGAAGCATGGCAAATGTAACTCTTTTGCTTTTTCGAAATATTTGGTTATGAAAAGTATATCTATGAATGTGATGAAGCAATAAAGTACCCGAGTAAGAGTCGTTGATTTCCACACCCGAAAGAGATGGTTCGTCTAGGAAAGATTGAATTTAAAGTGGTCCTCGTGACCCCAATCTTTCCCGGGAGCCCCTTTTACGTGTCCCGATAATCGGCCCAAAAGGAACTTTGTCACGTTATCAAATTGCTTTCTCGTACCAAAAAGAATTAATCGTTTTGAAACCATATAAAATGTTTATATGCTTTTTACTAAGTATAAGTAAAGAAGAAAGATATAGCCGCAAAATAAAGAATTGAGAACTCGATAGAAATATACGTGATCGATTCATGTATAAATATATACAAAATGTTTGTATGAACTCGGTAAATTAGATTTATCGCTTTGATTTGAAATGTATCTTATCATAAACACAAAGCTACTCCTATTGGATAGATAGTAGCTATATACGTGATCGATTCATGTATAAAAATATACAAAATGTTTGTATGAACCGGTAAATTAGATTTATCGCTTTGATTTGAAATGTATCTTATCATAAATGCAAAGCTACTCCTATGGATAGATAGTAGCTATATACGTGATCGATTCATATATAAATATATATAAAATGTTTATATGAGCAGTGTAAATTAGATTTATCGTTTTGATATGAAATGTATCTTATCATAGATGCAAAGCTACTTCTATCGATAGATAGTAGTTATATACATGATCGATTCATGTATATATACAAAATATTTGTATGAGCCGGTAAATTGATTTACCGCTTTGATAATAAATGAGTAAATTAGATTTATCATTTTAAGGAACAAAGTGAAAGAATGTTATGTCAAAGAAAGACTGAAAAGGAACTTTCAATGGTCTTTTCGCGTACGTCTTTTCACGTGTTCATAAGTATGTTTAAAGTCACTTAATAAACCGACTAATTATAAATGTGTAAATTAGATTTATCATTTTTAAGAAACCGTGAAGGAAGGTTGTGTCAAAGAAAGACTCGGAAAAGGAACTTTCAAATGGTCTTTCTCGCGTACATCTTTTACGTGTTCGTAAGTTCTGTTTAAAGTCGCTTAACAAACCGATCGCTTACGATGTTAAACCCGAAAAATTAAGTAATATGCCCTACCTACTCGTCCTCGCATATCATTGTTCATCGCGTACGTGACCTACTCGCAGGCGTCACCTTTTACCTTTGGTTTTCGAGGGTTATGTCCGACATAACGAACCAAATAGAGCGAGGTTACTTACCAATGATTTCCAAAACAAGTTTTGGGTTTGGGGCAAAGTTTCGTTAAAACATATGATGTTTAGCGAAACCAAGAATCACATAGAGATGTGATTAGCAAAGAGTTGCTTACCTAAGATAATTAATAAACGAGTTATTCAACAATAACTTGATTATAAGTGAAAATAGGGATCTTGGTCCTAACTACAAACGGGAATAGAATAAATTTGTAGTGGGAGTTTTATTTGGAATAAAACATTACATGAACAAAGCTAAAAATCTTTACATTTTACGTTGTAGCACATGGCTAAAGAAACTCTTACTAATACGTTCCGTGCGCTCATACTAAGACATGAGAAACTCGAGTACGTCCTTAACACACTAATCCCTCGCACAAACTCGCAAGAGGGTCGCACAACAAATGAAGTCACCATGTACAACAAGCACAAAGAAGATGAGCTTGATGTACAAAGTTTCTTGGTCAAGAAATTTAAGGTGACTAAATCTCTCGCCGAGTCATAAGATGACCGAGGGCGGTTTCTTGACACTCACATGCTCCGTATGACGAGCGATGTTGAGTAGTTGGAGAAGCTTAATAGTCCATCGAGCAAAGAGTTTGCTACGGATGTTATCCTAAACTTTTCCTCCTAGCTATTCTAATTTCATCAGAATTATCATATGCTAGGAATGGACAAGAGCTTGCAGGAGCTCCAAGGGATGTTGAGGATCATTGATGGGGAGATGAAGAAGAGTTCTTCTATCCTCGTGATCCAAGAAGGTACGAGGAAGATTAAAAAGATGAAACGCAAAGTGACTCCTAAAGTGGCTACTAAGTACAAGGATAAAGGGAAGATGGTTCCTAATCAGAACACTCCTAAAGCAAAAGCCTCTTCTATCTCTGGCTGCTTTTACTGTCAAAGTAAGGGTCATTGGAAGAGGAACTGCCCTAAGTATCTGGAGATGTAAGGACGGGAAAGGTTCCCAAGACTTCAACTTAAGATATTTTTATTGTTGAAGTTAACGTTGTTACCTCTATTCATGATCGAGTATTGGATATCGGATCATGTGCTCATATTTGTTCAAATATAGAGGCACTAAATAATAGGAGAAAACTACGTAATAAGGAAATACAACTCCGAGTTGGAAACGATGCACAAGTTGGTACTGTAATATTTTAAGTATAGAGTTGTGTTTGCCTAGCGGGTTTATAATGGAACTTGAAAATGTATATTTTGTTCCAAGTATTTTCGTAAACATCATTTCAATCTCATGTTTAGAAATGAATGGTTTCTCTTTTGTTATAAAGGACAATGGTTGTTCTATATACAAAGATGAGTTATATTATGGATCTTCTTTTATGATGAATGATCTTTATATACCGGAAATAGACAAACCTATATTTAACATCAATAAACGACTAAAACATCTCATGAAAGTATGACTTTCATATGGCATTATCGCCTTGGTCATATAAACGAGAAACACATCAAAAGTTACATGAAGTTGGACTTCTTGGTAATTTTAATATTGTGAATCTTGTTTACGTGAAAATGACCAAATTGCCTTTCTCCAAGAAGGGCGAAAGGACAAGTGACTTATTAGCCCTTATACACACAGATGTATGCGACCAATGAGTACTTGTACAAGAAACAATGATCGCTACTTTATCACGTTTATCGATGATTACAAGAGATATGGTTATGTCTACTTGATGAGACATAAGTCCGAATCATTTGAAAAGTTCAAAGAATTCAGATCGAAGTAGAAAATCAACCGAATAAAAGTATTAAGGCCTTACTGCTAGACCGTGAAGGCGAATACTTAAGTTATGAGTTTATAATGTACTTAAAAGAATGTGGGATAGTCTCACAACTCACACCTCCGGAACGCCACAATGGAATGGTGTTTCGAGAGGAGGAATCGAACTCGTTAGACATGGTTCGTTCCATGATGAGTAATACCACACTCCCAAAAATATTTTGGGGGGCACGCACTAGAAACTCGCTACACTAATAATAAATAGGGTTTCATCCAAGTCGTAGAAAAGACTCCATATGAGTTATGGTTTGGTAAGGTACCAAATATGTCTTATCTTAAAATTTGGGGTTGCAAGGTATTTGTCAAACGTTCGACTTTCGACAAACTTGGACCCAAAGTCGACAAATGCTTTTTCGTAGGGTATCCTAAGGAAACGAAAGGATATTACTTCTATATCATCCGAGAACAAGATAATTGTTGCTCGTCATGGTATATTTTTGGAGAAAGAGTTTCTCGCAAAAGGAAGTAGTGGGAGTAATGTAATACTTGAAGAAATTCAAGATACATCACACAATACAATATCCGATACCGATCGATAAACCCACCACTTGATTCTTCTGGCTAACGAGCATTTGGAAGAACCAAATCTACAAATAGTTGTGGAAGAAGTTCTAGTCCCGAGCTCATCTACTTCAACGCAAGTTGAAATAGAACTAAATCCGCATACCGATGTGGATGAAGTTCGACACCAAGAACAAGTGCTACGAAGGTCACATAGATGTCCGTGCACCCGAAAGGTACATGGGACCGCATGAAGTCTCGCATTTGATGCCGAAGATCCTCCGACCTATGCGAAGCAAATGGATAGACCCGACTCGATAAATGGTCGGAGGCCATGAGATCCGAAATACAACCCATGTATGACAACAAGGTTTGGAACCCGGTCGCACCACTTGTTGGGGTAAAACCCATAGCTAACAAGTGGGTTTTTTAAAAGAAAAACAGGCATGGATGATAATATGACTGTTTACAAAGTACGGCTAGTAGCGAAAGGTTTCAAGCAAATTCTCGACGTAGATTATGATGAAACTTTTTCGTCCGTAGCTATGTTTAAGTCAATTCGGATGTTCCTAGCAATTATCGTATTTCATGATTATGAAATATGGCAGATGGATGTCAAAACCGCCTTCCTAAATGGAAATTTGGAAGAGGACGTGTATATGATATGTACCCCATAAGTTTTGAGGATCCAAAGAATGTCGGGAAGTTATGCAAGCTTCTCGATCCATTATGGATGAAGCAAGCATCACGGAGTTGGAATCTTTGATTTGACGAAGAAGTCAAACAGTTTGACTTCGTCAGATGCGAAGAAGAACATTGTGTATACAGGAAAACTAGTGGGAGTGTCATCGCTATTTTAATCCTCTATGTGGACGATATACTCTTAATGGAAATAATATTCCCCTATTGCAATCACCAAATCTTCATTAAAGAAAGTGTTCTCAATGAAAGATTTGGGCGAGACTGTCTATATACTAGGCATAAAGATCTATAGAGATAGATCTAAGAGACTTATTGGATTAAGTCAAAGTACATACATTGATAAAGTGTGAATCTGTTCAAAGACGCAGAATTCTAAGAAAAGATTTCGCCAATGAATCATGGTGCACAACTTAGCAAGACTCTGTCCATTGACAATCGATGAGCAAAGCATAATGAGTAGAGTACCATATGCTTCGGCTATTGGCTCTATCATGTACGCCATGTTGTGCACTCGCCCCGATGTCTCGTACGCTTGGAGTGTGACGAGTAGATATCGTGCTAATCCATGCTAGAGCACCGGAATGCCGCAAAGAATATCTTTAAGTACTTAAGAAGAACTAAGGATATGTTTCTCATCTACGTGCCGACTTGAGCTCGTGAGCTCGTGGTAAGTGGTTACACGACGTTATCACCTCATATGAAAAATTATAAATAGAGGTGACGTAAAGATTTGTAAAATTGACACAATGCGCAACACAAACTCGATCCACTTACAAGATCTCTACCTCAAGCCAAGCACTAGTTGCACATATCTTCTATGGGTTTGAGACACATAGAGATTGGTCGTGGATTTTTCTTTAAATCTTAGAGATTTATAGAATAAAGATATTTGTATAAGGCAGTAGCTCAATATGATGACTCCAAGGTTTAAGTGGGAGATTGTTAGTTTGTAATAATCTTGAAGTCAATAATACGATAAATTTGTTATATAAAGCTTTGTTCATGAATTGGATATTTAAACGATATTTTGTTTCCTCGAGTATTATTGAATTTATGAATCATTCCGAGTTCATGACTCGGAATTGTGAAACTTCATAATATAGAATATACTCTTAAAAGTCACTAACCAAGGTAATTAGCAGGAACACTAATTAACCGTTATCAAAGTTAGTATGTGGATTAAATGATGGTCAAGTTTTACGTAGCACCATAGACAAAGAGTTGTCATTTTAATCACATAGATAGATGTTCTAGGAACATCGTATTTGATAGACCCCGAATGAAACATTAAATGGAATCGTGTTCGTGTCATTAATGTTTTCGTTCGCATTAAATTCTAAAGTATGAGGTATTCATCTTTCCTACATAAGATATGTATGTGTGTGATTTCTACCAAACGTTATCCGTAAAAGGTGGCTATAAAGGTAGCTCTTCTAAGATACATAACTTATGCGAGGAAGAGATGGTTTGCCAAAAGTACTATTGTCCCTCGTATTTCTATACGAGTTATAAGATCATCGGGCCCTCGATAGAGTAAGATTATCTCGCTAGCAAGATAATTACAAGAGTAATTATATTTGATAATTTACTCAGGATCAAGAAAAGATTAAGTTTGCAAGGATGACACATACCTACCTTGAAACCGATCCGATAAGCTATGAGACAAAAGAATTAAACACAAGTAAATAGTTTATCGGATCATGATATTGTACAAGACATCATCATCTCGTGTAATTGGATGGTCATAGTGCATTTCGCGCGTATGCCTCCTATGATTATAGAAGTTAAAACGGTTTTAACTCTATTTACCAACATAACACGGATCCTCGTCGGTCACACCGTATGAGTTAATCTGAGAATCTTATTGATTAATTATGAATTGTTTATAATTAATAATAAGATGGTTATAATTAATTATATATGATATAATTATATTTGTCATAGAGATGACAAGAAGCAAAAATCGATTGAATTTATAACGTGTGGACACGTCGTATAAATTCGCCGAAACAACAACCGAGAAAAATATAATTGTAGATGACAATTATATATATTTGATTTGGATTTTAAATGTTAATTATGGATTTGAATTATGGGCCAAAGCCCATTTATAATTAAAGTCTTAATTAATAATTAAAAGCCCAAAATCGAAAAAAGCCCAAAAAAGCCCAAAATCAAAAAGCCCAAAAACCGAAAGCCCAAAAAGGCCCATGAAAAGCCCATGATGACCTCCAAGGGTATTTTGGTAATTTGTCCAAAAGCCCAAGGGTATTTCGTAATTTGACCAAAAAGCCCAATGGCGTTTTGGTAAATCGATAAACTTTAAGGGTATTTTCGTCTTTTCACATCAAACCTCCCTACTATTCATGAGGGCATTTTGGTAATTTGTCAATTCCACTTTTTCTATAAATAGTAGGGGTAGGGTGAGAGAAAAAGTTCCACCAAATCGCTCTACTTTCTCTCTCAGATACTATTGTTTCGTAATTCACGGATCGGCGAATAATAGTGTTTTTACGAAAGTTGCGTATTTTCGCACATTTGTGAAACAGAATTATCGCGAGTCGTGAATAGTACTATTTCGTCTTTTCTCGGGTGAATAGTGTTTTTGCGAGAAACCGCGTTTACGTATTTCGGCAAAAGAAATAAACCGCTCTCGGTTAGTCCCGGTGGATAACCTACAGAGGCATCGACGTTTGGTGCTCCGAGACAAGCCGATTTTCATTCCAATTGAAATTTGGAAGCGAGGTATAACATCTTATATTAATCTATTTAATTGTTAAGTAGATTAATATTTTAGAAATCAATCATGGAGTAGATCAATAAAGGTTTAAAGAGGTGTGTATCTCTCGTAATCATCCGACACATCACTTTAACCCTAAGCTTAAGTTAGAAGTAAAATAATATTTTACCGACATACTTTAATCTTTTGTAAAGGATTAAATGTCCGTAACTCTCTGCTATTATCCGACATACTTTAATCCCTAACTTAAGTAGAAGTAAAATTTTTGTTCTACTGTATTCGCTTTTCCGTTATGTTGAGCATTAATAAGGGATTTGGGCATTCCGAATCCCGACCAACATCTTGATATAATTGATTTTATGCAAAATACAAGGCAGAGAACAACATTATGAAAATTAAGTTTATCAGTTTATCAGAATCCAGAAATATTTCAGAAATTGATTGGTCAACACAGTAATTTTCGAATTGTATATGATTAATTGTTGTATTACATGATTATGTTAAGAAAATACGAATTTCTGATCTGTATTCCGCTGCGATTATTTTTGAATCATGTCAAGATCAAATATTGTTGGTTATCTGGACCGCCACAGTTAGGAAGCCCGTTCAGTATTTTCATGCCTAACTCTTTTTTGAAGAAGGATTATGAGATAGTATGACAATGTTGCCTTGTGTGAAACTTGTAATGCATGAATGATTGATGTGTGTAAGCGGCTTAAGGTGCTAATTAATTATTTTTATTTTGGTGGCTTGAATGTCACATAATTTTCATTTATTATTAGGATAGTAATTTGGTAAGAATGAGATATTTACATTAAGCATAGGATAATGGCTTGTGAAGAGGATTCTTACGAAGGAGATCATCATGCCTTGGGTCATACTATCTCGCTTATGAATTGTTTATGTTGGTTGTTGTTTATTCGGTATTGATTGCATGAACCCATGAATTGATATTTAGGTTAAGCCAACATATTTGAGAAATTTATTTGGATAATGTTAAATTATTATGAAGGCTTCAGATAAAATACATTTTTTGAAATAATTAACAAAATTATTATCTTACCAAAGTAAGCTCTTATATTGGCGTTAATTATTTTTCAAAACTTGTATACGGACAATATACATATAATATTTGATTTTTGGACTATCCCAAAGGAAAGACAACAATCACTTATTATATGTAAACAGATTGTAGTAATATATAGGTAATGGTCAATAAGTTTTATGTGTGATTAGTTGATTGACCCAAAGGAAGATTGACTAATTGACATCAAATGGACCTTTATATATCATTATTACGCCTAATTATCTAAGAATAATAATTGATTCCAAAGAACACTTATTATTTGAGGATACTTAGTTGATGGAATATGCCTTATTTTGATTTAATATTATAATTCAGACATTTGATTTGTTATATTACATATATTTTTCAGCAAAGATTACTGATCTTACTGCCGGCATCAATGGCATTCTGATGCTTACGGGTTCTAATTATAAGGAATGGAAAGATTCCTTAGAGATTATTCTTGGGTGTCTTGATTTAGACATAGCGTTACAGCAAGCTAAACCACCTGTACCTGCTGCAGATAGTCCTGACAATGTTCAGAATGCGCATGCACGGTGGATGAGGTCAAATCGCTTGTGTCTTAAGGTCATGCAAAGGACTATTCATAAAAGTTTTAGGGGACCTGTTTCTGATTCCACTCTGGCCTTGGACTATCTTAAGGAACTTGAGCAGATGTTTGTTAGGAATAAGAAGGCTAAAATAGGCATTCTGTTAAACAAACTCTGCACAATGAAGTACAATGGCAGAAGTAATGTCAGGGAGCACATTCTTGAAATGATGAATACCGCTTCAAAATTGAAGGCTCATAAACTGGACATATCGGAAGATATGTTGGTCTATTTGTCTCTCAACTCTCTTCTCACTTCTTTTGGGCAGTTCAAGATGAGCTATAACTGTCAGAATGAATCATGGACGGTCAATGAGCTCATATCGCACTGTGTTCAGGAGGAAGAACGTTTGAAGACGGACAAGAGCGAGAGTGCAAACATTGCTTCCACATCTAAAGGAAAAGGGAAACAGAAACGTAAAATCAATTCAGATGCTGCGACTACAAGTTCGTAGAAGAAACCCACTAAGGACAAGAAACCGGTTATCAAGACAGAGCCGGATAAGGAAAAGAAAGGGTATTTCTTTTGTGGATCTGAAGGGCACATGAAGAAAAATTGTACCAATTATCACGCATGGCGTGCAAGGAAAGGTAATTTTTCTCTTGTTTGTGAAGAAGTTAATTCAGTTTCAGTTTTAGTTTCAATAGACACATGGTGGATAGATTCGGGTGCAACAACTCACATATCTGTGTCTATGCAGGGTTGTCGAAATTACCGTAGGCCAAGAGATGGTGAAAGATACATCTATGTAGGCGATGACAATAAGGCAGAAGTTGAAACCATAGGGCATTTTAGATTACTTATGAAAACTGGTTTATATTTGAATTTGTATGATACTTTTGTTGTGTCGTCTTTTAGACGGAACTTAATTTCTATTTCTGCATTGGACAAATTAGGTTTTTCTTGTTCATTTGGAGATGGAAAATTTAGTTTGTATCGACACTCCAATATGATTGCTTCTGGTTTTCTGTCTGTTATGGATAATCTTTATGCTTTAGATACTATTACTTCCTATAATGAGACCTTGAATAATGAAACTCGAAATGTTAGACAAAAATTAACACATCAGGATTCAGCTGCACTTTGGCACAAGCGTTTAGGTCATATTTCTCAACAGAGAATTGCACGTCTTGTTCAAAGTGAAATCCTGCAGCCCTTGAACATGTCGGACCTTGGTCCGTGCATTGAATGTGCTAAGGGCAAACAAACAATCATGCGTAAGTATACAGCCAATCGTATGACGGATGTTCTTGAGCTGATACATATGGATATATGCGGACCATTCCCTACAGCAACTAGGAATGGTCATGTATATTTTATCAGTTTCATTGACGATTATTTTAGATATGGCTATATATATTTAATTAAAGAAAAGGCTCAAGCTTTGAACACATTTGAATCATTCAAGTCTGAAGTCGAGTTACAACTCAACGAAAGGATTAAAGGCGTCAGATCAGATCGTGGTGGTGAATATTACGGTCGCTCTGACGGCTCGGGAGAGCAACGTCCAGGGCCTTTTGCTAAATTCTTGGAGGATAATGAGATTGTGCCACAGTATACAATGTCGGGTTCACCGGCAATGAACGGTGTAGCTGAAAGACGCAATCGAACATTAATGGAGATGGTGCGAAGCATGATTTCTCATACATCGCTTCCATTGAACCTCTGGGGAGAAGCACTTAAGACAGCAGTATACATTTTGAATCGGGCCGACTAAGGCAAAGACAAACAAAACTCCATATGAGTTGTGGACCTGGACGAAAATCTAGTCTCCAACATTTTAGAATTTGGGGTTGTCAAGTGAAGCTCGGCCTTATAGGCCATAAGAGAAGAAGTTGGATGATGAAAGGATCTAGTTATTTGCTATTTTATCGGATATGCAGAAAGGTCCCGTGGGTACAAATTTTATGATCCCACTAATAGAATAATTTTTGAGACAAATACGTTAAGTTCTTTGAGGATGTTATGGTTCAGAGGGGAAATACAAATCAAATTGTCTTTGAAGAATCACGGGATTCTCTTATACGAGAGGCACCCACATCGGTACCAATTGTAATAAGGATATCGAAGACTCATTGGTTCCCGAACCCACATCGTGGTGAATGAACCTATAGTCAATGAACCTCCGAAATAGAAGAGAATGCGGAACAAGACAATGTTGATGTTGATGAGGAACCTATACCACCTCAAGAACCTCAAGAAGCTGTGCCTTTAAGACGATCCATCAGAGAGAGAAGAAGCGCAATATCTAATGATTATATTGTGTTCCTTCAAGAAAATGAATTCAACGTTAGCATGATGGAGGATGATCCTATCACTCTCCGTCAGGCTTTAGAAAGTGTGAATTCTCATAAATTGACCAAAGCTATGGATGAAGAAATAAAATCAATGTATGACAACAACGTCTGGGATATCGTCCATTTACCTCAAGGTGTGAAACCTATTGGTTGCAAATGGATATTTAAGACCAAAAAGGATTCAGAAGGTAATGTGGAAAGATATAAAGCATGACTAGTTGCTAAGAGATTTACACAGAAAGAAGGTATTGACTTTACGGAAACTTTCTCGCCTGTGTCAACGAAAGATTCTTTTAGAATTATCATGGTTTTAGTGGCACACTTTGACCTTGAGTTACATCAGATGGACGTTAAGACTGTATTTCTCAATGGCGACATTGATGAATGCATTTATATGTCACAACCACCGAATTACGAGTCTGATGACTCAAAACAGATGGTTTGCAAATTAAAGAAGTCTATCTATGGACTCAAACAAGCGTCTCGTCAGTGGTATTTCAAATTTCATCAAGTAATTATCTCATTCGGATTTGAGCCTAACTTGGTGGATGAATGTATATATCACAAGTTCAGTGGGAGTAAGTTTGTATTTTTGATTTTATATATTGATGACATATTGCTTGCCAGTAACGATAAAAAATTGATGCATGAAACTAAGAAATTTCTTTCCAAACATTTTGACATGAAAGATCTTGGTGAAGCATCGTATGTGTTAGGCCTTAAAATACACAGAGATCGAAATAAGGGTATTTTAGGACTTTCACAACAGGCATATATCGATAAAGTTCTCAAACTATATGGTATGGAAAATTGTAAACTAGGAAATACCCCTGTTGCTAAAGGAGACAAGTTTAGTCTTGATCAGTGCCCAAAAACAAAACTCGAGAAATCAAAAATGCATCAGATTCCATATGCTTCCTTGATAGGAAGTCTTATGTATGCTCAAGTGTGTACGCGTTGCGTATATCACAGGAATGCTTGGTTGCTATCTCAGTAATCCTGGTATGAATCACTGGAAAGCAGCCAAAATGGTACTAAGGTACTTGCAAAGAACGAA
Organism: Schoenoplectus tabernaemontani; assembly: GCA_037127355.1. Classification (NCBI taxonomy): domain Eukaryota; kingdom Viridiplantae; phylum Streptophyta; class Magnoliopsida; order Poales; family Cyperaceae; genus Schoenoplectus; species Schoenoplectus tabernaemontani. The sequence continues at coordinate 19,572,779 of CM073744.1, read as the reverse complement.
GAATCACATGTTAACATATCGGCGATCAGACAAGCTTGAGGTCATTGGGTATACTGATTCCGACTTTGCGGGTTGTATGGATAGCTTAAAGTCAACATCCGGTTATATTTTTATGTTGGCTGGAGGAGCTATTTCTTGGAGGAGTGCAAAGCAATCCATGATTGCCTCCTCCACCATGGCAGCTGAATTCATTGCGTGTTTCGAGGCATCGAACCATGGAATATGGCTAAGAAACTTTGTCACAGGGCTGCGCATTGTGGATACTATTAAGTTACCACTTAAGTTATATTGTGACAATAGTTCAGCAGTGCTGTATTCTAACAACAACAGGAGCTCGTCGAAATCCAAACATATCGACATTAAGTTTCTTGCTGTGAAGGAGAGAGTTCAGAGTGGACTTATAAGTATTGAGCATATTGGTACAGCTTCCATGCTAGCAGATCCACTAACTAAAGAATTGATACCCAAATAGTTTCATGAGCATGTCGCTCATATGGGTATATATGTTACAGAGGATTATTAGGTTGAGTGGGAGTTTGTACTTGTATTTCATTTTTTATGTTTTATATGATATACTTTTTTCAGATATCATGCAGTAGTTCTTATATGATATTCTGTGATTTTGTATGTATCATGCAGTTATTCAGTTTTATAAACACTCTGAGCTTATAATCGACCTCAAATTCAGATTGATTAAGGTGACCAAATTGAAAATAGTCATGTGGATCACATTGCATGTAATTTTCAAACTACACATCCCCTTCATGATTCATGTTATTCAGTTATGTTTATATCGTGATTTGTGTTAGTTTAGTTTCACTTTATGAGACGAATACTACATAAGTCCTTATAAATATGATTGATGGACGAAATTGGATAATGACATAAAAGGTTATGACAGCACAGTTAAAAGTACTCAATTCAGTATATATATATATATTTCAGATACATATAGCCCAAGTGGGAGATTGTTGGAATTAATTATTATTAATTACAGCATATATGGGCTTATATGTAATAAATATATATTATAAAATGGACTGTCAAATTATACCCATAATGAAGTGATCAAATTCTGTATCGAGTTTGTTATATGTCATAAGAAGTGGGTCCTTTAATGTGTAGAATGCGTATTAATGACTTTATGATTTAGTGATGGTCGAATTATATAAAGTCGATAATAATACAATTATGCTATTGGTCCCTGGAGAACACAACCATAGACAACTTTCGATTAAGCAAACGAACCCGTTAAGAGAGAATGCGGATCCGATATGGACCGTTAAGGTATATCGCACGCACTCTGTTATATGGACGTCCATATATAAGCGCGGGGATACGATTGGTTTTGGACATATCTCATTTCCCCACTTTTCGGCACCCCTTCATTTCCAATGATTCGAGATCTCTCTCTCTCTCTTAATCTTGTTCCGAGAAGAGAAGAAAGCGTCGGATCCGGTCCTCTCAATCACTCCATCGGATTAGAGGAAGATCATTTGGAAGGCTAAAGAGTGCGGTGATCAACGGTGTTATGTCTCTCGGAAGATCGACGGCATGGATCAAGGTAACTTAATTTATGTTTAGGGTTCACTAGAGGATCATGGCCATAACAGTTAAAATTTCTAACGGGAGGGACATAGTGCTAGGATTTTGACGAGAATTTGAAAGGGATGGGACACGAGATTTGCGGTGATGTTAGACCAGCCTGCATTGATGCTGCGTTGTATTTCTTATTCGAGCTGTAAGTGTAGACAATTAATCACATTTATAACTTCTAAAATCTTTCACAACCTGAAAAATTAATAAATTATTTCATAATGCTGGTCTCTGCCTTGTATTTTGCATAAAATCAATTATATCATGATGCTGGTCTCTGCTTATATTTTGGATATAAAGGAAACAAAGGGGTCAAAAGAGAAGGTCAAGTCATATAAAAACAAAATATGCTCAGAAATTGGTTACCTAATGTCAAAAATTTTCCTTTTCAAAATGACCTATATCGTGTTTCTTTTCTTTTTTTTGTTTGTGTGCAAATATTGATATTCTAAAAAACGACTTAGATTGATTCTTTGTAACTAGGAAACTCTTAGTTTGAGTAATGTTTTTCATTCATACACATAACAAAAAAATTATTCTAAAAAAAAGAAGCGAATACAATAAGGAACATATTAATTAGTCGCTTCATCATGGGACTTTTAGATCTAACAAAATCGAATCAGAAAAAGCAAAATAGTGGTTGAGAAAGTTGCTACATGACTATCTATTTTGAAAAGAGAGACTTACCAGATTTTTTGTCCTTCATCCAACAAACGAAGGAGAGAAGGGTGAAAGAGAGAGGCGATCGTAGTAGTGCGAGGGAGATGGAGGCGGGGAAGGAGCAAAGCTAGATCGATTGGATCGCAACACACGGCCGAACAAGCGACGGGCGTGGTTTCAAATAGGAGGAGTATAGCGTGGGAGAGCAAGAGAGAATGGTGGTGATTCTAATAGACGATCACCTCCAATTTATTATATATATATTTGAAACAAGCTACCTTCGTGCATTCATAGAAAACTAGTATCTATTATAATTTACAATCTTACCGACGTTTAAAAATAGTTCAAATTTAAAATATAGTATTCTTGACATATGTAATAAACTCTAAAAATAGTTAACATTTTATAGAAAAATTAAAAAATGCGAAAAATAGTTGATATTGAAAAAACATAAAATTTTGGTATTGGACAAATTTTTGATGGAAATTTATTGATCTCCAAATAAGAGAAATCAGGATATACTAACCGAGAATCCGCCCATTATGCTTGACCTACTTATTGAACCAACTATAATAATCGATAAATCATAATCTTATCATTCAAATAAAATCAATGCATCAATAAGAATTTCCTAAATTTGAAGTTATATCATTTGATTTTTTTCCCTTTGAGATGATGAATTTAAAAGAAGGGGAGGGATCTCTTGACAAGGGATTTTTTGACAATAAATTTTCAAATGTGAAAAAAAAATTATAATAACAACAACAACAAAGAAATGTCGATCCGTAACCCGGTCGGATCGGGATATGAGTCAAGATTTTTTTACCCGAATATAATTAAATTGGGTTCATATTAGATTCGGATCGAATAAAAAAAATAATAATGACCCTATCCGACCCCTTTTTGATTGGATCAAGGGTGCTCCCGCTTTTCTTCATGGGACCTTATCGCTTAATCAAGATCTGGAACAGCTCAACTCTTGAAATTTTATGAAGTTAGTGATTTGTCTAAAGCGAAGGGTTTTCTATGCAATTGTTTTGATATTCCTAGAATTGAAGATTGAATTCTTTTGATGATCAACTTTGATTTTATTAGAACAGTCTGATACACAAGTAGTTACAATGAGGTTTATATAGCTATGTTGTTTAACGGTACTGTGTCTAGCGGTACACAATTCTGTACCAATAGGATATTTTAAAGAACAAAGAAATAAAGAAAGATAGAAGTTGTTTTTTCTAGATTAGTAGCTCTCCTTTTTTTTTTTTTTATTTAGCCGATGATGACAATAATCCTCACGGATCCGAGACTACTTTTCTCCATTAATTCTTTATTTTTATCATGTTTCTCAACACTCCCCCTCAAATTTGGATGTAGATACCGAACATCCCTAATTTGCTAATTTATCTTCAAAGAATTTTGAGTTCAATAATTTGATAAAAACATCCACCAACTTATCTCCACTTCTAATGAATGATGTTTTGATTTCTTTTAATTGAATTTTTTTTCTCGAACAAAATGGCAATCAATTTTAATATGCTTTGTTTGTTCGTGAAACATCGGGTTTGAAGCAATGTCTTGCAGTTTGGTTGTCGTAAAATATTTTTATTGGTGCTTGAATTTTTATGCCAATATCTGCAAAAATTTGCTTGATCCAAATTAATTTGTTTGTGGTTGATGCTAAGACTGGATATTCTGCTTCGACATTTGATTGAACCATGTCAATATATTTGCATTTTTTCTTTGGTTTTGTTATTGATCGAACTACCATAAAAAGAACAAGGAAAACTTCATGGTTTCATCACTTATATTTTTTTTAAAAAAAAGTTAGTGCTTGAACTTTTTTTTTAGGACTGAGAGAAGCTGCCAGTGTTATTAGTGTTTAAATTTTCAATTGCACCGACCGAGTTGGTCTTTAAATTTTTTTTTTAAAATATCAAATTGATTTGAAAACTTCTTTAGAAAAATGAAATTAATCCAAACTTTAAAATACATCTCGCTTGTGTTCGATTCGATTTATTTGCACCCTACTTGCAAGTAGGGCATATACTATATATTTGCGCTACGTAGTGGCAGCATATTTAAGTCAAGTATAAATATTTTCAAGTATAGTCCATCTCTAATTCAAATTTTAAAATATATATTTTTGAAAAATATCTATATTTAATACTATGTACAAATATGGTGTACAAAATTTGATGTATAAGAATAATTTCTCAAAATAATATTACTATTTTATATATTCAACTTGATTTGATATGTAATAATAACAACAAAGTGTTCAATTACAAATAAATTGAGATAAGTTAGAAATGAAACCAATCTAAAATTATCAATTATCGAACTCCATTATTTCTGCTAGCGAGGAACTCGTGTTCTTATTATGAAAAGAAGTTTGTGTTTGGATTGGAGTTTTGTAGATGTCTCGAATGTGAAATAAATATAATATAATAGAAACCTCATTCATGACGTTTAGAATAATTGAAAATTAATTTTATTTTATTTTAAAATAATTAAATATCATCTGCTTTCATTTTTTTTCTTAAACGTAATACATGACTAGTTTTAAAAGAGAGCTTAAAAAACAGAAAAAAAAACATATAAATACAAAAATACAAATGTTGCAATATACACAAAATACGTAGTCAACTAAAATTGAAAAGTCAAAAAATAATTATAACTTCACCCTGTCCTTAACAACAACATTAGCATCAGAATCATCATCTAGATAGAAGCGGTGCTCTTCCTCATCATAGGGCCGGAGAGATAAAGGGCTATTGATGTCGACAAACAAAGAGAGACGACCAGAGAAATAGACAACCAAAGATTGAGTTAGATGACTAGAGATGTTGACGGCATGAGAGGCCGACATTATGAGATAAACTCTAGATCTCTCCTGTTGAGCTAGAAGGAGATGACTCAACAGAGAGTAAGGGGCAGATGTAGGGATGCGGAGATAGGACAAACTACAAGTTTCAAAACTTTTACAAGCTTTTGATTAATATTTTTGCGCGTTTAAATCACATTTTATTAGCGAATTATCCGTGTTTTACATATGTTTTATTCGCAATGTATATGCATTTTATTCGTTTCTTTTTTATTTCATTTTTGTTCCGTAACTTTAGAAGGCCCAGTTCCGCAAGCTGAGGAAAGGGACTTGTCAATTGATTAAGAAAAAATATGAAACTGGGCTTTCAGTGCTTGAGGATTTGTCCACTTGTGATGGACTGATGGCAAAGCATATGCCTATACTAAATATATTATAGCAGGCTGCCCAAGACATTTCTCAGGTTACTTTTAGTATTATTATTTTTTAATTAGATTATGGTGCTGTGGGTAATTAATAATTAAATTTATTATGAACTTAAAATTATAATTAAATCATCTTTAAATATTGATTTACGGGTTTCAATAAAAATTTTATATCAAAATATGATGGGATATAAAAAAAATTATTTTTTAAATTTTTAAATATTAATTTTGAAATTTTAAAAATAATAAAACAATATATATTATCTTATTATTACTATTGACTCATTTAACTACGCGTAGCCTAACTCTTTTTTTCCTTCTCTTGTGCTTTAGCATCACCATGGCCGAGTATTAGAAATCTGAACTATGCGTATTATTATACGAAAATCTTGTACTGTAAATGGGATGGGAGTGGTTTGTGGTTTTCTTCAACAAAAAAAAAAAGTGGAAAAGTAAATTGCGAATAATTTTTCCATATTATATATACGAAGGTATGATATCATTTGGACTCATTGTTTTTAAATTATATAATATTCATCAAGGAAATCTGCTTGAAAATTCAGACATTTCCAAAAAGAAGTTGTGGAAAAGAAAATTGATAGAATTTCTTGGGGATTGATTTGTCCTGCATCTAATCACCGCTTCCTGGGATCATACCGATAGCCTAAGAGGCTAAGATTAATAATTAATAAATTTTAATTGTATTTTTTCGGCATATAAAATCTTGCATGGCAGGATATATTGCTGCCGATTTTTTTATTCAAACTTGCATTGATACAAACTTTAGGAAAGAATAAAATTAACAACGAGAATAAAACATAAGTTTCACAAAGTAAAAGCAATTTGACAGTGTAGGATATTTGCTAAGAAATAAAGAAAAAAAGAGAGATAGAGAGAGTGGACATTGACCCCTTTACATGCAGCGATTAATACATTGTTCTAAAATACAAAATTAAAATAAAATTTTATAAAGCCAAATATAAGCACGATTAATACATTGTTCTAAAATAGTATCAAACAAATTTATTATGTGCTTATATAATTTTTTATATAAAGCCAAATTTGTTTGACACTATTTTAGAACAATGTATTAATCGTGCTTATATTTGGCTTTATAAAATTTTATTTTAATTTTTATTGTAATATCAATCTACTGACTGTTGTGTTTTATTTTTAATATAACACACAAACGTAAAAAAAAAAAAATCCGGACCCGAGTTTCAAACTCGGGTCTCGCTATTTATGCAAAAGCGAGGAGAGAGATGGCCAGTTTGCAATATTTATTTGTTTTATTTACTAAAATAAAAAAATCTGAGGTTTAAATATCTCAATTTTTTTGCCTCAATCATGTCTTCATTTTTTAATTTTAAATAACTTAAAATTTAAAAATAAAAATATCAAAATAAAATTATTAGATTTGATCTAGATTATTTTGTTTATATATAGATTAAAAATCATGATGTTTAAATTTTTATGTGATATGAAGAGCTTGTGAAAAATACACTAATATGATTAATTTCTGAATGTTAATTTTATAATTTATTGTTTTACATAAAATGAAAGTAAAAAAATAAATATTTTTTATACATAAGAATAAAATATTATATAAATCAAATCTAACAGTTTTATTTTGTATTTTCAGTTTTATAGTTTTGAGTTATTAAAAATTTAGATGGAGTCAGAATTGAAACGGCCATTTGAACCCGCGGCGCTTACAGAAACCTACTTCCAGCAATATTTATGTCAAAAACTACTACAGTTTATGGACCAGAAGAAAACTGAAATGCTCATGAGTGAAGTGACACATGTAATTGTATTATGATCAATAACCAAGTACAACCAACATATTCATCATTATTCATCAGCAAAAAAAATTCGGTACAATTTGCAAAATCACGGACTGTACAAAGGGCTCCGGCCACTCCTAATTTACATACAACAAAATCTGCAACTAAATAAGATAGGAAGTGCGACCATCCATATATCAGAGAAGACCAAGGCGTGCTTTCTTCAACTGAAGCAATCCTAGATGCAAATGTGCTATTGTGAATTGAACATTGCCAAATCAAGTGGCAGAGGGTAGGAGTCTGATGTGATTTCACCGAAAAGAAAGTTGTATAATCTGCATGAGCACAATGTGCATAAATGCGAAACAACACATGTAACAAAACAAAAAGCCAACTACTTGAGCAATATAGAAAACTATTTTTCTTTCCTTCAGGTGCTCTATCTGCACTTTTTTTTTTCTTTTTTCAATAAAAAAGGTATTCATCACACTACCATTCTTTACCAGATAAGATAACCAAACACAATCCTGGCCAAACAAAACCACAAACTGAAATACAAAAAGAGCAGATACCAAATCCAGAAGTGGAACCAAAAATTCTATTACAAGCCTTAGATGAACTATACTCGAATAAAGAACCACTACTTCAAGACAGTATCAAATACACTCAAAATATTGTATTGTAACAAAGCTTACTTTATTCAGGATGTAGAACTGCCAGCAACAGAGGTCGGCTGACCCTCAGCCTGTAACCGTTTGAGTGTAGATCCGAGCCAGTCTAACCCGTCATATATACCATCGCCGCTCAAGGCACAGGTGCCCTGCATGTGCCATGTTCGGTTTTTCAGTTCATACATGCCTAACCCTCTGCACACCTCTTCAGCACTCATTGCACCTCTCTGCATGAAAAGATGATTTATTTGAACTAGTTTCTCCTTGCATTTTGGAGGTAATTGTATTAATTAACCAGACAAGTAATTTGGGTATTTAGTTGAGTTGTTCTGAATTTGTAGTTGGAACTTCAATCATATTAGAGTGTACAAAGAGAATATGACTGAAACCAGAAGCAGCAAGGTCAGGACTTTTGGGGCAATCACTGATCCATGCACTTCTCATTAGTTAAATACTGAACACAACAAGATACAATTGAGCTGAAATCAGGCTGGTACATGCTGTCAATGGCAATACAGAAACCAATTAAACAATTTCATTGCTACACCAAAGATCTGAACTTACCAAATCCTGCTTGTTAGCAAACACCAATATGACACTGTTGGCCATCTGTGGATCGTTGATAATTCCCTAATCAAGAAATTAATAAATTTATAAATAAATAATTATCACAGCAGCTCAAAAACTTGGAAATTTTAAATAAAATACTTCAAAAGTAACAGTAGACGCAAAATTGAACCTGGAATTCATGTTTAGCATCCCCTATTCTCTCTCTATCCAATGAATCAACTACATATATCTGAAAAAAAAAATAATAAATAATGAACTATCAAGGATAACTGAGCTTGTACCAGGTAAAAGCAAAACCATAATACTGACCGGTACATAATTTCCAAACTAATACGTCAACCATCTTTGGACAAGTGAGTACCATACCAATTGGTACACTGTACCAGAGAAAAGTGAACGGCTCAACATTATGGATAATGTGTGTGCGTGTTTTTTTTTTTTTTTTTTGGGGGGGGGGGGGGGGTACAAACTTCAAATAGGAACTAGTAGCTTGTCGGCAAGTACTCAAATTCTAAAGATGGAAATTTATTTGTGGATTATTACCAGCGCATCTGTATTGCTAAAATACATCCTCCAAAGGGGCCTTAATTTTTCTTGGCCTCCTACATCCCATACTGTAAAGGCTACATTCTTGTATTGCACTTTTTCTACATTAAATCCTGTACACAACAACAAAATTAGACACATCATTGTACTTAATAACTGATAAATAAACGAAAAGACAGAGTTAAACATTTACTGATTAGATGTTAAAAGAAAAATAACCGTGAATGCTAAATAGTTTTTCAGATGTTGAATTAATAACTGAGCAGAAAAGAGGGTAATTTTGTGAATTGTTGGTGTACCTACCAACAGTTGGTACAGTGGACAGGACTTCACCAAGATGCATCCGGTACAAGATTGTTGTCTTTCCAGCAGAATCCAATCCCAGCATCACCACCTACACAAAAGGGGGAAAAAGGATTCAATTCATCTCAGTACACACAGAATACCATAATAAACAGATAGTATCAAGAAAGGCCTCTTGTACAAGATACTGTAAATATAATCAGCCGAGTCCAATTGGGGCAAGCAAGTCGAGAAAGTCTTACATTATTTTCTTGACTAAAAAAAGGTATCTCGCTGGCAAAGCAAGCAAAAGATATCTAATAAGGTGGAATTCAATCCCCTTGCTTTAAAAAGAAATTCAATTCCACCCATATCCGGCCAGAGTGATGAGAAATCAGTTAATTCATCTTAATTTAAGCAGCCATGCGAATTCAAGTTTCATCGAGAAAAAAAAAATAACAGATCAAGTCTAAATTCAGAAATAAAGGAAACTAAATACACACCCTCATCTCTTTGACACCAAAGAAGGAATCGAACAGCTTCCGCAAGGCCTGCCCCATCTCTCTCTCTCTCTCTCTCTAAGCGAAGAGCCGAGATTGGAAAGGAAATAATTCCAGAAAGGTCACAAGTCACAATTGCCCAGTAAGAGGAAACTTTGGAGTTTGGATCACTGTTGGGTCCTTGCTTGGACAATGGTATTACTTCAGTCTGAAGGGAAAACCCAAATCTAAAATCTAGAAGACGAGATTTGATGCTCTCTGTAACTGTATATACTTCTTTATCAGATTTTTAGTTAGATCAAACCACATCATTATGTCAACCATCGGTCCCGACTCCCGAGTAGGTCAGTAAATTACTTTATTTATTTTTTGTTTCTCTCCACTTTCGTCTAGTACGGAGATGGGTGAGAATCAGCTGCCACAAAAAAACGAGCTGAATCTTTTTTGTAGATCCGATGATTAAGAATATTTCGAAAAATATATATACGAATTTAAAAAAAAATTAAATAAATTTGTGTCGTCTGATTTCGACGAGCAGAATCCTAATTTTTTTTTTTTTATGAGCAGCCGATTTCATCGCGTATGGAGATGTTCCATTCCGAATTACAAGCATTAGATTGTGATTTGACGCTGATGTGATCATCAGACTGGAGAACCGCCGATCAACCGCCCATGTATATATTGAATATTTTTTTTGAAGGATTAAGTAATTTATTTTTTAAATTTATTTTCACAAAGACTCATAAAAAAGACGTAATATGACCTCATGCTTTTTTAAAGTGTGTTTTTCATGTCTGACAGATGGTCGCGTTCAATTAAGATTGATTAATAACTTAGAGGGTGCAAATTTGGGCTCACATCTTTCAATTGAACTAGTAGATAGATTTTTTTGCGAGATTTCCGGATTATATTTAAAAATACTAATCGGAGTTTTCTATCAAAAATTATAAATATTTAAAATTCAAATTTTCAGTTCATCAACACAGATTTAGAAATTCTTCTGCCCATTATTCGTTATATATAATAAATAACTAAAATTATATTTATATTTTTAATTAATATTTAAATATAATTCTAGTTATTTATATATAAATAGTTAAAATTAACTAAAATTATATTTAAGTTATAATTAAAGTTATATTTATATTATAATTAAAATTACATTTAGAATTATTTTATGTTTTCAATTAAAAATTTAAATATAAATTTAATTATTTATATATAGTTAAAATTAATTAAAATTATAAAATGTCGATAATGAAATGTAAATATAAATATAATTTTAATTATTTATTATATATAAAGTAATGGGTTGAAGAATTTCTAAATCTATACTGATAAGTGGAAAACTTGATCTTTAAACGTTTATATTTTTTGATAGAAAATTTCAATCGTGACATTTAAATATAATCCGGAAAACTCATGAAAAAACTTATCTGCTAGCTCAATTAAAGAGCATGAGTCGAGCTGATGCTCTTTAAGTTTAAATTGAAGGGCATGAGCTGGTTTGTGCCCTTCAATCTTGATTGGACGCAGTCAGTTGTCGGACATAAAAAAATACTTTAAAGGGCGTGAGTCCGAATTGTGCTCTTCTCTTAGAGCTATGTGAAAATAAATTTAGGACGTGACTCTTAGTATAAATAAGTTAGATAAATTGGTGAGACCGACCCTTCAAGAAAAAAATTTCTATATATTTCCAAATTCAGATTTTTTTTTTTCCAAACTACCCTAGGCGTTATTTTATTTCATGATATCTTAATTTTGTTAAAAAATGGTTTATCTGAATTTAGATATTTTTAGTAGGGCGCTAGAAAAGAATTGAGGTGGAGGTTCGGTTTTTCTTTTTCATCGGCTGACTCGAGTTCAGTTCGATTTTTTTAAGATCAGTTTGAGTTAATTGTTTTAATGATTTATTTTGACTTGACTCATAATAGTTTGATATAATTATTTTAAAATATTTTAAAACTAAATAGAGCTCTCATAATTTTTTAATATATAAAGATGATTAAACTTTTAAAATTTTCAAACACGACACTTTATCATTTTATTTTGCCATTGATTTTGTTTTTAAGTATTTTGATCTATTTAAATCCAATGATTCATATAAAATAATTTATCTCTCCTCAATTAAAATAATATGTGTAATATACTTAAGATGAAATTTAACTCCTAGAATAATTCAACTTTTTTAAATGATCCTTTTGTAGATTATTATATTTTTAATTATATTTATTATTATATTATTTAGAATTGGAAAATATTATTCTATTAAAATTTTATATTATTAATTTTTATTTGAGATCGAGATAAAATTTGAGTAATAGCTCTAGCATAAATAAATACATAAGTAAAAAAAATAGCGTCCGTTAATTATTCGCATCCACATATTTCTTGAGAGCTCTTTGTATCAAACAAAATATCAAATTTTCATAATCTTTTATCTGTGCATAGGTCACCCGTAACAATTTACTTTGACATTTTAACTTCACGTTTAAAATTTTGTTATTCAATAAGATTTAACTTGATCTATTTTTAAGTGTCAAGTTAAAATATTTGATGATTTATATGATCTATATCGGTACAACTAGCATGCAAGGATATATACTGGATCGCGTTTGTTTTTATTAATAGTTCGTGATTTTTTTTCTAAAGGGTGTTGATCCCTGAAAACTTTTTTTTGACAATCTTGACAATCAATTTCATATAAAATCATAAAAATAAATTATATTTGTTCGTATTCTCAAACTTATGGATTAATTATGTTTCAATTTTGATGTAATTTGAATATCATTTGATATTCTATCAAAATTATATGATTATTTTAACGTTTTATATGGATGACCAACAACCATATATTGTAAATTGTAAATTGCTATTGTAAATTGATAGCTACAAAAATGTCTCATCGATTGCTATTGTAAATTGACCAACAACCTTTTTTCTATTTAGGAATAATCTGATTCTACAGCATATAATTGAGTGAGTTTATGATACTTTAAACAATGAGATCATTATTTTATATTCAAATCTCCAAAATTTTGAAGTTGATATTAATTGTTCAATATATATTGAAACTTTATAAATTACAAAAATTTATTAATTTTTCTTATTTTTTTTTGAAAAATGATCATATCTGAGTTACAAATAATATATTACATTATTATATTATTTTAGAATAAAAATCCAGAAAATAGATATAAAACTTCATAAATAAAAAAATTGGTATTCTATAAAAATTTTAATATGTAAATTATGTTATCTATACTATTATATAAAGCATCTAAGAATTGGAGGGTCCATTTTTTGTCATGGTAATTTTTTATTATACCCATTTTATCCCTCAATTAGACGGATAATATTTATTTTTGGTTGATTGAACGTATGTGATCGCATCCATTGATCCCCTTTTTCTCTCCATTTCTTTCCCTTATATACTATTATTTCCATAGTATTATTTTTTTTATTTAGCAACCTTGTGCATATTTGGTAAGAAATTAATGATGATAATATATGTTAGAATAATTTATTTTTCTTGCCATAAAAAACATGAATCATTAACTCATATTGTGTAAAAATCTCATCCAAGATTAAATATAGTCTTTATTATAGATTTTCTCTATAATTTAGTGAATTTATAATTTAATATTAGATAAATGTGAATTTTTTTATCTTATAATATTTTAATGTTTAAATAAAAGAGTCTGCTGCAACGCGCGGGTATATAGCTAGTATTTTGTAAAGCACCATAATCTCATTATATTTTTAAGTCAAAAATGAAACATTCTCTTGTACAATCAATCACTAAGTTTCATATTTCAGTGAGATGATTATATTTCCATTTTTGTTAAAAATATTCCAAATAATATGCTAATTCGATGATTGAATGATCAACGTTGCTTATTTTTTTTCCTTATACGTTTAGAAGATATTGCTTTATCAAAAATACTATCTTTGAACATCATTTTCTTTTTTACTAAATCAACAATATATTTTTTTCCTCATATGTTAAAGGGGAGGTTCAATGGCTATTTTGACAATCTTGATAATAGAAAAATTATAAATATGTTCTTGTATTTATAGATTGATAGTGCTTTAAATTTTATATAATTTCATTATCATTTTATTACCTATCACAAACTGTAAAATAAAAACCATTGCAAATTACATATAATTTTGATAGTTTTTAATGAACTATCAAACAATAATGAAATTATATGAAATTTGAAATACTATTAATTTATAAATAAAAATAACATATCTATAAATATTTTTTTCATATTTATTTAAACATTCATTATCAAAATTGCAAAATAATCTCATTGAATGAAAGAAGACTTATTCTTTGAATTATTCAGCCTTATCCGGCCGTGGGCCGGGCCGTGGACCGGACCGTCCCGGACCGGACCCCCGGACCGGACCGTGTAAAAATGAAAATAACAATTAGTGTTTTATGTGTAGTTTTAAATAAAATGAAAATAACAATAATTATTGGTGTAGTAAAAAAATGTTCTAGATAACATCAAAATATAATAACTATTATGTGTAGTTTTAAATAAAATGAAAATAACAATAATTATTGGTGTAGTAAAAAAATATGTTCTAGATAACATCAAAATATAATAACTCACCTCATTTTTAATTAAGCATGTTCATAAAAAAATTTCATTGTATTTCCAAAATTATAATTTTCTGAAATTTTATTTTTTTACAAATTTTTTAATTTTTTAGTACTATTAGATTTTTAAACAATTAAAAATAATAATTTGAATTAGTTAAAAAATATTATTAAAAATATGATAAATTATTATTTTTTCCAATTTATAAAAAAAAAAAATTGGGCCGGACCGGACCGTGGGGTCCGGCCCCACGGGTTCGGGTTTTTGAATTTGGGCCGCGCTAGGCCGGGCCGTCGGGCCGTGCGGGGCCGTGGGCCGTGGGCCGTCTGGGGCCGTGGACCGTCGGGTTTGGACCGGACGGCCGGACCGGACCGTATTCAATACTCTATTCAGCCTTCAGCTTAATAGAAATCTTTTGAACAAAACAAAATTATTATCAGCACACAATCATCATAACTAATAGGCTCCTTGAACTTGAAGTCGTCAAACTGAGGGCGCCGAAGTATTTCTTCCACGACAAGCCCACAAGCTTTTAGTCAAAACCCGATAAGTTTATTGGGATCCAAAATTTACCCGACTAGCAAAAAATGAGAACCGGAACCCTTCCCCAAGCATATTTTCAGTCGATGCTACGAGTGATCTTTCGTTTAAACCCCTTTTCACCACTCTTCTGAGAACTCCTGAAACCTTTTCTTTTTCTTGATAGAGGCACAAGAGGGGTAACTAGGGTAACCGAAGATGGTGCTATGGGAAATAACAGCCATAACAGCCTATTTCCTGGGGCTGAGACGTACATACAGGCTAGCGCTCAGGATCCAGCGCCGCCTCATCGGACCCAATCATCCCCGGATTCGCGATTTTGTATATAGGTATGTTAATATCTTGCTTATTTTTGAAGGATAAGTGATTTTTGTTTTTGTTTTGTGGAACAACATTGTGTGCATCCTTCATTGTGAACGTTTTGAAGATAGATTATAAAGATTAATGAAATTTATTTGGAATTGATTAAATTGCTACGTGTAATTAAACGGTCTTTTAGACGTAGTAATTTAATCAATTCCGTGTAATTTTTAGACGGATAAAAGATCAATTCCAAAAGACCGTCTAATTAGACGTAGCAATTTAATCTTTTAGACGGTCTAACTATACGGTCTAAAAGATCCGTGTAATGTTTGGGCTGTACGCATCAACTGATCAACATGGTTACATGGATGAATGCATGATTTAGCTAGAAATTGTCCTACTTTGTGCAAAGAACCTTGAATTTTTTCCGTTTTGTGATTAGGTCCTTATTATTGTTTGCGCGACTTCAATTGTCAACATAACCGTAAAAATTCTTTTCATCCTACTAACAAGTCCTCGGTTGATGTGTTTTACTGGTAAAGTTGTTCAAGAAGACATGGATTTGTGTATGGTTTCTATAAACACTTATTCAAGGGAGGTTATCTCTGGTCATGTTTTCAAGTTAATATCTACTATATTTTCTTGATTTGTTTTCTTTGTATTAGATTAACATAATCAGGTCTAATATATGTGAACTAGCTCACTAGTGGGCTGACTATTGTACTTTTGAGTACAGAAATTAGTTTCAGAACCAGGGATGGGAGAATAAGCTGAGAAACTAATTTCAGAAGCCAGGAATTGTTGCTGTGTCCCATCTATATCAGTACTCTACCAGTAGTGAGTCATTATTGTTGTGAACAATGTCATTAGTCTCTTTTGAGGGTTATTGTTAATTTTATCAGCACTGTTAGTTTCTCTGGTACTTTTGAGTAGAGAGATCAGTTTCAAAACCAGAGATAGAGGAATAAGCTGAGAAACTAATTTCAGAAGCTAGGAATTGCTGTATTGTCCTGTCATTGTTGATGTGAACAATATTAGTCTCTTTTGAGGGTTATTGTTATTTCTATCAGAAATGTTAGTTTCTCTTGGGTCTGATGGGCCAGGCTGTAAAGTCATCAACTGTATATCTCTGTAGAATATAATTAGTAGTTTACATACTTCTTCTTCTGTAAATAGATTAATATGGCCTTAATTTGTTACAAGTAAAAAAGTGTTATAGGTACGTTGTCTACTTTCTGCTGTTAATGTTATTTTTTTTACTTGTCAAGGTTATATCCCTGAAAAATGTTTAATCCCTTTCAATCAACTTCAGTCTTCAAGGTGATATGTGTGGACGAGAATGAATGTTTTATGTCTGTGATCCAAGCATAACTGGTATCTATGTCATTTCGTTATATAGTATCTGCTAAATATTTTGATGTAGCAGTAACAGGCCTAAGAGCCATTTTAAAATTAATTTTACATAAGCAGTTTGCATATAACTCTTTGTCAAGGCACTAATATGTATTATGTAGTGAGCTATTACTTAGTTATCCAAAGAAGAATTATTGCATGCGCAGCATGATGATTGGGAGGATGTTCTTGTTTCATTTTACTTTTATCTTAAAGAAAAGCTGTGTGTACTCTGCAGGCGCACACGGGATGTATTCAATGTGGCAGTATCAGTGCATAAGAATATTCAAGAGAGAGATCTTGAGGCTGGCCGGAACCTTGGCAGCAGGATCCTACGCTGGCTTGACCGGATGAAACCATCAGCTCAGATTAGGCCACAGTATCAGCTTCCATCCTCTAGACCTGTCTCATCTCCTCCCAAGGTGAAGAAACCCAGTGCAACTTCCAAAGCTCCGCCTGACTCATCATCAAATGGGAAGGTTCTGTTTGCGCCTTTGAATATTAAGTCGAAGATTTTGTCTAGTGTGCCCATTACTCATATAATGAGGCAGGGGAGATTGGGTGGTATGAATTGTAATCAGTTTAGACGCATCTCAGTGCCAACATACTATAGCATCTCTAGATTGGGTGTGGAGAAGAAAGGGCTTGTCGAAGGTATTTTTCGTAAAGATATTGCTCAATGGATGATGCAATCATAGGGTTTATGCCAAAAAAAAGAAGAAATGTGAAAGGTGTAGATCTCATATGGATTTTAATTTCTTGGGGATTAATTTCTGCCAGGAAAATCATTGACATGAGATTATCCTTCTGGTGTTCGTCCCTTTACAGGCCTTCGTTAGTTTGTTTTTGCCCGCCTTCTTGGGCTCAACTCCTTTAGGTCGTACATGATATTCGAAGAAGAATAATAATACCATATTGTAGTATGTCAAGATCATTTGTTGACCCGAAATGCATTGTAATATGTCAGCACAAGAGTTCGGATTTTGGTTCCTTCATACTTTTAAGTAGCTAAAGGTGCTGATGCAGTTAGCTGCAACTTGCTTTATGGGGGCTATCAGGTTTTTATTTTATTCTTTTATGCGAGAGACTATTTACTTCTGATTATTATTATTATTTTTCCTTCATAAAATTTAGTTATTACATGCTATATTGCTAATCATCACGTGAAAAACTTTCTTTTAATATTTTTTCTTTAAGAGGATTATTCAATATATGACAGTTCCCAGACCCTGACTATAGTATTCTTGTACAAGATTTCAGTTTGGATTGTCGAATTAACATAAATAATTAGATTTACCTTAAGACTATAAATTCTAAATCGAATGATATTAATCTATTCGTTTTTGGATTGAAATAAATTAATATCTGCTCTTTTTCCTTTGTTAAGTTAAGAATATAGACACCTTAACATGTAGCATAAATTTGAGTGTGTTTGAGCAAGAGATGTCCCAATGACAATGTATGTCTTTAGCCTTGTATTTAATAGAAGAATAAAGAAAAAGAAATAGTTTTGTTGATGGCCTCTTATATTGCTTGAAAATAAACATATACGATATTGCCATACTATTTCAAGACCCGCTCTCTATAGAATTCACATCCTCAGAAGTAATTCGTGTTCAAAAAGTAACGTCTCGTGAATTTTAATCATTACCGTCCTGACTGTGGACAACCGTCACATAAATCCGACGGTTGAGATTTGAGAACAGTTAATCTATGCATATAGAGTACTACAGGATTAGTACTCGTCTTTATAGAAGCTCGTATTGAATTAGTTGCAAAGCAGTCAATAATGAACCTTAAAAATTGGCCTAAGTGCACCAAGAAAATTATTAAATTAATATACCATCTGAAAAATAATGATTTTGGACAATTGCGAAAAACGTTATGCACTTTGACGGACTTGACAGGCAATAGAATACAGCTAAGAACTAATTGTTATTCGGCAGGTTAGTTGAATTTACGGTCATTTTTTTATTTTTAATTAATTTATGTATAATACTCACATTTCGTTTAAAAGATTATAATTTTAAGTTTTATGATACATCGACTTTATTTGTCTGTAAGCCAGATATTGACATATATGCATAAATGCCTATCAAATAAGCTAATTTCAGTCCTTATCTTTCATTTGCCTATATACTTTATATTTGGACTTTGTTTTAATACGACAGGTTTATATCCCTGTAGTAACCTGGGAAAGAACTTCAATTTATTATAATCAGGACATGAAAATGCTACTAATACAGACATTTTAATAAAACAGAATGTTTCAGTACATCTCACAAATTAGATCAATTTAATTTAACATTTTTGCAAATATAATTTAATATTTGCAAGATCGATTGTTAGTTTGTTACTATAAAACGGCGTACATTATTATAAGCTGATAATTCAACATTAAGCATGAATGATAGTTGATAGATTAAATTTTTTTTTTTTTACATTTTATAGAAAAAATGACAATTAATATTGGAAAAAGAGTGATATATTACATCCATAGAAGAAAAAAAATGTAACAAGAATTATATAATAATAATAAAAACAGAAAGTAAAATTGCAATTCTTCAACGATTGTCTAATTAATTATCTAATAATTTGAGTAAATCTATGGTGAGCTTAAGCTCACGGAAGACCTCCGTGAGTTTAGCTCAAAAAGTATATCAAATGATCTTCAAATTTTGATTTTTCAATCTCATTAAATTCTTTATATTGAAATCTTATGGGGTACAAAATTTTGGAATGTTTTGAGTTTTTTAAGTCACTTTTTTCAATTTTTGAAAATAATATACAAATATTGAATATTTTATTATTATTTTTGGAGCTGATTTTCAAAAATTAAAAAGAGTGACTTAGAAAACTCGAAACATTCTAAATTTTTGTACCCCATAAGATTTCAATATAAAGAATTTAATGAGATTGAAAAATTAAAATTTGAAGATCATTGAATGTTTTTTGAGCTAATTTCATGAAGCTCTTCCGTGAGCTTAAGCTCACCGTAGATTTACTCCTAATAATTTACATAGACAACTGAGGGATACACAAATTCGTAGTCCAATCAAATATAATCCAATTAGTCAAAATTATAATCCAATCAAACTGAAGATTATATACAAATTCATAATCCAAACAAATATAATCGAATTAGTCAAAACTATAATCAGGATAGGATCCGAGGTACCGAGAAACAAATAGGATCCGATGAACTGTGGGCGCCTGGGCGGTTTGGTATTTCTCGGTACAGTACAGCCTGGTAGTCAGGTAGTGAGTCGCAGGATCTAAAATCCATAGGCATGCATGGGTTACCAACCAAATCAAACGCTCAAACCTAGGGGTGTCAATGGATCGGGTCGGATTCGGATCGGATCATATTATTTTATTATTATTTTTTATCCGATCTGAATTTAAATCCGACCCGATTAAATTCGAGTAAAAAAATCTTAATCCATATCTGATTCGATCGGATCACAGATCGATTCGACTCGATCGGGTCACGGGTCGACCCGACCCGACTCGTGTAAAATAATTAAATATTTATTAATTATTTTTACATAATTTCAAGCAATTAAATATTAATTAATTTATAATTAATCTTAATTAGTATATAATTAGCGTATATTTAAGATTAAATTAGTACTAAATCACAAAATTATTTCAAAAAAAAAATAATCGGGTCGGATCGGGTTGACCCGAACCTGACCCGATTCGGATAAAATAAAATAAAATTTATATCCGACCCATTTATTTTCAGATCGGATTTGAATTAAATCAGATTAATCCATCGAGTCAGGTGGATAATTGACACTCATGTTCAAACTCCATACATGCAGGTGGAACTGCAAAGTGAATTTTTCCAGATTTTCGCATAAAAATAAAAATTTGAACAATTTATTTTAATTTTTACAGTTATGATAAAATCTAAATATAATTTTTAATACATATAATAATTTTTTATTATTAAATCTAATCGGTGATTAGATGATCGTACAGTTTCAAAGAGAGACTCCCAGAGACGATACCGATTCCTGCAGGCATTACACGTTACTTTGACCCTTGTTTTTTAGCACAGCAACCCCTGTCGAGTTCCGTCCAAAGTAATCCAAAAAAGCTTTTACTTTTACTTTTACCAATGAGACCATGATGGTTGATGGATCGCTTCAAGGCTTCAATCTCTTCCTTTATTTATTGCACTGAAACTGAAAAGTGAAAACCCCTAAAATTCTCCTCTTCCATTTTCCCACAGCCACTGTGCACTCCTTTTCTTTCCCGACGGAGACGATGACTGTGGTTGCGCTGGAATCGTTGCCGTTGGGGTATCGATTCAGACCCACTGACGAGGAGCTTGTTAACCACTACCTCAAGAGCAAGATCTCAGGGGATGGTTATCCTGATGTCCACGTCATCCCTGAGGTCGACGTGTTAAGATGTGAGCCGTGGGATCTTCCAGGTAGCAATTTGTCTTGATCCAGTTTTACTTGTATGTTTCAGTTTCTTTAGGGTGAGTCGGAATCGGAGTAGCTGTCGAAATATTCGAATTGGAAAGATTGATATTGATACCGAAACTGATTCTGATTCTAGTCAATTTCTATTCCGAGTCTAGTTAAAGCTTCTAATTCTGTCTCCAATCAGTTCTGACAAGTATCCTACTTCTTTCTTTCTTTTCTTTTTTTTTTTTGTCTTTCTTCTTTTATACGGGCTTCTGTTTTTAACATACATATCACGTGAAGCTGATACTTCCTTCGCTATTGGGCTAAGCAAGCTGTTTCAATTTTGGACTGGCCGAGTTGGTTGCTGTACTGTTATTTATTATTTTATTATTTTGGAATTGGTTCTTTCTTATACTACTACTACAACAACAAAATCTTTAATCCCAAATAAATTAGGATAGATTAGAAATGAAAACCAATTCACAAACCCACTAGTGCTCCAAAAAACATCAACCAGTAGAATAAGTTTTTTTTAATAAATGACTATTGCTGAAGTGCCCTTAAAAATATCAACACAAACTTTACCATGTAGATGACTTCATATAAGCATGAACTTTTTTTTTTGCCTGTGTGATATGTTTGGGAAGCAGAACAAAAATGATACATCAACAAGTTTACTGAAGCTATGAGAATATTATGTATAGGTATTGTTGTCCAATGAGAGTACAAAACACACTCGTCGTATGATCAACAATATGGTAACAGTGGGTGCTTGTTGAAATAATATGAATTGCTAATTGTTGGATAGTTAGTGTGTTCAAAATTGAAAATTATTTGCTAGTAGGTTTGGTGCTAGATTATATTTTAATGGAATCATTGAAGTTGGTAAACACTGATGGTGACTGACTTGAATAGATTCAAAATTGTTATCAAGCAATTTTCACATTTTGTTGCATTTGTAACACATTTTGTACTCGTAAACAGGCAAATCTCTAATGAAATCTGATGATCAAGAATGGTTTTTCTTTGCTCCTAGACACCGGAAGTACCCAAATGGTTGCCAGTCAAACCGAGCTACTGCAGCTGGGTACTGGAAGGCGACTGGCAAGGACCGGATTATCCGCTCAAAGTCTAGGGAGAAAAATCAACCCATCATTATAGGCATCAAGAAGACCTTGGTTTTTCACAGGGGTCGGGCACCACGTGGCATTCGTACTGGTTGGATTATGCACGAGTACCGTACCACTGAACCTGAGTTTGATTCTGTTAATCAGGTACTATCTTTTTTTTTTATAATTTTCTATTTGACTTTTTACCTGTAGCTAACAATGTTCAGAATATAGCCAGTACTATGAAGCAAATGATATCCAGTGCCTTTGACATTTTAGCAAGCATCCAAATTGTTGACATGTTTGCAGTAGGAACCAATTGTTAGAGTAGCATTAAAAAATTGGTCTCTAACTCTGCTATTTCTTTCTTTTCTCCTCCAATAAAAACTAATTGAACTAAAAGCAAGAAAACAAATGTGCATCTTGTAACTGGGATTTTCCATTAATTGCAAGAAATAATTTGTTTTGTTAAAATTGGAATTGCAAAGTTGGGAGTGTTAATTGAAAATTTAAGAAAATTTTGCTGGAGTTTGCAAAAAAAAAAAACATGTAATTTCTTTTTAACATACAGGATGGATTTGTCCTTTATCGCCTATTCGACAAAGAAGAAGAGAGAACTTCCATGAAAGATGAAGATGTAACTGATGAAATTATATCTTCTCCGGTTTGCGAGAGGCAAAATGGGGCACACCAGATTTAAATTTGCATGAAGAATTCCCATGCACTCTCCAAACATCACATCTAGACAAATGTCACACTGATTTGGCTGACTGTTCTGTTACATCCTCAATTGCGACTCCAAGCACTTTTGATCAAGGTTTAAAGGTGAAGCAATGATTTTCAATTTTTATTGTTCTTCTTTATATGGTTGTTTACTTAATTTTTTTAATGTAACTGGAAAATGCATTTGCTTTGCAGGAGACACAAGAAGACATGATTATGCAAATACCAAAACTACAGCTGGAGAAAGTGGATGTTTTTCCCAAAATGACATCTCCATTGCGGCCATACACAGATCATCCATTTCCTAACAGCTTGAACCAAGAAGATTACATGCAGCTCCTTAATGTTAATAGCTTCTCAAATCCAGAATTGGTGGATAATTTGTTAGACATGGTGCTTCCTAATGCAGTCAACTACTCATATATGAATCAACAGGTGGAGAGTTTGTGTGTTTGTTAATCCAGGATACCATGGTTAATTCGTAGTTTTGTTTTTTCTTACATTTACCATATTTGCACATAGCAGTCAACATTTACCGTATTTGCACATAGAGTGACTTCTATAACATACCAACAATCTAAATTTGTTATTCTCTACAGGATGCTGACACCAATGAACCTATGTATTGGCCATACCAACTGCTAGAAAGTGAAGATGCTGACTATTTCAGTAATCAAATTAATGACATGACAGAAAGTAGAGTTTTTGTAGAAGATACTGGAATTACTATCTTAGGCCGTGGTGTGAACAGCCCAACACATGAAAGCCCTAAATCTCTGCCTGAATTGCTACAAGGCACTGCTAAGAGGAGAGTTCGGCTTCTAGTAAACATATTGTATGGCAGTAGTTGCACAATAAACAATAGAAATGAAAACAAGGTCTGTACTTCATGTACTTTGCACTAAGTTTTATATTTCTTTCCTACTTTGCCCTTTCATGTTTCTGTGCCATTTAAGATTAGGCCCTTGTTTTAATGAAAAGTTTGTTCACAATTGACATTTTTTGCATCATTTCCCCTAATAAAAGAAGACAATTTCAAACAAATTTATATCATATATTTAGCTTTTAGTTGTCATGACCACTCTTTGAGACAGCGTGATGCAGTATTTGAAAGTTCGAAGTTCGTCTTATTTTGCAAATAGTGGAAACTTGGGGCTAGAACTGAATTTTGTGCCATAATTGAATGAATTGTATGTGTGCTATGCAGGTTCAACAGCTCCCAGGTGGTAATGGTTTTCTTGCAGGCAAGCATGAGTGTCTACCAATTAGTGGTAACGAATTTACAAACTTCTATAAGAACCCAAGTTATTCCAATATTTCTTGACTGCTGTTCCTGAATCCTGTTGAGGTGCTGATATTTAGTGCAACATCATTTTCGACTTGTAGCAAATATGCAAATGTGTTAGACTAGACATATAAAACCAGCTGTTATAAGGCTAGTATCAGGTAATTTTATTTGGGTGAACAATATCTATAAGGGGTCTAAAATAATTCGGTATAGATCTGAAGTACCATGTCTCAAATCTTTAGGCGGCTGAAATAGTAATACAGTATAATTACAAAATGTCTATTATGTCTTAAATCCATAATAGATGATATTTGGGGGAGCCTGACCCCCCCCCCCCCCAAACTGATCTTTCATTGAAGGTTTTGAATGCTCTATAGCATGAATGAAGCTTCCACTAAATATTATGTTTGGTAGCATACAAGATGAATTTGGTTTGTATTTCTTGAGATACTAATTAAATTGAACTTTAATGAGTTTGTGCTTTCTGGGGGTAGATGGAGCTAAACCTGAGGTGATGTCTAGAGACAAGTTGAGCCAGAAAGGAGATGGTCAGCGAAAAGGAGGTGTATGGATTTGTACAATGCGGTACAGTACTCGGCTTGCTCTATGTGTAGTCCTTACATCTGTCTTTTTTGGTCTATGGTGTAAATCCGGAGGAGACATGAGATGGTAAACAGTATCAATTTTCTTTTGGTTTAATGTCTGTATATATTATTAATGTAATGAGACGTGTTGGATAAGTTCAGGAGTCAGAAAATAGCTGTAGTTGGGGGGTGTAATGGATGTAGTGTTCGCAGGCTGGTTTGTATTATGTGGTATAGCAGTAGGTTACTTCATAGTGTTTTATGATCCTACTGTTCCCGGGGCGGAACCAACCAAAGGCACCCCTTATTCTCCTTCCAAAGATGCTTGTTTATGGATGTTGATGTTCACTGGTGGAGCTTAGTTGAACAAAAATGGGCTCCGGCCCCTTCCAATCCAACATTTCGTGAAGTTGAACTTTGTCGGTGCGCTGGTGCAATTTAATACATCCGCAGAGGAAAAAAAGTTAATCATAAAAAACTACGAAACATCTAATAAAATTTTGTTTAAAAGTACTTTAAAATAGTTAAAGGTTTAGATCTGATTCATTTTATTTCTTAAAGGATTGTTTTGTGAATTCCCTAAATAACCGTGTCACAGTCTCAGTCTAATTACCTTCTTCGCTTTTCTTCCAAATCTCCTCATGGCGAATCCCTCATATTCCACCAAATTCCTGATGAGAAGCGTTACGTGAGAGAATCTCTTCTCCGTCTTTTTCTTTGTGATTCTCCTTTTGGTTTTCTTGTTCTTTTATTTTGGTTTCTACTCTGTCTTGAGGCCGTGGTTTGTTTTTATAGAATTACATAACGTTTTGTTGGGCACCTCTTGTACTATTGTTATTTTTTGATCATTTTTTTTTTTATCCAGTTTGAGATATTGAAGGAACTGGATTCAGGAAATAAAAAATCCAGATGAAAAACCACTCTTATGATTGCGTGAAACCGGATCACTTGTCCTTTTTTTTTCGCTCTTCTCACTTCGCTTTTAATGAGAAAAATACGAAAATAGTCGCACAGAAAAGTTAATTGACTCATTAATTTGAAGATAATTTAATATATTTTTGAGTTAAGCTTATCAGTGGCCTCCATAAATTCAATCTTGTGGTAACTTCATTTCATAAAAGAGAATAAATCAAATTATTATCATTTTGGTGTCACATTGGTACCATTAAAATTAAATATCAAATAATTATTATTGAAATTCTTAAGTAATAAAATTAATTGAAGGAATATTTTATAAATATCATCTTATATATGTACAAAAATTTATATCTTTTCAATATTATTTATATGTGTATCAAGCATTAATAAAATTAATGGATCAAAATTTACAGTTTAGACTCATTACTTGATGACTATTCAAATGAAGTTAAAATTTTGGGATTTTTTTTTGTGTGTGTGTGTGTATATATATAGAGAGAGAGATAGAGTTGGGCTAGGGTGCTATGCATAGTACAGATCGCTTCCATGCTATGGATCTTCATCTTCAAAGTTTAAATGGTCGATCCAACTGTACAAAATGATTTTCGTATGAATATCTAGATGTTGATCAGATTTTATATTTTTTAGAATTTTTTTATTTAAGATAGTTAGAAAATCACTTGATTTAGTTATTATGAGCCATTCAAAAGAAATGATTTTCTAACTATCTTAAAAATAGTAATTTTTTTAAAAAATATAAAATTTGGTCTACGTCAAGATATTCATATGAAAATCATTTTGTACGATTAGATTGATCATTTGCACTTCGATAACAAAGAACTGATCTATAGCACGAGAGCAATCCGTGATATGCATAACACCATAGCCCAACTCTCTCTCTCTCTCTATATATATATATAGCTCAATTAACCTAGAATCAATCATTACTCTCTTCGCTAGGCTATACTTCGTCTTTCCCTCCTACAATCTAGTGTGATAACCTCGGCGCTACCTACTTAGCAGCAAATCCAGTATAAAAAGTATAGTCTAACACACACACTCTCGAGAGAGAGGGGGGAGTCTAAAATACAACACGTTGCACGGATGCGTTCGTACACCACATCAAAATCTCAAACTTGAAGTTAAAAATGATTGATCCAAACTGTTCAATTTATTCTATATATCAAACTCTTGTAGAAAATTAAATTTTATATTTTTAAAATTTTTTTGCTATTTTTTTTAGACTAAGAAAAAGTTACTTGATTTAAGGATTTTGGATCGTCCAATAGTGATGATTTTTTTTCTATCCAAAAAAATAATAAAAAAGTTTCCAAAAAAAATATAAAATTTAATTTTCTACGAGAGTTTGGTATGAAGAATAAATTGAACGGATCAGATTAGTCATTTTTTAACTTAAAATTTGAGATTTTTGATGTGGTGTACGAATTCATCCGTGCAACGTGTTGTATTTTTGACTTTCTCTCTCTCTATATATATAAAGAGAGAGAGAGAAAGATAATTAGGCTATGGTGCTATGCATAGCACGGATCGTTCCCGTGCTATGGATCATTTCTTCATTTTTAATGTCTAAATGATTGACTCGAACTACTCGAAATGATATATATATATATATATATATATATATATGAAAAACTAGTTCGGGACCAAATTTTATATATTTATTTTTTTTTACTATTTTTTAAGATAGTTTGAAAATAATTTGATTTATTTATTATGAGCCGTTCAAAAGAAGTGATATTCAAACTATCTTAAAAAATAATAAAGAAAAATTTAAAAAAATATATAATTTGGCTCCCAACTAGTTTTTCATATGTAAATCATTCTGAGCGGTTTGAGAACGAATAAATGTTCCATAACACGGGAACGATCCGTGCTATTGCATAACACCATAGCCTAACTCTCTCTCTCTCTCTCTATATATATTATATAATTGAGATGACATGATAAAATACATCTATAGTTTATATTTTTTAATTTATGTATAAATAAATAAATAAACACCATGAACACCAACAATGATCTTCCTCAATAAATTATGTAACTAACTTATCTTGTTGTTGAAATTTTTTTGTGAGCAAAGATTTATATCTGTAGAGCCATGATGTAAAGTATGAATATATGGCGTAAGCCTTATTGCAATATTTGTCTGTTACACAATCCTACTCTCAATCAAACTTGAACAAAATTTATGATAACTAATATTTTCTTGTTTTTATTACTATGATCATGAAAATTACGCAAATAATTTGCTTACAATTGCATAATGCATGTCGCCGAATTTTTCATAATTGTCATAAAAAAAAGTGATATATATGTACGTGCTTTTGTGTGTGTGTGTGTGTGTGCATTCACCCACGTGATGAGAAAAGACAGCCTTTTAGGTTAATGTGGTGCTGGGACGATAACAATTTGGGATTCCAACAAATAACTTTCGAATTACCACTCACCAGAGACAAATTCACTTGTAAAACATAGCTGACTAGATGACATTATCAGGTTTAAATATATGGTAAACAATAGATGTTGAATTGGAGAAGAATATTAAGAACTGGATGGAATTAAACAATGAGAGCAGATATGGTGATATCATAGTCGATATTATAAAGAGTTTCACACATTACTTCTTACATTTTCAACAATAATAATTTTAACTCAAAAAATAAAATAAATTACATGAATAATATATGACATATCATAAATAATTGTTCATTCTATTGCAAACATAAATAAAAATGCTCTTTTTTATTCAAAATATCTCAAGTACCTAAATTTGTAACTCCTTCCTCAAAATATTGTTCATTCTCTTGCAAACATATTGGAGATAGTTTTTTCACATCAAGTATTTTTTCTATAAATTATTTAAATATGTTGGTTCAATTCAATTAAAATATATTATTTTTATTCGCAGAATTATTAATTTTAAGTAATAAATATATTTCAATGCTAAAAGTTTTAAAAAAATAATTAGAACTTTATATGTAGCATAACAATAGCTATTTAACTTTACGCTATATATACGTTGCGGTATATGCTATATAGGACTATTATTACTATTATAATTATAATAAATTGACATAATGTAGTGTTTTGATAAATAACATTTTTGTGTCAAAAATGGTATAAGAATGTTGTTATAACAAACTATTTAAAATGGTATAAGAGAAGGATGAAGCAAGGAAAAAGTAGAAACTTTTTTCACCGGAATGCAGACTGCATGGGATTACGGTGTTTTTACTCTCCGACTCGGTTCAGGAACCACGATATCGATTTTATATAAGGGACTTTTCCGTCATTTCCAACTTTTTAGAGTGTTCGAAGAAATTAGGCCGCTGCCCAAACCATTTCCTCTCTAGTGGTCTAGCTCCAGCCTCCAGGCTTCTTCACCAAGGCACAAGGGTTTTATATTCCGAGTCCGTTCAATCCTTCGTTCATCCCTCTTGGCAAAACGTATCTTACACATCTTAATCGCGAAAAAGGAAGGATCGAGGTTTGCAGCTGATGGCGCTGTCTCGATCCAGATTGCTTCTCCAATCGCCGGAAACACTCCGCGCCGCTCTTCTCTCTTCCCCTCTCCTTTCCCTCCGCCATTACCGCGTCTCGCGCTCCCGTGACGATTTCCCCTCTCCTCGGTTCGCATTTTGTCTCATAACTCTAATTTCTAGATCATTCTGTTATATTAGTTTTTTTTTTCAAAATTTGGCAATATAGAGAGGTGGTGAAGAGTTAGAAACCACTTTTTCTCAAAATTTGTTCCTGCTATTCCAGTTGTCCCCCAAGTTTACTCGATGAAGGTCAACTCATACCGGATAGTTGTTACACACTGGTACCGAGACCAGCTGGTAGGTTTCACAAGCTTGGTTATGTTGAAACATTCCCACATCTTGTTGTGAAGTTAAATTATACCTATGAATAATAACACACTGCTTCTTTGACTAATAGACTTAATTGTACCAGTGCTCACTTATCTGTTAATTGCCAAAGATTATCACAATGTACCTACTTCCTGGAACCAGTCTGAACAGGATCATGGATTTTCTCTCTAACAGGTATGAGCAGGCAATAACTCCCACAAACTGGGGACTTAGAATAGTACCAGAAAAAAAGGCATTTGTCATAGAGCGATTTGGCAAGTACCAGAAAACCCTGGACTCAGGTATACACCTTCTGGTACCACTTGTTGATCGGATTGCATATGTGCACTCCCTGAAAGAGGAGGCAATACCGATACCTGATCAGTCTGCTATTACAAAAGATAATGTCAGCATTTTGATCGATGGCGTGCTTTATGTGAAGGTCTCTCTCTCTCTCTCTCTCTCTCTCTCTCTCACACACACACACACACACACACACACACACACACACACACACACACACAAAACACACAACCATGGATTTTAGAATATACTTCATCAATTTTATGCCTACCAAACCCTTTCTTGCACTCCCACAATGTTCATCTCCTAGAAAAGTTTGAATGACTTACTGTTGGTGTAAATTGCATTTACAGTATCACTTTCAAATTCAGGAAGGGATTCTGGCATTATGTATTGCTAGAATTAATCTATCTTTTTAGTCATTTACTCTTGTAGTTGCTTCTATTCTTCCAAATTATTTCATACTTCAATATTTTAATGACATGGAATTTGTTTCCAGTAGTAGATTAAGTTTCAAATGAATTATTTATTACATAAATCGTATACCCAACTCCTTTTGGTATTAGTTAGGGCCAGTAGTTCCACCATGAAACTTGAAATGTTGTTTATGTGGACAATTTAGTTAAGGACTTCAAGGTGTTGTTTCTGTTTGGCTCCAGTTTAATATGGGGTTCTGTTCTGAAATCTGCCCTGAACTTTTTCTATGGTCTTTTCCCCAAGATCAAATTCTCTCTCACTGCAGTTCATAATTTATAGATAGTTGATCCATTCCTTGCATCATATGGAGTAGAGAATCCGATTTTTGCAGTAATACAGCTTGCACAAACAACAATGAGGAGCGAGCTCGGTAAAATTACACTCGACAAGACCTTTGAGGAGAGAGATATGCTCAATGAAAAAATTGTGGTTTGTATTTAACTTTAAATTAACACTAGAACCTTTATTATATGATTTTTATGCCTGGTGGATTGGTTTGAATATGAAACTGTACCGAACTGGTATAGGTTCTGTTGAGGTTCCATTTGCTTGCAGTTTCTTCTTCTTCTTCTTCTTCTTCTTTCTTTCCTTTTTTAACTGGTCATAAGCAATGCTTTATTAAATTTACAAAATGATCTGGAAGAATCTTTGAAATCATTTTCTGTCATCCTGTATATATGTTTTCAAAGTTTACTAATTTATAAGTGTACCCAATTTCTGATATACCAATTTGTATTCTGGTTCCTACCTTGTAAGTACAAGCTGGCGAAATTGTTTTTCAGTCTGTTTTGAAATTTGGTTTTTCATTGACAAAACCGAAATAAAACAAGATATCATGTTTCAAACTACCCTGGAATATTAGAACTGGACCAACTCAGGAATCAGTGATACTGTTGCTTGCGTTTACTCTTGTAAGGACCATATTTTTTTTCATTTGAAATATCAGAGAAATACTTTCAGACACTGGGAATAAAAGATTTAGCTGTTTGTTTTTCTCACAATCATTAGTGGTAGCATTTCTCATACTTTTTGGATTGGGTTTCATTTCTAGCCTATCCCAATTTATTTGGAATTAAAGGCTTTGTTGTTGTTGTCGTCGTCGTCGTTGTCCTTTTATAATGGGTAGCATTTCTCATACTCACTTTTTCTATTCAAAGGTTATAATGCTTTGATTGATTGTTCAACAGAGGTCAATAAATGAGGCAGCCACAGACTGGGGCCTCAAGTGCTTGCGTTATGAAATAAGTAAGCTTAATGCAATCTTTTACTGTTTCTTTACTCTTTTGTTACTGCAAGCTTATTCTTGATTTCTTTTCCTGCCTGAAGGGGATATATCACCCCCGCCTGGTGTGAAGGCTGCTATGGAGATGCAAGCAGAAGCTGAGAGAAGAAAGCGTGCCCAAATTCTTGATTCTGAAGGTATTATCTTTTTGTACTGGTTTTGCTCCTTGGAAATTAAAGATTTGCTCTGTACTAGAGACATCATGGACGAAGGCTTGATTATTTGTGTGAGCAGGAGAGAGGCAAGCAAACATCAATATTGCTGATGGTAAAAAGAGTTCAGTAATATTAGCATCCGAGGCTGCTATGATGGATCAGGTCAACAGAGCTAAGGGTATGCCTTGCTTTTACTTGTATGTGCTGCACACTCCGTTAACCATTGTTCGTAAAGATTGATGTCCAAGTCCTTTGCAAAATATAAAAGGTGTTTTGAATTATCCTGCAAAATTACATTACATAAGAATGAACCTAAGAATATTTCCTTTTTACTGCTACGGAATAACATTATGAGATTCTCAACTTTCCAGTTTATTCAATCTGACCATAAATATCAATTTCAAATATTGCAAGACAAACAAACTCAGTATTTTTTGCGGGGTAAAAAAAACAGGAGAAGCTGAAGCGATACTGGCAAGATCAAAGGCCACAGCAGAAGGTCTCATGCTTCTATCAGAGTCCATGAAAGCAGAGGGTGGCAGTGAGGTTTGTTGCTTTTTATTTTATTTTTATTTTTTTCGTTCTTTACTTTTCCTTTCATGAGATTATAAAAGATCATATGCAAGTTTCTACGGAAGGTATGCCAGCCATCTCTTCTTTATCATGTGCTCGTCAAATACATGGAAAAGGGGGAATTTCATACATCAGAAAACATGAGCCCCACATCTCTTTTTACTCCATATTCATAAACTGGAAGCAGAAATCATCCAAACTCTTTTCCATGAATGTTGGAGAGCTATGTTTTGATATTGTTTTCTATTTTTTCTTTGGCTACACACACAGATGCGAATGAAAATATTTGTTTTCTTTGTTTTTTTTTTAAATTCTGTTTCTCTTGGACATGGAGTAATTAACTGCATTCATGTATTTCAGGCTGCAAGTCTGAGAATTGCAGAGCAATACATCAAGGCTTTTGGTTCAATAGCTAAGGAGGTAATAGAGCTTGTTTTTTTTAATCTCATATAGAAAATAACATAAATTGTAAGTTTTTCCCTGAAAGTACTTCTGCAATCAATTCCTCTGTTCAGACATTGAAAAAAAACATAGTAACCGCTTGGCTAAAATTGTCTTCCCAACTGTACATGATATTTCTTGTTTTCTTAGTCATGGAGCACAGATATGAGTTTTTCTAGGGGCTGCTGAAGGCTTTTCTAACCTTGTAATGCAACTTATATAGTTTTCTTTTTCCTAAATTTCAGGGAACTACAATGTTACTCCCTAGTGCAGCTGGAAACCCATCGTCCATGATTGCTCAGGCCTTAGCAATATATAAACAACTAAGCATCTCCAACCAGGATGGTCCTCGCTACCACCGTAAAGCCCCACGAAAAGAAATTACAGAGGAGACACCTTTAGATGATATTACAGATTCAACTGTATCTGAGACCCGCTCATCTGGGGTAACTGTTCTACCACACGGAAGTGGTTTCTCTCTGCAAAATCCCAACAAGGGGTCCAGTAATTAGAGTCTAGAAACTTCAGGCAATTCCGTTTTGTTTTTCATTTTTTTTTTCTCTTGGTTTTTAAGAGGTTCAAAAAGCTTGATGGGGAGGGACACTGTTTTATTGCGATCAAAGGATTTCACACATTTACGGTTCTTCATATTTTGAATACATGAACTATATGGTTGTTTAATTCTTGGTTATCTCAATCGTTGAGGAAATGAACTCAATTACACCTCAACTCTAATTTTATTTTAGACTCGAGAAAACATTTCTATTGGTCATTGGATAAAGGATTGTAAACAGTTTGTACATTGTTAATGTAATCTAATATGCTGAACGTTTGCGAAGGAAACAAGCAACAAGGGCAGAAATGGCTTGGACAATCTGGAAGGAATGTAATGCTTGAATCTTCTCGGACACGAAGCGGCAGATATCAGCACTCATCCTCACTGTCAAGGGACGCAGCGTATAGTCGTTAGGAATAGAATACGATTAGGGCTTCCATTGTAATACTGTAAATCACAGTCAAAGCTTCGAATGCATTTTCTTTCTATCAGTCCTTTTACTTCGGCAGTCATAAAAGAGTGAAGAGTTTGTTTGGCAAATAAGGAATAATTTGGAAGTGTGGTAATTTTGGAAGAGTGATAGAATAGTATATTTTTGAAAGAGTGGTGAAAAAATGATATTTTTGACTATTTAGAAGAGTGAAAATATTATTTAACAGTTATTAATCAGAATAGTTAAAATATGAATAATTATGATACTAATAATCATGATGATAATAATAATAATAATAAAATAATAATAATAATAATAATAATATAATAATAAATAATTATAATTTTAATGATATAATAATAATATAATATAATAATAATATAATATAATTAAATAATAAAAAATAATAATCATAATCATGATAATAATAATCATAGTTGTAATGATAATAATATAATAAGAAAGATTATAATCATAATCATAATATAATAATAATAATAATAAATAATTATAATCATAACAATATAATTATAATATAATTACAATCATAATCATAATATAATAATAATAATAAATAATTATAATCATATTAATATAATTATAATATAATCATAGCTATAATCATAATAATATAATATATAATAATAAATAATCATAATCATAATAATATAATAATAAATAATCATAATCATAGTAATATAATCATATTTATAATAATATAATACTAAAATCATAATTATTATAATAATATAATAATAAATAATAATAAAATTAATCATATAATAAGAATACTAACAATGATGTTAATATAATAATAATATAATATAATAATAAATTATAATCATATAATAATATAATACAACATAATCAAATAATAATCGTTATTCGACGAGAAAGCTAATCCGATATACCACCTATAACTTGATATACCGGATTAGCACTCTTCCGCACTCTTCTACTTAGTCTAAAATTCATTTGGTAAATTAATTCATCCACCAAGTGCCAAACAAACCCATTGTAATACTGTAACTCACAGGCAATAAAAATGTTGTCTTTGCTGCGCCTGACTTTCATTAAAAAAACAAAAAACAAACAAAACAAAATGGTCTTAATTTTCAATGTTAAGAACAGTTTTGCACCTGTTTGTTCCATAAATTTACTCAAAAATTCTGTGCTATTTTTCATAAAAAAAATCATATAACGCAGCAAGAGAACAGAAGAATTGCATAACAATTATCTTTCAGCTGATTAATTTTACATTGATTCATCAATTTCACCCTCCACATAACATTACATGGTTGATCTCGTCCTCCGATTCAACCAGTCAATTAACCTTACCTTTCACAGTGCAAGTCTCAGTGCACATGATTTTGCAAGTAGGAGCAACAGGGGCAACACTGTTGCCATTTGTGCAGGAGTTGAAGCAGTCGTCGTAACAACCATAGCCACTGACGCTGGGAATATATTTGAACACGGCAAGAATTGTAATGAGAAAGAAGGCAACGATTATTACCTTGTTATTGGCCATTTTTCTTTTATTTTTCTGATAGGATTAAAAGGAATCAGGTTTTTTGTTTTGACTTTGTGCGTAAATTATGAATGAAACATCGCTACTTGTTACAATTAGTTTTTATAGCAGTTGTTAGTACTAAAAATAGTGTTGCTAGCTCATTTCAATTGGTTCTCGATGCATCAGAGTTTTCGACGGACATTCAACTTTCTGCATTTTTTTTGGAATTTGCCACCTGATGATAAGCATTTACAGCAAAGCGTTTAGATTTCAAAACATGACTTTACTATTCTGAAAGAAATGTATTGTTATTATTCTCTATATAAAACCAGACTTAGGAGAAAAAGTTTGTTTAAGAATACTAACACGAAACTCATTCGTTATGCGGACCCTCTTAATTTTAAAAATATTTATATTTAGCACTGATTCTATTTATAAATAAATTATATATTTTAGTTAAATATAATTTATATCTAAATCAAATTACAAAAGCTTTTAAAATTTTAAATAAAATATTTAGTTATTTATTAAAAATGATGTATATAATATAATAATTTATCTTTTTTAAGTATGCTTGTACAATACATAATTTTTATTTATAATAAAATATAATAATAATTGATGTTTAATTTATTTGATATACAAAAAAATGAAGAAAAAAATAAGTTTGACTGAAACTTAAATCGTTATTTTTATAAAATTAATCAGTTTCAATTGTAAATTGAGATATAAATATTTTAGTCATTTCACATAATTTAATAATATTAATGGATAAATTTAGTTCATACGGTTATTTATAATATAATATAAATACAGATATACACATACTATTCCTCAAAAAGACGGTATACGGACAGGTTTATCAAGTTATATTGCAATGTCTCTACTCTCTATTCATCCAAAAAGGGTTATATATGTCCGAGCTCCCCAGTGCAAATCTAAGTTCTCAAATAGATGGGTCGCAAGAAAGTACCACGAAAAGTTTTAATGTCTTTCACAAAATGATATGTCCACATTGTAAATATATTTGTCAGTCAATTTGACCCAATGATTTGAAACTTGTCAGTTGGAGCCCGAGGTGCCTGATCAAATATATAGTTCCTGTCAAAAGTATCTTCAATAATCTTGAAACCGTCCAGTTTTACTCGTAGCACCACAGCTGAAACCACTCAGAGCAAACTTTATACGAGTATAAGATTCATGTTAGAAATGTTGAGTCGTGCAACACTGATGTTTTACTGGAAGAAACGCATGACAGCAGAAACACCACATCCATATCCACAGTTATAGTGCTACACTATGAATTATCCCAAATACACAGGAAGCGCATAAAATTTCAACCCAACATTGCACAATCAGAATTAAATTGTGTATGTACAAGAACACATCAACCTTCTGAAACACCGCCCACCATCCAACTAAACAATTCAAACCTCACAAAAGAAATTTAGTAACAAAATTAGAATGCTGAGTATTCGTGTTCATTGCTCATTTGGAGACACCACAAAATAGCCACAGCAAAGACTGCAAATGAAGATAGCTCCATCGCTAGAGCCCCCCATCCAATTATTCCCGCATGCTTCAAAATTGATGGAATTGCTATGCTTCCTATGATTGATGCACCCGTAAGGAACTTTGTGAAATTTGCCCATCTGCAGCAGCTGAAATCATTAGATAATCCAGCTAAATCTAAGCTTATGTAGTTTGATGATTATAAATTGCTCCTGTAATAGGGTACCGTGCTGGCATTTCCCTGCTCAGTTAGGAATGTTATTGGGGTCATGTAAATTCTTGTTATTTTACATTTTTCATAATAATAACAAAAAAAAAATAGAAGGAAAAAAAGTTAAAAATATTGCTCACCCATCGGTACCACCAGACATGATAGAGTAGCTATCATTACCAGAAAAGAACAACAAAGGCATGGGAAGAATTACATACATCACAACTGCCAATAAAGTAAACAGTAAACAATTCGAATTTAGATGTAGTTAAAAATGACACAAAATATTCTACATGAATACTAAAACACAACAAAAATGACAATCCTCTCTCACCTGTTAGCATGGGCCACCAATTACTGTAGAGGGCACAAGCCTGAAAAATAGACAATATTAGTTAATACAAAGAACAATGTAGTTACATATCATGGGTTGAGGGTTCTCACTTCTCACAAGAGAAACAAGAAGCAATAGCACCACAAGTAGTTAGATGAGTGTACATTACTCTCCTGTAGTAGGGTCATCATTTAATATTTATACATTTTCTTGCTTTATTAGGATTAGTATTGGCACACTCTATTACAACCTGTTTGATCTTATAATCATATCTCATCTTTTACTTAGTTTGATCTCAATCACCCTCAAATTGTGAAAAAGATCCTTGAAATTTAAGCTCCACCTAAGACCATCATAATGGACCCTTGAGGTGTTCAAGCAAGTATCGAGGCAAATCATAATAAAATGGTCAAAAATATACCAAAGGCCTTTAACATGATAACCGTGCAACCTCAATATGAAATTTACGAAGGCCTTTAACATGAGAGAGAAGTCATGTACTCACCAAGATTTGAAGTACAATTCCACCTGAGACTAAAATTGCAAGAAGAGCGAGCCTCGCACTAAGCAAGCATGCTACCATGCTCCTTGATAACCGTGCCATTTTTTTATTTCCTTCTTAATTCAATCAACAATATGCACTCAACTGCAGTACAAAAAAGAGTTTACTATAAACATAATTATAAGCCAGATGATTTCTGCTAAACTCTAGAAAAACTCGGAGAAAGCTAGATTTTGATGTTGTGCTGTTTAAACATTCATTCATGACTGATTAGCTCAAGAACACTTTTCTAGGCACAAATAAAGCACCAAAGTTCACAAACCAACCTTCATACATTGGTTTCAATTGGTACCTTATTGACTAATGAACTTTCAAAATAATGAACCTTTAAAATAGCCAATACCAAAAAGATCAACACAAATACATTAGAATCTTTTCAGTTAGTCCATGAATTAGATTACATCTCATATAAAGCTCTAATTCTCATAAAATTTCCCAAATTAATTGGAGAGCAAAATTTAAACATATAGCTGGTTAGTATGAAGAATAATTTAATCCAAAACCTAAATTGTTGACCCCAAAACTAATCTGAAGAAGTTCCTATACACCAGCAATAACTCATGGTTTGTCAGGTACCATATTCTATTGTTTGTCAAGTACCATACTTAAAATTAAGACCTACCACCACAGCAAGCAATTGTCCATTATTGTTACTGTAGTTAGGAAAACCTATTGGCAGCCAACAACCTGATCAGATTATAAGTCGATCTTCCAAAGCCCAAATACATCTAGGTATCAACAAACTAACCTAATTAATACAAAATCAAACTAAATTATGGCGACGAACCACTGGCTGGAATACCTTCGTCTCCGTCCGTCCGAAGTATGGCGATTCTTACTCTTATTGTAGTTTGTGGAGGCCTGAGTCTTAATTCAGATTGTTCTTTTCTATTTCCTGATTTCTCAGAGGTGGAAGACTGGAAGGTAGATGCGATTGATGATTGGATTCGGAAGAGAGACTCAACTAGGGTGTTAATTATTTACCGAGACGACGGATTAATCCGATCCGATCTGACTCGATATCAGAAAATAAATGGATCGAATATCATGAGTTTGATTTTTTTTTTATCCGAATCGGGTCGGGTTCGGGTTAATCTAACCCGATCCAACCTGATTAATTATATTTTTTTAAAGTATTTTTATGATTTAGTACTAATTAAAGTTTAAATATATACTAATTAAGATTAATTATAAATTAATTAATAATTAATTACTTAAAATTATATAAAAATAATTAATAAATATTTAATTATTTTACACGATCGATCAGATTGATCCGTGACCCGATCGGATCGAATATGAATACAAAAATTTTGACCTGAATTTAATTAAATCGGGTTTCAAATCAGATAAAAATAATAAAAAATATAACCTAATTCAACCCGACCCGACCCATTAACACCTACTCTAAGAAACTCCTAAATCCTAGCACGGCCCAAAAATTATTTTTATCCTTAGCAACATATTATTAACCATGTGGTCCCACTGACAGATAATCTTCTTTCTCTAGTTATTTTAATTAATTAAATCATTAATACAACATACCTCCACGGTTCCACCTGACAACCCCATTTTTGCTGTAGTTTGTAAATAATCAAAGAAAAAAGTATGAAAAAATAACAAGGTATTAAAACAAGATAGTTCTTTTTTACTTTAAAAAACACGCAATATAGTTTATTTCTAAAAAAAATCAATCCATAAGTCATGATTCATGAACCGATTAAATTAAAAGAAAAGAATAATAAGAACATCGTCATTTTTTAAATTTCAGAGGATGATTTTTGGATCAGGTCGACAATTTTAGCAGCTGATCCTTAATAAATTTCATATCATTTCCATTCTTGCAATTACCGGTTTGTTCAGCAATTTTTAACTTCAAGTTTTATATTTCTGTAAATGTAATTACAAGTTGATGTGTCAAATTTAGGAAATTTTGGTTAATTTAGTAAATGCGCCAAGTTATCAATTACTATATAACATTTTGCAATCAATTTATAAGAGACATAAAGGTTACTAAATTAATAATTTTTCTATAATTTGGACAATCGAAATCGAATTAAAAACAAAATTGTCACTTCCCTAAATAAGCATTTCCATTTTTTTTAATCTTAAACGATGCTTTACCTGGAATAAGGGTAGGGGTGGCAAAAAAACTCGTGGCTTGTGACTCGTTCGGGATCGACTCACTTGTTAGTGAATCAAATCGTTAAGAGTCGGCTCATTAAGTTAATGAGCCGAGTTTGAACAGTGGCTGGCTCGACTCGTTATTCTCGATAAAATATTAATATTTATTTTTTATATTATTTTTATTACGTATTTTTAGTATAGTAAGTACTTTATAGTATGATTTGTACTTAAATTATTATATTAAATTTGTATGAAATGTATTATCATTAGTTATATTATTAATTTTTATATAAATTTTGATATAAAATATCACAAAAATTATTATTAACTATTAAATAAGTCTTAATGAGTTTTAACGAGCCAACTCGATTAGCTCATTAACTTAATGAGCCAATCTCAAATTAAACTTTTTGGCTTGTTAAGTTAATGAGTCGAGCACTCGGCTCGGTTACATCCCCGAGCAAAAATTACATAAACTAATTGAAGCAATATAAAATCTTGTAGGTTTTGTCAAGAAAAAAGAATAATGAACATATGTAAAATTTACCTAATTTATATTTTGTATACATCTCAAAAATTTGACATTCCATCCGTACTAACATAACCTAAATAACACGATTCTGTTTGTCTTGTCACTTTTTCTTTTAATTTTTTTTGTTGAAGAATTTAACTTTCTTTGAGTCTTCTCTAATCTTATTCGCCTTAGCTATTTAAGTTTTCAAATATAATTTCTTAGCGTGAATTTAGATCCCTTTATTTAGCCTCTTTTAGGCTCATTTCTTAATCCATGTTTGGGTTTCTTTTCAGGTATCTGTATTTATGAATTGTGCATCATTAGCCTACTAGCCACTTTTTGTCTTATCGGCCTTCATCCTTTCTGTGCTAATATGAGTGTGCAATCAGACGGTTCAAATCAAAATAAATAAATATATATATATATATATATATATTTAAAGTTTTATTAGTTTATTAAATTATGAATCAAATCAAATTTATAAAAATATCAACTAAATAAATTAAAAATTAAATCAATCAAAATTTTATTCTGTTAATTTGATTAAGCCGAAATTATATTAATTAAGGAGGAATAAAAAAATATCAACAAATATAAAAATTGACAGAAAAAATAAATAGTTAAAAAAATAAATAACTTAATAAAACTTATAG
Source organism: Schoenoplectus tabernaemontani (assembly GCA_037127355.1). Taxonomy (NCBI): domain Eukaryota; kingdom Viridiplantae; phylum Streptophyta; class Magnoliopsida; order Poales; family Cyperaceae; genus Schoenoplectus; species Schoenoplectus tabernaemontani. The sequence continues at coordinate 19,531,506 of CM073744.1, read as the reverse complement.
AAAATAAATATATTCGGATTATTTTTTATATGATTCTTATTTATATCAAGTAAAATGAATATGCTTAGTAAATTTTAAACTATTTGATTTATTCGGTTTATCCATTTTTAAAAATATAAACCGGACCAAAGAATAAAAATCAATTTAGATTTTTAATCGAACTAAATAGTTCAAAATTTAACGATTTGATTCAAAACTAATTAAACCGATCGGGCGATTGATTTGTGCACAGTAACACCTTAGATGGTATAATTCCGGGGCAAATAGTAACAAATTAGAAGTATTCAAGTTGACGGTATCGCATTCGATGTCTCTTGAAACCAAAATAACAAACCAGACTATACAGGAAATTTCAAAGTTGCCTGTCTTTTGGAGCACATAATTAAGTTTGATGCAAGTAGATTGAATAAATACGAATCGTATTTTCTTAACTCTTAAATTCGTGATTTTTTTTTACAAGATTGTAAGTAGGGGTGTCGGTTAGGATCGGTTCATTATTATTTTATTATTTTTTAGATTCGGTCTGAGTTATTTAAAATAAGGTTAATTTTTTTAACCTGGTCCGAATGAGATATGAATTAGTCTAATTGAATCTGAATAAATAATTAAGTATTTATTAATTATTTTATATATTTAAGCAATTTAATATTAATTAACATATAAACAATCTTAATTAACGTATATAAGTTTTGATTGTTAAATCACAAACTAAATTAGAAAAAACATAATTAAAAGGTCGGGTTGAACCGTATCCGATCCAATCTGAGTCGTGATGGGTTAAAAAAATCTTAACTTATATCCGATCAATTTATTTTGTATCATTTTGAATTGGATCAGTTCAAATTTTGTCACCCTAATTGTAACCGGAGGCACACACTTCTAGTGATATACTATTAAATTAAATTAAATTCTAATTCAGTTTTTGCCAAAATCACACCTAAGTTACAGTTGCCGGATTAAGTTTAAATTTAGTTTACTGAATTTTTTTATGTTAACAAAGGTAGAGTTCAAGACCATTTTTTTTAATGTTTATTGAGAACCATAATCAATGGAAGGTTATTTTAGTTAGCTACCAAGCCACTTACTATTGAATTTTGTTTGTTTAGATAGAAATGAAATAAAATCATCCAACTTTTAGTGTTTGTAATTTTTTTATTTGATTTTTAACATGTTATTTCATATATAAAAAAATATTGTTTTTGTTATTATAAATATTCTTTTAATAAGGTTGTCAGTACAAATATTAATTCTCAATTTTATTAAATTTCGATTAATTTCATTAGAAACAAAAGTCATATATTGATACCACAAGTTTGTATTGAAATGTAATTTCGAATTTTATTATGTAAGATATTTGTCACTATCATCGAATCATAATCTCGGTGGCATGAATATATTTTTCAATGCTTACCCACAATACTCATATTCATATATACGTATGCATTCATTAGTGGAAATAGCAAAGACAAAAAGAGAAAAAGAAGAAACGGAATATATCCAATAAAAAAAGGAGAAAAATGTAGCCGCTTCATAATTTTTTTTATCTTTCCAATGTGCTCTTCAATTTGTATTCCTCAAACAGGTTATGACTTTTTAAATTAGTGTCTACAGCCTTTAAAGAAAGAAAATTTTGCAAAAAGATCCACCTTCAAAATTTTGTTATTTTAAAATGTTATAATTGCAAGTCTAGCGCCAGCATCAACTTCTAAAGAGAAAAGTAAAATAATCTAATTAATACCTACCTGCATATACTGTAGAATTTACTGAAGCATATGCAAAAGGATGCGATTTGAATTATGAACATAAATAATTATTATCTTTGTATTCTGCGAATTAACTATGCTAGTTAAATATTTTGTCCAAAATGATTCTTAGATTTATTAACAGGGGTTTCTTTTTAGTTGGTTTATTAAATTAGATCTACCGACGAATCACAACATGACATATGCATAGAAAACCAGGGATGTCTGCAAGTTCATAATGTACATATCTAGTTGTCACTTTACAGTTTACATGAATTATATTCAATCTCATTTTCTAAAGGAAACAATAGAAGAAGACAGAAAAGGTGGATTTCATATTATTTTGTTTATTTAACTTGACATTGAGCCCTTAGGCTAGTGGATGTACAAAATTAAGAGGAATTATGCATGACTTATAGTTTGAGTTTAATTTTGTCAGCTTTTGGGTCCCAGTGCCAATTGTGTCTGATCCATTTGCTATAGTATCTGCTCCAGGCGCATACAACACATTGACCAGTTCAAGGGTCAACGCTCCCGATCCAACGGCTGACATTGATCAACAAAACGAACATTGCTTGGTGGGGCCGTGCATTTCAAAGCTGTACTTCACAAAATTCCTCTGCAAACACCAAAATGACAGCTGATAACTAACAATACATCAAGAACCGTCCATCAATTAATGCTTCAAATCTCAATAGCAACTGATCTTTGGTACAGAATTTCACCAACAGGGCTACTCTTCCATGAATGCCATCATGCCATCATATATTCAGCAAGAGAAGGCTCTTTCTTTCAACCATTTTTCTCAAGCTAGGATGCCACCTCAGCCTCACTATAAAAAGCACAGAAACAAATCATGGCCTTAGGCAAAACCAGAGTGGGTCTTCCCCACACAAACCCTAGCTCTTCCTCCTTTCCCTATTGACTTTGATCAGAGAACAATTCCTCCCCTCTAGTTATTACCAGAAAGTTGCAATCATCTTTATACATTTTTTCTCCCTCTATCTTAACATGAACAACTTCCAGGTCACAACAGTCATCAAGACCACGGTAGGTCGCCACCTGGGACCTGCTTTGGTGGGTGAATTCGTCAACCGGACAACAAGCTTCGTAACTGGTCAGCTCTACCTCGACCGCCTGGCCAACGTGACCGATAAGGTGAAGAGGCTGAGGTTGCTCCTGTTCAAGATCCACAGTGTGATTGAGGCGGCCGAAGCTGCCATGCCAATCGGCAACCTCTCACTCTGCCGTTGGCTGATTGAGCTGCAGGATGCAGCTAAAGAGGGTGACGACATGATCATCATCTTCAAAATGCGTTACCAAGAAGACCCATTGCAAACAGCCGGCCACCGTGGCTTCTTCCTCTCGTTCCTTTGGGAGGCATTTCAGAGGGCGATGCACACTGCCACCGACCTGTTCTGGCATGACTATGACGTGGACAGGCTGGCGAACTCCCTCGACAGGCTGGAGAAGATCTCATCTGATGTGGGGAGCTTTCTTGCACTTCTGGAGCTTGACAGTAGGAGGCGTGACAAGCGGGGCCCTGGTGGTACACCGAAAGATGCGAAATCGTCCCTCTCTGCTTATGGGGTTCTTCTCAAGGAGGCCGAGGCCCATGTCCCGGAGTCAGAGGAAACAAGTGATAATAGATCAAAAGGGGCAGTGCTCAGACTGTATCAGGCTAGAGGCCATCATAACGACCATCATTGAATTATATATGTATGTGGTGCATTTGATTTTGAATATCATTTTCATCGTATAAGGGAAAACTCAAGTTGATGTTAAGCACATGCATCATCATCATTGTATGATTTCAGCCTGAATATATAGTAAGCCAATGCATATGTAACAGGTTCCGACAAGATAGGAGAATTTTTGAGATGTATTGTGGGTTTTTACCCCGGAATAACACAATGCTATGTAACAGGATCCCTCTCTTTTTTGGATGCTTGAGGAAATGTTCAGAATTCAAATTTTGTAGGAATTGAAGTAAATATACATTTTCAATTGAAAACATAGAAAATTTTGGCCTGTTTGAAAAAAAATCATATGCAAATTGTTGTTGGGTCTTGGCGTGCAGCTTTATAAAAAAAAAAGAAAGAACTCGTTCAGGAGCTTATTTATCAGTTATCACAACAATAAAAAGAAAAAAAATTTTGTGAGATGTCATACTTTGTCAACTAATTCTCAATGAATTTACATTTAATTATATAGAAAACGAGTAATGCTAACTCATTTTTCATAATTATTTCGTTTACTTACTCTCTTAGTTTCCAATGATTTTTTTTTTATCAAATTACTTTCTAATAATTCTGTTAACATGTACTTTTCTTTAATTTACTCAAGCCGAACAAAGAATAGTTCTAAAGTAAATAAAATTTTGAAAAGAAAATATTTGACAAAATTATCTTACTTTTTATGTGTAAATGTAATTTCAAAGAAAGGAAAACGATAAGGATTCAAATTAAGATCTATGTATTCCGATCCAAATTAAAAGTCTACTAATTAAATGTTTGCATTTTTATACTAACAACCTCAGTTTATTACCGTAAGAACTGCAGCAGCTTAATTAATTATCTTACATGTATATGGTTTAGCAACAATTATAATTCAAATGAGAGAGAAAAATTAAGAGTTAGTAGTCGATCTAGATGGGTACGTATATATCCGACAACATAATTTCAGAAAAAAAAATTCAGTAATAAACATTTTCGTAGGTATGTACGTATTATTCTAAAATAAAAGACCACGATAAATTAGTGCCACGAATAGCACAAAATAATAGCTATATTAATGATTTATCTTTACTATAAACTATTTAATTAATCTCTTATCACTAAAAATTATATATCTAGACAGCACTGTAAAATATTATTTATTTAAATTTATCCTATTTTATTTTCTTAATTACTTTCTCCAGCTGCCAAACTAAAGAAATAATATAATTCACGTCTGCATTAAGCAGCAATTAGCTAGCTAGAAGGAGAAAAAAAGAGGAAGAAGAAGAGAGCATCTAATTTTTTATTTCCATTGAAATTTTGGAACCAACAAATCTCCAGGGATGTGAATTCCGGGCCACGGCTGTGGCCTTTGGCGCTTCAATTTGCTCCATGACACCGCTCGTACACCAGATCTAGGGAAAAGAAAAGAAGATAAACCAACCAAATTCCAGTCAAAAACAAAAGAAAAGAAACGAAAAGGAGGATGTTTAGTTGTTTACAGTTGGGCACTGTCGCACCAACATATTTTAGAGACGGGTGAGGATCACTTCACAATGGGTTATTTTTATTTTGACAATCTTCATAGTAGACTCTTAAATAAATTAAAAAAATCTAAAAATACAGAAAATTTTATAAATGTGTTCTACCTATAGATGGGTAGTCATTTAAATTTCATATAATTTCATTATCATTTGATATTTTATCAAACACCATTAAATTGAAATCGTTGTAAATTGTATAAAATTTTAATATTTTTTAATGAAATATCAAATGATAATGAAATTGTATAAAATTTAAATAATCATCAATCTATAGGTAAAATAGAATGACACATTTGTCAAGTGATCCCCATCTTTTAGAGACAGTTTTGACTTTGACAAGGCAATAAAAAAAAATCAAAATCGATTCTGAATCATCTCCATATATATATATGTTAGGAATTGGGTTTCGGTCTTCAAATTTTCTCTCAGAGACTCAGACAATCGTATGCTTGTCTCAGAGAAAAATATATACATATATATATATATAGTCCAGTATGGAAAATTGATTAGATATTATTTGTTTTATTTTATGCTTGGAGTAGCAATTTTCTTGTTTCCATTTGTATATCTGCTAATACGTTTCTTTCAATGAATTTACCTAGGGGTTTTCCATGAAAATAAAATAAAAAGAGCTTCTAGTTCAGTCTTATTATTATATATAACTAAATGGATAATGCATGGTGTTCTCCATAAAGAATAACATGACATGCACTAACAAACAATTAATTAAAACCATTGGATAAAGGGGCATGATTGGTTGTAGTTAGTTTATCCTCTTTAACCAAACTGTTGGAGGTAAGAGTTGTTACAGAAAGAAATTGTTCTTCGAGTACCCATTCGTTTGACCTACATTGCAATATAGTTGCTTTGAAATTCCATCATATATATATCCGTGCAACGCGATGTTAGTTAATTTACTTTCAGCTTATTGCAAAAATTACTTGAGCTAGCTCATCAATCTAATATATATAATATGTTAATTACTCGTTTGAAATAATAATGAGTTCAAATTCCTAATTACACAATTATGAATACAAGTACAATCGTTGAATAGGTTAATTGCTACTTTTAAAGTCAAAATGAAAGACACAATTCGATTTGTTTAATTGAAGTATATCTAGCACCTTAAAGGTATATTTGGGAATGATGCTTGTTTTCATAATATTAAAATACATTGGAGTATTTTGTTAGGTACAACTTTCTTGATCCTTTATAATGAAAATTGATCGAGCAGAATTATATGACAACGGAGAGAATGGACTCAACCATCATTTCTTTAAATTTTCAATAGTTGATTGTGAGTTTTCATTTCAAGTGGGTAAATAAGATACAACAGACATATCCCATGTCCCCTTAGCATTACTGCCAGGTAACATCATGGAATTTTTGTGGACCCAATATATAGCGAAGTCCCCCAATTATAAATAGTGTAATTAAACTTTCATAATTCCTCCAAGTACAGATCTATTTCTCAGTTTGACCTATACTTCTGATTGGCTAGTAACTGCACAAAGCAAGTCTCCTAAGTCCTAAGTAATGGAAAGGTTTTCTCTACTGCTCTTTCTGGTTTTGACTTCAGCATGTGTAATGAAGGCACAAGCTGAGATTCTTTCTCCATACTACTATCAGGAGTTATGCCCCATTGCTGAGGAGATTGTCAAGCAGCATGTGAGAGCGAGGTGTACCGGGACCCAAATGTAGCGGCCCAACTGCTTCGCCTGCATTTCCATGACTGCTTTGTGATGGTAAATACTTTTTCCTGAACCATTTTTGTTTTTGGAGATAGTTAAATACAGCTTAGTTATGAACTTGTACCCAACTTAATTTTAACACTCAATTGAAATGTCTCATTAGTGGATTTTGGATATTGAATTAAGTTTCACATAAAATTTAAGTGGTGTGTAAATGATCTTGTAACTTAGTAGCTATCTAAGAAGGATGACCTCAAAGATATCATGAATTTCAACCTTCATAGATACAAAAAAAAAAGACCTTGAGCTCTATCAGTCTATCTTCATTCAAAAAAAAAAAAAATCAAGTACTGTTAGATCTAAACTGCGTGTGGGGCATGCACGGTTGAACTCAATTGAGTGTAAATATGAACTTCTGAAAGGTGGTAAGAAGCATCAAATCAATTATTTGCGTATGACTTCTTTGAAAATTCAGATGCTGTTTTTTTTTTTTAACATTTCCATTTTAGGGGTGCGATGCATCGGTTCTCTTAGATGATATAGATGGATTAATAGAAAGTGAGAAGAACGCTGTTCCGAACAAGAATTCACTACAAGGCTTCAATGTGATAGATCGGATGAAATTTGCATTAGAGATAGCATGTCCTGGTATTGTTTCCTGTGCCGATATAATTGCCATTGCTGCCAGGGATTCTGTTGTCGCGGTAGGTGCTTTCATGATAGCTTTTACATGTGCAGCATAGTAGTATAACATTTTTTTGTGATTTATTTCTTCAAGAAGTATATTGTAAAATTTTCACATTTAAGTATCTCCAAAACATTAAGAAATATACAAATCTTATAGAAGCAATAAATAAACATCCAATTAAGCACTAAGAACTCTTCATTACATATCTGGCACCAATTGAGCACCATTACTCTGTTTACGTTATTTAGACTTGAAGTATGAATAATCATTGTTTACCTCGCAGGTAACTTTTATTATGTTTAAACTCATTTCATTTAGTTGAAATCTATTTGTGACAGAGAGGTGGTCCCAGTTGGGAAGTATTACTAGGAAGAAAAGATTCTCTCAAAGCAAGTTTCAATGAAGCCAACCGCAGAATCCCAGCCCCAAATTCTACACTTGAGATGCTCATTGCCAATTTTGAAGACCATGGTCTTGACATTGTTGACTTGGTTGGTCTTTCAGGTATCAAGTTGCAAACAATAACAAACATCATAAATACATTTATGCATAAAATAACAAAGTAATATATCTAAGTGACATTCTTATCATGTAGCAAAGTAAGAGTTGTTAGAATTTGTGATAGCCCTTCCTAAGAAAAAATAGAAATTGTGAAGCCAAATCAGAAAAGGAGCCTTATTATTATTATTTGAAGTTCTTGTCATCCTTAGGTGTTGCATATTCTATTTTCGTAGTTCTGTTACATTAGCTTTCAAAGATCAAAGTCTTATATTATTTTATATCATGATGTCCATGAAAACTGAACTTTTTGATGGTCGTATCTGTACCAGCAACTTCAACAAACCTTAACTTTTTCTAACAACCATTGGTTTGGTGTCTAATTTTCTTCTGCCAACTAAAAGTGAATATGGAAGAAAACAAATAGGCTTGATTGCCTGTATGCATGCACTAGCAAGTTTAATTTCTGATTTTTTTTTCTAATTCTCTTGAAATCCATCGACTCAATCAGGTGCGCACACTATTGGGAGATCAAGGTGCACAAGCTTCAAGCAGCGGTTGTACAATCCACAACCTTTCGAAGTAGTATTGGATGAGCGGCAATACGACTTCTCCCATGTGCTGAGGACTATATGCCCTGAGGAGGGACATGATAATGACCTGGTGCCGCTCGACATTAAAACTCCGAGGAGATTCGACAATATGTATTATGTGAACCTCCTTCGTGGAAACGCACTATTGACTAGCGACAGCCAGTTGGTAACTACTGATACAGAGTACATTGTATCTAAGTTGGTGTGGCAGTATGCATCTGATCAGAGACTGTTCTTTGAGCACTTCAGCAACTCCATGATAAAGATGGGCAACATTGGTGTGCTGACAGAACTGGAGGGAGAAGTTAGACACAATTGTCGTTATATTAATTAGCTAAATCTTTGTTTATTGCCAACTACTGCTTCACTGATATGGTTATGTAGATTTATTCATTTAGAAAGCAGTCATTCATTGCTTCCAATTGCTATGTAAACGTTCTAAATTTTAGTGGCGATTAATTTATGACTTCAACATTTTGCTTGGTTGGCTTGCTACTCACAGCGATCAGAGAAATATCAGAAACGAATCACATTATGTTAGGTCAACTATCCTAAGTCGACGATATGCCAAATATTACATAATGTGGTGACCTATCTGATGCATTTCATTCATAAAGCTTAGTCATTGTCCAATCTGCAGACATTATTCGACAATAACTTGAGGAAGCAGCTACAGCGATCTGCAATCATGGTGCCATTTTTGACGAAATGTTGCAACCACTTTTGAGGATGCAACCAAGCAAAAGATTAACGACTAAAGCAGGAACTAAGTGCTAACAAATTTAGTTTGCCAACCAACTCAGAGAGATACACCCAACTTTTTTTCTCCAGATAAGCTCCCGTCATTCCTCAACATTTGACGACCATTTAAGACGCTAAAACCACTGTACACGCATAAGATATGCAAGCCCACTTTCAATTAGACCCCACCAAAAGCATGCTTTTAAACTTTTTATTAGGCTTATTGTTTTTTCCAACTTTGCATCAATAATATATACATGAGTATCAGTCAATATCCAAGGTAGAATATGGCTCAAGTCCCACCTGTAAGGGAGAGGGGGGTGGAGAAAAATAAATGTGAGACAGCAATAGCAGATATTATGAATTTATGGTCATGTCTGCACAATTGGCAGATTCCAGTTGGTAAAGCCCACATGACTTGAATTAGATTGGAAGAATCTTAAGTTTTGTTTAAAAGAAGTGGCTTACATCTATCCAATTTTCTAAAAAGATGAATTTCTGACTGCACCATTTACTGAAGACATTAATACTAAAGATGTTCTTCCTCTAGGTTTACTGGATGGACATGATGCCATTACCAAATCAAAACAACATCTGGATGTGATATAATACCTTTGAAAGGTTGACAAACATTCCAAAATACAAGTAATTTGATACCGATGGTCAGAATACTACCTATAGATTTTACTGTTTGATTGTCATTCATCATAAAGGGAATCAGGATTCTATAAAGAACTTGGAAAAGATGTACATTAATTAACTCCTGTTTGAAAGATTGTAATCAGGAGACAAGGCACTGTGTGGTGGAAACAGATTGTTCAAGAAAAGCAAAACACCGAGAGTTCAAACTTTCTGTCATCATTTTATTTTAAGAAAAGAGAAACTCAGAATTAAGCTGCTGACTATTGTATGGTCGTAACCATTTCAGTAAAATGTATATGCTGGTACATATTTCTACACAACTGGTGGTCAAGGCTGCAATTAAACAACTAATAATACTATTACTAGTAAACTTCTCCAAGGGAAAAATGGATAAAGTTGGACTCAAGAAGGAAAAGTGGAAGTAGCATACAGAGCAGTCATCATGAACACGCCAGATGGTCTCCCCAAGGAGATTAGCAACAGAGAGAACAGTTAGCTGAGGGAAGTTCTTCTTATCCAGCACTGGTATGGTGTTTGTTACTATCACCTCCTGAAATAGTCCACTTGACAACCTCTCAATCGCTGGTGGGCTGTTGATCAAAGAAAAGGAGAACATTATGTTCAGATTATCTTTGGACTGATATCTATTTCCTTTATTGTTTTAATTGTCTGCCAATCTATCTAGTCTGCATATATCTCTCCAACACTTAGATCACCTATGTCACCCATCCCAACTACCTAATCTAATAGTTGCATTCACAGATGGGTATGCTGTTTGATTTTTCCAGCTCATAACTCACATGGTATATCTGCATTCAGTGTATATAGCACATTTAAATAACAGTAAGCATTTATTTTATTTGCACTTGACCAGCAATTCAATTTACAATGATTCACACACTAATGGCATTCAACTTATAAGAAAACTAAGGTTAAGGCAAGCATGAAACTGATATGATCGCCGACTCTGATTAAAATCCACATCATTAAATCAAAAATTAGCTACAGTTGGTATATTCACTACAACATTTTTTCTCTTCAGCTAATCAAAAAATTGGGCATTGAAAAAAAAAAAAAAAACTCAAGAATTGCCATTGGTGCTTGCAAGCATAGTAAACTCAATATTGGGTCCATTATTGGTCTTCAACAAATAATACAAATTAAGAGGACAATAACAATAACATCCCGGTTCTACTACCCCATATATGCATTATGCTATCAGTAATCCCAGTGACGCTATAACTTTTGGTTGCAAGTACCTGAAAACAGCATGAGTGGTACAAGCATACACCTCTCTTGCACCTTCCTGATGCAGCAGCTCCGCACCTTTCACAATAGTCCCTAAAAATGGCAAAAGGGAACACAAAAAAAAATCTAATCAACAAACAACAGAATATAGAAGAAAGGGAAGAACGAGGAAACGTGACAGATTTTCAGCCAACAATGGAATATGTTACTCACCAGCTGTATCAATCATGTCATCTACCATCACAGCCACCTTTCCCTTAACATCACCTATTAAGTTCATCACCTAATAAAAGATATTACATGTTGTGTTCAAGAATTTCAAACAAAAATTAAATACACACACACACACACACACACAAAGTCAAGGTTTTCAGTACAAATTAATTAGATCCACCATCTGTACATACAGGTTCACAAGGAACAAATTTTGATTTGTGTATATTTCAGGTCAAGCAAAGATTCTAACATCCAAAACTGCCAGGTTTCCATAGTAATAAAACAGGTGAGATTCATTGAGCAAGGGGATAGTACAAACCTCAGCAACATTGTGGCCATGACGTCTCTTATCAACAATTGCAAGAGGTGCATCGGATAGCTTTTTAGCAAAGGCACGAGCTCTGGCAACACCACCCACATCTGGAGATACCACTACCAAGTCATTGGAGCATATTGTTTTGCTTGCCAAGTAATCAAGTATCACAGGCTTTATTAAGCCAAACAAATTTTAAACAAACATTAGTAAGATTTGATATTGTCAGATCTCCATCTAAATTAACTATTTTATGAGAAAAAGCATCTCAATAAACCATTCATATATAGTCACCAAAAGTCAAAGTCTCATGTTTCATTAATTATATTTAATTAACAACATTTTTTTAACAATAGTATATCATAATTTATTATATTTTTGAAGGCCAGTTGCCAATTGCCAACAACAATTATATTAAATAAAAAAAATCAGTTCTTCACAATCTGACATGTCACTGACCAAAAGACACACTCAGCTGCAATAACATACCCCTAGCAAAATTCTAACATGTTATATTTCTGTCTCTGTATCTGTATCGCTAGCTATCATTTATTATTATTATTACTACAACTACTACTACTACTATTATTATTTCTGTGACTATTGCTATTATTTAATATTAATATTTTCATACTATACTATTATTTTTAATTTTATTACTAATATTTTTATACTAGTTAATTTTTCCACTGGAAATTGAAGTAAGCAATGCAATATGAGGTGAAAGAAATAATAGATCCAGTTTTTCAAACAATCAGATTGGGTACTATTGCCAAGTCAATGCACAGTTGTAGGAGACAATGTACCAGTACCTCTGTTACAATTTGGTGCATTTTACATGGATAACCCAGATAGATGCATGGCTAAAAAAATACCTGACCATAGACGTGGTCAACTGGGATGTCAAAATAGCCCATGGATTGCCCAGAATGAAGATCACATGCAAGAACACGATTTGCACCAGCTTCTGTTATCATGTTTGCTACCAGCTTGGCCGCTATGGATTCACGCCCTTGAGTCTGAAAAAGGAATTAAATATAACATGACAAGAAACCACCACTTTATGGTCTCGCTTCCATAAAAGCTGCCTTCAGAATACAACACTGACAGCCTAGCATTTTATCAAAACATGCTTGCAGGACGACAGAAAAAAGGATGTGCTAACAAATAAAAAAGACATGATATCAGATGTCTTATTGGCCCAATATGATTGCATAACTAATGACAACACGTAGTTCCATAAACTGAAGCTGCTTTAAAACTAGGATGTCAGGTGCATCACAAATAAATTGAAACCGTTTGCTATGGAAGGTGGGATTGCATGTACGTGCATGATAAGTGAGCACACTTTATGTGTATCTAGATAAGGATTCACCATAAATCTTTTACACGGTCCATTATTCTACATAACAAGGGAATAACATACCTTCCTATCAGCTCTAGCATACCCAAAATAGGGAATAACAGCCGTGATATTCTTTGCAGAGGCCCTACGGCATGCATCAATCATGATCAGAAGTTCCATTAGATTCTCATTTGCTGGTGGACAGGTTGGCTGCACCAGAAACACATCACAACCTCTAACACTCTCTTGTAACTGCACATATATTTCCCCATCGGCAAATCGCTTTATCTTTATCTTCCCCAGTTCCAGCCCCAAGTAGCTTGCTATTTCCTAAATGGCATCACGCTATGGTGAGATAAGATTTTAAACCCATACTGTTTAAAATAATAATGTATACATATGAAAAATAGAAATTGTCATACATGCAACTGCACAATACAGAATTTTCCCTGCAAAACATCCAAATTTCCTTGCATAAATGTTTGGGGCTAGTTTGGTTTTCAAAGCATGAGGCAACAGAGTGTTGTAGATGCTATATTTTCAAAAATACATCATATGGCAGATGAAAAGTTACTTCAAAGGACAGTAGTATTTGCAAGTACTGTTCTAATCAACTTACAATTCATTGTTTTGAGTATATCAAGCAGCATAAATTGCCATATAACAAGCCAGAAGTTATTTTTCAGGAGAAGCAAAGAATCAGAATATTGAAAAAGAGCACTTCGTTAGTTTTTAGCTCTCATATTAAGAATAAAGCAACTCGATATTTTTCCCTCTAATTATAAAAAAACTTCACTTCGGATTGTAAAATTTACCTGGGAGAGAGCACAGTTGGCGGTGCCAGAGAAAATACGGAGCCTTGTATCATACCGAGCAGGCATATCTTGCACCTTTGGCACAGGAGATGGAAAAGACAGAGCTCCATTGAAAATAGTCGGTACACGTGGTGAGACTCCATTATCTGACCTAAGAGGCTCAATCAATCGGCATCTCTGCATATTCATATTATTGTAAATCGTATTATCTTTTCCAAATGAAGAAAATCTAACACAAGTTGGTACGATTTGATTTTTTTTGGCTTAGATCGACCAAATCGATTCGATCAATTTGCAACAAGTCCAAATAAATAACAACTAATTCAAAATAAGTCCACAAATTGAAATTATTTTATAGATACAGCCAGCAATTTTTTATTCAACGAGATTTTGAAGTCGAATAGACCCAGCTCGAGGCCTCGTTCCTGGAAAAAGGTGGTCAAACGCAGCCTCTTACCACATCGAGAGGAGCACGAGTGAACGTACTGAGGCGTCGCACGCTTGAGAATCCAGGACGAGGGAGGTCAGGAGAAGAGATGGAAGGAGAAAACACCATTGATGCCATCGCCATGTCAAACAGAAATACGAGGTTTAACCAGGTTTAGATATTTTCCTGTGCTGATTATTAATTCAAGAGATCTAGGGTTTTGGTGTGGCCAGCAGTCAGTTCAGTGAGACTGTGAGAGTGAGAAACTGCGACCAAAAAGTATCTTCGTTTTCTTTGCAGCTGTATTTCGTGATGCGATGACTGGGCGGTGCTATGAAATATGTGGACCGTTCAATCTTTATCTGACCGTCAAGAGAAGTTCATATCTGTATCTTTGCCGATGTGATATTTTAATAATGACTGGCGTCTATATCTCAATTTAGATCGATTTATTTTATAAAAATGACAGTTAAATATTTTGATTAAAGTTATTTTTTCTTTTTATTCCGTTTGTTATTTTTTTATCATAAATTAATTGAAAGTCTTAAAAAAAATGTACATCAATTATTCATTTTTTTGAAAAAGAAAACTACGACTATACAGCCTTACAAAGAAAGTGAAAATTATTATATTCTATAAATTATCTTTAATTAAATAATAAATTAATTATATTTTAGAATTTAAAAGTCTTTATAATTAATTTAGATAAAAGTTATATCTAAATAAAATTAGTGTTATATATAATTATTTTTAAAACTGAGAGAGTTTCGCGTAACAGATAAGTTTTTTTTAATATATTATTGTCGAGGTTAAATTAAATACAAAGCTTCCCGTTTAATATAGAGGAGAGTCCAGATTTGAATAACAAGACCTTGTTATCTTATAATCTTATTTCACTAACAGGAAACGAACTCTAAATATTTTATTTTCATTTTACCCAATGAATGACAAAATTCTTTATTTCTTTATATGCATGTAGATAGACTTTTTCTTATTTAAAATAACAACATTCTATATGTCAAGGAAAAGGAAAAAAATTAAAACAGGACAAATTTATTTGAGATCTTTGATTTCGATGATTTCATATTGGATTTAATTATTATTATCATCATTATCATCATTGATTTTTTATATATATATTTGAGATCTTTGATTTCGAATTGGATATCATTTTTAATATATCCAAATTTATTTGAGATTAAAGCCTTTCTTGTGATTAATGTTGTATATATGACAGCTATATGTAAAATGTTCCCTTTCTGATGAATTAAGAGGACCTATGTTAACAGGACCTATCTAAAGATTTCCCTTTTTGATGAATTAAGACTTAATAGAAACTATGTTAACAGGACCTATGTAAAGATTTCCCTTTTTGATGAATTAAGACTTAAGAGAACGTATATGTAAAGAACTTTTAGCATTGTTTGGCTTGATGAACTTTTCGGCTTGTATATTGAGTTGTTCTTCTCCACTGTGTAATTATTTATTTAATTAAAAGATTTCCTAGCATATTAGATCTGCTTTGCGTACAATTTTGTAGCAATATGTGAATGTCTTCACAAAAAAAATATTAGCTTAATTATGTATGTGGACTAAGTAGACCTCTACTTTTGTGAACAAGTTTTTTGCCATAATACCAACTAACATTATGCTGCAAACATGTATGCTGAGCTAAGGAGTGTTAATTAACTATCTATTGATTTATTCTCTCTGTTTTGGTTAAGATCATCAGAATGTGCCTATTGCTTAAATAATTAATCATCTTGAAAAATTCAACATTCAATCCACTAGATCTACCAAATGGACACACAATACTACAAATTGAAGAAGCACATGATCAGACCAATGGAACTACCTACAAGCTTACTATCTCAGCTCTCGTTTCAAGCAACGGGAGGGGGACTAATCTTAGAGCAGTTCCTTCCACTGGAAAATATTGCATTACAAAAACCCTTTAACAGAGGTGGAAACAAAGGGTTAAAGGGAAAGTTTGTAAACAGAGCAACAAAGCACTCATCTCCAATGGAAACAACAGCATCACAGCAGTCTCTGGTAACGCAGACATGTGAATTTGTGGAAGATGAGAGGAGATCAGCTGCACATCCCTCCACCTTCACAATCGACTCCCAACATTTTTCGATTTTTGGAATAATGTTTCCTGGAGGAGTGAAAAGGAATAGTTCTTTATTTTCTAAAATGGCAAGTGACGCAGGTGGTTGTGCCAGGGATTGCGATGCCATGGCTGACGCTATGGCGATAGCCATAGTTACAAGGAGAAAAGTGGAGATCAGAGAAGAGGTTGTCATCGTGGAACTTTGTTTGTGTGGAAGGAATTTTGGGGATGGATTTGGTAAATGTAGCATGCAAGATCATATATATATATGTACAAGTGCTAAAGGGTTTGCATTGTGTTTTGCTAAATTAGTTCATCATGGCATTGTTCATTTTTAAACTGAAATTTACTTCAATTAATCCGGATTTGGAGGGTATTTTAGTCTCCTCCTTTTCCCCTTTCTAAGACATTTGCCCATAATGTGAAAAAGTAAAAGCTGCTACGGAATTCACGCGTGATTGCTAAAGCAAATGGCTTTAGAGAAGTGTCTCCCCTGGAAATTCATGCTTCTGTCTATGTAGTACTAGTACCTACATAACTGCATTACTTGTACATTTTTTCAGGCTTTTGTCTCTCTCTCTCTATATATATTTTTCTTTTAGGAGAGTAAAGCCAATATCAACTTAAGCCCGTCAAGGGATGCACTACTACTTGAACAGGAATGCAAATAGGTCCATTTTGCAATAGAAATTTATTGTGCCGAGCAAAGTTTTTTTTTTTTTGGTTTTCATTTTTTAAGTTTGAATTAAGATCACTACAACAAAATTGTGCTTTACTAACGGTTTTATAAATAATATACTAATAATTTTGCAACCGTTAGTAATGGAGAATTAGAAAAAATATAAGCGACCGTTAGAAAAAGAGGAGCGTTGAACGGATATTTGCTAATGATTTTTAGCTAAGAACCGTTAGCAAATGGTGCTGTGATTTTTTTTTAAGTTTTGCTAACGGTTTTTACTAATAAATCGTTAGCAAAGAGTTTTTGTATTTTTTTTTTATAAATTTAACTTTCTATACATATGACAAATAAACTAAGAACGGTAAATTATATAAGAACAGATGATAAATGATAAGTATTGTGATATATATCATATTATTTATTCAATAATTAATATAAAAAAAATACAATTATTAATACAATGAAAAAAATATTTATTGAACAATACATCTTGATTACTCAATATTATGAAAACCTATATAATTTCTAAGAAAAAAACTGAACTAAAAACTTCAAATAAACTTCAAATGCATTTTTGAGGGTCAAGACAATATTTTTTGGCCCCAAAAATGGTGGTAACAACGATAGCATTTAACCCTGTAGATCTCATCGTAAGCTTTTCGTGGCCACGTAGCATGCCTCAATCGGAGTTTCCTATCAAAAGTTATGGCCGTTTGAAGTTGAGATGGTCGAATTTCGATTTTTATTTCTTCTGTCTCTCTTCTTTATTTCTTATTTTTTTCTTCTTTCTCTTCTCTCTCTCATCTCTCTTTTTATATATGAAAACAGATGAAAAGGGGTTGGTAATCCATGAGATTTCTATTTTTGAATTTTAATTTTTGGATCATTGGATTGAGATGGACGAATGGTGAGATGGACAATCCGTGAGAGTAAATGTTATTGGTGAGATGGGATATATTAGATTTTTTTTTGCGCATGAACATTTACTAATCATTTTTTTATAAATAATCGTTAGTAAAACCCAGCGCAAAAAGATTTCCTAACGGTTTTTTATAAATAACTGTTAGCAAAACTCAGCGCAAAAACATTTTTTAGCGGTTTTTTTATAAAAAATCGTTAGCAAAACCCGGCGCAAAAAACTTTGCTAATGTTTTTTTATAAGAAATCGTTAGCAAAACTTGTTCGACAATTTTTTTACACTTTCTGACATATTTTGGTAACATTTTCTTCTTCCAAACCGCTAGAAAATAGTTGAACTTATTTTTCAAAATGCCATCATTTAATGTTACTAACGGTTTTCACTAAAAAATGTTAGTAAATTGGTGTTAGTAAAATTCAGTTCTGGTGGATGATAAGATCAAAAAGTTATATAAAGTATTATTTACGAGCATTTGTTGTTCAACAATTTTAAGTCGATATTATGCAAATTAAATTATGAAAATCAAAAGATTGAATCATATTCATAAGTATTTGACTGGTCAAATGGAACAAAATTAATACTTTTACTTCGACATTCATACTTATCCTACTGTTTTTTTAGGTTAGCTCACAATTCGTTGATGAGCTTAGCTCATACATCCTAACTAGGCATCCAAAGCAATTCACCGAAAAAGATACAAAGGGCCGAACACTAATTAGAGGTCCATAAATATACCTTAAACAGTTACACTTATGTAGCAATTCCGAAAGGAAAAGGTTTCGGAGCAAACCTAAAAAAAAATGAGATAATTAATTATATGTCACTTTAAAGTTGAATTTTGAAAAATATCACTCCAAATTTAATTAGTTTTTAATTTCACTACTCTAATTATATAATTATATAATTTTATTATTAAAAATATGATAATTTTTAAAATGTCAAAAATATCCTTATAGAAAATGAAAAATGGCTCCACCTTTTCACAGTCCACGTAATTGAGCTCTTGATCATATAATTAATAGTATATCTAACCGACCTGGTTGAAATAATGTCGGATTCACTCGTAGTACAACAATGTACAAGGAATTAATAGTATATCTAACAAAAAACACCATATATATATCCACTAAATCTGGATAATAAAAATAGTTACAAGGTTGCATGAACACCAAACAGAATGGGCATGACAATCACAGCCTTACATAAATGACGCTTCTGTTATAAACACAAGATCAGACTAATAACAATTCCCAACAATGTCCCAACATCCAATCTATGCCATGCCTATCCGAAACAATTAACAATGCTGCACCTAGGCCCCACATATTATACCCACTTGAACTCACCTCCATAATCAAGGCTTTGTAAAACATTACCATCTCTTGCAACAGTTTGTCTTCTCATAGAAAGTGCAGTTGGCCTTGTGTTGTATTTTGTCTGAAAATTTGGTGGCTGAGCAAATTGTTCATCAGCCACTGGCACCTCCTCTAGGAATTCATCAGCCACATCACCATCATTATCAATTCGTAAACGTCTCGTGTACCAGCGAAAACCCTATTGTTAGGATACATGTGCAATGAGAAATATGTCAGGGTTAAATAAAGGAAACATATAATAGAAGGATTCCATACAAAGTAATTTCTTAAATCAAGCCAGCTTAACTTGTAAAACCCTTTGTTACACAAAGGACAAATGGGCCAAAGAATGGATTTGAATCCTGAGTCTCATCAAAACAAACATCGCAAGATCATCTTATTAATAGAATGAGGTGATACAGTTTGAACAAGTAGCTACTAATACATGTAGTAATTTCTGATCACAAAGGTTTATAGTGATGAGGAAATGACAACAATTTGATACATTGGTCCATTAATAGTATTTAAATCATTCTCTAGTATAATTTATACCATTTGTAACTTTAGAGTTATCAAAACTGAAATAAATACTGATGAGTTGCATAAAAAGCAAGCTCGAACCAAAAAAGACTTGAATAGCATCAGATAAAGATATCTTGCAATGTACAGTTTCGCAATGCTTAGGCAGTGAGTACTTTTGTGGCTGAACTTCTTGACTCTCAATTCAATAAAAACCACAAAATATTCAAAAAGCTAAGAAGTGGCTCTATAGGGTTAGTAGCTAATGCAATGATTTGCAATAATAGCTAATTCAACTTTTGGTTGGAATAGTAGATTAGCAAGATTAGCTAGCTAATCCAATGATTTGAAATAGCTATCAACCCACCCCAAAAATGGAATAGCGCTTTAAAATAGTTGCTATCCAAAATAGCACTATTCTCACGCTATCCAAACACAACTTATACCGTTTAAAGAAAATACATCCTAGCTAATTACGAGGAAGTATCAGACCCAAGTTTATTTACATTGTTCGGTAATTACTTTGAGATATTGCAGTCAATCCATACAAAATATTTTTTCCTGCATAGATTACTAAAACGTAATTTGCAGTTAGACAAAGCAACAAGTCTGAGACAGACTTCAGAAACCAATTAATTACCTGAATATTATTTTGTTGTATTTGATGTACAAAATTTACACAAATTTTCAGATATCTCCTTGTCATCCAGAACCACCAAATCTATACCAGTTATAGTTACCAATATCATATGGGTACAATTGATGATATGAAATATATAACTCACAAAACAAAAGAAATTGATGTTGAATTAGATTAAGGGATGGCAATGGACCAATCTATGGTAGCTTGTTTTAGAACCTGAACATGGAATGTCCTAGAAAATTGGACTGAACAAGGCTAAATTGAACTGTCCTCCTACTTATTTAATGGATTTTACAAGTAAATTTGATTTTCTTTCTTTCCATTTGTTTCTGGCTTAGATAAATTCTAAAGATATAGTTAACAAATAGGTTACATAATAACACACATTCTCGATTAAATTTTATCAAACCTACAAATAAATTATAGTATTCCTACAAAACCCAAGGCAAACAAGAAGATACGTTGAGGTGTTGGGCATATGATAGGCCCCAGCAGCTGAGAATTGAGAGAAAATAACAGGTCTTTTTTAGAAGATAACTAAAAGAAGCTCAAATTGTGGTCATTATTTGCTTGAATGAAAATACCACTATTTATGGATTTGTTGGACAACAATCAAAATGTGCATGTTGCAAATATAGGGTACTTTTTGGAACATTAGGTAACAATTCATTTATTTTGCATAAGATATTTAAAACGCGTTCAAATTTAATTCACCCACTAACTTCCAAAAAGAAGAAAAGATCTTGCTCAAAATTTCCTTCTGCGTTACAAATAATCTTAAAATATTTCAGAAACATTGACGGATAGCATTTCTAATATCCCTTTGTTCAAAATATGAATGTCGATAATCACCCATTTAGTTGCTTAATGAACAGCAGTAAACTTCAAGTTTTCAAAAAGTATCAAGTATCAGATGGTCCTAAAACTACTTTTTAAAATTCTAAAACGAAAAAAAAAGCTTCAGCGCCAAATGTCTAGACCCAATAAAACAACAATAAAACTTAGGTCAACCAAAAATAGAAAAAAAATATCTATATTGCTCATAATTAAAAAATACATGATCTTTGTGCTTTTTACTGATACAATTTACAAAAGGAAATAACAACTTAATAGAAAACAATCCTGAAGGAATCCCCACCTCAATTCAGTACAATCTAAGACATAAGGAGCGCTTTAAGTCATTAGTTTCCATTTATAATACAAGAACTTATATATCAAATCAACAGAACACTACAATGTACTAATCCAATTATAAAGCAATTTATGCTAACTTTTTGGACTTGCAGAAAAGCAAACACTATTTATAAACATAAACTCTCTACCCCCCCCCCCCCACCAACAAAAAAAAGGAGGGGGGGGGGATAGATGAAAAATAAAGAGAATCCAACAAAAACGAAAAAGAGAAAAAAAGAAAAGATGAACTATATAACATGATACTTTTGTGGACTTTATAGTAAAATTGGTGCAGAGTTTGTCAATTTTCCAACCACAAATCCTAAAATTAACCAGTTCTGTAGAAGAGTTTGCTACGTTCGAGGTGACATCTCCACATCAAAGACGTTTAACCAAATTTAAAGTGATCAATTTACAAAATTAGTACAATTTTGCAAATACCTGGACAGTTCCCTCGTCGCTACTACAAGGAGCGAGCACAGGTCCCACCACAGTCCGATCCACGGCGACAGGCACTTGCACACTGAAGCCCCTCCTGGTCCCTACTGGTGGCGCCGTCGCAGCGATCTTCTCCGCCGGTGCGCCGCCATCTGAGAGGCCGTCTCCGGCAAGATCACCGCCGTGCGTAGCAACGACAACGTCGTCGCGACCAAGGCCGAAAAAACCACTTATCCTGCGGAGGAATCCCATTGGATCGAAGATGCGAACCGAATCTCAACGGCTATGTAAGAGTACTTCTCTGGGGTCGAGGTTTTGATTGGAGATGCTCATGCTTTGCGATGGAAGGGGAAGGTTCCGGATTTGTCTGGCTTTAGTGAGGGTTGTCAACCCGTTGGTCGCACCATTTTTTTTAATTGTGATTATTTTTTTTAATTTATATTTGATCCGATCAGTCACATGTCGATCTGATCCGATCCGATAAAAAATAATTATATATTTATTAATTATTTTATATAATTTAAAATAATTAAATATTAATTAATTTATAATTATTTTTAATTAATATATATTTATATTTTAATTAGTATTAAAATTAGTTTCATATCTAATTTATTTATTATTTTAATTTTAATTTTTTTTTATTTTTAATATATAAAAAATATTATTTTATTAACCCATAAGGTCAAATCTACCTTTGACCTATTCTGAATTGTTTATATTCATTCATGTATAATATAATGAACAATCTCTTATCCCTTGATGAGGGAAGGGATCCGGATCTAATTTTAATAGAAAAAATTTATAGATTAATAGAGATTTAAATTTTATATAATTTATTTTTGTTTTATAAATCGTTATAAATTATTTTGATGATCTTTAATGAAGTATCAAACGATCAAAATTGTATAAAATTTGAATCATTATCAATCTACAAGTAAAATATATATATTTATAAATAGTTTTATTTTTAAGATTTTATTTATTTATTTGAGAATATATTACATTACGAGGATTGTCAAAATAACCTATTGTCAAGGGATCCCTTCATATTATTCAACCTAGGGGTGTCGGGTCGGGTCAGGTTCGGGTCGGATCATATTATTTTATTATTATTTTTGATTCGATCCGAACCTGACCCAATTAAATTTGGGTCAAAAAATCTTGATCCATACCCAACCCATGTAAAATAATTAAATATTTATTAATTATTTTTATATAATTTTAAGTAATAAAATATTGATTAATTTATAATTAATCTTAATTAGTATAAAATTAATGTGTATTAAAGCTTTATTTAGTACTAAAACATAAAATTACTTCAAAAAATATAATTAATCGGGTCGGGTCAACCCGAACCCGACCCGACCAGATTCGGATCAAAAAAATCAAATTCATATCCGACCCATTTATTTCGGATCATGTCAGGTCGGATCGGATCGGATCAGATCGGATTACCCGTCGGGTCATAAAAAATGACACCCCTAATTCTAACCCAATAAAACACAATAACAAATTAACAATGGCACATATTATTATTGAGCGCGGGAGGAGTCCACCAAAAAAGTAGTTATAACTTTTCTACCCGTGTGCAATTTAAAATTTGAATAGTTGTTGCGACTTACCAAGCGGACACGTATTCGGGCCCAACTTACAAACTTAGGATTTTCGAGTAAGCGGGCGCCAATGCCCGAATACTCGGAAAAATTCGGCCTCCGGAGCGATAACGCCCTAGGAGAGTGACGGCTAAAAGCACGTACTCGGTATTCGAATCGATGATCCACCTCACATAATAATAATAATAATAATAATAATAATAATAATAATAATAATAATAATAATAATAATAATAATAATAATAATAATAATATGAGCAAAGGGGGTTTAAATATTTATGCTTTCAGTTGCCATATCGCCAAAGGATATAACTACCCGTGAATTGACAAATCGGAAACAAATGAGAGCCTACACTGTACCAACCAAGGGTCAGAGAATCACATCCTGTAAAGTAACAAAACAGAGTATATACAAATGGGAGCCTATACTTTACCCACTAGGGTCAGAGGACCGTATCCCGACTTTCTCTGTACCAACTAAGGGCTAAAGGAGAAAGCCCTTCGGACAATATCAGGATCCTAAATAAGCCGGATAAATAAAATAATATAATATCTCAGAGTAGATTGCAATCTTGAATATGGTCGCCCACACTAAATACTGAAAGACAAGGTATCCTGATCGCTCAAATTTGGATTAACATTCTTATTTATATTAAGAATAATAATAATATAATATTGATCAAAAATTAAACACTCGACATTGAACCCGCCAAATGACGGGATCGGTGGATAACCCGACAAAGGCGAGGATGCACAAGTGCATATATTGTAGACGGTGGGTCCCACGGGCCATGGGTCACCGTATGTAACCACAACGGTTTGGTTATGCAAGGCAACTCCGACTGAGAATTACCCAGTCCGCCTCTCAACACTCCCATGCATTTAATGCATGATTAACTACCTGACTTAATTAATAATTAGTGATAGTAATAATATTTTTCTAATAATTATAATCTACAACTTGAATTATTTAATTCTATCTGATCCTATCTCGGGACTATTTCCCGGATCCTACTCCTATCCTGTCTACGTGCAGTATGACATGATATGACATGTAAATGTGGGTATGTCTCAAATATACTGGTCAATTTACCGGATGCAAATGACAGGTCAGATTCAGTCTCTAGTTAATTTGGACAAAAACACCGCAATTCAGATTTATTTTAAAAACATTTTATTTTCGGTTTGGGTTCCTAATTCTGAAGAAAGAAGATTAAATCCCAGGAAACCGTACATGAGAATAATTTGGTTAGGTCAGAACATCAAATTGCTAAGTCTCGGGTGGCGCATCACGATCTTGTCAGATGAGCCGTTTCATCTCGAGTGTATTCGTTTGTCGGCTCGTCAAGATATTTTTTGAAAACCTATGAAGTCAGAAATAGATTAAATTGGTGAGTATCATATTCACATTAGGTCTGATTTGGTCACGGTATACCGGACCCTAAATTGAAATTATATTATTTAAGTTCGTATTTTAAGATTATATTTATTTTGATTTAATATAATTGATTTACATTTTATTTTGATTGATTAAGCTAACTAATTATTATCACTTAATTAAATTAATTATAATTAGGAAAATTAATTATATAGAATTAGAGAAATTAATTAATATATAATATTATATAATTAATATTGTTCTTATTAAAAATAGAGAAATTGATTAATATATATTTATATACTTATTAATATTATTCTATTATTAAATAGAGAAATTGACTAATAGGTATTTATATATATTAATTAATGTTATTCAATTATTAAAATAGAGGAATTGATTAATATATATTTTTATATCATAAATTATTATTATACTTTATTTATTATTCTATAACTCCTAGTTATTTATATTATATTCTTTAATTATACCTCATTTTATATTTTACTATTATTTTCATTAAGTAGAAAATATATTATATAAACTAGAATTTAAAAATAAAAATTAAATTAAAAGAAAAGAAATTCAATTTAACTTAAATTTAATTAATGTTTTTATTTAATTAAATGCGTTGGTGTTTTAATGTGTTTGGGATCATAGTCTGCCTCCGAAACCATCAGTATCTGCTTGATTTTCATTATTGAGGCAGATCATATAATCATCTCCCATTTTATCTTTAAGTATTAATTAATTATTAGTTGCGCA
Organism: Schoenoplectus tabernaemontani; assembly: GCA_037127355.1. Taxonomy (NCBI): domain Eukaryota; kingdom Viridiplantae; phylum Streptophyta; class Magnoliopsida; order Poales; family Cyperaceae; genus Schoenoplectus; species Schoenoplectus tabernaemontani. The sequence goes on along the minus strand of CM073744.1, from coordinate 19,505,687 downwards.
CGTTTTAGTTTACGGTACTCACTAATTAATTAATTACACTTTTATCCCGCTAATACCTTTCGGCCCATTTAACCTTGATCAGTTCATTTCCCGACTCGCTTTATAGTTCCAATTGTTTATTAAGATTTAATTTGTTTGCGCATATAACCCTTCAAGAGGTGTTATTACCACAAATTCATTTAGGCCCCTTAATTTTTTCATATTTCACAATTTGACCCTTAACTTATACGGGCTTTACAAATCAGCCCCCATATTTTTTTACATTTTGCAATTCAGTCCCTGACAAGGATATACCATATTAAATCGCAACCCAAATGACACAATAATTAATAACTGAAGGGGGCTGGTACAACAAGCTCAGAAGATAATTAGAGTTACTAGCCAGCACAAGCCAGACATATAACAAAGCTCACATCAGGATTAATAAAACCACATGAGCAACAAGACAAGACAGGAAATGGTATCGACTGCTACAACAAGGCAATCATAAGCACACAGACAACAATAGGCAACAAGGGTCAAAGAGTGCAAGATATCACAAATCAAAATCAACCAGCAAGAGCCACTTAAAACCCCCTTGCTTCATTGGTACCAGTGTACTAAGATAAGTTAGTGCAGAAATCAACATCCCAGGCAAGCCACAATAAAAATTCAAGGAAGCAAAATAGCAACCCAGCTAGTGGTACATAACAGGGGCAAAAATCAACATGCCAGTAACTATAGATAGCATAAACAAATACCAGGTAAACTTATTCAAGCACACAAAGCCCAAGACAGCGGTCCAGGACGAGGCTGAGGCAACAAGGGAAATAAGGGCACCGACCAACGCTATTAATTTACCCGGTAGCCAAAATCGAGTTGCACAATCACAAGAGAAAAAATCGGGTCATAAGTCGACTTATACCAAAGAACAAGGAAAAAAAAAGAATGAGCCAAAGACACCATCATCATCGAGGACAATCAACGGGTTACAAGGCCCGACCTCGCTTCATCGGTACCGATCGGCCGTGTACTAAGATTAATACAAGGGGTAAGCCGACGCTCTTCCAACAAACGACCAATTAAGACAAGGCACGGCTCGGCTGCGCGCATGGCCCACACGATAAAAAAGAGGAAAGAAGTTACCGAGTTTAACAAGCAGTAGTAAGGGGGTAGGTCAGCGGCGGCCACGGTCGGCGGCGGCCAAGGTCAGCACAAGAGGGGAAACTCGGCCAATGGCAGAGTCAGTAGGTGGGCTTGCTCCTCTGCGAAGGGAAGAGGAGTGTAAGCACAAGAGCGACCGAGAAGGATGAAGGAAGGACGATGCTGCCTTGCGCGAGAGAGAAAACAAAAATGACGGTTAGGGTTTTCGTTGAAAGGAGAAGAGAAGCCGCGATCGGAACTCTGTGAAAAATCGGAGAGATGGACATCGCTTGAAAGGGGAGCAGCGAGAGAAGGTGAGAGTGAAGTGAGGGATGGTGAGGGGAGGGTGGAGTGATTTACGGAAATGAGAAGGAAGAAGGGGAAATGGGAACCGGGTTTTGTCGCCAGGGGGAATCGGAGAAAAGAAAAGAAGAAAGGGGAAATAGTCACGGGCAGGGAAAAAAAGAGAGAGGAAAGGAAAAGGAAAAGGAAGAGAAGAAAGAAAAGAAAGGAAGAGAGAGAAATATTTTGACTTTGGCGTCGGTCCGGATTTTCTGTGATCGAATTCGTGCGGCCATTTGCGTAACCATCTAATTCTCAGCCTTATTAGTTGATAAATATAATAATTTTCATTGATCTCTAAATGTTAAATTGATAGAAATAATACGTGTAATTGACCAATGTTGAATTGACAATTGCGTATTTGATCAGTGTTCGGAATAATCGATCATTCCGTTTATATTTCTTACATATAAACTCGGTTCATAAAAACTGAGTTTTCTTAGCTAATTAATAAATAAATAAATTCTTATTATTAGTATTATTAGCTCATTTGTCAAATTATTCAATCAATTGATCGGAATGTTTATTTCGTCTACTTTAATCAGAATTTAAATTATCCTACTTTTATTTTCATTATTATTATTTTATTTTTTTATTTATGAAATTTATTATACATAATTTCCCTCAAAATTTGCTTAACTGTATATAAATATATTTTATTATCTTAAAAGTTATGGGATTTCACAAGTTGATAAATTATTAATGAGATATATATTTGTTAAACGAAACACATAATTATTAATCATAATTTATCTGTCCCAAAAGTAGTTATCAATTTTTCACTCTACATAATTATGTGTTATGTTTAATATATATAATTATCGTTAATAATCCGTCGTTTCAATAAAGTTATAACTGCTTTTAGATGAATAATTATAATTAACAATTATATATTTTATTTAATAAATATATATCATAGTTAATAATTATATCAATCATTCAACTTTTACATTACATGTTGGATGAAAAAAAATTGTAACTAATTTTTGAATGGATGCCGAATATTGTTCATTATTATTTACGGGTAAAAAGAGAAAAAAAAAGCAGCTCATTATCACACTATTTTATTGATTAAATATTTTTTTTTGCACTGAAATGATCCAGGTCGAACTGATCTAGTTAGGCCATCAATTACAAAGGCTCTTAGTAAATGGTGACATTAAACTTCATGATTGTTAACATGTTACCAAGGCGTTCCAATTCCCGACTCCGAAATTTCTCCCACCGAAAAGAGGTGTTAAATTTCCAGAGGTGTCAAGTTCTGAGGGTGGGAATAAACTGCTCTTAAGATTCCTTCACTTCTCTGTTTTCCTCTTCATCCTGTTTTTATCTTCATCCCAAGTTGTGATGGGTTTTTCTAGTACGTATGACTATAGTAACATGATTTGGGAAATGTTAGGCAAAGTTAAAAATTTATGATTCAGATATAATTTAGGAAAATTTTATTTTATATAATATAAATAAAATATATATTAAAATGTCGAAAAATCATATGAGAATATATAGTATCATTTTTAAAATTGATATAATGTACTGTTTGAGCTTTTGTAACTTTACCTCTCTAGGCCGCAGTTAATAAGGTTATGATTTAATTACTTCTAAGCACTCGCAGATCTTCACATAACAAAATATGGTACCGACACAAAATATGTATAACAACGCATCCGTTATTAACAAATACATTCATATTATTTTTTTTTCTATTTTATTTAGAGCAACCTTACACTATCACTCCTTACTACATTATTACAACTCCATCGACATATATTACTGATTTAATTTGCTATGTATTTAGCTATTGAGCTTAATTAAATACATATGATCAGCTCCACTCGCTTAATAATACTAATTGAGTCCACTTTAGTTTGTAAGTTGAATTAACCTCCCACGAGCCTTGCTGATCTCTTGATCCTTAGGCACGGTCACTTTAAGAACACCGTTCTCCATCGTGGCTTTCATGCCATCCACGTTGGCGTTCGGCGGCAGCCGGACAGTGCGCAGAAACTTTTCGTTGCACCTCTCCATGCGGTGCCACTTGTCACCCTTCTCGTCGGCCTCCTTGCTCCTCTGACCGCTTATTTTGAGCACTTTCTCTTCTTCCACCTCGATCTTCACCTTGTCTTTGTTCACGCCAGGAAGATCAGTTATGAACACGTGTGCATTTGGTGTCTCCTTCCAGTCTAAGTTGGTTGTGGCAAAAAAAGATGTTGTGAAAGGAAGAGCGGTCGCTGCAGCTGTGGCAAACGAGATTGCTTCAAACGGGTCCCATATATCAGCAGCCATGTTGTCAGGGTTATTGTTCGTGCTCTTGGAATGTTTTCCGCCAAACGCACTCGAAATTATGGACATTTTGGGAAGTTAATTACTGAAATATACCTGCAAATTTCTTGTCCTTTTTCCTCCCTTCTTACTCACTTGATGCATTAGGGACCTGAGAAGAAGCATTTATAGGCCTAAAAGGTTCGGCAACACTATCCATTGGAATAGCCTAGAGAGAATCTTATGCTGTTCTAGAGTGTCGTAACACATCAAATTGGGCCAGGTTTGATTATGATAACTCCGAGATCCTTAATGGATCAACCGGTGGTATGTTGCTATATATATCATTCTGTTCCAGATTGTAGGACTTGATCCAATTACGAGTAAAAATCAGGGGACATGGACATATTTAAGCTTTAATCTATTCAATATTTGAAAGTGGTGGTTGAATAGACAGTGTGCCAACTTACATCCAAAAAGAAGGAATGTGGTTCAGTGGTTCCTGAAGTAGATCCAAACCCGTTTTGCCAAGTTGAATAAATTTGATCATTATAAAGTTTTGTTAGGTATGCATGTAATCTAGAAGTTTAAATTGGTTCTTATTCTGATTGAGACTAGAGAACTAGGAAGACCTTAGGACCTCTGCTTTATTATGGCAAGAGTGTACTGATCCAAGTTTGTATTCATCATAAACATTGTGTTTTCAGATGGGATTGAAGATAACACATCTTTCTTTCCCAAGTTGTACTGTTAATTTATTGTCTTCATTTTCTAGGATTATTTATGTGATATTACACTTTCCCTCTGCTCTATAGTTAATTAACATAAATAAAAGATTTGTCTTAGAGATTCTTCCTTCGACTTTTAATGGTACTAATCATACAAGAAAAAACTGTAATATAGGTTTTCCTTCTTTTTTACCAGTAAAATCTTGGTTGATAATTTGGAAATTTTTTTGCCGTACAAAGCAAAATATTCATTGATATATAGTGATGATATAGATGTGATTTTGCAATTTTATTTGCAGATGAAAGCAAAATTTTCAATGCTATATGGTAACGATTGAGCAAAAACTGTTTCTATGTTGAAGTTATATATGTGTCTACTGTTTTGTATCATTTTCAAACTTCACCGATCCATAACATTTTTGAGATACAAACAACATATGAAAAACCTTCAATCAAATTAAAGACTAGGTAATTCTAGACTGGGAATCTACCGTAGATAAGAATTCTCTTTTTGGAAAACAACATAAAGTATGTGCTTCAGGTCCTTTCAAAAATAATTCTTCCCCCACTAAGCAATTTCTAAAATTGAACCTGTCAATACAGGTGAGAAAAGGAAACTAAAAAGGAGGTAGTGGCACAATATGTCGTTGATCAATTCTAATTACCTTTTGATTATGAAGGTAATACTTCTCATCTGCTTGAGGCACTGACAACATCACAGATAGTACAAGAAACTACACTTATTTCCTTTTAATTTTTACTTCTCTATTGAAATATTCAATGCATCTGCTATGTACATTATTGCTCCTGAGGCTTAAGACAATGCTCAACGTTTGTAATGTTGCATAATTATATTCTGGGACAGTCCAAAGAAAAAAGCAGGCAAATAGCAATTCCAAAAGATTTTATTCTGTTAATCTTACACATTATTGCTCCTGAGGCTTAAGACAATGCTCAACGTTTGTAATGTTGCATAATTATATTCTGGGACAGTCCAAAGAAAAAAGCAGGCAAATAGCAATTCCAAAAGATTTTATTCTGTTAATCATACAATGAGTCACTATCATATCTTACAATGAGGATAGTGGAGGATATAGCCTAAAGGGTGAACCAGTTTTGCTGACAAATGTTTGTAATATTTAAAGCGCTCAAATAGAGGTCGAGAGAAAGACAGATCAGTAACTGAAAATTACTGATCGATATGTTTTACTACCATGCTCATGATTGCTTCTACCAAAATCCCAATGGGAATATTTCAGGAGTTATCTGATCAAACGATATACCTCAACTGATAGAGCCGTTAACAGTCTGGTATGGCAATTACCTCGATACCATGAGGATTTACACTACAATTAAGCTACAGAAGTGATAGAGCCTTTTTAATTTAAGTTGTCTGTAAAGCTACTGGTTATTTTAGAATATAATTCAATGGGTTGTCTGTGCACTCGCCATTAAATCAAGATTTACAATATATATTATCTTCTAAATGTTAGCAGATTCGGCCAGGGGCGGATTCATAGAAGGCCAGGAGGGGAGGGGGAGGGGGCAGCTGCCTCATTTGAATTTTAAAAAAAATATATTACTTTTAGATAATACTTTTCATAATTTGTTCTCTCCAAAAAAAAATTCTCCTCCTGAATTGTTTGATTATTTTTATTAAGAAAAAATATTTAATATCATGCATAATGAAATAATTATGCAAAGATATCAAAATATGAAATTTGAGGAAAACTTTTTTCATCAACTTGATTATCTATTACTTTGAGATTTTTTTTGTTATTATTTTTAATATATAAAATGTTATTATTTTAATATTTTTTATTAGTTAAGAATATATATTAAATTATTAATTTTTTATTTAATATCCAATTAGTTAATGAGTTTGAACCTAATAAACTATTATAATCCGATAATTGTCCCTTCTAACTAAAATCATGAATCCGCACGTGATTCCGCAAGTTTAACTTTTGGCAGAATGCTGAGAACCAGCACTCCCATCGTTAACTCTCTTTCTTTGAGTTATTCTTATTAATATTAACAGAAAAATAAAATAATGTGCGGGTTCTCAGTTCTCACAGTGCAGTTCGATCAGGATAGTGCATCTTACTAATGGCAAGAAATTAATTACATTAGAGCAACAACACCTTGCATATTACTATTGCATACTGACCATACAATAAAAATGAAATAGTCCAGATCACATCTAATTTTAGGGAAAAACATAGTTTAGTTATTTTGTGAGATCGGCCAAATAGGTAAAATAATGACATCAACTTGTATAGGACATGGGTCATTTGTTAGTTCTTAACATGTTTTGATCAGATGCGTTCTTTGCATTTGTGCCTTCTGGGCTAGCTTAGCTGGAAATCGACTTGCCAATCTCAAGGATCTGGACTGATTGATCATTATTGTTACTAGAAGGTTCTTAGCTGCTTTTATTTTGTTTTCTTTTTTGAGAAAATGTTTTTCCTTTTCCTATCTTCCCCAAAAAGAAAAAAAAAATTGTAACGCGCCAGGTAGGGGTCGAACCTACGACCTTCTGCTTAGGAAACAGACGCTCTATCCACTGAGCTACAGGCGCAATTGATGATGGTTTTAATCCTACAGTTTCTATATAATAATATTATGTTTGACAGAATTGATTCATATGCAATAAATACATTTTAATGAGTATTTTGTTTGTTCTATGATATATCATTAATTATATTTTCTTAGATTATCTTTACATGGATGAATTTAATTATATAAAAATATTTTTAAATCATTTCCCATGTGATAGGATACAGATAAAATTAATACACAATGAATAATGAATAAAGATAAGATATGAATAAACTAATTTTTAAATTAACACAGATACGAAAGTATCGCTATTTGAACTCATCTCTAGAATTGAGGCCAGTCCAGACCATGGAATTTCCTTGCACTACCTCTGCTTAAAAAAGAAAAAGAAACGTAAACAAATTACTTGTGTTCTAGTTTGGAAACAAAATGCAAGCCCAAAATTACCAGGCGTGACATTGTCGACCGTTAACGAGACAGCTATACCAATGGATCATAGAGGAACCAATATTGAGCAAACAACATATCTGAGATCCGACCCATTAAAAGGTAGGGAAATTATACGCCGTCATACTTTTTTTTTTGTCTCTGAAACTCAGTTAATGATGATAGCCTCTATATTTAATCATATCCTTTTAAACAAATTTGACGGTCAAAATTCGCTGTCATATTTTTTTTCCCATCATAATTTTTATGGCAGCATCAAAAAAGTAGAAACTTTGAAAAATCCGTCTCCACCAAGTGAAATCCATGACAGCTTAGGCTCTTTTTTACCTGGTATTGATATTGAATAACGAAATTACTATTATTAATGATAATATCACTATTAGCATCGTTAAAATTAACACTATTATTAAATAATAGTACAATCATCATTATTAATATAATTAATGCGTGCATTGGGTGGTGGACGACAGTTGCAAAACTGTCTCGGGCAACGGAAGGCATTACCCAGAAGAACTGTGGTAGGTTCAGGATTTTGAATTCAAATATTGATTCAAAACTCATCTCATTCATTGATTTTGCATTGAAATTTATACTTTTTATTTGTTCAAAATATTTTTCTTATCTCTTTATAAATATCTCAATGTAAAATTAATGGATAAGAGAGACTTTGAACCAATTTTTAAATTCAAAACTCTTTGAACCTACCCCTTTCCCTTACCCAGAATACCTTTCAGTGTAATTTACTAAGAATGTTACATCTCAGAATTTTCTGATGTGCACAACCTGAAAGCACATCTCACGTTGGTACGCAATTTGAATCTCCATAGGTCATAGTTATAAAAAAGATGAAGTTGGGACGGAATATAAAAAATGCCAGCAATTACAGGACCGTGGCAACATGAGAAGAATCTACTTATAGTAGCCATAAAACAAGAAGAACCATACACTAATTTTATTAGTGAACTTATCAGAACTGGCAGGCATCAGTTCAATTACTAGACTGCAGACGATGCAAGTTGGTCAATTTGAGAACTACTAATACTTATTTTAATCAAAAAATTGCCCTCAAAGAAAAATGTTCCTCAATTTTCACGAAGAAGATTTAATTACATATTTTTCAAAACCAACGCCCAAAATCCAATACCAAGAAATGTTGCAATGGCAATTCCAAAAATGCCCGCAAGAATAACAGGCACAACCAATGATGTCCACCCCTTGGCAGTTGCCATTCCACAAGCTGTGGTAGGGCCTCCCACATTTGCATTTGAAGCAATCAGCAATATCTTTTTCTCAAAGCCGAGAATTTTTCCAATCCCCAAGATGACTGCAAGATGCACTGCCATTTGAATGAATGAGAATGCAAAAATCCCAGGTGCCGTGTTAATTTGCTTTGTAGATTAAAGCACAGGAAAACTTCCATCCATTGATAGATGCATGTAGCTAGAAACCTAGAACAATACCAACAATTTCTAGCCAAAAAGAACTACGGACATTGAACTCTAAATAAGCTGATCTGTACTGTTGGTATGTACCAGAAATTTCAAACAGCATAACCCTTGACACAAGCAACATTACCATTTCGCAACAAGTACTGAACCTATGTAGGGTACAAGATCCAATACAGCTCAAACATGCAAGTAGAGTACAGGTATTACCTGATCTATATGGGGCCAAAACCTACGAAAATTTTCTGGTACTGAAATGGTGCAGTGACGTTCAAAATTCCCTAAAGGTCATCAGGTAAGATGCATGAGTATTGTGGCAATAAATAGCTGCGTGTACTGAAATGGTGCAGTGACGTTCAAAATTTCCTATCTTTTGCAGAGGCCTAAAATGAAATTGTGGCAATAAATAGCTAAACTGTCTACCTGCATGAGTATTAAGGCTATTGCTTGGCCAGCAGGTGCCAGCTTGTTGAAATAAGAAGGAAACGTAGTGGCTAATGCCACTGCTATATATAGCAGTTACACAAGGGAGGTTGCACCTTTTATGCCCAAATAACTTGTTATGCAAGTTCCTATCTTGCATATTGCTAATGATACTGCCGGATTTTTTACTTAAACAGCCCAAAAACAAATCTTAACTACACAAACGGCCTAAGAGCAAATTTATTTTCACAAACGGTCTAACAAAGGGCGTGAGTTCAACTCACGCCCTTAAAACGCTATTTTCTCTGCCCGCCCGCTGCCCAAACAAAAGAGAGCAAAATAACCCAAAGGACGTGAGTTGAACTCACGCCCTTTAAGTCCACATATCGCATTTATATCAATTTTTTTTCACTTTCGGTGGTTTTGAAAGATAATAACCAGAGCACATCAACATCTAAAGGGCGTGAGTTGAACTCACGCCCTTTGTGTCTTTGGGCGTGTTCGGGCGAGTAAAATGGAGATTTAAGGGCGTGAGTTCAACCGACGTTAGGCCGTTTGTGAAAATAACTTGCCTCTAAGGCCGGTTCTGTAGATAACATTGATTATTAGGCTCTTTAAGTAAAAACTCCGATACTGCCATAGTTACTGCACTCTCCAGTATTGGCAGCTTGTTGTTCTCTCCAGTCTGTTTACTAATTCCTTCTGTATCTCCTAAAATTTCAAAAGAACTCATTTGTAAGATTGAGTTAGGGATTTAGTTGTATAACATATAAATTAATTGAGGTTTTCCTGAGACATAACTGCATAGTGAGAGTTAATTAAGGCTTGCTGAGAACATTACAGTCATCAGCAACAGAATTGAGAAAATTTTGAGTTTTTTCAAGACCAAATTAGGCTCCATTTGCATGGTATTCAATCAAGTAAAATAGGCTTGACTCAGGCTTAATTTGCACAAAGAAAGCTTTATTCAGGCTCCATATTACAACTACTCATACAAAAATATTACAGACAATAAGTTATGAACACTGCTGGAAGAGCTAGAAGTCTCAGCCTGTAGAAGTCTCAGCCTGTATGGATGAGGCCAATGCTAAGGGGAGTGGGGAGGTTCCAAGCCTTTTGAACTAAAAAGTGTGTTCAAAGCCTTCTAGAGCTGTTGATTTTGTATCAAGATTCATAATGATTATTGAAAGTATGAATTTTGAAATTAGAAATTATTAAAAGTACGAATCTCGATGCAAAATATTATTAAGTAATCCCCACCCTTATTTTCATTGGTCTTTATTCTTCAATGTTTATTTTCATTTTAGGTCTTAAAAATATTATTAAGTATGATAATATATATTAGTTTTTCTAAATAATATTTTAAATTAAACTTAACAAAAAAAGTTATTGATTTAATTTTTTTTAGTTTTTAGTGGAATCATTCAAGCATCACACCCTTTGGAATAAGCATCACTCATAGCAACGCACGGGTATTATACTAGTTTAAGTGATAATAGATACAATAGATCATACGAAGAGGTCTAAAATACCAGACATCCAGCAAAATTTTACATTAGTACATATAAAAAGATCTAAATAGAGAAATAGATTGATAATGATTGATGTTAGAGTTTTGTGGCTTTATATAAGAATTTTTGTCTTTTTTGCTATAATATAAGAATATTCGTATAGACTAGTCTGAATAGACAGCTCATGAAAAATAGGAGGAAAAATAGTTTATCCTTGATTTGTATGAACCAGTAATTTGAATGCAGAAATTTATCTGTTCATGTTGTTGTTTCAAGTTTTCTTTATGACGTTTAAAATATAGAAGTGTATTAGATCGGGAGATGATCCAAAATCAAATCGACAAAAACACAAAGCGTTCCAATTGTTCAAGAGGTGGTGTGCCATTCTAGCTCCTTCTAATGTGTTTTATAATAAGTTTAAGAAGTGTATAAATAAATATTTCCCATTGTGAAATCCGCAATATGGTCTATGTATCCAGAGTTTATTTTTCTAAATTTTATGAAGCCATGTATACAATTAGAACAATTGCAACTAAGGAAATGAAAGATATATGTATACAGTATACATATAAAAATGCAACCTAAAAAGAAAAGAATGCAGCCTATATCCAGAAAATACAGCCTTAATCCACTAATGTAGGTTCTACATTAAATACTAGAAACAATTACATCATACTAGAAAAAAAACATCTTTATTTTTCAAGATGACTACATGATCGTAACTCAGATAATTATATTGTCATGTGTCATTTTTTAAGATAAAGTTTATACATAATTTAATGTTAGGTATGTAAATAATCTATACTAATTTAAATTATTAATATTTAAATTCGTTGAAATAACGTTAAATTATTCAAAATTTTCGATTAATTGGGTACAAAATAATTAATCACTTCGCCATACACCACGGTTTCTGTCTGTACAGATTTTTTTTTATTTAGAAAAAAGTATCGTCTCATATCGTCGAATATTTGTCAATACCTACAATTTTAAGGAGGAAGTTGGCAGTTTTTAGTAATAATAAATTTCATTAAATTAATATTATTAAAAATAAAAGTGAGAAATTTAAAATTTCAAATATACGAATGGCGTCGCACTGCCAGTGGCGTGTTTCATTATTTTTACAAAACACGCACGCCCAGTGGCGCGTTTGCTTCTTATATATACAAAACGTGCAGCGCCTCTCCGTCTCACTTGCGCGGGGTCTGGACGAAACGCGCCACTGTCAGTGGTGCGTTACGTTTCATAAAAATAATAAAACGCGCCACTGACAGTGACGCGCTGTCATTCGTATATTTGAAATTTTACGGTTCTTACTCTTATTTTTAATAATATTAATTTAATAATAATTATTATTAATAAAAACTGGGAAGTTGGAGAGCATGTCGTTTCTATTTTTGCTATGATTCCCAAAATAGGACCACTATTCAGTGCTAGCCTCCTCTCCCAAGTCCCCGACTCTCGTTTACAAATTACAAGAATCAATCAAAAGTCAAGTCTCTTTCTCCTAGTCAACCTGATCTACAATGGTGGGATCGGGTGGAGCATCGGCGTCGGAGGCTGCTCAGCTGGATCGGCTGGAAGATCAAGCGGCGCACGGCGGAGGAGGATCCTGGGAGTATCTTTGTCTCGTGCGCCGTCTCAAGGTACGCCGCTCCGAGCCGGTGCTTCGCTTCGGCTTGTCGCTTTTGAATGATCCCAAGGCCCGATCTAAACTCGGTTCTGAAGGTAATGCCAGAATTCCGTGGAATCGTTACATGAAACAAATCTATTCTCTTTTTAGGTTATCTGAGAATTGAAATTAGATACTAAAATACAAATCGGGATAAACGAAGTTGGAGTTGGTATTCATCCTCTTAGTCAGTGAGACCGTAGTAGAGATATAATTCAAGGCCCGTCGTGTTAGTTTGCTATTTCATGACATCGATTGGTCTAATTTTTAATATAAACTGTTTGCTTTTTCTTTTTATCTTTAAACGTAAGTCGGTTTTGAAGACAATTCTGAAATCTTATAATGCGATTTGATGAACTGGACGATACCGGTATTGATCTCCAGTGAGATCGGGTTTGTAAAAATTAGAATTTGAGAGAATTGATATTTGCTTATTTATTTGTTCATGTAGAGTGGACTCTTTACGAACAAGTAGCTATTGCTGCTATGGATTGCCAAAAGATCGATGTGGCAAAGGTGATATGTACTATTTGTTTGATTATTTTCCTTAATTTTCTATTCAGGATACATAACTTTTTTTCTAGGAAATGTGGAATATTGTTTATATCATTGTATCCCTTGTTTATTGCACCCAACTATCTAGGAAGGAGAATTAATTTGATCAGGGTAAATCTAGTTTCCCCAGCTCCAGCTCCAGTACCAGACCAAACCGATTCCTTGCTATAACTGCAAGAATTAAAAAAAAAATACCAGACAATATCAGAGGCTGGTTTCCCCTTGTTGACACTGATTTTTGTTTGGTTCATATTTCTTCTGAAGTATTAGCTTTGCATTCTTTGCAGGATTGTATTGGCATCCTTAAAAAGAAATTTCCAGATAGTGTAAGGGTTGGTACGTACGATTTTCTTTATCATGATAATGCTAATTCTAGATACAAGTAATCAGCTATGCCTATGTCATTTAGTATACATTTTACTTTATCTTTGTTATTTTAGCAAGATTAGAAGGGATGTTCCTAGAAGCAAAAGGCTCATGGGCTGAAGCAGAGAGGGCTTATGCTGTCATTTTGGAAAACAATCCAAATGATCAGGTTTTATATCTTTTATATCCACTGCTGGCATTTAGGACCCTTGAAGTTTTTTTCCCCTTTTGGAGCACCATATATGTTATCGAATAATAGTGACACTTTCATGCTTCACAATTTTGTTATGGTGGAGCTTCAATCTTTTTTGTTCATCTTTACATTTTATTTAATTTTATTTTAATATAGAAATTAATATTTAAATTTTTTAAATGTTTAGCTGGTTCATAAAAGAAAAATTGCAATGGCAAAGGCGCAGGGTAATACTACATTGGTAGTTGAGTACCTTAACAAGTACCTTGAGATGTGAGTAATTGATCTTTTCTTTTTGTCTTTGTAAGGACAATTCCTGGTGTTCCTTGATGACCTGTTGTACCAGTGCATAACTGCATACTGGCCAGTAACTACCAGTACTAGTCAAACATGACAGCGCAATTAATTTTTGACTGGTTATTATTGTTAATTTTAAGTTTGATAAGACTTCCTAATTGGCAAACAAGATAATATTGCTTGGTACCTTTTGTTAATTATTCATACTATCATTTTCATTTGTTAGATTTATGGCTGATCATGATGCTTGGAGAGAACTTGCGGAGACCTATGTTTCCCTACAAATGTAAGAAGCATCACTTTAGAAAATAAGTAAACATTTAGTACCCGGAAATGGCCTACCTTGTAGGACAGTTAATGGCTTACTGAACTCACCAGTTGAAAACAGACACTTGTGAAGTTGCAAAAATCATAATAGCTATTTCCTGCTTGTTACTTTCTTGTTTTCGGAGAAAAATGGTGCCAACTTGTGGTCTTTGGAATTTGTTATCAGTACAGGCAGACGTACTTACATTCATCAGCCAAATTATAGATTTTTCTTTTTTGTTTTGCACTTGAATGACAGCAACATATGCTTTTTATTCCATTGAAACTTGAGAATGAATGCACTGTCTTCTGTTTGCTAACAATTATTAATTTGTTTTGTCATCTCTCTGAACAGGTATAAGCAAGCTGCCTTTTGTTATGAGGAGTTAATTCTGGCCCAACCTATGGTTTCACTGTACCAGATATCATATGCTGATGTAAGTGAATTTTACCAAGTGGAAGTTCTATTCACTGATCCGAGCACATGCTAGCAACAATACAAATTCTGGACAATAATACTGTCGTAATCTTTTGTAAATAGCACATTTTAGGTTTGCTCTAAATTTAGTTCTGAAGCAATTATCTCCATTGTAGCAGTACAATGATATATATTTTATGAATGAATAACAATTATCTGTGTATAGCAATACAATGATACATATTTTAGGTTTGGTCTAAAAATCATAATAGCATATTTTATGCTGATTAGAGATGATCTTTTAAACTGATATATTTTGTGTTTCTAATAAGCTTCAGAGCTTTGACTTGGATGTACCTTTATGATTTAATAGGTACTGTACACAATGGGTGGTATCGAAAATATACAAACAGCCAAGAAGTACTATGCAGCAGCCATCCAACTAACTGAAGGCAAAAACACTCGAGCCCTGTATGGTATTTGTCTGGTACAGTATCTGAACTCATACCTTGCACCCCCCCGATGGAGAAGCTCATGGGCTATTGTTAAAAAATCTCAACATATTTGAGATATGTTCTCTCAAGTTTTCAATACTTGAGATGTCTTTTAAAGATGAAATTGACAGAAGTACCAAGAATATTTGATTGTGTATTTATGAAAAAATGGGGGAAGAGTGGGAATCTCATCTCTGAATCTCTGGAGGCATACATTTTTTTTTTTTAAACCTTATCAGGTGTCATTTTAACAAGTTATGCTAGATGTTTCTATATTTGCACTTAATATGAGATATCACATGAGAATTGTACTTAAAATTAAAATTTAAAAATACTACATTTATTAACATACTGGCATTCTACTTTGTAATTTCAGTGTAGCGGGGCAATAAATCAATTATCAAAAGGTCGAAACAAAGAGGAAGAAAACTCATTGCAAGCCTTGGCGGCAGAGGTGTTGACAAAGGAATACAAAAGGCAGGCCCCGGCAAAATTGCCTCTTGTAGCTGAAATGCTAAAGACGTTGAAGTTATCCTAATTTTTTGTGGTTTTCTTTTCTTGGCCAGTTCCATTGTTGTTGACAATTTTTGTAGTGTTGTGCTTCAGTTTGAAATAGTTTGGAGTTGTGCAAGTATGTGACCGAGCGTTGTATTATTAATTGAGGCCTTTTGGGGGAGGCAATACAGTAATTTAGGCCGAAATATGGCCTTTTCTATCCTCTCTTCCCTTTCATATATAAACAGCAAATAAAAATGGTATATCGATATTTTATTCTGTTATTTTGCAGCTGATAAAATCTAT
Source organism: Schoenoplectus tabernaemontani (assembly GCA_037127355.1). NCBI lineage: Eukaryota > Viridiplantae > Streptophyta > Magnoliopsida > Poales > Cyperaceae > Schoenoplectus > Schoenoplectus tabernaemontani. The sequence continues at coordinate 19,489,746 of CM073744.1, read as the reverse complement.
TTCTTAGTGGCAAAATATTGTATATCAACTCTAAGAGTCTATCTCATAAATTTCATTTTATGTCTATAAGAATTTGAGCTCATAGCATTTTAAAAGTTATATTAATTAGCTACCATTTGAACTATTAGGTCATTTACATTTTTTTTTTTTTTTTATGCTTGATGAATTCAGATTGCTGTTATACTTTTTCTTCCAAAGAAAGCACACCCTTTAAGTCCTTAATTCCTTATGGCCGAATATGATGCGTATAAAGTAAATTGGATGGTTTGTAAACTACAGCAACGAATGGACCATACATTATTTTCTGTGGAAGATGATGCTGACCCAAATATTTGCGAGGTTCATGGCTGACCATCTTAAATGTCAGAAGCCATTTTTATATAATTTTATATATATAAGAGGTTTTTCATTTGAGATTTTCATTCTTTTATCGCTTCTCTCTGTGAGCAAATAACTCATGACTTATTCATAACTCATTCTTATTTTAACACGTAATAATTCGAACTGAATCTGATTCGAGCTAAATTTAGTTCAAGTTGACTAGTTCAAGTTATGTTTATAGTTTTTTACGCAACTACGAGTCGAGTTGGCGGTAACTCATTCGTATATTTGAACTCATATTTCGTATTTCTATTTAAATATTATTTATATTATTTAAACTTATTTAATTACATAATGCATTTATTATTATGTAATTTGGTTATTATTTATTTTGTTTTACCACCTATTTTGGTTTCAATTTTTATTTTGAAAATAACTAATAAATTAAAATACAAAAATAAGCTAATTTTATGAGCTCACGAGCTGACTCGAGATAGGCACATAGTACGAGCTAGGCCAACGGCTCAAATTTGATTTACTAACTTGAGCCAACTCAACTTATATAACTGCTAGCTCAAATTTGAGTTCTCTCTGATTTAGCTCGTATTCGCTAGTTGAACAACCCTACTATTTCCCATGTATTTCAAATCCAGTACTCGGAACAAAGCATAATGCGCCTAAGCGTATCGTTCTACAGTTCTATTGAACATTTCAGACTTGTACACGATAACACGACACGACTCGTACGTACTTGGCATAATTCACGACTACATGAGTCACTTCACGTGCCTCACAGCCATTATACGCTGCCTAGGTAAAATAATAGATTCTGAAAGAATAAAAAAATCAAAATTGTACTGGCAAATGAGATGGATCGAGTCGAGATAGGCTAAATTTGAGATCGTTCATTAATATAACGAACTAAAAATATTAGTTTGAGATTATTTCATTCAGTTCATGAGTGAACCGAGATTGTTCGCTAACAGTTTGTTAAAAATTAATAATATTTTATATCAAAAAATTTTAAAATTAAAAAGAACTAAAGACAACAAAGTTTTATATATATTTCATATAATAGTTACATATATATTGTATTGTAAAGTATATAATACATTAAAAAACATAGTAGAATAATATAAATAATAAATATTAATAGTTTAACGAGGTTAACGAGTGAGTCAAATTTGAGTCGATCCCAAATGAGCCACGAGTGATTCACAAGCTACAAGTTTTTCTGACCGCCCTACTTCGCAACAGAGGAGTATTCCAAATTCATTATTTTTCTGTGTCGCATGACATAACCACTATTTTTTGTTTATATTTTAAAATTTAACACAAATTTTGAATCTAAACGATTGTTCTTGTTAATTTATATGGTAGATGTAAAATCATAAAGTTCCATATTTTATTTATGTAATTTTATATTAGATCAAATGAGTATTGATACATAAAAAATAATCAATCATAGTTAACTAGGTTTATTCATATCAATCATAGTTAACTAGGTTTATTCATTTTATTATCATTTGATTTAGCATAAAATGACATCTAAAAATTATGAAAATTTATGAGAATATATCTATCATAAAATTAATAAGATTGACGAATTAGATCAGAATTTGAGTATTAAATTTTTTAAATATAAATTAAAAAAGATAGTTATTGATATCTTATGACATATAAAAGGGACATTCGAACCCTTCTATCCGGCAATACACGGAATACAGAAATTAGTAGTTGAAAAACTATGATGAAGTGTAAATAGAGTGGTATTGAGAATAAAGTTTACTAATTTTGCAGTGGAAACATAATGATATTTCTTCATTAAGAGTTAATAATTAAGATATATTTTTTTTGAAATAATGTGATGGACGAATGATAAGAATTGAATCCGTACATGGTGGATTCACAATCTAGTGTCTTGAGCCACTTGGTTATATTTGCCCTTATTTAACTAAAGAAATGATTTTCTCTTTTTTGATTTATTATTATTGTTTTTATTCCGACCTCGATATTTAGATCAATATATTGGACATATAATCCCCTTCTTTATTATGCAAAAAATAGAAAAGTATATCTCTAAATTTGAAATCAAAAAATATCGATGTTTATTAATGAATGATGGTTTGATGATAAAAGAGAGAAGCTCTGTAAAAGTAATAAGAAAAAATGCCAAAATATATGTTAATGAGGCTCATTTAGGTTATGTTATAAATATTTTGGCTCAACCTATTTGATATCATGAGTTCATATATATATTGACCTCTATTGTGTCTAAAATTTAGATCAAACTTTTAAACTCATGTTTAATTTCATTGTATTTTATGTATTTTTTATTAGATTTGATTTTGTCTTGGTTAGTTTTTATATTTCAGAAAAATATTCACCAAGGAGTTGATAAATTGAGGCTAGAACACATTTTTTCACACTTTAAAATCAAAATAGAACAATCAAACATAATTGAGAAGAATTCGAATGCAAACGAAATCATGATGGATCATGAGTAGTAAATCATCTCAAATTTTGATCATATACTATTATGAAATGTCTAAGATGATGTGCTAATTTTTATAGAGGTTACTAGCTTTTCAACGAATCTTAGATTACTCAAAATATAAATTGTTGCACATCGAATAGTACTAATATGAGCCGTGAACAGTACCCATACGGATCGTATGAGTTATTTTCAGAAACTGAATAAAGAAGGCAACAACTGATCTAATTGATTCTCTTTCAATTTTATTAACTCTTTATTATAAAAGGGCGCCTCCAACAACCTTTAGATTTATTCTTAGATACCCTAAATCCTAGAATTATGATGGCTACGGCTACGGTTCGGCATTTCTCGATCATTCTCGAGGTGAATCAAGAGATTGAAAAGTCCAAATACTCGAGAGGAAACAAAGACTAGAGCAAGAGACCGGCACGGGACAACATCTAGAGTTTATTTTGCTTTATTATTGAATTTCTTATTATTTTTTATATTCTTGCTACTATTTTTCGATACTTGCTTCCTGCATCTTTACTGTTTTGTTCTATTTTGCCATGAGCGGCTAAGTCATTTAGTTCTTAGGAGTTAGTGATGTGAAACTTAGATTATGACTTATATTTAGAGTTTATATCATTTTAATGGTTGTATTTTGATGTGCTGAGTATTATTGTTATTCTTATTTGATTGTTGATGAACTGCTAAAGTAGGTCTCGAGCTAAGTCAAGTTTCAGGTTTAACCGTTTAATACTAGAGTAGTTTACCAAAAGTCATTCTTAATATCATAGATAGATCTGAGATCCGAGAGGATAGATCAGTTATATCCGAGAGGTTAAACCCCACTTAGATTGAGAGATCAAGCGTACCTATAGAAAATTAGCACTCAAACTAAGTGTTTTAGACCAATATACGAGAGTTGATGTTTATATGAACTTTGAAACTCTAAATTGATCACCAACTAAACAAACTAACTAATATGTGAGAGTTGAGATTTATTATCGAGGTAATGTTCAGTTAGGATTTGCACGACCAACGAAAAATAGAACTTGAGTAATAGTTATAACTCATCTACACTTCATACGAGTCGTATACTCATAACATATGGGTCGTATGAGTCAGATCCAAGTGAAAATTGTTCTAACCCCTAGGAACTTTTATTTTAATTAATAAAAAATTAACAAAAATATTTTTGTTACCTTAAAATACCAAAACAAATCATTTGAACAAACCCCTCTTTTTTTTTTACTTTCTTTTCACATCTAGAGACTCAAAATAGAACAAGTCTAGTGATTTTCACCGTCTTTGTGGTTCGATATCTTTATTATACTAAACGTAGATTGTACGTTTACGATCAAACCAAAGTACTATTAAAGGTTTATAAATTTTAAAGGTCAGTGCGCACCCTCGGTGTGTGTCACTATTGATGCAAGAGGTCCAGTTATATTTTATCAATGAGCATTAATTATTGGGATTTGGGAACACATATTGGTAAACAATAATAGTCACATATATGTGTTTACCCTTGAAAGGTCGAAAGAAGAAAAATAAGAGAAAAGCCCAGATCAAACCCTGAGAGCTGAAGCAGTGCAATCCCTGTACAATAAGGAATCGCGTCAATGCCAAGCCAGTATTTTGATACATCCAATCACAAGAAATCTCAATGTGATTTTGCTTTCAAGGCTGACCATGTGTCAAAGCTGTGAGCAACCACCTGATCAAGCCATGATCTGTGCCAATTGTTGACAAGTAATCAGCTTTTGACCAAATCACCTTCATGAGAATGGATTGAAAGTCAATTTCACAAGACTGATCAGTGCCAAAGCTGTGAGCAACCATCTGATCAAGTCTAGATTTGTATCAATTGTTTGCAAGTAATCAGCTTTTGATCAAATCAAACCCTAAGGAACATCAATACAAGTCTAATTGGTGTTTAATTGGGGGTAGTTTCTGTAAGAGAATTTTATTTAGCAGAGACACTGAGCTACAACTGAGAAATTAGTATTTATTCAGAAGAAAACATGGTTTTCTTGATCAAGGAATTTTTAGCACAAGAAAACATGGGTAAAATGAGAATCTAAAAATACAGAGGTGATTAGCGTGAGTTTAGAGAATTTTGGTGAAAATTTCATGATTTTTGGATAAAGGGATCTATTAAAATTAATTGGAGAAAGAAAATCAGATCAATCCAAAGGCTGAGATTTAATCAAGGGGCTTTTAAGGGTGCAACTTGGGGTTAAAGGTCTAGCTGGGTGCATGTTGGCGCTGCCAAACAAATAAAACACCTAAATGGCGCTGGAAATAAGATTTTGAAGAAGGAACATTTTGTGTGAACTTGGTGCACCGCTGCTGAGTCTCATTAATCATGACATGTGGGTCCGATTGGTGTGTGCCTAGTTCACCAGAACCACATCTTCTTTCTTCCCTATCTCTTTCGCTTGAAACGGGCCCCACGGGGACAGAAGTTCATTTTCTTCTTCCCTGCTGCAACTTCTTCCCTACTAAGCCGATTTTGGAGCAGAAAACAACTAAAAATGGAATATAGCTCAAACGGTAACAAAAACTTACAAGTGATATACCGTTGAAAAGCTCTAACCGAGGAGAATCCATTGAAGCAATTATTTTGGAGAATGATTTAGTGTACATCACTCGTATCAAGGAAGAAAGAATCGGATTGAGGAATGAAATTGGCCGGTTAAGATGAAGATAAGGTGAATTGGCAGTTGGAAAAGTATCGTGTGGGCCCCACGATGCAGTTGAGGTAGTTACTGGCACAGATTAATTGCTCTTTGTGTGATTTTTCATGATAGAAGTGGTGTACAAGGCCGAAAGTCAATAAAAGGGGAAATTCTCTCAGTTCTTGAAGAGGAGAGTGCAGGGAAGAACCGATGTGTGATCATAATGCCATGTCATCGATCCAAACCTTAAAATTTTGATCATAACAAGCACACATTGAATCGATCTACACCGTTCAATTGATGGATGAAGGGATGAGAGTTTGCCATGTCATCAATCCGTAGGCTAAAAGAAACACAAATTGTGTTTAGAGAAGCACAATTCGGTAATTGAACTTCACATAAGCCCTATATAAACCCTGAGCAACAAAGATGAAGAGAGGGGAGAAGAAGGAAGCAACATTAATTTATAGATCACCTATTACACCTCTGTACTAATAGAAAGGTCCTAGAGAGCAAGTAAGAAACCAATTAACCAATTGATCTCAACAAGTGTTCAGAGCTCGGTGTCCACTCATCTCTCCACCATTAACAGTCGACTGAAGAACTTGAAGTGACAAGAAGAGAAGAAAGGTGAGTAATTCAATGAAATTTGTGAGCTCGAGATGTAACTATACTCAATTTGTTCAATTCAGTGAAATTTGGTAATGTTCTTTGCATTCTTGTATATTCTTCTTCTAATTCAATCGAATTCTTTGATTTTATTGATTGAATTTCTCCTCTGAGCTATCGTCTTACTATTTATATTTTTTCTATTCTATTTTCTTCTCTTTTCTTGATCAATTCGGCTACTAACAGGTTAAATCGGGTGTGTGAGCATATGCTAGTCGAAGATCGAACGATCTCCTAGCATCACACCCTGATAATCGACTAATCGAAGACCATAGGTCTCTCAGTTTCTATATTCTCAATTGGTTGCTCAAAAGTATCGACTTTGATTGAATAAAATCAGTTGAAACTCTGAGCAATTGACGAAAAACTGAAGTATAAGCATAGCAGTACCAATTGCATCGTCAATTGAGAGGGTTATGCATTCAAATTGACTCATAAAACATAGGCGAATAGCCCTATGACAATGAGAAGAGTTGATCTTGACAATCAATTGAGAGTATAGCTTATAATCGGAAGTCAGTGATCAATATCGATCTTCGGTATCGCTCGCGATAATTCAAATGAGAACAAATGAAATCACAAGCACAAGGTGCCTTGTCAATGTTGATTAAGGCTTTAATTTACAAGATAAGTCAAGAACTAAGGAGAATGACAATGAAATGTACTCCAATTGCGAGTTAGATACTCTCGGTACCGAAGTTTGGTACAGAACTCAACCATTAGAGGTGGTGTCGGCGATCCACCGCATTGATGCACGATCAGAGTGTGCAGCCACACTCCCCATACCAAGGCGACGCCAACGGTGGTGTCTGATCTCCGATCAGGCCATCGGAACACCAAGATCACCACCGCAGCACGTATATTAAAGCATGAGAGAGGAGACAGAGGGAGACTGGTGCAACACTAATTTAAAAGGATCACACGAATCTTGGGACAGATTCAAGAGATCTGGGCCATTGGCCGTTTAGAAAATTAAAGCATAATTTAATCTGGGCCTTTAATCTGTTTAGTGTGTATCTCAATAATATCTGGCGGCCCAAGTATAATAAAACATTAAATAAAAGATCTGTGCTAATCTTGATATAAATCCAATGGTCCATATTAATCCATGCATTAATCTCGGCCCAGTTCATTAAACCAAAAATTCAATTAATAACGGAAAATTGAAAATAAAGAGTAAATAAAATTATTTAAAAATGTTCCTAAACTCCAAATTAACTCAAATTTATTTCTAAAAATTCTTTAGTATTTTTTTGTATAAAAATATTTCAATTTTGTAAATACTATTATATGAAAATAATTTAAAAGCAAAAGACATTATATTGAAATTTTCTATTTGACTTAGCTTTGACTTATCATTTTAGCTATTATAAAAATTCTAAAAATCTAAATAAAATCATAAATCATTATTAGATATGTTTTACTGATTTTTCAAGTAATTTTTCATAAAATAATAGTAATAATAATAAAATTCAATAAATAATAATAAAATAAATTCTATTCTTTAGCTATTATAAAAAGAAGATAAATAACAATAAAATTCATGAATAATAGTTAGATATTATTTTGAATAATCTTTTCATAAAAATAAAAATAAAAAATAAAAAATAATAAGTAATAAATACAACTTACCCTATTGATCATCATATTAAAATCCGAAATAAAACTACATGATAAAGAAAGTATATTCTTTTGGTCATTATAAAAAAAAAGTCTAAAATTCAAATAAAAATATAATAATAAAACAAATCTTATTCTTTTAGCCAACATAAAAAGCTCAAAATCCAAATAAAGGTATAATAAGAGTTAAATCATCTTTTAACATCTTTGTAAATAATCTCCTATAAATAAAATTCAAAACAGAACAAAAAGAATAATAATAATAATAATAATAATAATAATAATAATAATAATAATAATAATAATAAAGAATCGTTATAATGATTCTCTGAATCGTTATACGGTTTACCAAAGCGTTGAACGTTTCATGAGGCGTTGGCAACGCTTTGACTCTTCTCTGACAAGTCAATATTTTCTGAGGAATCGTTGTAACGATTATCTAAATTGTCATACGATTCATCAAATCGTTATAACGCTTCACAGGACGTTAGCAACGCTTTGACCATTCTCTGACAAGTCAACATATATTAGAGAATCGTTATAACGATTCCTTGAATCATTGGAACGACTTTCTAAAATGTTGAACGATATACAAAGCGTTGGTAACGTTTTGACCCCCTATTGACAAATCTGATATCTTCAGAAAGCGTTATAACGGTTTGTGGAAACGTTATAATGATTTGTTGAAGTATTTTATCGATTTGTTGATGAGGTGATGATATACCTTGATTGATTGATTGATGAGACATAACATATATGATAGTTTTTAAGCTCATTCTCCAATAAACCTGTCTCAATATTAGACCAGCCATGAGCCCCGAGTCTAATTTTGTACACAAGTTAACTCTAAATCTGTGAATCGGTTAAATATTCAAAATCCATGATTTAGAGGTGATTAAACATGCTCACATAAGATGATGTGAAGTAATATAATGATTTTTGCACAAGTAATGCAACATCTAGTATAGTCAGTTGAGACAAGAACATCTTGACGCACGTCGGAGAATGACTAAGACTATGACATTAACACAAGTGAAAGAACATCACGGTGTCCAAGGAGATGATATCATGATGGCACTATGTCATGAACAAGTAATTCATGACCAAACAGGCTAGTAAGATTAAACTAATCCGTCGATGAGTTTGCCTTCTAGTCTGGAGGATTGAATCGTTCTGTAGTAGATTCATCCTCAAACAGTGGAATGAATCGTTCTGTAGTAGGTTCTTTCGCTGACACATGCCTCAACGTCAAGCTGGCTTAGTGCTTCAGGTTTGACTTTGTGTGCAGTTGTGTTCCTAGGTTTATGGGTCCGCTTAGTGCTTGGAATCCATGATCTAGAAGATCAGAGAGAAGTACCATGTGGGCCATATCCGCCCTTCTCCTGATTCACCAACCTCAAGATCAACCGGCTTAGTGCTTCGAGTTGTATTTTGTGTGATTGGTTGTTGACTAGTTAAGATTGAACCGTTCTATAGTAGGTTTATCTTCTAAATCAACTGAGGTCGAGTCGTTCTGTAGTAGACTCACCTCCAACCCCTCCGTAGAGATTAATCTGATTTGTAGTAAGGTTATCTCTCGGGGCAGTAAAGACTGAACTGATCTATAGTAGGTTCGTCTTTCATCCTCTATCTCACTAGACCGACCTATTGGTAAGTCTAGGATGTTTCAGATCGCGAAAAAGGATCGCACAATATGATTTTTCAATGAAAAAAAAGCAAAATATAATGTATATTTATAATAGATATTGATGTATTTTGTAAATAGAAATTTTTAGAAAATATATATATGTATTCATATGATTAGTGTTTTTTTCATCTGGTAGCATGGTTTGAGAAAAAAAACGTGGACTAGATAGGTGATAATTCTTAATTGTATGACTCTTAATGTTGGACTAGCAGAGTCCTCAGAAAATATCACCCAATTGAGGGTTCCTAAGTTAAGAATAAATATTTTTTTACATTTTATTTTCACATAAATAATTCATATCACATAATTAAAAAAAATAAACTATAGAATATCGGGATTAGTTATGGTGTTAATCAATACCATAAGTTTGGCCAAGTCAAAACGGTAACCGATTGTTATGATATTTTTTAACTATAAAAATACACTAAGTGTCTAAGAGAAAGATAATGCAAGAGTGTTCAAAAACTTAGTCAAATAAGATGCACAAGAATGTAAATATGCAATAAGAATCGATCAAATATTAATTGCTATAAAGAGCAATTAATATAAAATAATAGATCGATAATTTTTCATAAAATATAAACTTTATCAAATTGAGAATATGAAGAACTAAAGAATGCAAGTGCTGAAAATATAAAGAACGCAAGTGCTGAAAATATAAAGAACACGAGGATTTTAATAGAGTTTGATTATAAGAACCTACGTCTCCGGGATCCGCTTCACTAACGAAGCGTCAATTTATTAATACCCAAAAAGTATTTTTACAAATAGAAGTTTTAGTTTCTCTAAAGAATGAGTACAAGAAGACTAAAAACCTATCAAAGAAAACAAAGAGAATAAATGAGCACTCAAGACAGAAAAATGGTGAGCAAAAGCTCAAAAAGAATTGAGTCAAATGCTTAAAGATAAATGAAGCACAAGATGCTCAAAAATTACAATCAAGATCTTTGGCTTGATTAAAAAGCTTAGAAATTTTTTGAATGTGTTTGCAAGGTTGCAAAGGAAGAGTATTAGATACTCATGAGTACTTTGGATTGCTCATATTGAGTTTCTGATTATTAGAGTTTCAATAGTTTGTAAGTTCTGAAATAATTCCTTTAAATAGAGTTCCTGAAATAATCCCCTTAAATAATTCTTGCCGTAATGAACATTTATAATGATTCTTAAATTGTTATTAAATTTTAATTAGGATTTAATAAGAATACCACTTGTCATAATTTTTGACGGAACTTACAACGATTTAAAAATGAATGACATGTACCATTATAACGATATGAAAAAACGTTGAGCACTTTACAAAACATTTAAAATATTTTGACTTAGTTTGATTAGATTGACTAAGTTTGAACAAGTCTGACTATCTCCAAAAGTGTTATAACGTTTCAAGGAAGTGTTGAACGACTCAAGTCATTCACCGTTTCTCAAACATTACCCAACGATAACTTCTAGCAATTTGATGAAGCTTTATGTCTTAGATAAAATTTGATTTTGTTAGATCAACATAAAGCATCTTTCCTTGCTTATTGATTCAGAAATATAAGTTTATTGAATAATACCTTACATATTTTGCTCCTAAGTCTTCAGATAGGCTTCAAGACTTCTTTCATCATCTAACTTGATCAATTGCTTTGTGTCATTTTAAGAACCTATAAAATATCACAAAAAATAATAAATTCAAGTATATTTTTCAAAATAATAAATTGAAAGAAATTATTTAGTATAGCATAAACAAAGAGGACCATCACCATTAAAAAATAAAACATGAAAAGGTTCATACAAATAGGAAAATTAAATAAAGTCTGTCGATCAATTATTAAAACATAATTAATAAATTATCCCTTTCTTGATAGTTCCCTTTCGCAACTCAAAAGTCTACTAATCATAGCTTTCATTTTATGCATTATCATTAAAATTCTTATATACTCCTCCTTCCCTTATTGATTTTTTATCGGGTCTGGTGGGTGGTTGCACCGTGAAATATCTGTCAATATTGTGTGTTTTCATAATTATTGAAGATACTAAATCAGATATTGATGAATGATTCTAGTGCATAATATGAATTGATGTGCTCCTTTGGTTTGAGCATTTTAAATGAACACATAACAAGTGCATGATTGTAAGGAAGATCTGTTAGCTATTTTTTCTGACACTGACATGTAGCTTGTCTTTCTTACATCAAATGTATCTCGTACTTAGTCTCACTCTTCGTCCTTGTAATTATCACAAATGTGTTAGAAACTATTATTTGAAATAATTGTTAAAGAATCTAATAAAATGAATAATTTACTTCTTCAAGAACACTATTTTTGTTATACAATTCACAATTGTTGACACTTTAGGACAATGGTATCACATCGTATGTTCTTCGCTTATTGTCACGATACTTTATCAACTGTGTTATTTTCTCAATGTATTCTAGATCCTAGGTCTGTGAATAAAGGATTGTTCTTGTCTGAGACATATTAGACATAAACACGTACGTCATATGCGATAACACACATTTGACATAGTCAACTATTTTTGAAAACAGTTAATGAATTGACACTTCGTGTCCTTATTAAGACAAGACACACATATAGTCGTTGTATAAAATAGTATACATTATTTGTTACCGTATCATATTTATGATTTTTTAAAAATAGTATGTTGTGCAGTCTCGTGTCGTGTCAGACACTTGTATCTATCTACGTGAATAATTTTAATTCACGTTTGTTTAGATAATATGTGTAAATAACTTGACTTTTAGGTTGTTAGTGTATATTTATTTAGGGTACGGATCCCTTTGACAATGGGTATGACAATCTTGACAATGTATTTTTAAATAAATATCATTTTTTTATAAATATATATTTTTTATTTGTGGATTGATAGTGTTTAAATTTCATATAATTTTATTATCATTTGATAGTTCATCAAAGACAATTAAAATTATAACCATTACAAATTGTATAAAATTTTAATGATTTTTGATGAACTATCAAACGATAATGAAATTGTATAAAAATTTAAAACATTATCAATCTATAAATAAAAGAATATATTTATAAATTCTTTTTATTTTTAAGATTTTTTATATTTATTTAAAAATTTATTATTAATATTGTGAAAATAATCAATTAATCCCACCCATTTATTTAATGGGTGGGATCACTTGACAATGATTATTTTGACAATCTTGACAATGGACTCCTAAAGAAATATTAAAATTAAAGATATATTCTTCTACCTATAAATTGATGGTTATTCAAATTTCATGTAATTTCATTATCATTTGATACTCCATCAAAGACCATCAAAATTTTATATAATTTGCAATGGTTTCAATTTAACGGTCTTTTATGAAGTACCAAATGATAATAAAATTGCTTAAAATTTAAGTAACCATCAATCTATAGATAGAATAATATATCTAGAATTTTTTTTTTTTTAATATTTATTTAAGAATCATTGTCAAGATCATCAAAATAACCATTTGTCAAGTGATCTCCATCCCTATTGTTAATTTCATAAGGGCTTGGGACTAAAGTTTGTCCCAAGTTTAGTTTTAACCATTAAATTAGTATTGAGATTGAAAAAAAGTATGAGATAGAAATTAGAAAATGAGCTGCATCAAAATTGGTGAAAAAAAATTAATCTAATGGTTAAAATAAAACTTAAGATAAATTGTGGTAAGGGAAAAATTAACCGGTTCCAGAGTTTTTTAAGCGAAAATTCCTCCAACTCCAGTACACGTTTCCCGGTCATTCAGTCGCAGTGCCTCCTCATCTCTCCTAAAGGAGAGCAAAAATGGCGGTGGCAGCACCCCACTGCTCCTGCTCCCTCCACCATCTCTCCTCGTCTCCCTCCTCTAGAAAACAAGGCGCCAATAGCATGCGCGTATATATGTGGCCATCCTCTGCTCCGCATTCAGTAAGATCCATCCGGCAACTCCTCCGCCACTTGCCACCGCGTTTCTCGGCCGCCGACTCCGTTTTCTTTCCTTCATCCTCTTCTTTCGCTGAAAATTATTCCTCTACACCGGATAATACACCTAGTTCCATGACGTCACCACTCGAGGTACTCAATTGCGCAGTATTCTTACAATATCTATTGTTTCGCGTTGTAAACAGGATGAAATCCTGACACATGGTGTGCAAATCTAAACGGCGAACAGAGACCTGCCTGCATTAGTCAATTTAATTTGTAATTGCAATCCCCAAAACTCTAAATTAGTACTATTAACTGTTTTTAGCAGTCGAATCCCTCCTAGTAGGTAGTGGGATACATTCTTCTTTACTTCATTTAATTTATTTTCATTTATTTCCTGTGAGAGGAAACTACTTTTTTCTTTCTTTTTAAAGTGTATCCTGGAATATAATGTTCCTTCTTGCTTTCTATTTTCTAGGGCTCGGGAGGTGAAGTTTCCTCTACTGATATTTCCAACTCTGAGAATTCATGGGAGCAAATTCAAAAGGGTGGGAGTAATCAATTTAAAAAAAGAGTGCTCTTTGGGCTAGGGATTGGGCTTGGTGCTGGAGGAGCAGTGGTCGCTGGTGGATGGGTTTTCACAGCAGCCATGGCAGTGGTTGTGCTTGCTGGGTCCCGTGAATTCTTTGAACTTGTCAGGAGTAAACGTATCACTGTTGGCATGGCCCCACCCCCTAGATACGTCTCTAGGGTTTGCTCTGTCATCTGCTTTCTCATGCCTGTCTTTACTTTGTAAGTCTCAGATAGCTATCTTACCTGGATTGTCCTGTTGCAGTGCTAACCAATACTGGCACAGGTATGATTTTGTGACTTGTATGACAGAAATTTGCAATGAGATTCATAAGGTAGTATTAAAAAAGTTTGCAGTTAGTTTCACATTATGTCATGTATTGTTTACTTATGAACTTCAGATTAGTTTTGTGTCTCAGGATTACATAAATTTACTGGTAGTATGGTGCAACCAGTACAGCAATGTACCAGTACATACTAGGAAATCAAGCCATGGCCAGATTTATCTGTGTTCATAATTGAAACTCATTTTTTTTTTAAGGGGAGGCAACAACCAACCCAATTTTCCATTAAAAAGAAGAATATTTACATAAAACAAAAATAAAAAAAGAAAATGAGGATTTAGATTTACAACAATGCTTCAGAGCATTTTCAGAAGAAAGCAAAACAAAAAAAAATGAAAATGAAAATGAAAAGAAAAAAACAGATCTGGTCTGCGGAGGCGCGGTGGACGGAAGCACGGTGGGCGGAGGCGCTGTACAAGAGTCGGAGGCGCTGTCGGTGGGCGGAGGCGCTGTACATGGGTCAGAGGTGCTATACACGGGCTGATTGTCGTCGCTGGCGATGGGCGGAGGTGCTGTCGTCACTGGCGATGGACGGAGACGCTGTACACAGTTGGAGGTGTTGTACAAGAGGAGAGGGAGAAGGCAAAGGAGAGAAGGAGAAGAGAACAGGGAGGAGGAGAGGAGGGCAGGAGGGGAGGCGGGGGGAGGCCGGCGGCGCCTCTCCCACCTAGGGTTTTCTTTTTCTTTTTGCTTTTCGCTTTTTGCTCGGGGGGCCTCACAACTTTACATTCGATTCCCAGTTGAAGTTTTCATAATTGAAACTCATTAAAATGGTGCCAACTGCCAACTGCTAAATGCCAGTACTAGACCTGTAGAAGTGTCAAGAAATAATGCTTTATACTTAGGGTGCTTTGAAGTTATTCCAGTTCTTGCATTGCTTTCAAATAGCACCCATAAAATTTACATCTCCGATGTGGAAAATTTTCTTATGTATTCACAAATATCACCACTACAACCTTTAGATAATTAAAAGTAAAGCTCCATTCCATTAATTGTTTCACAATTTGAATAATACTATTGAAGTTTGTTTGTTTTAAAATCCAAATTAAGCTAAAATGAAGCAAAATCCATACATGCAGTCCCATTTTCTATGTACTTGAGAGTTGAGAACTCATTTGTTGAGTAATTTATTGTTTTTTTAATTCTGCTTTTAAATGTGAAGTGTTATATTTAAATAGCAACCAAACTTTTGTGGCGGGTACAGCATGAGAATTGTTTTTGTCCTGTATACAGAGACAGTAAACTATAGGGTTTTATTTGCAAAAGGAAAGTCTAAAGCATCATTATGTTACTGATATTATCTTCAACAATTTATTTACTGCTGTGGTTTGTTTTTGTGATAGGTATTATGGCCACATGGATGTGTCAGTAACATTCTCAGCATTTATTTTAGCCATAGCAGTTATGTTACAGAGGGGAAATCCCCGATTTGCCCATTTGGCAAGTGTTGTTTTTGGGCTGTTTTATTGTGGTTATCTCCCCTCTTTTTGGATCAAGCTACGATGTGGCTTGGCTGCCCCTGCATTAAATACTGGTGCACTACAGACTTTTTTGTTTTTAAATCTTTTTTTTTTTCATACTAGTGAGTTGATGTAGTCGATCTGATACTAACATAAAAAAATACAGAAAAGGATTTCTCACTAGGAGAAAAGATGGAAATATTGGTAAGGTATAAAACTGTGCTGTTCTTGCTCTATAACTTTATATGATTGTATCTTGTAAATTTTGTATCCTCAGATATAGGAAAATACTGGCCGGTATTACTTGGTGGAAGGGCTCATTGGACAGTGGGATTGGTTGCCACGTTGATTTCAATTAGTAGTATTATCGCGGCTGATACATTTGCTTTTCTTGGTGGAAGGGTATGTACCTCCATTCAATTTTCCTTGTTAATGGGAATTCTGAAAATTCCTGACAATTAATGATTCTGAGGCCTGCAAAAAGGAAGAAAACAATTAGGAAAACTGAAAATGCTACAACTTATCATTTTTTTTTCCAGCATATTATTTAAAATTTTGTTATGTATAACTTTTTTATATTCCAGGCATTTGGAAAAACCCCATTGACTGACATTAGCCCCAAAAAAACATTGGAGGGAGCTTTTGCAGGCCTTTTGGGCTGTGTCGTGGTTACAGTTATTTTGTCAAAAATTTTATGCTGGCCTAACTCTTTCCTGAGGTAAGATTGTATTTATATCAAATGCTGATATCTCTAAGGTGTGTGATGTACTTTAGTTTATTTTTCTAATGTGGTTAGCCTTGTATTCAATTGGAAACTAGTGCATTAGCATATGGCGTGTTGAATTTTGCGGGATCAATTTTTGGGGACCTTCTGGAGTCGCTTATCAAAAGAGATGCTGGTGTCAAGGACTCAGGATCTCTCATCCCTGGACATGGTGCCACCTTTTTTTCTTTTTGCACACTTTATCATTTTTATATTACTTTTGCAACGTACACCTCATATTTTACTGTTTAGCCAAATGCAACAAAAAGATTTTGATAACTGCAACCGAACATATGGGTACTGTTGGATCCTATCACTATTGGCCTAAGGATGAATTTGGTTGGGTTTTTAACTTTTACTTATTATAAACAAATTATTCATAAGCAGACTTTATAATAATATATTTAAAGCTGGAACCCAGCAACTAAAAATCGAAATTTGTACTGTATTTTGAGAGATTTTGCACACCCAAATTGGAATCCTGATTCCGTCCTTGGAGACATTGTCATATTTCAATTAGTGCTTGCAATACAAAGTAGGATTATATTCTATAGTTCCTAATATTTTAAAATGAGCATCTTTTTCTCCAAGATAGAAATGAACTTTGTTTTGTTTCTTATAATTTGTCCAGGGGGCATACTTGACAGAGTTGATAGCTATGTTTTCACTGGTGCATTGAGTTATTCTTTTGTCAAAGTTGCACTTCCTCTCTTTGGTCTCTAATTTTTCCTATAATCTTGTTATAATTGAGTGGGCTAAAAATGTATTCATCTTCTCTTTCAAATTCGCAAACTATGGTTGCATGAAGCTGTGAACCAATTAGCAAGAAAAATGAAAATAAGGAAAGATTTTTTCTCTACATCTTGGTTTTTGGTCTGAAGGTGGGCTTCCAGAAGTGGCAAGAACTAACTCTGAGGGATCCAAACCTACTTTAATGTTTGTATTTCTTATAATTTGTACAGTATACTTGTTATCTGGAACTTTGCTTAAAGAAAGAAAATACTAATAATAGAACATTTGGATATAATTATTTTGGTATAGAGTGATCAAGGTGATTTTTCAGTAAATTTATTTTTGCTTTAGACGTTTCAAGATGTATATTCTTTTGAGCTTGTGTAAGTTTATGATGTCATTATTGTTAATGCATGAAGATTTCGTTATTTTATTCCTACCAATGGGAGATGGATCAGCTCCATCATGATCAGGGCATATAGGAACGATGCAATTAAGGTCAAAATCTCTAGTACCAAATGCTATCGCGATGGCCATATATCAACTGACTATACGCAATCATTTCGTATTGATAATTTCATATCCTTCTGGATTAGGATCAAATCTGTTTCTTCAGCTGTGGCACGTAGACGAATCATAATGTGAAATTGTGATTATCGAATCATTGCTTTTAAACCATCGCCGTAGAGTGAAAGCGAGTCTTCCCCTCTACTCGTACGTTGGTTGGAACAAGTAGAGTGAAAACGGATAGGTTGTCACCAAATTAAAGTAGCTTTGTGATGCATGTTGTTACAGAATTTTGTGTACCTCCGTAAACCTAAAAACATCATCTACTATGGTCTATGGTCCTGGAAATTGTAAAATATCATGGAACTCCTATAAAACCACGCAACTATATGGGTTGCTGAACCTTCAGCAGTTAATAATCTGGCTAATTCTGAAAATATAATAATCCAATGCAACACCATTTTGCTCTCCATAAGTGATCATTTATGATCCCACTGTTACTGTTCCCGTGTCAAAGAAGTTTGATCAGTATCCTTCACCTTTCGCTTTTCCCCCTTCATAGTGCGGTAATACTCAATAGCTGTGTATTAAGAAGGGGGGGGGGTCACATTTGGCAGTACTGAAGAAAACTTGGTAACAAGTGAATTCGAATAATTAATTCACTACATCACTTATCAGACCTTGCAATTTGTAAACTATACATCATACATGGAAAAGTAAAAAAGAAAATCAAGCAAAATGTATTCTCATGACATCGAATTACAACATTTGATTCTCTTGCAGTGCATACCAAGCTGGCTAACCTTTTCTAAACCTAAATAGGTTATAGAGTGCATGCAGCAATCACTGCTGAAAGGATTATTGTGTCTTTTGACTTCTTTCTTTTTATTGCACCTGCAATGAAAGAGGGGGGGGGGGGGGGAGATTTTAGTCAAGAAGATGCACAACAAAACTATATATGCTAAATTTCATGCACAGATGGGACACAAATAATGCATAACTATAGTAAAAGTCCTCTTAATGGTGGTAATGGAAGTTCTTTCTTAGCATGTTAAGATGGATGATAATTAAAAATTCTAACAAAAACAGGCCTTATTTGACAAATTTTCCCGACAGTAGAACTTTGGTAGAAAGGCAAATGCTCCTAGTAGCAGGTTAAGAAACTTCTATTTCCTTTCCTGCGGAACTTTCCAGAGTGAAGTAAAGGATAAAAAAGGGGCAAACTCAAAGGAAAAAAAATTACCTAGTAGTCCTCTAATAACAGGGACATGTGTTGGTCTTGCCTACATGCCTTTATTCAGAAATTAAAAAAAGAAAAAACATACAAAAGACGCACAGTGGTCTCTCTCTTCTATTGGAAGAACACTGTGAGCTTGAGCAGTTGAGCTCTTAACTGTCATGAATTGATGCCGGAATGACGTTGCATGAGCATGATGATAAAAATGAAAGGTGGAAGGTTTCTTTGATTGAGAGTTGCGACCTCGAGTCCGAGTTGAAGAAGTTGATTTCGTCCTTTCGTCCGTCAAACTTTGTCTGTTCTTTCTGCACCCCTCTGCAACCATGACGAGCAACATAACTCTCTGCCCTAACCTGTCGGAGATGGGGCTTGGCCCACAGAGAGGAGCCACCTCTAGGATGGATGGTCCATGGAAGGGCTGTTGTGGACCAGGTGCAGGAAAACAAAAGGGATGCAAATATGGTGTGAATCTAGGACGTCCTTCTTGGGCTTCCTTCCAAACTTGCAAAGAAAAATCAAGGCGCATCTCCTGCAATTCCAAAAATTATGCAACCCTGCCAAGTCTGAACAAAATCAGCAAAAATCTAGGAGTCCACATACACAACTATAGTAAGGCAGGATACCATGTGAAGGATTATAGCATTATTCCGTCTCATCACCTTCCACAAAAAACCCATCCTCCTCATTTGCCGCAAACTCCACCAGCAACCAACAACACAAATACAAAGATTCCTCCCTACACCGCAAACACAACCTACACAATAACAATGGCGGGCTCAAGTGCAGCCCATGCACAATTGCTAGAGCAGTTCGAATCTTTGGTGATACACCCAGAAAACAGCAATAAGGTGCGATTGGCAGAGCAGGAGATTAAAGGGGTAAATTGGAATAGATGCCTACTCATCAAGGTGATAACAACAAGGCCAGTGAGCTATCATATGTTACAAGAATCACTCCACAAGAGCTGGCGTGGTTGGGGACTGTTAGAAGTCGCACGTTTCAAAGAGGGATTGTACGTGGCAAAATTTAATGATGTAGGAGCTAGAGAGAAGGTGCTCTCGACGGGACCATGGCATTTTAAACAAGACCTAATAGCAATGAAAATATTATCAGATGAACCCTGTGAACGGGATGAAAAAGACTGCAAAGTGCAACTGTGGGTGCAGATCCACAATGCCCCGCTGCAGCAGATGACGAAAAAGGCCATAAAGCGGGTTGCTCAGGAGGTCGGCGATCTTGTGGACCCAAACTTGGAAGGTGCAGATAAATGGGATACTTTTGCCAGAATACGGCTGGATATAAACCCAGACAAAGGCTTAAAAGATCGACTAGATATATGCCTCCCGGATGGCAGAGAAAGGACAGCTCTCATCCACTATGAAAGGCTGGTTAGAGTCTGTTTATACTGTGCTAAGATCGGTCACGAGGTGGAACACTGTGATGAGAGGATCCGTTTATTATCTCGAATAAAGCTTTACCCCCCAGAATTACATGAAGTACTCAGTGAAAAACTAAGGCCAAGATGTGGAGGTTGGATTGGGAAGATATATCTTCTGAACAGATATATGCCAGACTTGAATGAGGTTCCTTTGGGCGGAGATGGTAGTGATGATTCAAACGACAGCAGGACCTTTGGGCCAGAATACACTAGACACGCAAATGAAAAGGACGGACATGATACATCAGCAACATAGAGCATATTTGAAACAGACATAAGGCAGAAGAGGGTCAGGAAGCCGGTGAGAGATGGATATGGAGTCATGATGTGCAGAAGGGATCCAGACTTGGCACAAGCTCTAGCGCTAGCTGAGCAACCTGAGGTAGTTTCCTGGACTCCAAAGAAAAAGAGCAAGCTACTCAATAAACTAACGGCGGTAGGGTCAGAAACCCTGCCGCTGAACCAATGAATATTCTTTCTTGGAACTGCCGGGGAGCGGGAGGATCGGGAAAAATCAGTTCCTGAAAAATCTCCTCCGCAGTACACTGGCGGACATTGCATTCATTAGTGAGACCAGATCAGGAGTGCGACGGGCAGTCCGCCAGTTACGTAAATTTCAAGGTTATAATTGGCACATGGTGCCATCAGATGGATTATCAGGGGGCTTATGGTTATTTTGGCTAAGCAGTGTTCGATTGATAGTTTTGGAGGCAGAGAAACACTTTGTTTTTGCTCAAATTGGGGAACCAGAAGATGGAGGATGGGTGTTAGGAGCAATATATGGGGATGCGAGTCACAAGGAAAATCCAAGAATATGGAGAAAAATCGAAAGCTATATAACTGAGAATGGGCTGCCAATCTGTTGCATTGGGGATTTTAACGCAATATCCTCAATAAACGACAAATTTGGTGGCTCAACAACTCTCAACAGCAATAATAAATCATTTCGAGACCTACTACAACAGACAGACCTTGTTGATGATCGGGGTTCAGTGGACCGGCATTTACATGGACCAACTCGCAATTCACTTCCCAACCCATTTTTCAACGGTTAGATAAGGTTGTGGTAAGCACGAGGTGGCAGGAATTATACCCAAAAGCTCATGTCAAACACTTACCAATGATCTACAGCGACCACATGCCCATTTTGCTAAGAACAGCTCCAACTGTTAGGAGAATTCAAGCCTTTAGAATAGAGCATTGGTGGATGAACCTCAAAGGGTTTGATGAAGAATGCGATAGGATATGGAACTTAACAGAAGGTCAGGCATGGAGCGAACGGCAACACCAACTAGGCCTTGGTCTTGCGAGATGGGCAAAAAGATACCCTCTTCCAGCAAATAGGCTGAAAGAATTGGAAATGCAATTGTATCAGGTGCAAAGTATCCACCCGAGACACAGGGATTTCAATCTAGAGCAACAACTAAGAGCTAGAATTCGAGGAGGTGCATATACAGCTGGAAATATTTTGGCATCAAAGGTCATGTATCAATTGGATCTCTTATGGGGACCGAAATACCAGGTTCTTTCATAATGCAGCAACTATAAGAAGACGAAGGAACCAAATTGTATCATTACAAAGAGATGATGAATCCTGGACAGATACAGAACAACAGACTAGAAAACTGCTGGTAGACTACTTTAAAAATCTCTATAAGCAAGGGGATGACCCCATAGGTCACCAGTCTGATCTTCTAGCACAGTTATCTCTCCCAATTGTACCTCAGGAGGAGCACGCAAGCCTAGTTATCATTCCTACAGCAACAGAAATCCTAAACTGTCCGAGGAAAATGGGTTTAGACAAAGCCCCTGGACCCGATGGGTTCACTGTGAGGTTTCTGCTAAAGGAGTGGTGGCTAATTGGCCCAGAGGTAGTGAGAAAAATTCAGGATGCCTTCCACACTGCGAAAGCACCTGAAGAATGGATGCTTAGCCATTTAGTACTGATCCCCAAGCGTGAATACCCATCAACCCCTGCACACTTCCGACCGTTAAGTGTGTGCTCAGTGTACTACAGACTTCTAACCAAGATCATAGCAAATAGAATTAAGCCTCTACCGCCGAAACTCATCTCACACACACAAACAGCTTTCCAGAAGGGGAGAAGCATACAAGAAAATGTCCTCATAATGACGGAGGTTTTGCACTCTTTTCAAGGAATGGAAATGAGCGGCAAGGGTTTTGCTCTAAAGGCCGACCTATTTAAGGCCTTTGACACAGTGGCGTGGAGTTACCTACATGCAGTGCTGCGGAAATTTAATTTCCCGCAGCACCTAACTAACCTGGTTATTTCTTGTGTTACAGGTTCAAAATTCTCGATTAAGCTAAATGGTGCGACAGGCGATGGTTTCATAACACCAAGGCGAGGTCTCCGACAGGGTTGCCCATTGTCCCCTTACTTGTTCATCTTATCAATGGAGACCTTATCTAGATCTCTTTTGGCGGCACAACAGACTGGAGGAATTGAAGGAGTCAAGCTAGCACCAGAAGCACCGGCACTCACGCATACCATGTATGCAGACGACCTAGTCATTTTCGGTCAAGCTGAAGAGTCAGAGCTAAAAGAGTTGAGAACTATAATGGAATGGTTTGGAGGCATTTCTGGTCTGAAAATTAACAGTGATAAGTCTGTGATCTGGTTTTCAAGGCGCACTACACAAAGAGAAAGGAACTTGGTTCTACACATATTTCCTGCCAACGAACCAGATGACTCTACAACATATCTGGGATACCCTATGCCGAAAGGAAAGATCACAAGCAAACACTATAGTCGGATGGAAGCTCTGACAATGGAAAAATTTAGTGGCTGGAAGGTAGGCACCCTGTCACAAGCGGGACGTTTAATTTTGGTAAAACATGTTCTACTTGCTTTGCCAATCTATTATATGGGGGCGCGCTCACTTCCCAAAGTGGTATTAACAAGATTAGTTGCTGCAATAAGGAGGTTTTTTTGGGGCAAAACTCATCAAACACATTACTTGGCTTACGTATCCTGGGACATAATTTGCACACCCAAGGAAATGGGTGGTCTAGATCTAAGGCGTTTGGATGTCCTGAATATGGCGGTTTTACTAAAAGCGTTTTGGGTCCTACTCACAAACAAACATAGTATATGGGCAAGTATTTGTCGAGCAAAATATAAAGGGGTACATACCTGGTGGACTGTAGAACCCTCCCCAGCAAATAGTACAGTATTTAATACATTATTACAGATCAGAAATAAAATTACACATTTAATTACATGGCAAATTAGGTCTGGGGAGGGTATAAATGTTGTTGGGGAGCCGTGGCATCCTGCATGGCGTGATAGCATAACCTTGACAACATCAGATGTGACAGTGGCTGACCTTTGGGACCATCAGCTTCATTCCTGGAAAGAACAAGAATTAAGAAGGTTATTTAATCCCCACGGAGCGAGTTCAGTGATAAATTTGCAAGAAGTGCCGACACAAAACACTCTTTTATCAGACTTGTTAATTTGGAAGGCCACGAAGGATGGAAAGTATAGTGTCAACTCGGGTTACAAGTCATTAATGGAGGCTATGAGTAATGAGGTAGAAAATGCTGCCCATCCTTATTGGCGGGAAATTTGGGATTTAGATGTTATTCCGAGGGTAAAGATATTTCTGTGGAAGGTGGGATGCAGCGCCTTACCAGTGCTGGCTGTTTTACATAGAAGGATGCAAAATATATTACCTTTATGCCAGATTTGTGGCATGGAAGATGAAACCATTAGACACATGATCTTTGACTGCTCCTTTGCAAGAGCAGTGTGGTTCAGCTCCCCCCTACAAGTTCGCACACCAAATCTCCCCATCGATGTCAAAGGGGCGTTACTGGTCTTGCTATCGGCTTCAAATCCTGTGGACAAGAAGATGGCAGGTTACTTAACATGGGAAATTTAGAAGGCCCGTAACCGATTTAACTTTGAAAATGAGCTACCAAACCCAAATCAGATAATACACCAAGCCCTGGTCCTGACCCGAACCAGAAAGCTACAAGAGACTGCCAGTTCGACAGCCCACCCAACACAAACCAGACACGACACACGAAATACTGATTCTCAAGTACAAGGTACGAAAAACTTATCTTATGCGGTGGTAGATGCTTCCCTTGACCAGAACGGGAAGGCGGGGGCGGGTGTGGCATACTACACTGACTCAGGTCACTTGCAGCTAGTGTGTTTCTCTCCCATTGAAGCCACCACGCCTTTCCAAGCAGAGGCCGAGGCTATGCGACTTGCAATTCCAAACTGGTCGTCGCCTTATTTTCAAAAACCGCAAAAAATATTTTCGTTGCGCCTCAACCTTGTTGATTTTTTGAGATCGGATGGAGAAAAAGGTGTACCTTGCTGGAAAGGGGCTAGATCGGCCTTCGCCTGCCTCAGCAGGCTCAGATCCGAGCGAGACAGAGGTTTGGTATTTGACATTTGCTATGCGAGTCGAAGGGTAACGACTTTTGCCCATGAACTAGCCACGGTGGCGAGATACAGCGGCACTAGCTACATCGGCCACCCCTCGGCCCAGGACCTACAGACTTGGGGGTTGTCGGTGCAGCGGTTGCGGGACGGAAATTTCAGACCACCTTGAGGTGGCGCAGCCTAATCAGAGGCCGGTGGGACTCTCCCGCTCTGGAGAAGCTTGGAACAGAAGGAGTTTTTAGTGTGTTTCTTGCTGAACCGGGGGAGAGGTAATAGAGAGTTCAACGGCGGATTTAAACAAGGCATTTAGGGTTATGAACTGTCTAGAAGAGGCTGGAAGTGAGAGTTTATATAGTATGGTCAAAGAGTTCAAAGTAGACTGGAGTAGAAAGCTGTGATAGAAAGTAGGTAGCAGTAAAAAGTAGTAGACTTTGAGTAATAAATGTAACTGTCTGAAGATAATAAATTGCCTACGGGCCTTATGCGTTCAAAAAAAAAAAACTTTTCACCCAGTTTCTTGACTTTTCCTTAACATCTCCAAACAAACATCCCTGAGAAGATAGCACTGCCCTTGTCGCTTGTGCTCGGCCTATAATCTCATCTATCTAAATTTCAGGTGATTTTATTTGATAAAGTGACAAAAAATCTCAGTTAGTCAGCAGTAAATTTTATTTCAGGCAAAGGGCCAAAACCCCAAATCAAAGGTTACCATAATATCCTTTACTGGTAAGTACTTGAATCACAGAAAACTTAAAAAAAAAAGAAATTGTTAAAAACATATTCTTTTAATTCGATTATTGTCAAACTCAACCTTTTCTGGCTCTTCTAATCTGGTTATTATCAAACTCAGTCCTTCACAAGCTATTCCTTTAATATTTAATATTATATATTAATTATACTTATAAATTTTAAAAAATAAAAAATAAAAATTAAATGTCAATACTGAAAACATAATTTAATATAAAAAGAAAAATAGATGTGGCTTATGAGCTCTACGTGATATGCAGACCATTAGCCATCTTCTCTTAATATCTCACACTTTCATATATATGTAAATAATCGAATATGATTTATAAGTTATTCCATTAACTTTTGTACCGGATTGACGAATATAACAATATCGGTTCTGTAAAAAATCACAAGTCAAAATCAGAAATCTTATATTTTTCACAACATAAAACCTTCAAGGCTTAACATAATGTTTTTCGCTCTTTCTCTTTTTTCTCTTTCGTAATAGTGACAGTCTATCACTTTCTTATTAATATGAGAGAAAATTAATGTTTATATAAACACCTATGAATCTATTAACTAAGAAATCTATTCAGTGCATCTATTCAGTAAAGCATATCTTTATAACGGATTAGATTTTAAATTCAGATTTCCTATAACGACATACTATTTATTAAATCCAACAATTTGAATCAATCTTTCTCTCTCGGATGAACAACAGAGACAAAGAAACAAAAAAAAAACTAAAAAAGAAAAAGAAAAAATGAAACAGAAAAAGAAACGAAAAAGAATGAAATAAGAAAACAGAGAACAGGGAAACAAAAAAGTAATAGAAAAATATACGAATACTAAGGATTATGTGAAAGAGGGCAAGGTGGTCAGACATAGGGAGCTTATGAACATGTATTCAAGGATGAAGTCAGAATTTGACTATAAAAAGTCAAATTGGTAGGACCCAAAAAGTAATTATAATATATTGAAAATATAATATAAAAATTATTAGGGGATTGGTTACGGTGATTCCATAAGCATTTCAAGCCGAAATGCTTACGGCTCGAATTTTAAAATTTCATGCTCAAAATTTCAATTTAAATATCTCAAAAGATTGTTCATATCATAATCTTGTAGATTATCAATTTTCATCAAATTTGGAGTTAATTTACTATACTTAATAATTTTTGAAAAATGACTCTAAAAATAATTAAAAATACTCATTTTTATAGGCCAAATTTTGCTATCTTTTAAAAATCATTAAACATAGTATACTAACTCCAAACGTGATGAAAATTGATAATCTATAAGATTATGATATGAAATTTTTTTGAGCTATTTAAATTAAAATAATGGGCGTGAAATTTTAAAATTCGAGCAATAAACACTTAGTCGAATTGCTTATGAAATCATCGTAGCCAAACTACATTATTATACAATAATTATATTAACAAAAATACTAAATAAATTATAATATCACTAATATAACATAAGCAAAAAAAGTATATTGTATGCATAATAAATATTTTTTGAAAAATAAAGACTAAGTTGATAACCAATTTTCATAATGGATGGGGATCGGTTGACAATGAGTTATTTTGACAATCTTGATATTGAGCTTCTAAATAAATATGAAAAAAGTTTTAAAAATGAAAAAATGTCTATAGATGTGCTCTTCTATCTATAGATTAATGGTCATTCAAATTTCATGCTGAAAAATCTTCTCCAGCGCAGCTTTTCAATCATGCTGAGGGAAATATATATATTTTTAAAATATCTTACATTAATGAAACCTTAAACATAAAGTTATAGATTTTATTATTATGAATCTATATAATTTAACTCATATTAATGTGATTTTCAGTACAAATTTATGATTAAAAAGTTCTCACGTGGTTTATAATTTCTTAGCAGAATATGATCTAGCAAAATATGAATTATTTAAGATTGATTATCAATAGATCTCTTTTCTTTAATAATAGAGGGACCAATCAATAATTTATATACAAATATAATTAATTTCATAACATTTATGAACATTTGAGTAAATCTTAAGGCAGGACAGGTCCCAACCCCCCTTAAATCCGTCCATACATGCATTGTTAATATCACGGGTCAATTCAAAAAATGTCCGTATCGAGACAAAAATTTAAGTCATTTTATATTAAATAACCGGATTTTACTACAATTTGTATTTGGCACACATACATAATACATTACATGGAGCAGCTGGGTATATGCCACCTTCAAAAGGTTACGTCATATTTCTTTTATTTCTTTTTTTTTAATTTTCAGTTTTGCAAATAAAGCCCTTCATATATTTATTTTTATGAAATAGTTCAAATTAAATAAAATTTTATTTTCTGGAATATTAAATAATATATACAATACAGGCATTCTTTGCTACGTATAAACAGGAAATTAACATGCAACAATTTATTTATTTATTTATTTTACTCTTTAGAGTTACTAAGCGAAGACTTGCTCTTTTTGCTGATTTGCATGAGTTGGACACCAGCAAGTGCAAGTAAAGTGACTGATGGTACAAAGACGAAGTTCGGTATGAGATGCAACTTAAACTTCTTGATTGGTTGGATGTTCTCGGCAGTATTTTTCAACACCACCGCAGCTGCCGGAGCCACTAGACCGGTCATTATTACTGCATTATCATTTGTTTTCCTTTCTTTCACCTTTTCTTTCACAAATTTTTTCAATTCTTCCTTTCTTTTATCTTCGGATGACTCGTTTTTGTACGTCTTGTATAAAGTCTGCAAGTTCAAAAAGAAAGAGAATATGCTAGCATATAACAGCAATACATTGTTGGATGAATATATTAATTGGTGAATACCAATATATTAATAATTGGTAACTACCAATATTTATATATATGGCATGTTCATAATTGAGAAATATCATTCAAATTAAAAAATTTAAAATTCAGTCAGTTTGGAATTTGATTGGTCATTTATAAACCATTAAGATTTCATCATCAAAAATTTTAACTGCTTGATGGAAGACTAAACATTTCTTAAATTGAACCAAATTTGATACATATCTTATCCAAATAATTAAGAATACAAATAGAGTTTTATTTTTTAATTCGAATAATATTTCTCAAAAATATGTATCGTAAGAACTACATGCACACTAGAAATATCTTTCATTTTTTACAAATTAAAAGAGAATATATATAAAAATTTTATACCGTCAGTTACCTCAATTTCTTCTTTTTCTGGAGTCTCAAAATGTTTGCCAGGCAAAACATCATTTATAAATCTGAAAATGATTTCAAAATATGTATATTGTTTTAATTTAATCATTTTATGTTCATGGTGACCTCTGGTTCAAAAGGAATTCTAATTTGTGAATACTGAAATGAACACTTTGCTTTATCTTAATATGTAATAACTGGGTCGTAACAAAATTTTACTTAAAACGTCTTCTTGATCCACTTAGGAGCGATTTATGGCTCCTTACAGACGAATTTCTAATATCATCGGGTTGTGAATGATATTCTGAAATTTTCGACTATACCCAGAAAATTTTGACATTGCATTAGACTTACATTTTTCATCTTTTTATCTTTTTTACTGAAACCACCAAAGAAAATGGAAACAGGATAATTACTTGCAAAGATCAATAAAGGCTTCATGAAATTCCTCAAACTTCTCGATCTTTTTATCTTTAAAGAATCTATCGTAAACTTGATCTGTTGTCAGCCAGTTTACACCAGGTAGCCCTGGAGAAAAATGGAGAAAAAATGTCTAAGAATAATATAAGAAAATTGCATTTAAAGCTTCTCCCTCATTGTAGCTAAAGAGAATTTCATTTGCTTTTATATATTTTCAGAAAATTTCCCAAATTTAATCCAGTAGCTTCTCATGTGTACCTCTAAAATCTTACCTATTATGAATGGGAAAAACAAATTTCGATCCTACCCAAAATAGTAGAATGTTACATTTTTCTCCCTCTTTACCTATTTTGGGCAACTTGTAAATTCTAAACAATGAAATAATCAATTTGCTTACACAAATTTTCACGTATTAAGAATGAAACTAGACTAAAAGAGAGAGAGATACCCAAATTGCTTAGAAGGCTGAGGGAAAGGCCCATGTCTTTCTACTCTCTAGGAGATAGAGAGAACGGAGAAAGTAGTCGAGTACCAGGAAAAAAAAAACAATAGAATATGTTTAGGCAGAGAACCCTAACTAATTGGGGGAATGGAAACAAGCTTATATACAAAGTTAGAGAAAGCGAGGCGTAAAGAGAGAAGAAAAGAAAGGTTTAGATGGGACAAGAATGCATTCCTTTCCTGTATCCTTTCCCCACAGATGCCATTCATTACCCATCCATGAGGTAACCAGTTTGCACCTGACTGACACCTTTAGAATCAACTACTGTCGGATCAAAGAAATAATTGGAAGGGCTAAAATATAATATGTTTCTGCAAGTAAATCATAAATATGTGAAGTTGGAGGGGATGAGATAATAATCTTCCATAAAAATTACAGTATGATTCTTCAGATTTACAAATATCTTTAAGGAGCTTATTCACCTTTTTTTTGTATTTGTGCTTGTACTTTTTTTTGTAAATATATTATTTATATTTTTAATAAATTATTTGAATTTTGTATTTTTCATATTTATAAAAATATTTGTAATGTGGATATCGGGATTATCCGAATTCAAAATAAATATATTCTATGAAGTTTCCTATTTGCAGAACAATGTCAAATTATCAAATTTATATTTATATATCTCAGGTTATTTTTTTTTTCATTTTTGTGTATCCTCAAATTTTATCTATTTATTACCAATTATGAATTATGAACATCCAGTATATAGTTTTTTTATCAATTATGAATAACAAGTAATATAGGTGTATTCAATTTTGTTATTTAAATTTACTATTATAATTCAATATACTTATCCTTATATCTTTTGAATAAGGGGGGTTCATTGCCAAATGCCAAATGGTTAACTACATAAATCGTTAATCTCAACAACTATTTATCAAATGACAATTATAGATATTTAATAGAAGATACAGACATATTCGTGAACTTATATATCGATCCTGTTTCAAATTTCGTGCACTTTAAATTTCATTTGGTATTCCATTAAAAGTTTACTAAATTTGATTTATAGGAAATTTATCAAAATATCACCACAAACATTTAATTTGTCAAACGGCGACATCAAAACCAACTGTGGCTCCAATACCACTCTAAAACCTATTTAATTGACAAAATACCATTAATTATGCATTTTTATCCCTAAAATTTTATAAAATGTATAAAGTTTAAACTGTATTTTTATATTTCCAATTATACCCTTATACACTTGCCTGACCCTAGATTCTGATATTCTTCAAAAGTTTAAAAGTATTTGCTGACTATATCTGACTTTGGACTCAAATTAGGCCTGACGCTGGATCCAGAATAAACTTTGGATGGAAATTCGGCCCAGAATCATGTCGCGAATCTATTTGCTGGAGTTAACGAGTCCGTCAGTCTGTTAGCGGTGCGCCAAACTAAAAAAAAATTAGATCAATTGAGTCGCGACCTCGATTCACGCAAACGACAAACCCTAACCTGACGATTCGTGTGACTAATTTACACTATTATCATGTTGATATATTTTATATGGTTATTGATATGCAATTGTAAGAACTTAATGGAAGAATTATGGAAACAACTACTGATCTTTTTATGTGCATGTCATGTTTAGACCAAAATAATTTTTTTTGTGCATTTAACATTAACAAGTTGCTTAAATTTGCTCAATTGTATCCTTCGGATTTTAGCGAATGGAAGCTTTCTATTCTAAAAAAATCAATTGGAGAATTACCGTTTGGATATGCACGGTAATAATACTTTTTTTGAGGTAAAGAGAATTGATGAACTTTCTCAAAAGCTTATAGAAAAGAAGAAAAAAAAATACATTGTTTATCCTTTAATTTATAGATTACCGACATTGACATTGATATTACCGGTGACCACCGCTAGTATTGAATGAGCATTTTCAGCGATGAATGCAATGAAAGAAGAATCAAGAAATATAATGAGGGATCAATAGTTGAATGATTATTTGATTACTTATATTGAGAGGGATTTGTTAAGGGTGTTGGTAATGAAAGAATTATGTAAAAGTTTCAAAATATGAAGACTCATAGAGGCCGACTCGATTTACTGTCGATATCTTGATTTTATTTTATTGATGTTACTATATTTTAACTATATTTGCTTTTTTTACTATTTAAAATATACTTTTTAATGGTATTTAATATTTTGAAAGAAATTTATATCTTTTTAATTTTTATCTAACCCTAAATAAAATCCTGAATCCGTCACTACCCTTATATCTGATTCATATCTTCCTCTTTTATAAAGCAACAAATTTTTTGATGTTTGAGCAGTGCATGCAGCAGCTCGAGGAATTTTCTGATAAACTCTCAAGACAACAATGGCAATACAGCACTGCACATAGCTGCATTTCGAGGCCACCTGCTAGTGCTGGGAAACTTGATCAAATTCTCTCCTCCCCTAATTTCATTTTTAAGTATAAATGACGACATATTCTTGCACTTGAGATAGTTCCTGGTTTTAAACGCTTGGACTGTCAAATGGAGCTCATGAAAACCCTAGTCAAAGAGGACTTTAATTTGGATCAAACTATAAATGTGCAAAACAACCAGCGGAAAATTGTACTTCACATGGTTGCGATGGATAGTTTGCATTCCGATCTGGTTGAGCTGCTCATGTCAGTTAAACCATGGATTTGAATTCACACGATTTGGGTGGCTTCACTACATTGAATTTGGTGAAGCAACAGCCGGCGTCTCCTACATACCATTCTGTTACCAAGCCGTAAATCTCCTGGATTAATCTTTTTTCATTGGGGAATAATGCTCGATTTTTTGTGAACGAAGGTTCTTATCTGGAATCTAATACCACCAAGTTCACACAGGCACTGAAAGGCATCCCAAAAGTGGAAGAGGCAACGAGTCTAAAGGCTTAGCAACTATGTTTTGGAGGAAAGAGTAGCCAGCCGGGAAAGGAAGGAATGTAATTCGTTCTTATTCTTGCTCTTCTGGTTGTTCTGGTCCAGTTAAGTTATGATTAACGAATTGATTTTGGCTGGGGGCATTTCAAATTTGAACGATAATGCAACAAGGCCTCACGCGTCTTCAAATTTGAGAAATGCAAGGGTTTGCTAAGAGTCCAGGGACATAGTTCAAGATCTCTAATGCTCAGATAATTCTCTGCACTGGTATCAATTTCCCTTGTTCAGTTCTGTAGGAGAAGAAAATAAGAGGAAGGGATATGGCTGTCAATGGATAGAATAGGATACTGATGAAGATATTTTTATATTTATGTCAATTATAATTTTTTTTACTCATATTTTATTTATATTCATTAAAATTTTCTTCACTCATATTTCATCCTTATCCATTAAAATTTTCGGATAACGAACAGATAACAGTAGATAACGGGTAAAAATAAAAATAAATCAATGAAAATTTTGTATGATTTAGATAAATAAATAGTATTCAATAAATATACTAATAAAGTACAATAATAATTAACATTTTAGATATTACATAAATCATATAATTTTTCATGTCAATTGTTATAAAAAATATATACTAATTACTATATATATATATTTATTATATATATATTTATTAAAAAAATAAAATAATTATACTTTATATATATATATAACTATATATATATATATATATATATAATTACCCAATGGATAAAGAGTAACGAAAACCCCTTACCCATATCCATACCCGATAAGTTAACGAAATTTTTTTCTTACCCATACACATACCCGATAACCTAACGAAAGTAAAATCTTACCCATACACATCTTATCGAGTACGATACGAGTCGGGTAAACGGCCAAAAGGGTGTCATTGACAGCCCTAGGAAGGGAGGATATTTTGGTCTTTAATAAAAATAAATTAATTTTAAATAATTCATATAATATTTGTGACGTTTTGACAATTATATATAATTATATACGTTTTAGAGTGATATTTAAGTAAAAGTTAGTTTTAAAGTGATATTCTGACAAATTAGATATTTTGTGGTGGCATTTTAATAATTTTTCTTGATTAATTATTTACTTTATATATTTTTAATAAGATTACAAATGACACCTAATTTAACTCTATATGTGTATATTAGTTTTGCATAGTTTGTCCCACATTAGGAAAAAAATTGTATTTGACATAATAAGTCAGTAATAAAATAGTTAATTTTATGAAAATGAAACCTAGTCAATTATTGTTGTTGTTACAAATAATATCTAATTTATATGAGATTTGAAATATAATAAAAATATATTTATAATTTTATTAATAAAATTACATAGTAGATCTTTTGATTCTTACTTCAAAAAAAATAATACCTATAGTTTTTTATTTTATTTAAAAATCTAGTTTGTATCGAATCGATGTAATATCCAAGAGAAATATGCACTTCTTACAACTGTTCGTAACATTTTTTATCCAATGTCGCGGCAGAACATTTTGATCTACTTTTATCTCGGATTGTCACCGCATAATCTAAAAGAAGTGATCACTTAACGATGAGTTATCTCGATAATTTTGATAATGTATCTTCAAATAAATATGAAAAATTTTAAAAATAAAAAAAATATTATAGTATGTTCTTCTACTTATAGAATAGAATCGGTATTATTTGGAGAGTTTTGCCAGCAAAATTGTTCAGTTCTTTCATTTTGATCCCTCCAATCATCAATTAACTATTCTGGTTTAACAATAATAAATAGTCTCGCGCATTAAAATTCGTGTTTAAACTTCACCATAGCTATAAAGATTAAAAAGAACTGTTTAGAGGAATTTCCTCCGCAAAGGCTGCCCACCTTATAGATTGATGGTGATTTAAATTTCACGCAATTTCATTATCATTTGCTAGTCCATAAAAAATATTAAAATATTTATATAATTTGCAATTATTTCAATTTAACGGTCTTTAATGTACCATCATATAATAATGAAATTTGAATCACGTCAATATATAAGTAGAAGAACATATATATAAGATTTTTATTTTTAAGATTTATATCATATTTATTTAATAGAATAAAAGCTGGATGGATAAAATAGAGACAAATATCTGGTGTTCTTTGTGACAAGAAGGTCCCAAACAAACTAAAAGGCAAGTTCTACAAGATGATGATTAGACCCGCGATGTTGTATGACGCAAAATGTTGGGCTACAAAAGGACAACACATCCAGAAGATGAGTGTAGCTGAAATGCGGATGTTGTGTTGGATATGTGGCCACACAAGGAAAGATCGAATCAGAAATGATTATATTAGGGACAAACTTGGGGTAGCACTAATTCAAGAGAAGTTAGTCCAACATCGTTTGCGATGGTTTGGTCATATCCAACGAAGGCCTTCTGAAACATCAGTACGCAGCGGTATTTTAAGTTGTCCTGAAAATACAAAAAGAGAAAGAGGTCGACCGAGACTGACATGGGAGGAAGCAATAAAAAAAGATTTGAAGAAATGAAATATACCCAAAGAGCTTGCTTTGGATAGGAGTGCGTGGAAGATAGCGATTCATGTACCTGAACCATGATTTAGGAATTAGAGTCTAATAGTAGAGTTATAGACTTCATATTCTTAGATTTTTTAGGATTTTAGGATTAAGAATTTAGAAATATATTTCAGAAATAGAGGTTTAGATAGGATTTTATGATTTAGAATTTAGAATTAGATTTTAAAATAGGATTTTAAAATTTAGAAATAGATTCTATAATAGAGGTTTATTGTACTATTATTATTATTATTATTATTGCTACTATTATTAGCATATTATCATTATCATCTTTATTTATATATTATTATTATTATTTTATTTATTTATTTATTTTCTTTTTCTTCCATCATATTCATTATTATCACTGATATTTGAGATCTTTGATCTTATGTTTTCCGATTGGGTTTCATTTCTAGCCTACCCCAATTTATTTGGGATTAAAGGCTTTGTTGTTGTTGTATATTATATTTATTTATTTGAAAATTTATTATCAAAATTGTTAAGATAATCATTGTTAAGTGATCCCTTCCTAATCTAAATGGGCTCGAATTCCATAAAATTAAAACGGCCCATATTTCTCTCTCTCCCGCCAGTGGTTCCGAACCGTTTGCCAACTGGATTCCAAGTTCGTTCTTCTCCATTTTGCAATTAATCGAGAAATCCGCCAGCATTTTATGCATGATTTTCAACACACCAGTCAGTTATTATACTACGAGATAAAAGCATTAAAGCAACACGCTTTAAAGGCCTAAATAAGAAAAGAGAAATTAGCAAGAGGGAAATTGTTGTACAAATGGAGGCATTCTGAGAAAAGCAGTTGGGCAAGCAAAGAAACGCAAAAATTAAGAAAGAAAATAAAGAGGGTTACAAGAACAGAAGGAAGAAAAAATATCGAAAATCAATATTTGTCTCCTCCGAGTGATTTCTCCTCAATTGCCACTGCATCTCCATTATGTGGTTTGTGTTCCCTTAGAAGACTAAATTCTTCCCTTATTAATTTGTTGTTGAGCAAAAAGCTCCTTTTTGTCTGGTCAGTTTTTCCCCTCTTTGTCAATTTCATTGTTCAGATGATTTCAGCTCGAATCTCTTCTAATATGAACTATTTTGTTCATTCCCTTCAAATGCCCGAGAATTTCGAAACCAAACGAACTTTGTTTTGTTCAATTTAGGATATTGCTCGCATTTTTCAAATGAGTTCATATGTTGAAAATATATTTGACAGCATTTTTTTTGTATAAAGAAAATCGTAGTCGTAGCTGCAAATTTTACTTAATCGCCCTTGAAAGAATGCATATTGTTGTCTAGTATGCTTAATTTCTTACGGGTTTCATGTATAAATTCCACGATTAAGGGTTCTTTGTCAAACAACATATTTGTAACATTAGTAGCTAAAATTTGTTCAATGTAGCTTCTATTTGATCGTGTAATGTTCATGGAAGAAAGAAACAAAATTTCAAGGCATGTAGGAATTTTTTTTTTATAAAGAGTTAATGATGTTTTTCAATAATCTGGAGGGTTACTAGGTTGACAACTAGGCTTATCTCTTCTTTATTCTATCTAGTATTTGGCCTTCTGCTGTCTTTCATTTTATCTTTTATTTTGTAAAACAAATGAGAAGAATATGTAAGATAAAACTTTTTATTATGCTTTGTAGGATTAGGAACACAAATCTATTCTTGTACAATGATGGAATTTAAGATATTTGCAGTCTTTGTAAGGGCATAGGAGAAAACATGTGTATTTTCTTTTTCTAAATATCTTTTTTATGCTTTGTTTTTATTTTTATTTTTTTGAAATATCTTTTTTTTTCCTAAAATTTTAGGATTTTAGAGTTTAAAATAAAAAAATTTAGAAATATGCTTCATAATGTAGGTTTATTGTACTATTATTATTATTATTAGCAGTACTATTATTATTAGCATATTATCAGCATCATTATCATTATTATTATCATATTGTCATCATCATTTCATTTTTATTTATTTTTATTTTATTTATTCATTATTATTATTTTCATCATCATTATCATTATTATCGTTGATATTTAAGATATCTGATCTTATGCTTTTAGATTGGATTTCATTTCTAATCTACCCCAATTTATTTGAGATTAAAGACTTTTTGTTGTTGTTGTTGTTGTTGTATGAATAGGAAGGAACTGAACTAAACAATGCTCATCTTTCCTAAGGATTTCCTCCTACAAATGGAGGTGACCAGTGGTCGCCTTATTTCTGAGCTACAGGTCCTCCTCACTTTATTCTATTACCTTTCAGTATCATTTTATTATTAAAATAAAAGACACTTTGTCTTTCTGTTTCCTACATAAAAACTAAAAGTTTCCTCTAATTTGCAAAATTAGACAGCTCTGACTTAGTCAAACTTGACCTTTCATCTTGGATTGGGCAAACGAGTTTTAGGCAAGTTGATAGAAACTTTGGATTGAAGTTTGAACTAAATGGATCCTCTTAGCTTGATTTCAATTATTTCTGATTTTGGAAAATTGACAGATCTCAAGTATAGACAAAGATATTTTGAAAAAGAAATATAAGCAAAATTTTCAATATTCAATGAATGGTTCTCTTTGATACCATGGTCAGGTGTCACAAATATCTTGAAATTTGTGTCACAACAAATATGGAAATATTTGGTGTGATCTCCAAATGCCACAAAAATCGTCATATTTACTTCACAAGAATTTTTTTTTACCAGATAGATTTCTGCTCCCTAACAACAATAGTTTTCAAATTAACATTTTTCAGTCAATATGGGATGAGATTGGTCAATCAAATGCAGAAAGAGACATAAAGCTTGTCGAGATACAACAACAATGCCTAAATGTCTTCAGCAATACAATTGAAGAAGCCAAAAAACTCAAGGCTGATTTAGAAAGAGAAATTGCCGATTCAGAGGCAGAGATTAGGACCATCAGTTCTGCAATTGGCGACCCAAATTTGCATTATAGGGAGGTACTTAATCTACAATTGATTAAAAAATGATTGAGCACAT
Source organism: Schoenoplectus tabernaemontani (assembly GCA_037127355.1). Lineage (NCBI taxonomy): Eukaryota > Viridiplantae > Streptophyta > Magnoliopsida > Poales > Cyperaceae > Schoenoplectus > Schoenoplectus tabernaemontani. The sequence goes on along the minus strand of CM073744.1, from coordinate 19,451,597 downwards.
TATTGGTACCACTTTTGTTGAGTACTGCACCGGTATCTACAATACCAATTTTAAATGTTTTGTATTCATTTACCTTTTTATATATGTATATGTTGCTTTTTCTTAGATGGTTTGCAAGGAGTTCCAAATAAACTTCCAACAATAATGTATATCCCTTCAAAATGATAAATGATTTACAGTATTGGAAAGCTTTTTATGGTGAAAGATAGTATAAAAGGATGGTTAGGTGACATATTTGTCGAAGAAAAGAGGAATGGTTTTGCAGATTTTTCTTTTTTATATTTTGCTAAGGCATGTGTTTCCTACATATTAAAAAGATGTCCATAATGTTTCCAATTTTTTATGGCAAACTTGATGCTTTAACACTTCACATGAAACCTTCAACTTTTCTAAAATCTCTCAGAGGCAAAAACATGTCTTACAACATAAATTAGATGAGTAAATGTTAATGACAGTATAAGTTTCTACTTTTTCTGCACATTACTATAACCTCTCTTCTTTACAGCTTTCCAGCAGCTAACCTTCAAACAAGAATTTTTCTTTACTATTTTTTTTGTATGCCAGATCAGCACAAGTAATATGTGCTTGAGAGAACGAATGGAAGCTATTTATCCACAGCTAGAAGCAGTGAGGCAGAGAAGAGAAGAAAGAAAATCTCAGTTCTTTGAACCATTAGACGCAATAAACAGCATACTAAGAGAGATTAAGCCATATAATACACCATTGGTAGGCATGGATGAATCTGATCTCTCAGTCAGGAAGCTAACCGAGCTGAAATCTCAGTTGGAATATCTCAGAACAGAGAAGGTACATTCATACAGTTTAGTACCAGTACGAGGTGTTGTATCAGTTTCCCATACCATAGTAAAGAATGATTAAATTCATACAAGCTATATGGGCAGCCACAAGTGGTAGTCAAATAATAGGTATTATCTAACCATGCAAATATCTTAATGCACAACATCAGTGTGGCTGCCTTTATGTGCTGCTTGCAGACTCGATTTCAGTGGTTCAACTATTGACCTCAGTTCATGCTGAAATTTCACATGGGTGCATGACCATGGAGGTAAAACCCTCTTGTCCTGTGCAGTAATAGTTCCGCTCAGTTAATACGACCAGAAAGTGCAACAACTATAGTTGGTCATAATTTGTAGGAGCATCTCCACTGGTACCATCCAGCGAGGAATTCTTTTTCAAGTATTTATAACCTTACTCTTTTCCAGGTTAATCGTAAAAAGCAAGTAGGGGAGCTATTGAATTCCTTGAACTCCCTCTGCCTGGTGCTGGGTATAGACTCCCAGGACATACTTAAAGGTGATTTTGGATCCTCTGTGGAAGCTAATAATATAAGTGATGGTGTGATCCAACGATTGGTGTCTGAGACTGACAGATTAAGAGCCCTTAAGATGAGTCGCATTGAAAAAGTAAGTTCTTTTCCATAAGAGGGATTAAATTCAAGCATTTCCCTCATATTCTGAAAAATATAATATGGGTGTTTTTACTAGTTTCTTCACAATGTGCTGAAATCTCTCATTGCTGGGGCTTCCTTTAGAATACATTAGGGGACATAAGGGATGTTTTCAGTTTACTTTTTGGAAATCCATAGAGAGAGGTGATACTTCTCAATAGTTATAAATCTTATAAATATAAATATTTTGCAGGTACCCATGTAATAAGTTGAGCTTTTTCAGGGGTATAAAGGAATTTTACCTTTCCTAAAACAACCAACTTACCAACATGAGAACACATATACATTTAATGCCTTGAACTTTCAAAAAGTTGACTTTCTATTTTAAAAAATGACATCTTCTGTCCAAAGGGCTGCCTAAGTTCCCCGTGGTGTCCTGTTAAGTTAACAAGGACAACAATAAAGCCTTTAATCCCAAATAAGTTGGGGTAGGCTAGAAATGGTGATAACTGATAAGCATGTTGGACTAGTGTTCATCTGACTATAATTCCTTGGTGTAGTTACAAGATATGGTGATGAGCATGTTGGAGCTGTGGACATTAATGGACACTCCAGTTGAAGAGCAGCAATGTTTCCAGAAGGTAGCATCGAACATAGCTGCTTCAGAGGATGAGATCACTGAGCCAAATTCTCTCTCTCTTCAGTTTTTGAAGAATGTCAGATTCCCCCCTTATGCCACTTTTTGTGCTTTTGTAAAGTTCTTTTGCATTCCATGTTAACCCATGAAGTTTTCAAAATCATGAAACACCCTCATGAAAAAAAATGTAGCCAAAACATTTCAGATCTTGGTAGTGAGAATGAGGAAATCATGTGTTTGGTACATTAGAGCACCTAAATTTTTTTTTCTAACCTTGCACCTGACCCCTAGACTTTCAGCTTTTACAATAAACTTGCCGGTTGAATTATGTTGCGATTAGAAATACTTTGAGATAATTGTTAGTCGTGCCACACATAAGATTTCTTTCTCTAAATACTTCTATGGGTTTTTATTTATATTCAACTCTTGAAATCAGTACTTCTATGATTAAAAATATGTGGATTTCAGATTGGAGATGAGGTAAAGAGGCTTGAAACTCTAAAGACTACCAAATTACGAGATCTTGTACTGAAGAAAAAATTAGAGCTTGAAGATATTTCAGCACGTGCCCACATAGCAGAAGGATGCAATACAGAGATCGAGTCCATGTTGACTGCATTAGAATCTGGTACTTCATATTAATTTAATGTACTATAAGCATGTTTTTTTACCACCAGTTTTTGACTAAATTATATTTGTTTGAAATGTTTTGGTGTTATCATAATTTCTACATATCTTAAGATATTATTTTTTTAATAAGGTAACTGGTCCTCATTTCCATCAAATGCGCAGGAGTTAGTGACCCTTCAGCAATACTGGAGTACCTAGAGACTAAAATTTCAAATGCAAAAGAGGACGCATACAATAGAAAAGATATACTAGAAAGGGTTGAGAAATGGCAAGCAGCTTGTGAAGAGGAGGCTTGGCTTGAAGAGTACAACAGAGTGTGTATCTATTATGTTTTTTTTTTCATCGTTCTTCTTGCAAATGCTTCTCAGAAATATTTGTATCTATGTTTATGCCTGAGAATATGGAAGAAGGATTTATTTCAATAAAAGAATTATGATGCTAAATACCTGTACGTAGTGGAATTAAAATACCAGCTGGTAGTATACCAATGTACAATGGTACTGCATATTTTACCAGATACCTGAATTGATAGAGAGATTGTTGATCATCTTCTTTTATATTTGTCTCATTTCATTGTACATATATACTAATTGCCAGGATGATAACCGGTACAGTGTATCCAAAGGGGCCCACTTAGTACTAAAGAGAGCTGAAAAGGCTCGTTCTCTTGTTGCCAAGATCCCAGGTTTGTTTCTTCTCTTGATACTTCAACAATAAATTATAATTTTCTTTTCTTTTGAAGTTTTAACATAAATCCCCAATTATGCAAATCAAGCCTATTAAATATGCTTTTTTGCTCGCAAACTCTTCTACTATGAGAATATACTATTTTTTTTTATGTAGGAGTAAGAACCAACCCTTTATTACTGTTACATTTTGTACTTGGATTCAGCTTGCTTCTCTTGATCATTTTTATTTCTCCTGGTCAGGAATGGTGGAGGTGCTGATATCCAAAACCAAGGCTTGGGAAGACGAGAGAGGAATGGAGTTTAGATATGACGGCGTATGCTTAATTCTATTTTTGTACGAAAATTATATATGTCCTTAACCCCTGAAAAACCTCAAATTTCGTGGTAGTGGGAAAAATACCTTGCACTTTGCTTTCCACGAGTAGCAAAGAAAATGAAAGTTGTTTCGGTATCTTTTGTAAAGAAAGGCTATTTTGAAATTTTTCGGGGGTACATAGAAATCCAAAGGGAAAATTTGAAGATCTATTAATTTTTGCTTTTGTCAAATGGTGTAGATGGAGCTTATTGCTATGCTAGAAGAGTATACGTGGCAGAGGCAGGAGAGAGAACAAGAGAGGAAAAGATGGAGGGTAATATATTCATATATTGTTCACAAACAGTAAAAAAAAGGACAGCTGATTGTTATATAAAGGATTACTATAAAAGGCATTTGGAAATAGGTAAATCAATATATATTATACAAGAACATACAGAATGGCGCCACAATAGACAGGATTCTCCTTCTGTAGCAGTGTGTAATTTAGTAAGGTTTCTGAAGTTAGGCCTCATAATAAAATGTAGGAACAAAGGAAATTAAGGACTGAGCAAGAAGTACAGAATAGCCCAAAAGCAGGCCCACTAATGGGCCTGAAGAAACAAGTTTCTAGAACCCTCTCGGGTCGCCAAGAAAGGAAGCCATCTACAGTTGGGACACCTCGGTCCACGAGAAAGGCCGATAATGGAGGGTCCACGCCATTCAGCAGTAAGATTTTATTACTATTTTCTTCTTCTTGATTCCCAAGGTAGACCTAGAGAGAGAGCTTCAAATGAGACTTGTTTCGAGGAACAAGATTTGAGTATAATGTTCAACACTTTTTCCAGAGTTACTGAGGGAAAAAAACTTCAATCTTTTCTTTAATTCACACACACAAAAAAAAAAAATACCCGAAGGAACAAATGTTTTTTCCCTTCCAATTTTGCATGTTTAGTACCATCGATTTACAAAGAAGCTGGTCAAAATTGCTGTTTCTTGGGTATTTGTATCTTACCCAATTCTACAACTGACAGAAGCAATAAGCTATATGAACTTTGTGATCCTTAATTTTGTTTATTACCCAATTCTACAACTAAAAGAAGCTGGACAAAACTCTTCTTAGGTCATTTCTTCAATTATTTTGTTTATTTTCCCGTTTGATATGCAGGCAGGAGGTCAGATTTGAGTGGATTAGGAACCGCAAAACGACGTCAGCTGGATCCATGCTCATCTGAGAATGGCAGCAGGCCATCGACACCATCCAAATCAGATGTTGTAAATGGCTGTTTCAATGGTGGAGACGACGACGATGGTGAGATTTTGACGCCTCGAAGCGTGTCTTCCGCTGCATATTTTTGAATATAATGTTATTTTGATATGTACAACTTAACCTACATGTTTATAATGGAGGTTTTGTTGATTACTATGAGTCTCTAGACGCATTCGTTGATAATGATGATGGTAAAAATATTTCAATTTTCTCATAAGAGCCCAGATTGCATTTTGGTTAGAAATCTTGTAAGAGCCCATGTCTTATTTGCTAATGTGTTCCTCTCTAATCCATTTGACAATTTACTAGTATGCCTTTCTATTCAACATTTCAACTCTGGCAAGCAGTGAAAACGAGGGAATGGGTGGATCTAATCAAGTACTTCTATAAACATCGGATATAATGTGAATTATGTGAAATAAGAATTTATGGAATGTACTAAAAAGAGGTGCTTTAACATAAGTGCACGCGTTTACGAAAACTTTATTATTATTATTTTTTGCTGAAATTGATATTGACGGGAATATAAAAGATCAAATGCGATAGGTGTGTAAAAAATATAAAATTAGTGATAATCAATTGCCACCTCAAAGTAAATAACGTCAAATGAAATTGATGGTTTTGAGGTGATTGTCATATATAAAAATTTGGAGGTGATGTCGAAATTAAAAGCTTGGTTGAACATATACGTATATAAAATAACAAATGCGATATATCCTTAATTCTTAAATAATTTAGTGCATAGTTCGTTGCGTGAGGTGTTGTTTGAGGACACTTTTGTCTAAATTTGAGAAATTTAAAATAGTAATGTTGTATTTAATAAAAAAATATTTTATTGTTTTATAAAATATATTTGAATTTAACAAATTTCTTTGAGATTTTTGTAGGATTCCATAAAAAACTTTCAAGAATACAAGTACCAATGATTAAGACTAATGGAGCAGTTTCTTTGAAGACATAGGATCATAATGATGTAACAGTATAATTCAAAATATCATATTTCTTTATATATTTGCAAGATGAAAAGGATCTGTCGCAGTAAATCGTTATAACATTTATTCAACCGTTATAACGATTCATAATTTAACACTCAATATTTTCTAAGTTTTTTGAGATAACACAAAATTAACATAGTGTATCGTTATATAACGATACATATGAAGCGTTATCGCTTCATAATGTTTAACGATTATGTAAATCGTTATAACGTCTCTGATGAATAGAAGACCTTATCAGAGTATGGTCAAACTAGTCAAATTATTATCAACATTTTGTAAAACATTCAATAATTCCTCCTATTGTATAATGATTCAATTCATATATTTTTGAATCATTATAATGATATAAAGAAGATCTGACAACAAAATATTATAATATTTTCAGAATAGTTATAACTATTTCCTGCACAGGAATACTAACTAATTTATGTTATGGGAACATTTTAAGGAGTTATTTTGGAACTGCTTAAATGAATCAATATCTCATAACATCCAGCAATCTGAGCATTCAATCAAAACACTCAAAGAACTCTTACTATACTCTCTTGCAAAAATAAAAAAATAGAGATCTTGAATTTAGCTATATTATAAATTTTTGTAATCTTTTTTGAGCGGTGTTTAAACTATAATATTTGAGTTTTGGTTCAATTTTTGTTTCAACTTTAAGTTTTCTTTTTTTGAGTCTTAAATGCTCATTGTTGTTCTTTATTTTATTAGATGTTTTTTTATCTTCTTGCACTTATTTTTGTGAAGAAGCTAAAATTTTTAATTGTAAAATATTTTTAAGTAATATAATGACATTCCGTTAGTGGAACGAGATCCGAAAATATAAGTTGTATAATCAAATTTGTTAACATTTTATCTTCTTTAAATTCAGCATCTACTTATTATATACTTCACATTCTATATTTTTATGAAGTTATATTTTTTGAAGTATATTATTTTACATCAATTACTCTTTTTAACAATTGATATTTGACTGAATTCTCATAATATATTTTCATTACATTTGCATTAAGCATTTGACTTAATTTGTACATTCTCACTTAGTCTTTTTTAAGTCAATTCTTGTGTGAAATTTGTAGGAAATTTGCTATTCATCAAACCGATATTTTTAAAATTGTCTAAGCTAGTGTAAACTCATATTTTGATAAATATCATCACATATTAGCTAAAAATATCAAGTAATAATCAATTGTGACCACAACGCTAACGACGTTTGAGTGAAATTGATAGTTGCGAGGTGATTGTAATACAATAGGAATTTGGAGGTGATATCAAACTCTAATGGGATATTTGGCAACATCTTTTTTCCGAAAGAAGGGAGAATAATGAGCCATTTCAGAAGAAGAATGTTAAACTAAATGAAAAATAAAATAAAAAAAAATAAAAATTTTCTTTCACCAAAAATGGTGGAAAATCTTAATCCTCTCTAAAAAACTTATATTCAAGAATAAAAAGTAGGAGGTTTAATCCAAGAGCAGAGAAATCTTACATCGGTAGTAAAATTAAACATGCAATTTACCAAGCTGAAATCGTCGTATTCCGTGATGTTCACAAATAACGATCAATAGCTAAATCAAACATCTTACCAGTAACTTCCTTTAATGATTAGCAGTTCTGGAAGGCACAGATGCAAATTATAGTTTATTATTGTTTGTTGTTTAATGTTGGAGGCCCTAAATTAAAATTAAAATTTAAGAGTTATCATCCTTAACAATCATCCATAAATAAATTGACAATTTTAACGTGTAATGTTTAAATTTGAAATTCAACCTTATAGATGTGTTCTGTATAATCTACATTGTATGTACATAGGAAATAAAAATATTTAATATATATTTTACCGTATATTAATGGCATGTCGTTTCATAAATTAAAATTAGCAGTTGCATCATCAAAACATATTTGAATTTTGTTTTCACATTTTTCTTATTTATTTGCTTCAATTAATTTGAAGAAAAACTATAAATAAAGTAGTGAATTCATCCATCGCCTTTGCCGTGGGTGTTCTTAACTCTTAAGTTGGGAATTCATAAATTCATCGTACTCCTGCCGACCCACGCCCATTAGTTCCCGTTTCCCACAGAAATTGCTCCTGCCAAAGAGGCCCATTTTGAGACCAAGCTTCTTTCTCGTCTCTAGGTCCGAGGTCCCATGGCATCCGCTCCGTCCAAGCTCTACCCAGGTCTCTCTTTTCTCTCCAAAATTTGTACCAAGGGAATGAGTACATGCTAAGGGGAATCTTCATTTTATCGTTCTAAGATTTGTACACTTACAGATGACGTGAGTCTGGTAGTTGCGCTTTTTGACACCAACCCCTTCTTTTGGGCCACCACCTCCCTCCCTTTCTCCGAATTCCTTCACCATGTAATTCTCTTTTGCTACTTTGCCCCTGGACTTCCTCTAACTTTACGAAACTGTTCTAACTTAACTTGCCCCTGTAAAAATGGCAACACTAATGTCTTTCGATGGTCTTCCACAACAACAAGAACAACAACAAAGTCTTTAATCCCAAATAAATTGGGATAGGCTAGAAATGAAACCCATCTGAAAACACAAGATGAGAGATCTTAAATATCAATGATAATAATGATAATAAAAATAAAAATAAAAATAAAAATAAAAATAAAAATAAAAATAAAAATAAAAATAAAAATAATAATAATAATAATAATAAATAAAATAAAAATAAATAAAAATGATAATGATAATGATAATGATGATGATAAATAAATAATTAAATATATCAATTATGTACATATCAATTTTCATAATCAGCTGCTTTTCTGTGCATTCTGGTATTGCTGGTGCTAGTAACGATTGTTTTTAATTTATTATAATATAACCCAACACAATCTGATTATTTTATGATAGCGTGTCAGTGTAGAAAGAAGATCTTTTGACACAAATTCAATTGATTCCCTACATTTCAGAGTATGTAATAATCATTTTGTTTGATAATTACCAGGTTTTACCCTTTATTAATTCTCTCTCCTACTAAACCAACTCAACCAAGTTGTCCTCATAGCCACTGGTACCAGCTCCTGTGGGTACATCTTTGACTCAGGTGAAGGTACTTCTAATGAAAATGCAAATGCTGTCTGTTCTGGAATTGTAAAAAAATTGGAGGACTTTGTTGTAAAAGATGCCAGACTGGCTAAGGGTTCTAATGGGGATGGTACACAGCCTGCCATCTTGTCTCTTCTCTCTGGGTCTCTATCTCTTGCCTTATGCTGTATCCTTTCTGATATGATAAAGTGACTTCATTTTTATACAGCAGTAACTTGCCTTATAACGGTGCAGTACCATAGAAACTGAAATTAATCAACGCCAGTATGGTGTCAATGTGATTGAGCTTTCTGGTTTTCTATTAGGATCTCAATTATCCAGCAGATTGCTGTTTTACCAGATATGGATCCTAGGTTTAGTTTATTGGTCCATACTACCTGTAGGTACTAACCTGCTGAAGACTTCTTCCCTGAATTGTATTAATGAAGAATTGAATAAGAAAGAAAAGTAATCAGCATTTAGGGGTTAGTGGAATTACAGATATTTTTATTTTTTATTTTGGTTATTAAGTTTCATGCCATCCCCAATTTATTTGGGATTAAAGGCTTTGTTGTTGTTGATGAAGTTTCATGCCTTGTCAAAACTTTAGTGGGCTTTCAGTGCCCATATGCAAATTATCAATGTATAGATTCTGTGTCATACACTCATACTACTTCCTTTACTTGAAAGGAAAAGATATTCAGAGAATTTTTCGGTCAGGTGCTCGTCATCCACAGCCTCGAGTAAGTTCTATTTCTCTAATTACTAGTTCCATAATCAATATTCTCCTCAATCCTTTTATTTCGAATGAAGTCTTTGCAACTGGATTTTCACTTGTAAACAATGATGCAGATCCTTTGCCTCCAAGGTTCTCCTGATGGACCTGAACAGTATGTTTGAGCTCTATTTTGTTTCATTTACAGGAACAGATAGTAATACATTTACACTTGTACACAGTATACCTGTCCTGAAAAGAGGCACACAGCAACATTTTCTTGTATTCACAATTGGATTGTTTTTCCAGATATGTTGCAGTGATGAATTCGATATTTTCTGCACAGCGATCCATGGTATATCCAACTCTTAGATTTGGAACATTTTACCATAAAGATCATGACTAATTCCAATGTGTATATATAGAAAATTGGCATTATAAGGTTCATTACAACTCAATGCATTTGAACACTATAAATGGCATGCCAACTGGGTCTGCCATTAATAGTTAATTACTTAATTTGTGCCACCAAGTTTTTCTCTTGTGATCATAGGTTGTTTCATGATCTAAGGTCCTCATAATTTGCTACTGTTTATAGTGAAATTTTTTATTATAATTATAATGGTATCTTTAGGAACTTCCGTTGTTTGTTATACTTTTCAGGTACCAATTGATTCGTGTATTGTTGGAGCTCAACACTCTGCTTTCTTACAGCAGGTTTTTTCTGTTACTACTCGCACAGAACATTCTGTATATTTTGAAATTGATATTGATTGCTTGCTAATCCTCTCAAATGTTATAGCACTCTACAAAAGGTGATATCTACGTACTGTGTTGTAAAGCCATATAAACAATATGGGCATGTGCAGAGAGTTATTTGCCTAATGCTTGCTCAGTACTTGGCATGGTGCATGAAAATCATCTTTCTTGTATATAGACAGAAGATAATAATCTTCTGAATGAGTCATATGGTGTATCAGTATCTGTACATGCTGTATGGCAATACAGTTCAGCTACACATGATCTGGACAGTGACTTGCTGGAATTGTACTGGCATTTTTTTAGCTTCTCTTGAACTTAATACCAAATGGAGAAACTGGAGTAGACAGGTTAAAAGTATTATCAATGTGTTGTATCCAACTGTTAGCTTAGACCTTATTTGTACACTTTCAATATGTGGTATTATAACTTTCTGGCAAGGCCTTGTTTCATAATAGCACTGTTGTGGTTCTTCTTTTTCATTGTTCAGTTATGTACCTGTTTTGTGCTCTCTTAAAGTTTCTTGAGTTACTTTTCTAGGCTTCATACATAACGGGAGGAGTTTACATGAAGCCCCAGCATTTGGATGGTTTATTCCAATATCTTTCGGTATTGTTTTCTATACATAGATGTGGCAGTCAGTTTCTAAGTTTTTTTAGTGGATCCATCTTTAAAAGAAAAACCTGATTATTGCTTCAGTAGTGATTCATAGCTTATGAGTATAGACTGGTCAAAATTTTCCTTTGTTGTTTAATGTTCAAAATTACAAATGCTAGTTTGCAATGTATGCTACTGTACCAGCTTGTCACCATCGCTGGATCACTAACTGTGCATATCCTTTTATTATTACAGGCTGTTTTTGCAACAGATTTACATTCTAGGAATTTCTTGCGGCTTCCTAAACCTGTTGGAGTTGATTTCCGTGCTTCGTATGTGACTATTTTACTTTTTCATTTCATTGTTTCTTTCTTTCATAAGTTTGCTTTTCTATGGTTTTCATGCTAATTAACTGATATCAACTGAAGGCATCCAACTGTTTTACAAACAAAAGTTTATGATATCTGACTTCCGAAAGTACTTTTCCTGCTTGTAGATGCTTCTGTCATAAGAAAACGATTGATATGGGATATGTATGCTCAGTTTGTTTGTCTATCTTCTGCAAGTATCACAAGAAGTGTTCCACTTGCGGGTATGCATTTTTACCAGTTAAATTTCTTTAGATTATGAGGTCAAGTAACTCACTTATCAGTATTCAACTGTGGCTTCCTTGTTTAGAGAAATTGGAATAACTTTTTCAATTTAATTTCCCTTTTTGGGAAGTCAGCTGCAATAAAAAAACAAAGGTGGTTTCATTCATCTGTACTAACTGGTACAGAACAAAATTTTACCTGTTGCCATTTGTCTGGATGACTGGATGCAAACTGATGGTTTATTAAAATCCTAATGCTATCCTTTGTTCTGAATGTACTGATTCTTGTAAGCTTTGGTTGATTATTTAGATCGGAGTTCAATCAAGCCACAGCCGATTCAACAACCCCAGATCAGAAGCGCTAGGTCATAAGATCTCTAGTCAGTCAGGATACGGAAACTTTTTTTTTTGTCATTCTACTCTGGAGAAGTGCCGAATCACTGGCTTGTTTCTGTAGGATCCTCAAGGTATTTTAGAGTAGGTGAATGTATGATAATTGTTAGATATTAAAAAACATCTGCATAGAAGGTGTTAGGAATAGCAGATTTTAGTAATAATATGTTTTATTAATTTAATATTATTAAAAATAAAGTGAGAAACGTAAAATTTCCTGCCATTTGTTTTTTCTTCCGAAGCCATTCGTATATTTGAAATTTTACGGTTTTCACTCTTATTTTTAACAATATTAATTTAATAATACTTATTAATAATAAAAACTGTAGGAATAGTTTCCTTTTCTTCCGAAGGAAAAGAGAGGAAGGATTTTTTTTTCCTCTAGAACTTATTTTGTCTTTTCTTTTTGCGAATGTAATTTGAGTTATGATAGCAAGGTCCTTTTTTTTTTCTTTTTCCTCTTCTTATTTAGTTGTAAGCGTGCGTGCATATGCATGGACCTCTTAAGTATCAGCAGTAATAAATAATATCTTATTGGAGGATGCATATACGTCTTTCATATGTTTTCAATTTCTTTTCTTCCTTTCAGATTGATCGAGCAAAGCTTCAAATGGTGCTGAATATACATTAGGTTTATTAAAAGGGAAGGGATAACTTGACAATGGTTATCTTGATAATTTTGATAATATAATTTTAAATAAATATAAAAAAATTATAAATAAAATAAATTTATAAATATATTTTTTTACTTATAGATTGATGATAATTTAGATTTTATATAATTTTATTATTATTTGATAATTTATTAAAAATTATTAAATTAAAACCGTTATAAATTACATAATATTTTGATGGTCTTTGATAGACTATCAAACGATAATGAAATTCTATAAAATTTAAATCACTATAAATCTATAGATTAAAAAAATATTTATAAATTATTTTCTATTTTTAAGAACTTTTTTTATTTATTTAAACAAAATAAGCCATTGTGATCCCTTCCCTTATTAAAAGGGCCCGCTTTAGAAGGACAAACCCAATAAAACAAAGCGACCATGTGTACTCCTAGAATTAAATATGTGTAGGACAACAATGTGAAGCCATGAGTAAAGCATGCTTCAGAATTTAGCTAAAGCACGTTGAGACTTGAGAGTATAGTTGTTGGAGCTATTGTTTAGTTCCTTTCCACCCAAAGTTAAATAAAGAGGAAAGTCCAATATTAACCACTAAACTACTAGGGTTGATTCAATTGAGCCCTTGAATAATTTTTCAGTTCAATCAGGCCCTTAAATTAATGCAGTTTCTTCACTCTGCCCCTTCTGGCCTTCTGTTTATTCCTCCGTTAGTCCTTCATCTGTCTCCCTTTTTTCTACTACTATATTTTATTTATGTCCATCCTAGCAAAACCCTAAACTCTACAAAATCAAGCTTTTATCTTGCTTGTCGCTTTCAACTTCAGAGTTTCACGAATCGTGCTAAAAAATGATCGATTGATTTTATAGTTGTAGCTTTCTTTCGCCATCCTCTTATTAAAAGGTGAAAAAGGTCAGTTTATTTTATTTTATTCCAAGCTAAAAAGAAATAGCTTTCATTTTAGTCAAGGACGCTACAATGAAAAACTTAATTTGTGCATCGAGCAATTAAAAATGTAACTTAATTAGAAATCAAGATGGTCAGATGAGACGTCTGTTAAGTTGAAAGCGTCATTTTGATTAAAACATACTTTTAATAGTAGTTTCTAAATACTTAGTAGTTTTATTTTGATAATATGATATGATTATTTTGGTTGGTTGTATGTGATTTTCTGCAATATAAGTCGAGAAGGTTTTAAATTACTTTTAGTTTCTGTTATGAGAGGGATAACAACTTATTTTTTATCTGATAAAACAGCTGTATGGGTTTAAAATTCTGATAAAATAGTTGTATGGGTTTAAAATTCTAATAAAATAGTAGTTATTAGTAAATTCCCATAGTACCGGAATTTGATACTAAAAACATTATGTTTCAATATGAAACATGTGGTATCTATCCACTATTTTTCGAAAAATTAGAAATCAAGATGGGTCCCGTACTCATATGGTCTTACGGTCTGAAAGTTAGATATGACTTTTTTTTGGACCTCTTGCAAGCGTTGCTTTATTGGTCTTGTACATATACATAAAATCATCATTTTCATTAAGCTTTCAATAATGTTTTGCATTTTAAATCTGGTATGGCATATTATAAAATTATTTTTGCATAACCAAACGTATAATAGATTAATACGTGAAAAGCAATACTTGTTATTTTGTGTTGCTGTCTTAATTATTTTGTTATCTTTTAAAGTGCTCCACATTTATTTTTTGTAGTTTTCAAAATCTTTCATCATATGAATTGCGTTATTTCTTGGTCTTTATGCGTGCATGAGAAGGGAGGGATAAGAAATCAAACATCAGAGGTGCTGTTTTGTCTCTACCCATCTGCGCGGTAAAGAGGTGTGATGGGAGAGAAAAAACACAAATAGAAAGATAGAATGACATATCAGCACTTTTGAAAAAGAATATAACATAGGACTTGATGGAAGGGGGAGAATGAATCAAATATAATAATTTATGGTGCTAATTGAACCAAAAAAGAAGTTTAAGGGTTCAATTGAACCAACTGTAATAGTTCAGGGGTTAATATTGAACTTTCCTCTTAAATAAATATTAAGGGGTTGGCCCAAGAAAGGGGAGAGAGCTTTAGGTAGGGGTGAAGCAAGCTTTTTTAGCATTATAAAATTCTATCCGTTTTAATTTTTCTTTAAAACGGCAAAAAGTGATTATCACCTGCTTTTCTACAAGTGGAATTTCGGACACATATCATGGACTATTTATTTCATAATTTCAGAGAGTTGGATTATTCATTTCATAATTTCAGAGAGTTGGATTATTCATTTCATAATTTCGACCATTTGATTTATAAATATAATCGGGTTGATTTGTTTTTATATATCGAGAATGGATGTTTGATGCTGCCAACAAATCAAGCTACCATTTTTGTTTTGAACTAACTTTAAATTAGGCATACACACACACACAGGGGTACGATAGGTTCCAGTAAGGACCAGAGAATAGGATGTAACTCTGTTTGTCTGGTAGCAGTGTTTTTAAATGTGGTCAGTGTATGTATGTGTATACGTAGACAGTCTAAGATATTTGATTTTTACTTATATACGGGTTTATGCGATTTATTTATGAGTCCGTATAGTCTATATACAAGTTTATGCGGTCTATAAGCATTCATAAAAAAATAAAAAAATAAAAAAAATGATTGACTCTCAATGAGATTAAAATCTAGGAGCTATGTGATAGCCCTAGGATGATGCTATTAAAAAGTCAAAATAATGTAAGAATGTAAAGAACTAAGATAAAAATATATATACCGATTTGGGTCTTAGTGTTCAAGTATAATGACAGCGAAATATAATTTAATACGATTCAATTATCACAAGAATATAGCAATCAAAGAAATGTGAGAATAGAAAAGAAAAGAATAAATAAGAACACAAGATGTAATGAAATTCAGCTTAAAAATGTCTACGTCTCCGGAACTCTCAACCTCCAACAATTGAGGTTGAGCTAATTCACTAAAAACAGTTTTACACTTGTAGAATTTGGTCCCTTACACAAAAATGGACTGGCAAACCTATCGGTAACTAGAGTGACAACACACTAAAAAAGGATGAGTGACGACACACTCAAAAATGGTGAGCACTACAAATCAAAAAGGATGAGCTGTCAAACCATGAAAAAAAAAAAAAAAAAAAAAAAAAAAAAAAAAACTATAATTAAATTATTTATAATGATTTATATCAAATGCAATTAACAAAGTGTAAAATTCATAACTTATGGAGGTAAAAGCATAAGTGATAAAAGAATAATTAATTAACGGTAAAAGATAAAATGTGACGATTTAAAAATGTAATACCCGTGAATAATAAGATAAGGGATAATAAAATTATTTAAGACTAACGAATTAAGCAACTTGGATGAAACATAATATTAGAAATTAAGATAAATTCAAATTTTAAATCCCTGATTTAAATCAAGCAAATTTAACCATTGTGACCCGCTACACCTAAAGGTGAGTTTCATGAAAGATCACACCAATCCTCCACAGAAAATTTCCCAACAAAATTTCCTCTCTCTCCTCATTAAAACTTGCCATTAATACCGGTCAAAATTCTCTCTCTCTCTCTCTCGTCGCTCAAATCCTCTCTCTCTCTCTCTCATTCCCGTCTCGTTCCCTCTCTCTGTCCGCGACAGAAAACCCTCCCCTCTCTTATTTCGCCGACCCTCTCCTGCGATGCACTCTCTCTCTGTCGCATCCCATTAATTCCCCTCGATCTCACCCCTTTCCGCTCCGATTTTTCGCCTCCCCGTCCCTAAATCTACTCGCTTCTCCCCGAGGAGCAGACTACCCTCACCCGTTCCTTCACCCTCGCGTCCTTGCGATGGCTGTCCCGTCAAACCCTAGGCCATCAAAGCCTCGGCCGTTGTTGCCCACTTGCCCCCCCACTTGTTGCCGAACACTCTCTCCGACTTCCCCTATAAAAGCGATCCTGGCCCCTCCCGTTCCCCTCTCTCGTGCTTTCTTTTGCTGCTCATGCGTTGAGATACCTTTCACTCTCTGATTTGAGAACAGATTCTATAAATTGTTTGATTTGAGGGACGGGACAGTGGGTCGGAGCTTTTGTGGAGGGAAGACCGGCCGGACAAACCCCTTTTGTTTATTCTCGCCCTCGCCCTTTTGTGTTTGCTGCTCCCTCTGGCTCATTCTGGTAAATCTAACCTAAACCCTTTTTGGTTGTTGCTGTTGCTGGTTGGGTTGTCCTTGATACTGGTACGACTCTTGGTACACTGGTACCGATAGGTACCAGTGATGCATGAGCTAAGCTGGCCCCTTTTGGTGTTGTGGTATCTAGTTTGGGATTTTATCTGTGTTGGGTTGCATGTTGGTTGTTTGATGATTTCTGTGTTGGTTTGTGGGTTCCCTGAAGTGGTTGATGTGATGTGTGCTGGTAAAGGGGCCCGAAATTGATATTGTAAATGGGAAAATGCTGGGTATGTTGAGAATAGGTTTATGTGGCTCGGCCTGTGTTCTGTCCTGACCCGGTGGTTCTGGTAGAGACCTGATCTATACTTTCTGACGGAGGGATTTGGGTTGATGTTGTTACTATTGCTGATTTACTCTCTGGTGTTTGATTTCTGTGTGACTTAATGGGTTGGCTTATCTGTGGTATGCCTTGGTACACTGGTACCGGTGAGGCGAGCGTTCCACCCTCTGTTGCCTTGTGCTGGTTTCTTTGGTACAATCCACGAGCTGTGAGCCTATATGTGTTTTTGTTTCTGCTGGTTGTTCTGTTTTGATCTAGTAAATGAACCGTTGCCTCTGTCTGATACCGGCACCCTTCTCTGTATTTCTTTTTGTTGCCTGTGGGTTGCCTTTGTTGCCTGGTCTATTTCTTGTATCTGTTGCCTTGGTCAATTTATTTCCCGGACTTGTATTATGGAATATTTGATGGTATGAGTGGCCTTACCATTATGTGGTAATATGGGCTTTCGAGATGAGACTGTTAGATTGGGGTTAATTGGGCCTAAGCTTAATGTTAAAGAAAAATTTATTAGAAACAGTGAGTGAAGGAATAGGCCCAAAACTAAATACTGTGACTTAAAAAGAAAAAATTATTAAGGCCCAATGAATATAAAGTCCAGGATAATACATTGACTAACATAAAATGTGATTAATTAATTTGGAAGCCGCCCCGAAAGGTTAGGCGGTATCCATGGATTAATACGTAAACTTAAAGAATCGGGAAATGATTATATTCCCTGACTGGCCCCGATTTCGGGATATCGGTGCATGGCTCAAAATGATTTGGTAGTCGGCGTATGATCCCGAACATTAAAACACCAACACGTTTTAAAATAAATAAATATGTGTAATTTAAATTTAAGTTTACTTTAAATTTAAATTTCTTTCAAATAAGTGTTATTTTATTTTTTTATTTTTGATTTTTTCGTTTTTATTTTAAATTTTAGTTTTTATAGTATATTTTCTAATTTATGAAAGATAACACTAATAATGAAATAAAATGTAGTTAAAGAAGATAAAATAAATAATTAAAATTTTAAAGTAATAAAAAAGTATAATTATAATTTATCATATAAAAATATATATTAATCAATTTCTTTATCTTAATAATTAAATAACATTAATTAATATTAATATATATAAATACGGTTTATTAATTAAACAGGATATATATAATAAAATGATAATATTTATTAATTAAATCTTTCATTTTAAATAAATAAAAGAATATTAGAATAAAATATTGGATATATTATATATTATATATTAATAAATTTCTTTATTTTAAAATTAATTGATTAAATACTTAAATCCATGAACTCGAAATTTAAAATAAAGAATGGACGTATAAAGCGATCACGAACGATACACACAATTTAACGGATCTCGAAATACGAGAAACTAAAATTTCCGACACCGTATAGATGCGGTAGAAATCTTTGCCGAAATTTTCAAGAAAAACGATAAAACCGAACAACGAGTTTAATTAATTATCAATCTAATTTAATTATTAAATATTAAGTAAATCAAGTTAAAACTAATAAACATCTAATTTAAATTAAAAATAGGTGATATAGTCGACTCGGATCCACTCGCGGAGTACGAGGTCATTCCCGACCGACGTACGCGGACGCCGACCCCGAGGCGGTGTTTGCCTCCGGAGTAGAGCGACTCGCGATCCTACCCGCACTCTCGGAGTACGGTTTCTGGGATTTAATCTTCTTTCTTGAGAATTAGGAACCCAAACCGAAAATAAAATGTTTTTAAAATAAATCGATATGCGGTACTTTGACCAAACTTTGATTAGAGACCAAAATCGATCGATCATCATACGCATCCGTAAATTGACCGAGCATATTTGAGACATACCCGCATTCGCATGTCATATCATATCATATTTCATGTAGATAGGGTAGGAGTAGGATCGGGAAATAGTCCGAGATAGGATTAGATAGAATTAAATAATTAAGTTGTAGATTATAATTATTAGGAAAATATTATTATTATCATTAATTATTAATTAAGTCGGGTAGTTAATCATGCATTAAATGCATGGGAGTGTTGAGAGGCGGGCCGGGTAATTCTCGTCGAGGTTGCCTTGCATAACGGACATTGCGGTTACGTACGGTGACCCATAGGCCGTGGGACCCACCGTCTGTATATGCTTGCGCATCTTTGCACTGTCGGGTTATCCACCGATCCCGTCATTTGGTGGGTTCGGGTGTGTCGAGTGTTTAATTTTTGATCAATATTATATTATCATTATTCTTAATATAAATAAGAATGTTTATCCAAATTTGAGCGATCGGATACCGTGTCTTTCGGTATTTAGTGTGGGCGGCCATATTCAAGATTGGAATCTACTTCGAGATATTATATTATTTTATTTATCAGGCTTATTTAGGATCCTAGTATTGTCAGAAGGGCTTTCTCCTTTGGCCCTTAGTTGGTACGAGAGAAAGTCGGGATGCGGTCCTACGGCCCTAGTGGGTACAGTGTAGGCTCTCATTTGTATATATTTCGTTTTGATATTTTACGGGATGCGGTCCTCGACCCTTGGTTGGTACGAGTGTAGGCTCCCATTTGTTTCCGATTTGTCAATTCACGGGTAGTTATATCCTTTGGCGATATGGCAATTTGAAAGCATAATTATTTTAAACTCCCTTTGCTCATATTATTATTATTATTATTATGTGAGGTGGATCATCGATTCGAATACCGAGTACGTGCTTTTAGCCGTCACTCTCCTAGGGCGTTATCGCTCCGGGAGCCGAATTTTCCTAGGGTATTCGGGGCATTGGCGCCGCTTACTCGAAAATCCTAAGTTTGTAAGTTGGGCCGAATACGTGCCGCTTAGGTAAGTCACAAGTCCGGGGCCGATCACGTGCCGCTTGTGGATGGACGATGATCTGCAAATGGGATATATTATACGGGTGTTTTAAATCTCGTACCTATTACATATTTATCATATATTATATACGTATTTCCTGATTTTTCATTTCGGGTTTATTTGCCATTTCATCTCATTCATACGGGAGTTTTCTTAAACGTGCATAAAGTAATGTTATATGTATATATTTAATATAATGCATTTAAAATGCGATATCGGTATTTGGGTCCGGTCTAGGAAAGAAGATAAAATCTTAAGGTGGATCTAAATCCGTCTTGAGTAATTTTAAATTACTCACGTTTCCACGGTGGTTGTGGGATCCGGGTATTTCGAGTTCGGGATTTTCTTGGAGCGAGTGCTAGGGACGGTCTGCGCGATGACGAGAGATGCTTTTTGCATTTGCATGTGAGCGGGTAGTTGGATAGGATCCATCGGGTTTTGCGTTTTATTTCTTTCTTTTGGGTTTTTATTTGAGAGATTTCTTTGCCCATTCAGATGGAGCTAGCCCCGCCTATGTAGGCGTTGTATACTCTTTGTTCATTACGGGATTTGTATGGTCATGTATTTATATTTATTATTGTTTTGTTTATTCGAGATTTATATTATTTTATTCATTTAGCCTTTCGTACGCACGTCTCGTCGTGCGTACGTGGCGGGATTAACACCCCTAATCCGTTTCATTTATTTCTGGGTTGTGACATGAGCACTACTGCTCAAGAAAATGTTTACAAGAATATCATGAAGGATCAAATTGGGAGACTATAGAGAAACTAATTGAGCTTAAACAAGGATTTGGACTAATTGAGTGTTTTTAATCTTTTGAATTATCTCTCTCACTATTTATATGGCTAGTTAGCTCTCTGGAGTAATGATTTTGCTAGATAGATCTTGTACATACAATCAGTGAGAGAGGTGATCCTTTTAAAATAGATCTTTTGAAACATAGCTGAAGAAACTATTTTCAGTATGAACTGTTATAAGGTTTAGAAAGAATAATTGTTGGATCAATTGAGCTGAAACGTTATAACGATTCACTGAATCGTTATACGTTTCATAAATCGTTGTAACGATTACTAAATCGTTACATAACGATACGCTCTGATTTCTTTGAGAATTTTCTGTCTTAGAATATTTTTGAGTATTGAGATGAATCGTTATAATGATTATTGAACCGTTATAACGATTCACTGTGCAGAAACATTTTTTTTGTTGTTTAAGCTCAATTTATCTTCACCAATTCAACCCAGATTGAGTCTAACTAAATATAAGCTTAATGCAGTCTTGATCAAGCTCTTATATCCCATTAGTCTTGTTTATTGTGTACTAATCCATTTGCATGTTAATTCCTATACAAAACTCAAACAAGTCAAATTATAAAATTCAAGATTATTTTATAAATCGACAAATCAAAGAAGATGTTAAGTGTAACACTATGTTTAATATTTTTTCATCTAATCACTAGGCTACAATCCATTTTTGTTATATTTAATATTTTTTATTATATTCTCTACTTAAAAATAAAATTCTAAATTCACATATGCGATATGCAGTGATCTTTTATGTATATGAAAAAAAATTCATTTAAAAACATTATTCAGTAGTAAGTTAAGCAAAGAGCAGGTGGGGTGGGACTTGTAAGAATAACTTTTTTTAATTCAAAATGGCAATTGTTGTCACCTTCTAGGATAGTCCATAAGAATTTTGTCTTGAAATCCGACCCGATCCGCCTTTTAAAAAATTTGGCCCTCATAAGTCTGGCCCTGCTTTTTCTAATGGCAGGGGCTCGATCTCTAAAAAACTGACCCTTCTAACTCGACTCTTTTGAAATTTGATCATTTTCAAATTTTATTCAGTCCTTCTCAGACCATTTTTTATATTTTATATTGTATATTAATCATACTTAAAAAAATCTAAAAAAAACAAAAAATTAAAATAAATTATTAAAACAAAAAATATAATTTAATATTTTTAAATAAATATAAATTAATATTAAAAAATACACAATTAACAAAAATATATATATATCAAATCTTTATCTGTCGACTCTTATCCGGCGCTTATTTAGCCCTTAGAATTCAAAGGCCTTAGTAAAGATCGGACTTCTCAAGAGCATAGTGACAAAATTTGTGAATTATTCGCGAATAATTTATTTTTTCATCCTTAACCGGATGTTTCATGAATAAATTGTCAGTTTAATATACAATGCATTTTTTTGATCAAAAATATATTTTATTCATGAATTATTCGGCAAAAAAATATATTATATATTATTTTAAATGAAATTTTATATTTTTAATATATTTTAAATATTTTATCATTATAATATATATTTTATTAATATTATATAAAATGAACTATTCCCGAATTATACTCATATTATATCCAAACGTCAAATTTTTGAATTCGCCGAACATTTTCCAAATCACGAACTTATCACTATGCTAAAAAAATAGACTCATCTCTTAAAATTCAAACCTTTTGAATCCAATTCTCTAAATATCTTCATCAAATTCAGTTTCTCGTAGACTCATTAGACTCAGTCCGCCCTGAGAACGATGCCCGCCACCTTTTCAAGAGAGAGAGAGAGAGAGATAGAGCCGGGCAAATAACTCGTAACTCGTAACTCGCTCGTAACTCGCTGAATAGAAGAGGCACAGAGCAAGGCGGGGGCAACCGATGGCGCAGCGGAAAAATCAAGGCTGGTTGATGGTGCTGGTGGCGGCGCTACTGCGCGAGAGAGGAGGGTGTGGGTCTCGGTCTCGGCACAGAGGAAAAAAAGAAAAATGGGAGAGGGGTGAAGAGAGGAGCTCGGCTCCCTTTGAGATCGAGCCAGAGAGAGAGACGCGGAGATTAAGAGGATTTAATTATCACAGAGGAGAATGGGTGATAGCGAGAGGGAGAGAGACAGACTCGGGAGAGAGAGAGAGAGAGAGAGCTGTGAGGGGAAATGAATAGAGAGAGGGAGTGAGTGATAGATGTGATGGGTATTAAATGAGAGATAATGGGTTGGGGATTTTCTGTGGCATTTTGGTGTGGGAGATGGCGTAGTGGGTCAAATTTATTGAATAAATTATTTTATTTCATATGTTACCATTAATTTTAAATAGAAATTTATTCAAATTAAATGTTAAGCGTATTATCTCATAGTCATTTTCTTCATATTTAATTCGATCGTCTATTATGTTTATTTCTATCTATCGATTTTGGTTTTAAATTTTGAGTTAATATTATGTCACTATCATTTTCTTAATTATTTATATTGTTCATTTTCTTTAAATTGACTGAGTTAGTATTTACTTCAAATTCAAAGTTTATCTTTATTTGATTATGAATTTAACCCCTTTTTGTTTTTATCTGGTTTAGGATTTGCATCTTCTTATTTACGTAAATCATCGGAAAATATAAGATTATTATTATTTGTTATAAGCTTTATTTATCTATTCGTCTAGTCATATATATATATATATATATATGCTCTTAATTATCGGTTTAAGTTATTTGCTAATTTACGTTTATTATTATACTTATTATCTTAATTATCATTATTGCTTAATTAAATTTTATGATTTAACACTTAATATCTAATATATCAAGTCATAACTTATAATTTATATTTAAATGACAATTAAGATATGAGTAAGTATTTATATATGAACTTTAATGTCTCAAGTCTAAGTAAGAAAAATACGACGTCTTAATATCTAATATATGAATTATATTTTGAATTAAAATTTATATTTGGATGATAATCAGGATATTGACAAGTATTTATACTTGAACCTCATTATTTTAAAATTGAATATCTCAAATCTTAAACGAAAAATATGACGTCTTAATATTTAATATTATAAATTATATTTTTAAACTTAAAATTTATATTTGAGCATCCAACAAAATATGGACAAATCTATATACCTAAATTTTAATGTGCTAAAATTGAATGTTCTAAAATCTTAATACACAAAAAATAACGTAATAATACCCAATATTATAAATAATAATTTTGAACTATAAATTTATATTTGGACGGTCATCAGGATATGAACAAATATGTACCATAAACTATAATGTCTTAAAATATAAGTCAATAATAATTGTTTACTCTCTTATTTAAATATTAAAGAGAGTTATACAATTGAATTTCTATCTAATGTTCACTTTTATATAAAGGCAAAAATAACCACCCAATGAAGTCAAATTACTCACTAAAGAATAGCGGCTCTTCTAAAATTATCTATATCGTTCTACGAACCATATTCAAACCTTAATATCTAATATTTATAGTCTTAACTATCATATATTGTCTTAATATATAATGTTATAAAGTCATTTTCAATTTTAAAAGATATAAAAATCTCAAATATTTAAACCAAATCTTTATATCTAATGTGATAATTAAAAAAAATAAAATCTTAATAAATTTTAACTAAAATAATATTTTTATATAACTTATATTCAATATAAAATCTCATAAATAAAATTTTAAATTTTACTTTAGAAGTATTAAGATCATTCATATGATGTCATAAATATGTACATACATACACCCTTCAATATGTACTTTAAACAACTCTTCATATTTACTGACTAAAATTTATATTAATATATCATTCATAACATAATTTATAATTTAATCTTATTTTTCATGAGTACAAACAATATAATTTCTATTAATTTTGTATTAAAATTTTTTTCAATCTCAATTCTCAATATTACGATCTAAGTATTTATAATTTGTATAATAAAACTTTATACCTAGTACAATTAAGTCTTCATATTTAATTTACTAAGTCTAATGTATATCTATTTAGTATAATAAAATATATTTTTTGTGTTCTCTTCTATCTCTCAACCAATTCATTTGAATGAAATATTCAAATTTTATCTTCTTACTCCCAAAATTGGTCTAGTTTCACTTCTTGATCAACCGATTTTTAAAATATGAGTTTCAACACATTCTCTTTGTACATAAAAATATGAAATGGTGTTTCGAATATTTAAAATATTATAGCACTTGCTTAAAGCTTTATAATTCATCTCCTTAATTTAAAGAAAATATTTGATCAATCGATTGAGATTCATCCGCACTCAATCGCTCCAATAGAATTTCTAGTCGAGATATTTTCTCCCTTGATTTCTTCCAAATCATTAATTCATTTCATATGTAATTTAGATCATTGTGTTCTCCTCGTCATTAGTTTTTCAATGATAACTCTTAAGATGAAAGAGATATTATTGGAGTTTTGGTTTAAATAGGTCAAGTATATGATCCGTATTTTTTTTTTTTTTTTTCAAATTTAAACTAAATAATAGTTAGAAAGTAATTAAATTAGTTAAGATAATTAGAGTATAGAATGAGATTTAGAATTTGAGGTATAAAAAAAAAATTTCGCTAAAAAATATGCGTTGTTTTCTTTCCATACTTTATATTTGGCAGTAAGTTCCCGTTTTCGGTAAGAACGAGTGGCACGGATCCAATTTATTCAATTTTAATAGACCGATGCCTGCTTTACAGAAGACATGAATACTAGACGCTAAACAAGAAATTTTTAAGTTAAAGATGAGACCAAAGCTATTTAATTCTAAATATTCTTAAGAAATTTTCTTTGTTGAATTTCATACGTGCAAATTTTACATAGAAAACATTTTCTTAGTCACAGTATGCCAATGATTGGTTCTCCAGCATAAGTAGGGTTGGGGTCTTTAGACAGCCAATTTATTTTCACAGACTTGACAACTACTCTCAAATAAATTCATAAAATAAATCCTAAAGATAGAAAATATTTTACAATTTTTTAAAACTTATTGATTTTTTTAAAACATTGTATATGGGCTATAATTTTACTAAATAGTTATTCATTCTTGTACTCTATTAATATATTTATTTGATGATAATTATTTATTCAAATGATATAATTTTTGTATTAAATTATTATTATTTTATCTGTTATCTACCATCACCAGTTAGTTATCCGATATTCTTAAGGCTAGAACACGGATAAAAAAAGAATAATAAATAAGAATAAAGTATGGATATTTTTTTAACGAATATGAATATGAAAATAATTTTATCTGTACTCTATCCTACCCATTAATAATCCGAAATCTTACCAATCAACAGCAACACATAATGCTTGATAATGAAGGATGTGCCTGACTATAGAATATCCCGGACATGGTGTTTACTGTTATTTGTTTTTCTTCTATTCTCTTCCCATTTTTTATTTATTTTTTTTTCAATTTGAACCATTACAAGCAGATAACGACTGAATTAATTGGCAAATTGGTCAAGTCACTCTTAGTAGCCTGGTATTTGCCTCAGTCAACACCGCAGTCACAAATTTGAAATAATTCTCTCCATTTGGTCAAAACCTGGGTTTTCTTGGAGCAAATCTTTTAGCTTAATCAGCCAGCTACTTGGCCAACCAGACAATGTGGGACCATTGTCCCAGTGGCATTGAACTGGAGAAGAGCAGTCCCTATTGGTGCTGTCATATTCACTGTCATTAAATAAAATTGTTAGTGGATTGCTTTGTTCCGACATATCATCTTTATTCTCAAAATTGTGACTATTCATGCAAGCTACGCGCATTATAGATTTATTCCTCTCGCCTTCTATCAACTAATTAAAGAGACTGTAAATATTAAACATGGATGGATCTGGTACTGTGTTAGAAAAAATTTAGACATAATTTTAAATAGAAGTCCCCACTGAGTTATATATTAATATAAGTCAAAAACTTAAAAAGTAATATATCTTTTTTAAAAAATTATATCAAATGCAATTAATCAAGAGATTATTTCCATATATATAATATCATAGAGACATAGATTCAGAGACTGGAGATAATCTTAGAGATTTGAACTCTCATTTTATATTTAAAATTTATAATTAATAAACGCATGTTTTCCTTGAAAAACTATCAATATACAAAACTTGATAATTTTGATTATTTATAGTAGGTATCACCAAGCTACTGCAATCTGCACTAGTATTTTCGTGCTTCCTTGTGATTTAGTAAACATCTTCGTATATTTATTTTGTCCGAACTATGTCATGTCTTGACTTATTCTTATACCATTGTTTATTTAATAAAATGTCTTCATGATTTTCTTATGCAAATACGCAATCAATATCGAGTCTCAAAATTATAATATCTCTTTGCAGGAGATAACAACGATCAACAACATAAAATAATATCGAGGTTCCATGCTTTGGTGGCACGTGGATTGTATATCTTTTTTTCATTTTTACCAAATCAACAAAGCAACTAATGTGTGCCAAAATCAAATAGGGAATGACTCCACACCCTTAAACTTTCAAGTATTTGACAAGTTGCCGCCAAAGTTCTAATTATGACAAACATCTTAAACTATTCAACTAGTGACAAAGACCCTCCAGCAGCTAATTACCCATATATATTTATAATATGATAAATAAAATATTTATGTTTCATGTGTTGAAAGATAAACTTAATTTTAGTATTAAAGTTAAATAAATTAGGAAATAAAGGGAGACTCTTTGGCAGAATTTTAAGGCTGATTAAGGACAGCATTTGAAGGGGCAAATGGACGTGGAATTTAGTGTATGACCTATGGATGAAAAGCTATTGAAGTCTAGTTTTCAATGGTTCAAATATCAAGTCATTTGGAGTTCCTCTACAGAGAATTATGACGATTTTAGTGGACAGAGGTCAGCTGAAAGGGTGCTGTTTAGAATTCTGTTTTTATTATATATTTTTATTACGAATTTTAAGAGTCATTTCTAAGGCTATAAATAGACTTGTATTCTGTTGTAAGAAAGTAAGAGAGAAGAAAATAGTGTAAGAGAAATAGAAGATATAGTTTGAATAGAAAGAAATTTCAGAATTATTCTCTCTTCCTTCCACCGAGATATATCATATTATAACAAATTGGTATCAGAGCCAATGGCGAATGTGACGGGTCAAATGCCGCTACCACGACTAACGAAGGCGAACTATGAGAACTGGAGCATTCAAATGAAAGCTCTTCTCGGATCTCAAGATGCATGGGAGGTGGTCGAAGAAGGTTTCGAAGAACCAACAAATACCACGGGATATACGGCGGCTCAAAATAAGGCGTTGAAAGAGGCGCGATCGAAGGATAAGGCGGCACTATACATGTTGTTCCGAGCCGTTGACGAGTCGGGTTTTGAGAAGATTGCCGGTGCAACTACTTCAAAAGAAGCGTGGGACATTTTAGAAAAAGTGTTCAAAGGAGCCGACCGAGTCAAGCAAGTGCGTCTCCAAACTCTTCGTGGCGAGTTGGAGGGTATGAAGATGAAGGAGTCGGAAGGTGTATCCGACTACATCACGCGTGTGCAAACAGTGGTGAATCAGCTCAAACGCAATGGAGAAACCCTAACCGATGCAAGAGTGGTAGAGAAGATTCTGCGGTCATTGACCGAGAATTTCGAGAATGTTGTATGCGCAATTGAGGAGTCGAAAAATTTGGAAGAGATGACCGTTGATGATCTGGCCGGTTCTCTTGAGGTGCATGAACAACGCAAGAAGAAGAAGAATGAGTCGTTCGAGGAAGCACTGCAAGCCAAGGTGTCTATCAAAGATGAAAATGTACTCTATACTAAAAACATTCGTGGTAGATGGCGCGGCCGTGGAGGTCGCAATAATGGTCGCGGTGGTGGAGGCCGCGGTCGAGGTGGATACTATGAGGAGAAGGGGCAGTCAAGCCAACAAAATTGGCGAAGTCGAGGACGTGGTCGTGGGAGAGGCGGCATGTCAAATCATTCAAATGTTGAGTGCTACAATTGTGGCAAGCATGGGCACTACGCAAAACAGTGCAAATCAAATGTCGAGTGCTATAATTGCGGTAAGTATGGACACTATGCAAAAGAGTGCTATTCCGAGAAAAAGGTAGAAGAAAACGCGAATTTAGTCGCAGAAGAGGAGACAAAAGAAGATGGTGTTCTCATGATGGCCTATAAAAATATCATTCCCGACAGCGACACGGTGTGGTATCTCGATACAGGCGCTAGTAATCACATGTGCGGACACAAACATTTATTTGCAGAGATGCAAGAGGTAGAAGATGGGCATGTGTCATTTGGAGATGCATCGAAGGTTCGAGTGAAGGGCCGAGGTAAAATTTATTTTTCTCAAAAGGATGGTAAAGAATGATCGATTGAGGATGTTTATCATGTTCCTGATTTGAAGAGTAATATACTTAGCATGGGACAACTATTAGAGAAGGGATATTCGGTTTTCATGAAAGACCGGATGTTGCATTTGAAGGATAAAAAAGACCGATTGGTTGCACGTGTAGAGATGACCAAGAATCGAATGTTCAAACTGAACTTAAGAAATGTGCGAGAAAGGTGTTTGCATGTCAACATGGAGAAAATTGAGCAATTTTCCAGTTTGGTGGATGATTGGAGGGGAAAAGCAGAGGAACAAGAGATCCGACTTGAGGAGGTGCATGAATCAGAGAAGTGCAAGACGGAATCTCTTGTCTCAGCCATTCAACAATTTGAGGAGAAGGAGCAGCTGTTGGAGAAGTTGCATCAAGCAGAGTTGCAAGTAAAAGCGGCAAGTAAGGCAATGGAAGAGGCAA
This sequence comes from Schoenoplectus tabernaemontani, assembly GCA_037127355.1. Lineage (NCBI taxonomy): Eukaryota > Viridiplantae > Streptophyta > Magnoliopsida > Poales > Cyperaceae > Schoenoplectus > Schoenoplectus tabernaemontani. The sequence goes on along the minus strand of CM073744.1, from coordinate 19,421,970 downwards.
GAACAGAGAGCTTGCAATTGAAGGAGAGGTTGTTGGACAAGGAAAATGAGTTGCAGAGTATAACACAAAAGAATGATGAGCTATGAGTCTGTCAGTCAAAGGCTGAAGAAAAGATAGTTGAGTTGAATTCTCAGCTTAAGGAGGTGGTGACTGTAGAGAAAGTCCGAGAAATACCTGAGAAAGCAAATCCCGTGTTAGATGTAGAAATTGAGAAGCCAAAAGTGGAGGAAGAAGAGTCTCTTCATAGGTGCAAAGAGAAAGAATCAAATAATAATGTCAAACAAGAAAGTGAGAATGGAGATGCAAAGGAAGAAGTAGTGGAGAGTAAAATGACAGAGAATGAGCCTCGACATGAGGAAAATCGTGCAAAAGATGTGAAGGTGAATTTAAAATCTGGTAATGGTAATCAGATTGACAATGGATCAGGTTTGAGTGACACGGGTAAAAAGAAGAACAAGATGAAAGAGTGTAATTCAGTAGCAATACCGATGAAACTCGGTACAAAATTCTCTAAGTTTGAAGGAGGAGATCATACGGATGCAAGAAAGAAAATAATTAAGTTTATGGGGGAGTTTTGTTGAAAGATAAACTTAATTTTAGTATTAAAGTTAAATAAATTAGGAAATAAAGGGAGACTCTTTGGCTTCAGCACTTTGGCAGAATTTTAAGGCTGATTAAGGACAACATTTGAAGGGGCAAATAGATGTGGAATTTAGTGTATAACCCATGGATAGAAAGCTATTGAAGTCTAGTTTCCAATGGTTAAAATATCAAGTCGTTTGGAGTTCCCTACAGAGAGTTATGACGATTTTAGTGGACAGAAGTCAGCTGAAAGGGTGCTGTTTAGAATTCTATTTTTATTATATATTTTTATTACGAATTTTAAGAGTCATTTCTAAGGCTATAAATAGACTTGTATTCTGTTGTAAGAAAGTAAGAGAGAAGAAAATAGTGTAAGAGAAATAGAAGATAGTTTGAATAGAAAGAAATTTCAGAATTATTCTCTCTTCCTTCCACCGAGATATATCATATTATAACATCATGAACTTTTAATAGAAAAAAATATAAAAAATAACTATTTATAAAAATATAGGAGCTAATTAAATATTCTCAATATATATTATATAATATATTTGCTATGTCATTTGTAGACAAGTTTGACATATTTATTTTTATTATTATCATACAAAATAGTTGTATCAATAATTAAAATAAAAAAATTGTTTATGAAATTATGAAATGAGAAATATTACTATGTTAACATAGTATATTAATTTTTATTATGCAAGATAAAAATAAATTTTTTATTATGAAATTTAACTATTGATTCAACTGTATATTCTTATACATATAAGTAGAATATATAAAATAAAAATAAAAATGATCAACAAAAAAAAGTATGCATTGTGAATATTAATTAACCGATTATATTTTCTAAATAGTTATTTTATTATAAAGTTCATGAAACATAAATACTTCAACTATTATGTATAGGCATGCAAGGTTCTTTTGGTTTTACATTTAAAATATGAAGAATTATATGATTAATTAATTGTTTGGGGTGTCTTTGTCATTGGCTAGATAGTTTAGAGGATGTTTGTCACAATTAGAAGTTCGGGAAACAACTTATTAAAAGTTAAAATTTCGGGGGTATGAAGTCATTGCCCGTATAAAACAAGATTAACAATTCATCTTTCATATTTAAATTTTTTAGTAAGTACTGTGAAACATTATTAGATTAAAAAAATGGACATGGGCACTTTTTTTTTTCCTAAAAGATGACTATTTTTAAGTGTATTTGATTTTCGTGGTTAGTAAGGACTCAATTATTCTAAAAGTTCCTAACCCATTACACTATTTCATATTCGATGATTAGAAGATTAATTGTTCCTTTGTTTTAATAATCTAATTTACATAAATTTAGTTGGGGCTAATGTTATGGGGAGGTCCCAAAACTTGTGGGTTGGCCAGCAAAACAATGTAATTTTTGGCAAGTACTCTCTTTCTTCCCTGACAGTTAATTTGATACTTAATACTCAGTTTTTTAATTTGAAAAGACCAAGTTACCTTGTATGTGGGAGTTCAATATTAAAAACACTTAAGTTTTATGGATTTTTAATTTGTGCAAAGTTAGTAACTAATTAAAAATAAAATACATAACAACTTTTATATTTTATTTGTTTTGGTTATAATTTAATTTTATTATTAGAAACATATAGGTACATAATTAGTTACAATCGATATAAAATATTTAAAAATGAAAATAAAAATATTATGAATAAGTAGATATCTATTAATTTGAAATAAATATTGGAAAATGATATTTTAAGGTACTATGAGATGATATTTAACAAGAATCAAGGTTTACACAAGTTTAAGCAATTCAAATGAAGAATCGGTATGGTGATTACTTAATATCCTATATGTTTTATACAATAATTGACTTAAAAAGAGTTAGGAGAGAATGATCAAACAAAGTCAAATATTTGATGCAAATATGATGTAAATATACAAAGAGAATTCAACTAAATATCAATTGCTAAAACAAGCAATTGATGTAAAACAATGCTTAAGAAATGCAATTTAGTAGAAATATTGAATGTAAAGAACATAAGATGCAAGTGTTGAAAAATAAAGAAGAAGCGGAATGTTAACAGAGTTCAGTTATAAAATCTATGTCTTCGGGTCTCGTTCCACTGATGGAACGCCGCTATATTACACAAAAAATATTTTACAATTTAGAAATTTTAACTTCTTCACAAAGACAAGTGCAAGAAGACTAAAAACCCTAAGAAAATAAGAACGACAATGCGTACTCAAATCTCAGAAAAATCAGCTTAATGCTGAAAATAAAATTGAAGCTAAGATCAAAAATCTCAATTTAAAACACAACATAAAAGAATTATAAGAAACACTAGATATGACTAATTCAAAGTCTTAGTTTCTTTTTTTTTTGCAAGGAAAGTTAATGTGCTCTTTTGATAGTTTGTGTATGAGTGCTCAGATTGCTAAGTGTATTAAAAAATTGATTAGTTAGAGTAATCCTGAAGCAGCTCATTATATAAAATTTAAGAACATATAGTAGTTTGAATTCTTGAGCTACAAGCCGTTATAACAGTTCAATAACCGTTATAACGCTTCTTATTCTTGATTTTAATCTGATCAAGAATACTCTTATCAGATAACATTATAACTGTTTAAAATGACTTGGATGAATGTTATAACATTTAGATATAACGTTCAATGCTTTATAAAGCATTGCAACGTTTTGATCAAGTTTGACTATGTTAGTTTATTTTCTGATAAGGTTGCTATCATCATAGAAATGTTATAACGTTTCAGTGAAATGTTATAACGTTCCAAAATATTGAACATTTTATAAAGTGTTAAACAACGATTTGCTCTGAAAATTTTGAGATTTCTGCCTTCAGTAAAATTAAAATTTGAAAATATAGAAGAATAAAACGTCATAACAGGCAAACAAAATTTCTTGTAATTTTTATGAAGAAACTTAAGATTTTGAATTAAATCTTACATGTATATGATTCTATATTTTCACTTGATTTCTTCCGGCCATATGCAGTCTTGGTATTGATTAGTTAATGAAGTCTCAATAGGATCCTACAAATAACTCAAAAGACTTTTTAAATTCAAGTAACTTTTATAAAATAATAAAATACAAAAGAAATTGTTAAGTGTAACAATAACATATTATAAAATTAAAGCATAAATTTTATTAAATTTATTTATTTATGAAATAAGAAATAAATTGAAACAATGAACATCTTATGTTTTACATATATTTAATTAACTGCTTATTTTTTTAAGAAGTTATTAATTATTTTACAAATAACGAGAGTTTTTTCTTAAAACGACCCCCCCCCTACTAAGTGAAAACATGAATATTATGGACATTTCATACTTTATGGTGAGCAATATATAATAGATTTATTGTCAGACATGTCATTGTGACATTGTCATACATTATATTTTTTCAGAAGAGAGAAGTAATTGTTTATTTTGAAAATATAAGCACGTAATTTTTTAGCTCCGTCCCTGATCAAGAGTACATATTCTAAATTTCTTACTAGAAGGTAAAATGTAAGAGTGAACAACTGATTTTTCAAAAGAATATAAACAACAGCGATTCTTCTATGAATCAAAATTGTTAGCGTTTATCAATTTTTAGAAAATAATAATTGTTAATATCAACTTAATCTTCTGCATCTTGAAAACAATTTTTTTTAAAAAAAATTGATCATAGCAAAATTAACCTATAAACAATTGCCAAATACTGGTCTTTGCCCAACTCGCCATTTATTAAGGGAAGGGATCACTTGACAACGGTTATCTTGATAATTTTGATAATGAGTTTCAAATAAAGATTAAAAAATCTTAAAAAAAAAGATTTTTTTTATGGATATATTTTTCTACTTATAGATTGATGGTAATTCAAATTTTATATAATTTTATTATTGTTTTGATACTCCATCAAAGACCGTTAAATTATATCCATTGTAAATTATATAAAATTTTGATGGTCCTTGATGGAGTATTAAATGATAATAAAATTATATAAAATTTAAATCACCATCAATATATAAGTAGAATACATATTCATAAAGTATTTTTTTTCTATTTTTAAAATATTTTAGTATTTATTTAGAAATTCATTATGAAGATTATGAAAATAACCGATTATAAGTGATCCCATCCATTTATTAATGTCAGGATCCCTACGTGTCAGAGAGGAGTAGCACGAAAATGGCTTTCAGGGAGACACACTTTTTGCTTCCAATTGTAGATGGAGAGATTGATAGTACACCTAAAATTCTAAATCCTCACTCTGGGATTAAAAACGGGTTATACCTAGTTCTACAAGCGAATATCCTAAACCATACATAGTTTATCCTTGACACGGCCTCCAAATGCATCTCACACTAATTTCACATTGATCATTCCGATTTCTGAGAAGGATTAGAAGCTTAAATAAGAGATTCTTTCACATTAAATCACTGAACCAAAAAGCATGTGTAGAGTAATGATAAATATGTCAGATATATGTACACGTACGTATAAACACGGATAAATAGTGGCGGAATCATATTTGTGAGAGTGATGTCAATTGACATCACTGAAATTTATAAATTTTTTATATAACTTATAAAAATATGAAATATTTATAATAATATTTATCATTTTAATATTAATTTGAACCCACTAAAATTTATTTTAGTTTTTTACTATTGACCTACTAATTTTTTTTGAACACATGAGAAATAATTTTTAATATGAATTTGTACCCATTTTAAATTTTGAATCATTATTAGTATCATAGAAATGTAAATACTTTTATTTAAATTCATAATTTATTTAAATAATAATAATTGACAACGCTAATAAAAAATTCCGTCTCCGCCATTGTGGACACAAATAAGTGTTTGTATCTGAACATTTCTGCACGTGATGTGTTCACGTATTACACGTGCAGTGTTGTTAAACATGCATGATCAACATATGAATAATTTTGACACGTCTAAACACACATGTCTAACACGTTGAACACGAACACACACATGTAGCACATATAAAATATTTCAGCATATTAGACTTTTGAAATGATTGTGTGTTTTTAATATTAGTTTGATACTAAAATTAGAGATCACGATCACTCTAATATAGTAATATGTATGATATTTCTGAATATAACACGTTAATTTTATTTTTTATGATCAGAACCACTCTATTTTTTTTTTGATTTTTTATATATTTTTCTATTTATGTTTGAAATTTATTGAATTTGTACGTATTACAAATGTTGACACGTATTAAACACGAACAAGTTTAACACGGCGTATTAAACATGTCACATGTCTTAGACATATGTATTTGAGTTTTAAAATTTTAATATGTTAAAATACATATCTATAAATATGTAAACACATGCTACCACAACATATTTCATATCGAATGTATCATGTGCTCGCACGTAATACGTACGACACCCACGTGATACGCACTACACGCACGTAACACGCTCGACACGAAGATTTATAAATAGTTAAATACCCTACGCGTGCAATAAATAACTGAGGAAATGAGAAAAGTAGGCACGCACGCAGAAGGTGCCAACTAATTTTAGATTTAATTACCTGTAGAAAGATCAAATCGAGCCGAACCCGATTGGACCTTTGCTCTCTAAACTTTTGTTAAAAAAGGAAAATGGAAAAAAAAAGAAGAAATTTTGGAAGCTCGAAGGAAGAGACTCAAAACACGGGGGTCTCCGTCTCTCTCTAAATCTCTGACCCTGTCTCCCCCCACCTTCCCAAATTGCTTGTTTTCTTTGCATTTACATATAAATTCGCTGAGAGTTGAAGTCTCTACTTGTTTGCATCTGTTTTCCCACTGACCAATCCATTTCAGCATAACTTCCCTGTTCTTCCCCTTTTTCCTATGAAAACCCCATAACCAGTAAATTGTCTGTAAATACCGCAATTTAATCTGAATCTGACACTAACTGATCGTAATCGGCACAATTTCTCTAAATGGGTGGGTGTTTTTCTCTCTCCGCAACTAAAGTTGGTGGTGCAACGAGTTCCGACAGCAGAATGGCGCAAGCGGAGCAGAAGCATCGGCCGCAGGGTGGGCTCAACAAAGATAAGGAACTCCGAGTTAGAGTACGAACAAAGCCTGATTTTGGGTATGAGAGGAATTTTGAGAGTAAATATTCTATGGGAAAACTGCTTGGCCATGGGCAGTTTGGGTACACTTTTTGTGCCACTGATAGGAATACTGGTGACCGGGTGGCGGTAAAGAGAATTGATAAGAGTAAGGTGAGTTTTTTATTATGATTGTTTCAAAAAAAAAATTATAAGTTAATTGTGCAAAGATTTTGGAGTTCATTAATTATGGGTGTTTCTTTTTGGTCAAAATTGAAATCACATAAGATATTGTTGCATGCATTTTTTTTTTCTTATAAAGCCTTGTTTCTGTTATTGTTAAATGGCACAGTTTGGAAATTTTCTTCTCTTTGTTAGTGTATTTGTTCTGATCAGTACAAACATTTTTGTTTCATGGCGATTTAGATTGTTCTTTGTAGATAAATGGGGATTTAAAAAAAAGAAATAATTGAGGTGCTCGTACATGGTTTGGGATAGTCTAATATGAAATTGTATAAATATATCTTAAACTAGGGACAAAATGATCTTCACTTGTTAGGTTGGTTGTGGTCTTCCTTCTGGCATTTTTTTTATTTTTTTTTTCACAATTAATTATAAATTATAATACTGGTCTCTAACCAAGCATAAGCTAATACCTGTCTATGCAGGTGCCCACACAATTGGTTTTGATTATGTTATTATTGATTTTTTGGGAGTTTGAAAAACATAGCCATATACTGATAATTAATCATCAGTCATAAGCATTCAGATAAGAAAAAGGAATAAATCATTAAAAGAAAAATATAATTCATAGTGAACCCACTTGGAGCCTACTGACACATCCTTGAATCTTTCGTAGAGAATATAATAACAAAATGTGATGGCTTTGGATGCATATATGGTGTTTTGAAGATAGGAGATATTTTTAATATTAATTTCATACTTGGAATGCCATCCTTATATGCAGAAACATCAATTTCACTCTTTAATAGCCTCTTGTAGGTTATCAGATTTCAAACGAGCCGCCACAAGTAAAAAATCACCGGGAGATTTATAATAAATAATTTAGTCAATCAATCTATGGAGTTTTTTTAAAATGTCATGTTAAATTGAAACATATAAGTTTGTATATTTATAAATATACTTTAATGATATGTGTCTTGTTACAGATGACGAAGCCTGTGGCTATAGAGGATGTAAAGAAAGAAGTTAGGATACTATACTCTCTCAGAGGGCATGAAAATATAGTGCATTTCTTCAATGCTTATGAGGATGATTCCTTTGTTTATATTGTCATGGAGTATGTTCTTTATATCCTTTAAACTTAATAAAACTGTTTGCTGGTTTATTGTGGTAGTTGTGCTAAAATCATACAATTTAGTTCTTTCGATATGTGTTTTATTATTTGATGGGATCTGGCTCATTAAAAAATTTATGCTGATTCCAAGTTGTCACTTTAATTAATTAAGGTTGACCATCAGCTGTATCAAAGTAGATAATTGTAGTATAGGTTCTCATTGTTTAATAATGATTGACTTGTCTAACAGTTTAATTTTGTCGGGTCGACACATAAATCGAAAATGGGATGACAGTTCATCAGAACTAACAGTTTCTCTTGTGATGTTAGCACTTGTATATTACAATGTATTAAACACTTCAATATATTACCGTATTGAAATATAAGTAGAGAGAGGACATGAGGTTCAATGCCATTACTATAGGGGTACAAATGCTTTGTATATTATTCAATTTGTATCTGCAGATTTAGATACTAGTATATGATATCTGAACAACCACATGAATACAGATGCAGATATGTGTTTGAAATTATAAAGCGGATACAATTATGGATACAGATAATAATTGCGATCCATTTATTTTGAGAAGTCAAATTTTCAATTAGCAAGATATATATATTTTTGTAATTTAATACTCATTATAAGAAAACAGATGTTTTTAAACCATTATAATTAGATGCATAGTATGAATTTTAGTTTCTTTTATAACTTTTGCACTTGTCTGTAGATAGTATTTGTTGAAAAACTTGCTCGATGATAAATTTGATACATTTTATAAAATTGAAGCAAGTTTTACATTCATACCAAAACTATATTCAGATCCATATCCATTTTAGCGTCTGTTTGTTACTTCTTGATTTCTATTCATATGAAAAGAAATAAAATGAATTGGTATGGTTTGACCATTATCTGATTGGTTTGCATGCCCTTCACTGGTGGAAGCACTGTTTAAAAAATGAATAGAAATCTGCAACTAAAGTTTCACCACTATCATCGGCCTATTACAATTTATTTAATGTTTAACAATGAAATAAGCTAGAGGAAATCTTCTCTTTATTCTGTAATAAAGCTATTTGGTTTTATCAAATAGCTGTTTAAATGCGAGAAAATTTCCAAAAATTTCATTTAGGAATCCAATGTCACATTCAGTAAAAATTTATGATACCTGTATAGGGTGTACTCAATGTGTGCGAGCTTGTCCTACGGATGTATTAGAAATGATATCTTGGAATGGATGTAAAGCTAAACAAATTGCTTCTGCACCAAAAACAGAAGATTATGTAGGTTGTAAAAGATGTGAATCTGCCTGCCTGATAGATTTTTTAAGTGTTTGGTTAAAATATTTAGCCTGATGATGATATTTCTTCCTGTTTACAGAACTTCCTTTTCAAATCAACGATGGAGGATTCTCCATTAAAAGCAACAGATTTTGGCCTCTCTGACATCATCACACCAGGTAATTTTTCTTTCCATAGCATAATGTTTACTTTTAAATTCATCACGGAGCAAAATTAGCAATCACAAAATGATGCATTTGTTTCTAAAATGTCATTTTACCATGTATACTCCAGCTGAACATAAAATATCTCATTTACCTCTAGAATTATAGAGCACTAGAAACACAACTGAGGCAAACAAGGAATTAAAGTAGAATATGCTTTCATGTTTTTCTGGTTTTTGTAATTTTGTGGAGCTACATACCAAATTCCTTCAATGAAATTCAAACTCAGATATGCACAAAAAAAATATAATTCATAATGAAGGCTTGGTCAAAATAATATATATATTTTTTGAAGTAGCAGGCGAAAAGTCTATTATAAATTTTCATTAAAACAAATTGAAGAAGAGTTGATACAAATTAAAAAGAAAAAGAAGACGAAGATAGAAAAAGATAAGAAACATGAAATACAAGAATAACCCTAAACAAAAAAGTAAAATAAATTGAAATGAAAAACAAGCTCCATTTGTCCGCCGACAAGCTCCATATTTTGTATGGCATTGGTTCAAAGTAACTATTTTATCCTTGTACAGTGACTACAGTCTAACAGCCAGAGAAACCTGACATGGACTGAAAGGGCAGTACAAGAAATGAACCTCACTATTCAAACCATAGCCGCAACACAGATTCTGAATACATTTCTTGCACGCATGCATGATACACGATTAACTATTGAAAACCTGGTCAACATATTTGTTTGTGCCACGTTGGTGTAAAATAACCATTTACCAGCATATAACATTGATGTTAATCCTTTACCTTAAAGCACTCAACCTGAATTTAAAAGGAGTATATTTGACAGAAACCTTATAGCACTTTTTATGATATGATAAATTATACATTTGTGTAGGAAGGAAGTTTCATGATATAGTTGGGAGTGCTTACTATGTGGCGCCAGAGGTGCTTAAGAGGAGATCAGGTCCAGAATCTGATGTGTGGAGCATAGGGGTCATAACATACATTTTACTTTGTGGCAAGCGCCCCTTTTGGGACCGAACTGAGGATGGTATCTTCAGAGAGGTACATTAACAAAATTCCATGATTGCATGCAAGCAATGAATTTTCCATTTTATATTTGTAGGTGCCCATAAAATCTGTAAAATATCATTTATGGTTCATACTGTATTTTTTTTTGAAGCATCTTACTGTACACTCTGTAGCGAGCACTCTTGTGGGGATTTCACTCGAGTTGGTCTCAAGAGAAGTTCATTAATAATTTCCATGTTATTCCTTAGAAAACCTCAAATTACCATTTTTAACCTTCAAATTAAGAAATATTTTTCATGCACATCTGTAAAGCAGTGTCTCAAGAGAAGTTTGTTAATAATTCCATGTTTACCTTTACACGACCTCATAATTACTAGTTTTAGCCAGCATATTAAGAAATTTTATGCATCTCTGAGGATGAGGCTGATAGACTTTTGGTGTAAGATAAAGAGATTAAGAACAGATGGAGAGCATAGTTCGACAAGCTATTCAACGACGAGAGTGAGAAAACCGCGATCGAGTTGGACGACTCAATTGACACCAATAGGCGATTTGTTCGGAGAATTCAAGAGTCTGAGGTGAAAGAAGCTTTTAAAAAGATGAAAACAGGTAAGGCGTTAGGACCGGAAAACATCCCGATTGAGGTATGGAGATGTCTTGGAGATATAGCAATAGTGTGGCTCACTAAACTATTTAATACCATTTTTGGTCCAATAAGATCCCTGATGAGTGGAGAAGAAGTATATTAGTACTAATCTTCAAGAATAAAGGAGATATTCAAAGTTGTACTAATTACAGAGGAATTAAGCTCATGAGTTATACCATGAAGCTTTGGGAGAGAGTGATCGAGCACCGTTTAAGAAAACTGACAACTGTCTTTAGACTTAGTAGGACAAAAACTGAATATATGAGGCGTCAGTTCAGCGGGGAAAACTTAGATGACGGGGATGTTAGTTTGGATGGACGAGTAGTACCCATGAATGACATATTTCGGTATTTGGGATCGATGTTGTAGAGTGAAGGAGAGATCGATGAAGATGTTAGTCATAGAATAAGAGCTGGATGGGTAAAATGGAGACAAACATCTGGTGTTCTTTGTGACAAGAAGGTCCCAAACAAACTAAAAGACAAGTTCTACAGGACGGTGATTAGACTCGCGATGTTGTATGGCGCAGAATGTTGGGCTACAAAAAAACAACACATCCAGAAGATGAGTGTAGCTGAAATGCGGATGTTGCGTTGGATATGTGGCCACACAAGGAAAGATCGAATTAGAAATGATGATATTAGAGACAAATTTGGGGTAGCACCAATTCAAGAGAAGCTAGTCCAACATCGTTTGCGATAGTTTGGTCATATCCAACGAAGACCTCCTGAAGCATCAGGACGCAGCGGTATTTTAAGTCGTTCTGAAAATACAAGAAGAGGAAAAGGTCGACCGAGACTGACATGAGAGGAAGCAATAAAAAGAGATTTGAAGGAATGTAATATATCCAAAGAGCTTGTTTTGAATAGGAGTGCGTGGAAGATAGCAATTCATGTACCTGAACCATGATTTAGGAGTTAGAGTCTAATAGTAGAGTTATAGACTTCATATTCTTAGATTTTTTAGGATTTTAGGATTTAGAATTTAGAAATAGATTTCAGAAATAGAGGTTTAGATAGGATTTTAGGATTTAGAATTTAGAATTAGGTTTTAAATTAGGATTTTAGGATTTAAAAATAGATTTTATAATAGAGGTTTATTGTACTATTATTATTGTTTTTATTATTGCTACTATTATTAGCTTATTATCATTATCATTATCATCTTTATTTATATATTATTATTTTTATTTTATTTATTTAATTTCTTTTTCTTCCATCATATTCATTATTATCACTGATATTTGAGATCTTTGATCTTATGTTTTCCGATTGGGTTTCATTTCTAGCCTACCCTAATTTATTTGGGATTAAAGGCTTTGTTGTTGTTGTTGTTGTTGTTGTGATATCTTTTATTTCTTTTTGGAAGATTGATTACTTGCCTATGAATAAATTTAATGAATATAAATGAACATATAAGTTAATGATGCAAATAAGGGCAAAATAAAAGAAAAATAAAATTACAAGTTCAAAATACAAATTAAATAAAATAATTGAAAATTTAAAAGACTATCTATCTCTATCTGGCAATTATGTAGCCTTCATTTAGTAGCTGTGAGATCGACACTTTACTTTATGGGCGGCATCCTTTTTGGGACCATATCTTGTATGGTAGTCCTGCTTAATTCTTTGAATAACGAATGATCCTCTACTCATTAAAGCAAATGTGAGGAATGGAAGGTCCATTGGAATATTTAAATAACATGAATTGAGGTCTAGCATGTGATGGTCCTTCTCATTTGTGATAACTGTATGGTTGTAATCATTTAACATCAGGGTATATGAAATTTTAAAATTTCGTAGATAAAATTGCTGTTCTGTTACATTTTTGCACTGTAAGAAACTAGCAGTATGTAATTGATTTGCATCTATAAATCATCTTTCTTTTAAAGGTATTGAAAAACAAGCCAGATTTCAGGAGGAAGCCATGGCCAAGCATAAGTTCAGGTGCTAAAGATTTTATTAAGAAGTTGTTGGTCAAAAATCCTCGTGCTCGCCTTACAGCTGCACAAGCCTTGTGTATCTCTCTCTCTCTGTCTCTCTATAAACATATTCCCTTCCTCAGCACTGGCAACTCCGCTTTAGAAGAAAAAAATGATAAATAAACTTTTTAGTTCTGAAATAAAGTCTGTCACCCTGTACCAGTACGTGCATTCCCTTGGTCCCACCAATTACCTTTTCTGTTTGCATTTATGTTTTTTCCCCAAATATGCACACGAAAAGAGATGAAAAATTACTGTGTAATTGCTGTAGGATTGTATCCGGACTGGTCTATATTACATTCCTACTTTAAAATTTGAATAACTAATAGATCATCAATTAATTGTTTTTCCAGCTCATTCATGGGTAAGAGAAGGTGGGGAAGCCACAGAAATACCAGTGGATATATCAGTGTTATTCAACATGCGTGAGTTTGTCAAGTACAGTCGCATGAAGCAGTTTGCACTGAGGGTAAAATCCTTCGATGTCTTTTTGCTTGACACGTTTTTTTTTGGGTTATGAAACTTAATAATACTATTGTGGTTAAAATGTAAGGCACTCGCAAGCACATTAAACGAAGAGGAGATATCTGATTTGAGAGACCAATTTGATACCATAGATGTTGACAAAAATGGTGTAATCAGTCTTGAGGAAATGCGGCAGGTTCACATTTTTTTAAAAAAAATTCATTTTATATAGTTATGCTAAAATTTGCTGAAGTTTTCCCTTTTCCATCATGATCCTCTACCATCTTATGGTTTAACTTAAGCTATCGAGTATAACATGTTGTTTGTTGTTTGAAATAGGCTTTGGCAAAAGATGTGCCGTGGAGATTACGGGGTCCTCGGGTCCTTGAGATACTAAATGCGGTACAGTATATAAAACCCCAATAATTTGATTTTTTTTTCAACATTGTTTTTTATATCTAACTATTAATTGTTTGGGGATATGAACAGATAGATAGCAATACAGATGGGATGGTGGATTTCACAGAGTTTGTGGCAGCCACATTGGATGTGCACCAAATGGCTGAATTGGATACTGACAAGTGGTACACACGCTGTCAATCTGCATTCAACAAATTTGACATTGATGGAAATGGCTTCATTACTCCTGATGAACTTCGTGTGGTATGTGCTATTTGTTTGCTTTCAACCCGAACATAGCATCTTACAAAGTTGCAAAGAGGTCCTTCATTTTTCAACTTTTTCATAAAACAGTTCATTTATTTTATGAAATTGTCTTGTTGAAGGAAAATGGTCAACTCAAAGTATCTTCCACAATAATAATCTAAATCTGGGTCTTATGTATATATTCTTCATGGTTCGATTTTATCATTTCTTCAACTTATTTTCCACTCGGTTGTAGAAGTCCCTGAGTCAAAAGCATCCAAATATTTATTAAACGCATAAAGTGGAAATAATCACGCTTGTCTTGGGCCAACCAATAACCTGTACCTGTTTAGTATATCATATTTCATTCTACTTCTTTTTTACTCAGCATACCGGGCTGAGGGGATCGATAGAGCCATTACTGGAGGAGGCAGATTTGGACAAGGATGGTAAAATAAGTTTGTCAGAGTTCCGGAAGCTTCTACGCACTGCTAGCATGAACATACCAAGCCCCACTGGAGTTACCAGAGACATGAGACTTCAATAACGCCAATATTGATCTCTTTTGTACCCTGGGTGTGTACCATATGGAAATATTTTTTTTTTGGGTCTGTTATTGCAAGTGTGCAGTTTCTGAGATGCTAGTGTTGATTTTTTTTTTAGGTCAAATTTGGGTAAATCGGAAGAATTCCGACCAAAATAATCTAGTAGGAAATAGATGTATATGGGATTTTGTTTTGTTTCATAGTGTTGTATATGGTGTGTATTGCTCGCGAGTGGAATTGTTGTTTTCAAATTTTAGAATATTACATTTGAATATTTTGCCTGCTTAGAGTTAATATAGAGGTTGCAATCGGATGGGTCGAGTCATATTAGTTTGACATTTTAGAAAAATTAGGTTGGATCGGGTTAATTTGGATGTTAGTTTTATTTAGATTTTGAGTTGGTTCGGTTGGATTGTAAGTTATTTAATTTCGGATTAGGTCAGATTAGGTTATATTAGTTTATCATAAAAAAAAAGAAAAAAAGGACGGATCAAATTAGGTTTGATTCGGATTGGACGGATCAAATTACGATACAATCTTTTTCTTGAAAGCATAATTTGAATATGTAGAGGTGGTTGTTTGGGCTTTCATAGCGTTTTGAAGTTTTATCTGGTATTAAGATAAATTGCAACAAAATAGACTTAGTTCCTATGAATCTCCTGAAAGCTTAGAAAGTGTGATTGGAATATATTGTTGGATAATATTTCTAGCAAGTTATCTAATTGGAAGGGTACACTTTTATCCTTGGGTGGTAGGTGTACAATGATTAATATTGTTCTTTCAGCTGTGCCACTATATGCTCTCACTATATAACTTGTCGATAATGATAAAAAAAAACTTGATAGTATATGTTGCAAATTCTTTTGGCAGGGTTCTTCCTCACATAGGAAGAAGTATGCACTTGTTGCTTGAAAAATAATTGTGTATTTCTAAAGATATAGGGAGAATTGGTATTTTGGGCATACATTTAATGAACATAGTTTTACTTCTTAAATGGTTGTGGAAGCTTAAAAATCCCCATTATAATAGTTTGTGGAAGCAAATTATGCAGTTCAAATATCACTCCCTAAATGCATCTGCTCACATGTCATGTGTTAAAAGAATTTCAAACTAACTCTATGTAATTTAGGATGCAACATGATTGTTAGTAATAGAGCCAGTATTTTATTTTTGTTGGATAGATGACAGTCTAACTGTGCGTTAGCTACTTCTTTTTACCACTTGTTTAATATCTGAACCAGCCCATCAATTACTACTTTTTACCACTTATTTAAAATCTGAACCAACCCATCAATTACTATTTCTTTTTACCACTTGTTTAATATCTGAACCAACCCATCAATTACTATTTTTGAGTTGGTATTATCTAGGGGTCAGGCTTTACAATTCAATAGACAGTTAATTGGCATGCTATGGAATAATTTTAACACTCTATGCACTATAATTCAAACTTGCCAACTTACCCTTGATTCTGACCAAATTATTTGGAGGTGGACTATTGGTTCCTTTACAACTCAGTCCACATATGAATGACTTATTTTTAGAGGTGTGATTGATATTCAATGTATTTTATGGTGGGGAGTTCACATCCCTGTCAAAATCAAAGTGTTTATATGGTTGATGGGTAAAAAAAATTTCAACTAGAAATAATTTGGTGATTAAAGGCTGGACATGGACTAATATTTATAATTTTTGGACATATGAGGAAAGTATTGACCATCTCTTTATTACTTGTTCTTATATTCAATTCTTTTATTTATTTTTACCTGGCTAGTTCTGTTGTGTGTAGTCTGTTAGTTTGTGTGGAATTTGAGAAATAACATATCTTTTCAACAGTCACTTTCATTACTAATAGAAATATGCTGATTAAGATATGTTCTTTGATTCATTACTAGTCAAGAGGACTGAGACAAGAAATTAAGCTTAAGATGAAGAAATGGATATCATCCTCTTTTGAGCATATTTCACTACAGTCCTTGTCTCCTTTGCTGCCTTTTGACTTGCTCATGATCTCCTCTTGCTGCTATATTAGTGATGCTTATGTTGCTTATGCATTCAGATGCAGTTTTAATGTATCTGTTGTTGCTTGATTATGATGTTGTTAGTGTAGTTGCTATACAAGTGGTGCATTACTGACTTGAGGATGTACTATAGTTTTGCCTATTTGCATTAGAGGGTAGTTGTGTTTTTTTTAGGAAAGAATAATGATGACAAGTGTAGGGTGGAGATGTTGTCCTCTCAGTTTAAACCTGTTCTTACATATATTATATTTTGGCTCGCTGAGATTGGTCACTTGATGATGTTCGTGTGCGTTCTGAATCTTTTTCTAGGGATTTTCATATTAGATGGGGGTAGTATTTCTGTTGATGTTTTGCATTTTTAGCTCTCTCCTTGATTGATATAATTTAACAATTTCAAGTAATGAAATGAGCGCTATAGGTTTTCTTCAAGAAATAAAAATAAATAATAAACAATTCTTTACAACATTTAATTCCAGTGCACCATCAAGAAATAATGTGACGTGCACGAATTAATCAAAGAAACAAGTCCAACGGAGTGACCAGTTAGCTCGTTCCAGCTGTACGTGAACAGATAGAATAAAACGGGTCGGGACAGGTTTGGATGGGTCAGGTCGGACTAATTTCATTTTTTCAAAGAAATTGAATCGGATAAACTCAGGATCGGGCCGGAACAGATTAATTTATATGTTGATTTTTTTTTTATATTTTATGTTAATTTAGATTGGATTTCATATCATTTGGTTATCGGATCAGATTGAATTGAGTTCAAATTAAATTGGATCAGTTTGACATTTAACAAAAATCAAAGCAGTTCAAATAGAGTCAATTCGGGTTCAAATTTGAATTCGAATGAATCAGTCAGATTTCTCAGATTGGATCAAATTTTATCATCTATGAATAAAATATATACATATATATAAAAAAATGCTTCCCGGATTCCTACATAAGCGAAAACTATCAATTTGACAACATGGCTAAACTTTTGGTGAATACATCAACTATTTGATCAACGGACCAAATGAAGTGAACTGAGAGTTGTTTAGCAGCTAATTCTTCTCTGACAAAATGATAATTTACATCAATTGTTCGAGCATGAAATACTAAATTTACAGCAAAAAAAATAGCACTGAGATTATCACACCACATAGATGGTAAACACTGTTTGGAACATTCCAATTCATTGAGCAATGCTTGAATCCAAATAATTTCAGCAATTGTTACGGTCATTGTTCTACATTTAGCCTCAGTAGACACTAGTCCAAAAGAGTGAATCAGTATCACCTCCGTAGTGTCGAGTAATTAAAAAAGATGACTCTAAAGGTATTGTTAGTTTAGTGAATTAGAGAATTAATTATTTATGATGGTGCTTTTATTTTGTGTTATGTATTGGGTGACTTGAGTTTTAATGTTTTATGAATTATTTGAGTTGATGATTTGAATTGTGAAACTCCATTATTGTTATTAAAACTCTCAATTGTCTCTAGTCGAATATTATTAGTATGAAACACTGAATAATAATATAAACTAATATATAAATTAATGCGTGATCATTTTATATATCACTGATATGAGGTATCTATTTAATCACATAGATATACATGTACGGGGTACATGATATTGGAGCCGACATACTTTGACTTATTGTATGGATTGTGTTTGTGTCATCAGTAAGATCATAAATTTGTATTAATTCCATTATATAAAATATTCATAATTCTAGATAATTAATATATATTTTGTGTGATTACCAAACACTATTCTTAACCGAGGTATATAAAGATAATTTTCAGATATACAAGAATTATACTATGAATTATGGATAGTCAATAAAATATTTTATCTGTATTATTTCTAATGAGATTAGTGATATCTATAGTTCCCTTGATGCGGTGATAATTATTATACATACAATTTATGATTATGTGATGATAACATATTAATAATTATGCATTGAGAATCAAGAAATTAATTAATGGTTAAGGATGATATATTCCTACGCTTAACAATAATTAATTAATATTATGTTGACAAAGAAATTAATATAAAAGAATTAAATGATCATAATTTGTCTGTGTTTGATCAAGTGATTATATACATTGCTAGATATCAATTATGATTTATAAATTAATGTATATTAATTTATTATTGATCATGACATGAATTCTACTGGGTCACTCTATTTGACAAGTTGAAGTATAGAACAATTAATTAATTATGCGGGACATGATTAACTAAATTAAATTTGAGATAGAACTCTCATCATAAAATTATTGGCATTAGAATGACATGTTTTCAATTATAGATGAGATTTATTTGGACTGAGCCCAAGACATAACATATTCGATAGAAATTAAAAAAAAAAGAGAGAAGAAGTTTGGCAATATTATAACTTGCGCACAGAAGGTTGGTTATGCATGCAACTTTTCGCTAGTCTTTTTTTTTTAATTAATTAATTAAATCAACTATGAGTTGGTTAATATATGTATTTATAGCTCCTCTGCCGAAATGGTTGTACAGATAGAACTCTCATCCACAAAACTTGAGAAATAGAAAAATAAGTTTTTTTATTCTCTCTTTCAATTCAATTGAGTTATCTATCCCTCTCATGTGTTAAGAATAAAGAGATTTATAATTTTTATTCTATTGGAGATCTAGTAAGTTTTCTTCGACATCTCAAAGAGTGCACACGGTAGAGGTTTCACGTTTGAAAAACTTTTTTGAGATGAGACAAACACTGACGTCTTTGCGGTAATTTGTGAAGACGCACGTAATCACCATTCAAAGGAAGGCGCAACAAATACCAGAAATCTCTGGAGGAAGGCACTTAGCAAATACCAGAGGTGGCAAGAAATATTCAGTAAGTTTAAAAGTTGCTCAGCTAACAGCAAAGTGACGGGCAAGAAAGGCTTATTAACAACTGGTTATACTGGCAAAACGAAACGCTATGATGTCTTCACAAGGAAACACACACTTTAAGTGCCTGAGCTGAACCACTGGAACATGGCTAAGTTTACGTAGAATAGATGTTTGTGTATATGGATAAGACATCTTTGGTTTTCCTCTGCACACTTCCTTTTCATTACATTACTTTTCTTTTCTTTTTATCTCTTTTGTAAAATAAAGATCACAATTAGTGATCAGTTCAATTAAAGAAATTTGAGGGCACAAGACCCTCATCTTTTCCTCAAAAAAAAAATACTTAGATTCCCTAAAGAATATAAAGTACCAGATCTTAATCTAAAATACTTCTGAGCCGATCAGTATGAGACGATGTGTTGAATTAATTGAGCACATGATGAACTGTCTTTCTTGGAAGTTTGAAGAGTGACCTTGAGTTCAAGAACATTAACAACCGATTGAGAGGTATGAGATCGTTGTAGGTGTTGTCACAGTTGTTGTCAAGTTTCAGCATTCATGACTTGTTCCAGAATAGGAGCTGAACAACCAAGCAAGGATCAGTTGATTCTGTTGATGCCATCGTGCAAACTCATCCATTGGAAGTAATTTGGTGATCTAGCACACATCCTCTGAGAATTGATAGTACTTATGATTTTCAGACAAAACAACTATTTTGATTGAGGATGGTGTGAATTTGATGTGTAAACTGAATTGGTTAATCAGAACGGAATATAGAAATCTGAATTGTTTAGTGGAGCAACTATGGAACCGTCAGGATCAAGATACAAGAGAAGAAAAAAAATTGATCTCGCAAGATCAGAATGTACTCGTACAAGGAACAATATCAAGTGTGTGCTCTTTGATTCAACTCTGATATCATATAAGATTTCTCAATTACACATTTATGTAAATGGAATTATCTTATTCAAATCATTTTCAATTACATTTGTCTCAGCTATTTACAGCATTGCTATACAACTCTAACAACTATTTCTAACAAACTTGTCAGCTACAGTAATAACCAAACTAGCTCCTATATATGCTCTCCATTACTATCACGACTGGATACTTCTATTTCTTTATTTCTTCGAAATCTTCAGTTTTTACAGACTATGTGCAATGAAAATTCAGTAGGCCATTCAACTATTTCTTTAAAAAAGTAAAAATCAAATTCTCAAGAAATTGTTGGGAGCAATGCTGATGCTGGATAATATTTTTTTTAAGAATGCATGTTTGATGTTGCTCAGAGCGTTGATATGAGTTTATAATATTAGTGTTAGAGTTATTTACAATAAATTATATGATGATTATACTTAGCTAAGGTATTAGGATGATTATATCTGATATATATCAGTTATTTTTTGAGTTGTTTATTATTTATATATTGAGTTGGACTCAATTATGAAGCATATGCATTAATGAATAATAACTCTAAAATATTCATAATTTATTAATTACCTAGGAATAATAATTAATTAAGACTAATGTGTGAGATGAGTGATAATTGTGTTTCACAAATTATACGATAAGTGTTATCAGTTCAATTGCACAAATTACATATTGGATATGTTATTGGACTTGACCTGTAATAAAATACTATAATGATTGTGTTTGTATCATTAGTATTTTATTTGTTTGCTAATTCTTACGTATGAGATTTGTGTTCTTCTTATATAAATGATTTACATTTGTTCATTTATATTTGTGGATATTATCCAACGTTGTCCGTCACTGACTGCCATACAGATTTTATCTCGATATATGTTTTTTGTATGAAGAAAAAGTATGAATCAAAAATACTGATGTCCCTCTCATTTATTGACGTGAGCGACAGTATCCAAATTGGGCGCCCCTAGATAAAGAATGTGGTGCAAGAATGACATATTTTTATTTTGTACCGTTCTGGATATCATATAATATGGAATGAGCTCGGGATGATTATCGTCGTTCATGACCAAGATATTTGAGTGTACATTATATCTGTATTGATTAGGGGTCATAATGCACATTGCTAGATGTCGCTTGTGACTTATGAGGATTAAAAATATTTTAATCCCATTGCTAAGTATATACAGTTCCCAAAGGGTCACACCATATAATAACATAATCTATAAATATTCGTTGATTTGTTGATGTGTTGTACATATCAAATAATATGAGATAAATAATTATTAAATTTACTAAAGTGTTTAATAATGTTCAAATGAAATAGTTTTAAGAAAGTTCATATATTATTTTTTAACAGTATATTAACATGACATAATTAGATGATAATTATGCTATTTTGGGAAAGTATGAATTTTGCCATATGTTGATATTATTAAAATTAGATACTCACTCTCCATTACTGTACTTTCTTTGACTATTTTGAAAGGGTTGGATATAGAAAGTGGAGCATGATTCACTATTTTTTATTTTCAATTTCTCTTAGTTAATTAAAAAAAGTTCAGCCTATTTTTAGTAATTGATAAGTTTTGATTGTCCAAAATTAGTGGGAGTTATTCCAAAACATGAGAAAACACCCTTTCACCTGTTGGAAAGGTTATATAAGGGTCTTTCCCTAGTAGAAATCTATAAGTTATTTTTCTAAGCGCGAAAGTTCTGTTAAATTTCTGCTACACCCGTTTTGACTATCTAATGTGTTAAGAACTCTTTCCATCACTTCTAAGAGTCAGAATTCATAAAGAAGGACCAAAGGATCAAGGAGAACACTCTCATTTATCCTAGCGTTTGTGAGCTATTTTTGGTGGATACCATTAGAGGAGATCTCAGTTGGTCTCTCAGTGTCGTACGCGTCTCTTGAACGTTTTTTGCCCTTTCGGTGTCTCAAGTACGCTTCAAAAGTATACCAACTTTATTTATAACTTGTATTTAGTTCAGTTAAGTCACATACAAAATCTTTTTTATATTTTAGATGATTTTTTTTGAATTTATATACTAGTTACACCGATGGGTTATCTTGACAATTTTGACAATGGGTTATCTTCAAATAAATACAAAAATCTTAAAAATAGAAAATTATTTTTTATAAATATGTTCTTCTATTTATAAATCAATGTTGATTCAAATTTCGCGTAATTTCATTATCATTTGCTAGTCCATCAAAAATCATCAAAATATTATATAATTTACAACATTTTTCTATTTCTTCATTTGATTTTCATTATGAAATTTCTTTCATTTTTCATTTGCTTACCAGATTATTTTCCTTTTTAATATAGCTTTGTATTGTAGTATCTGGATCAAGGCGGAAACTGAGGGATTCAGTATATATTTTCACTTTGGCAATGTCAGTATGGTAATATTGTTATGCATATCAAGTGTTTGACTAAAAACAGGTCAAAGTTTTGTTTATGATGAATAAGAATTCATAGCCGTAAATAAAATTTGAAACAAGTTTTGGTTGTTTGTTAGGATTACCTTAAGAAGTAGCACCATAATGGCACTGGATCTAACATACTGGTACTATGCTTGTAGTACAATGTAATGAGCCTTCCTCAGCTAAGTTTTTTATTTACTGGTACTAGTCATAATTTCCCAATATTTCAAGTCTCTCTCTCTTCCAAAACCAAAAAAATAAATAAAAATAAACACAATTGGGTCTAAATTGCAAACACAATAAAATTGTAATGGATGGCTCAGATGAATAATTAATGATAAAACAAAACAATAGAATGCAACTATATTCTTTCCAGCTGGTATGTGCCTTGTTTGCAACATAACAAATTAAATTGCTTATTGCTATTAGTAATTGAGCCCTTGTTCTTACCATGAAGTAATTGAGCCCTTGTTTTTATTATTTTAACAGATCCAAATGGAAAGGCAGTGAAGGCTACAAAAGCCAAATCCTCGAACCACTCAAGAGATGAAACCCAGCACATTCCTCGGTTAGTACTTCTTTCTTGCAAATATTATATAAGTTAAACTACAATACAACAAATTGGTCCAACTGAAAGTTTTCAAGCATAATTATCTTTAAAATTAATTGATTGCTTGAAATCGGCATGATTCTTGTTCATCTGGTGTTGTACCTATGCTCGTCAACTTGATAGTTCTCATTCACCAATTATCTTCTTAGCAGGTCCATGCTAACTTTGAGATCGGCCTTGTAACTTGCTAGATTTTTTTTTTCACAATTTAAGCTTTAAAATGAGGTTCAGCAGCGATAATCATAAATGCTCTCACATTCTCAGACTCTAGTTTAATAATGAGGCAAATTGCAGAATTACAAAGAAAAAAAGGAAATCTGGGTCTGAGATGAAAATTGTTGAAAGTTAAACTTAATTTTATTATTAAAGTTAAATAAATTAGAAAATAAAGGGAGACTCTTTGGCTTCAGCACTTTGGCAAAATTTTGAGACTGATTAATAACAGCATTTGAAGGGGCAAATGAATGTGGAATTTAGTATGTGATCTATGTCTGAAAAGGTCTAGAAGTCTAGTTTTCAATGGTTCAAGTCTCAAGTCGTTTAGAGTTCTCAATAGAAGTTATGATGATTTTAGTGAAAGGGTGTCAGCTGAAAGGATACTGTTTAGAATTTTATTTTTATTATATATTTTTATTCCGAATTTCTAGAGTCTTCTCAGATATTTAGGCTATATAAAGAGTTGTATTCTGTTGTTTTGTAAGCAAGAAAATTATAAGAGTCAATAGAAAATATTTACTTATTTTTATCCACTTTTCTCTTATCTTTTCTTATTTATCTACCAACCTCTAATTCTATCACAAATATGAGAAGTACAAATGGTTACAAAAAAAATTTAAAACTTTCAGTCAAAATTACACAAGATTTGTATGCCTCTGTTTATCTGATAACTATAGAAATGTTTTATATAGTTTATAATAAAAATTTGAATTTGTATGTAGGGCTCTTCATCAGCATCAGTTGGTCCACAAGAGGGTCAACTCAACATATCAGCTAATGAGTTAGAAGATTAAAGAGAATTTTGGTTGTGTTGACTTTGAAAATTATACTAATATTTTAGGATAATCTAATTGCACCTTTTTTTGATATTTTGGGAACAACTTTTGAGTTAATTTAGGATTTTGGCTAATTCTAAAGTATGAGTTTATTAGAAAAATGTGCTTATAGATGTTTTGGTACTATGTAATGTTAGGTTTTGGTAGACAATTGGTCTAGCTGGCATGGGAAAACTATGACAGTTTAAATGTCACTTTTGAATAGTTATGATGTTGGTATTGCCTTTGTTAATTGGTGTGCTTTATTTGAACTGTGTTAATTTTTATGGTATTAAATGAATAATGATTAATTAGTAAATGATGTAAAATTGAATGCATAATGAAATATATTTCAATGTAAATAAAAAAAATTAGGGGCTCCATTGTAAAATTCTACATATATTTGATTCTAAATTAAAAACTATTGGGGGCTCCTTTGTACAACTCTAAAATATAATTGAAAGTAAATAAAAAAAGTTTAGGGGCTGAATCATAAAATTTGCTAAACAAATAAGAAAAAAATCATTAAATAATCCAATCAAAATTTGTCATGTCATAAGATAAGCTCAACTCAAAAGTTGCCATCTGTCATATATCATAATTATTTATTCTTAATTTGCATGGGCCGCCAAAAATTATAGCCCATACTGTTTACTTTGCCCACCGATGTAGAAGAAAAATTACATCGGCATCATGCAGTAATTTGATAACAGCGTCGAGTTAAATTGTATCAGACTCATCTGCATGGGCTACCCATGCAAATTGGTGTACTGCATCGGTACGCTGATGTTGTTGATGATTTTTTTTTACCTATGTAAGTGTTGCATTTTCTTGTTGTGACAGTAATAAAATTGCATGAAATTTGAATCATCGTCAATATATAAATAGAAGAATATATTTATAAGATTTTTTTATTTTTAAATTTTTTGTATTTATACAAAATTTTATTATTAAAATTGTTAAAATTGTTAAAATAACCATTGTTAAGTGACCCCTTCCCAGAATATAATCATATTATCTTATTAGGCCAATTTTTACTTCCACATGATTTTTTTTTCCTTAAAACGAGCTTCAATAACAAAATCAACTAAAAGCAATTCTATATGAAAATGGGCCGGTTCAACACCCCATGCATGGACCTCACATTCTCATGCCTTTTCCGTGTTAAGATAAAGAAAATAAAAAAAAATAAAAGGAGACAACAAAAGAAGCTTCGTAACCCAATAATAGATAAGGTTTTGTGTTAATTGATCAACGTGAACTGTGTCACCGTGGACACAGTTCTATCTCTTCATAATCCACGATGTTTGCATATCATGATTAAAATGATCAATATATAATGTAATATTTATGTTAGCTGTCATATTTGACGTGATCGATAGAAATGACGATAACATGATGATAATTAAACAAGAAATTAATAGAACATTTTTGGTCCTCAGAGCAAAACTTTCCGTATTAGATTGGAAAAATCTTTTATTCGATCCCCCGACGTTTTCCTGCGTGCTTTAATAATTTGGAAAACTCAAGTCTCATATATTTACCAGAAAAATTAGAAAGAAAATAAGAGACGTCTGGTAATAAAATTTTGCCCATAAAGAGCGTATTTGCGGCTAATAGTTTCCTTTACGTCATAG
The DNA here is from genome assembly GCA_037127355.1 of Schoenoplectus tabernaemontani. Taxonomy (NCBI): domain Eukaryota; kingdom Viridiplantae; phylum Streptophyta; class Magnoliopsida; order Poales; family Cyperaceae; genus Schoenoplectus; species Schoenoplectus tabernaemontani. The sequence continues at coordinate 19,395,730 of CM073744.1, read as the reverse complement.
CTAATAATAATTTTTTTTTGAAGTTAGATTAGATGTCAACTGAGTTATTGATAGATCAGATCCAATATTCTTATAAAAATTCATTCCAGAAATTTCCTAGGTCAGCGGTCCAATTATATGAAGCATTTATTAGTAACTATTTGATAAAAAAAACTAGTGACAATTAATTGGAATTCAGTTTCTATATATTTAATTATTGGATGATGACAAAACCAAACAAAATTTTAATCATGCAGTTACGTTTGAAATTTATTTATTGTGATAAGCGATTTCCATTTATCTGATAAATTCATATCAATGATTTGAAGCGCTGGAATTGCGCAGTTCGGACTGAATGGATACAGTTACTTCATCAAAATTTACAATTTGACAATATTTGACCCACAAATAACCCATTTGATACTCCATTAGAGACCATTAAATTTAAATCACTAAAATTGTTATATATTTTTTTCATTTTTGATGGAATACATAATGATATGTAAGTTATATGAAACTTGATATACTATCAAACCGTAAATTTAATAACATGCTTGTGAAGTTTCTTTATGATTTTTATTAATTTATATAAAATTAATTGTTAAAATTATTAAAATAAATAAAATAGCTATCAAGTATCCTCATCCTTTTAAACGACAACATACAAAACGACAACATACAAGCAATTATACGAAAACAATATAGAGTATTGCATGAGTACATTGATGTGATACGTACCCCTTTAAAGTTAAGTTTCCAAGGAACAATTATCGAGTTGTTTCGTAGCTTTTTCAATTTATTCCACCTTTATCCCACGTTGTTCGGTAAGCACGACAAAAATGTTATTAAAGCTACATAAACTTTTCAATTTTTTTTAGCAAAGACAAAGACAACTACACTAAACTTTTAAATATCATAAAAAACCCCAGGTTTCGAAATACCGTTATTAAAGCTACATAAGTTGCACACTTATACCCTAATCATGCATGCATATTAGGTTTTTCTTCTCATTTATTTCTTCATATAATACAACTGTACGGTCTCATCTATGAACTAGCAATAACTCAATTAACACCCATAATATTTATTTCTTCATATAAAAGGAAATATGTCTCACCTGATCATCTCTAACAGCTAAATTGGATAGTACTCATTCTAATTATTGTTTTCTATGTTATGGTCTTATTGGACTTGCTTTTAGCTAGTACTTAAGCCTTTATTATTTATATGAAATGTATTTGGGCGATACCGAAATCGGTACTAAAATTTTTCACGCTTCAATTTTTGATTGTGTGATTGTGATTAACTTGAATATTAAGTTTACTCACTTAATAACTTTGTACTCTTCATTGTCTCTCTCTCACCTCCTCCATCTCAATCTCTCTCACCCACTCTCCCAATCTCTCTTATCCAGGGGCAGATGTACGTTGGATCAGAGGGCAGCTACCTCCCACTAGATTTTGTAAATTAGTGTTTTTCGGTAATACTTTCGATAATTTACCCCCCTCTGAAATTTTTTTTGCCCACCTGGATTGTCTGATTAATTTTATTTAGAAAATATTTAATATCGTACATAATGAAATAATTATGCAAAGATATCAAAATATAAAGTTTCCTAAACGAAAATTTTCTTCATCAACTTGATTATTTATTACTTTGAGTTTTAGTTTGTTGTTATTTTTAATATATAAAATATTATTATTTTAATAAATTTTTTATTAGATAAGAATATATATTAAATTATTATTTTTTATTTAGTACCCAATTAGTTAATGAATTTGAACCCGATAAGGTATTACAATCTGATAATTGCTCCATGACCAAAAGTCGTGCATCCGACCCTACTATCACCCACTCTCTCAATCTCTCTATTTCACCTCCTTCTCTCTCTCTCTCTCTCTCTCTCTTGATTTTTATCTATCACCACTCTCTCAATTTTTATCTCTCACTGCTCTCTCGATATCTCTCTCTTCGACCCTCTTTTTCTCCCCCTCTCTAAATCTCTCTCCTCCCTTTCTCGCTATCTCTCTCCTTGCTATATCTCCCTCCTGTAGCGATCAAGATTGATTAAAATTTATTGATTAATTTTCAGAGAGAACATGAATTATTAGATATATCAAGGAATTTTTATGACATGATAGTTTATAACGAAATATTAAATTTTTTATTAAATTCATAACACATCTATTACATTAAAAGTTATACAAGTTATGATAACTCTTTCCTGGAAAACATTATTTTGTTGAAGAATTTATCAAATTTGAATTCTATTTATTCCATCGCTGAAATTTAATTATATATTTTTTTTAGAAAAGTTATGATTACTGCATAAAAGTAATTGATTAATTATATTTCTAACTTTATTTGTTATTATAGTTTATATCGGAATATAATGGCATTTTTAGAAATATGCAATGGAGGAAATGCCCTCTTTACAAGTTATTATAAAAAAATATCATATTAATTAAGAAATAAAATTTGCTAAATCAGTTTACTTCATACATCATTAATTGCAGAATATATATCCTCTTTTTGCAATATAAATTTAATTTGTCATGCTAATTAAGAAATAAAAGAACATTATAGTTTTTTTTTAATTAATAAAATACAACCATTATACTTTAGTCGATGTATAAGTGAAATTAAATAATACATCATTTAAAAAAGTGAACTATAGGAAAGCATGAAAATGATAAGTTAATGGTAGAAAGTAAATAATCATCCTTAAAAATAATATAAAAAATAAAATTTCGTAGGTAGAAAGTAAATAATTATTTATTTTAATTATACCCATTGCAACGTATGAGCAAAATATTAGTTTAAGTTAATTAATTTTGTATTCAGATTATTGAGCTTGATATTCATGTTAATCTGCATAGTATTCAAGTTAATGAACTTAGTATTCAATTTAATGCATCTATGATTCAAGTAAATTCATTGAATATTCATGTTAATGAACTTGATTCAAGTTAATGATATGATTTTAGTATTAACTTATGTACATCGTATCCACTCTCTATTTATATTATGTCTTCGTCGGTTGTCATTTTATTTTTATGGAGAGCTTCTCAGCAATATAATGATTAATGAGAATTGGGGAAAGCATGCAGCGGAAAGAAAGAAGTCCACAACTAAACAAAGCATTATTATAGACATCTCCGCCTCCAATGAGAAATTTCTTCGGTGGGAAGAGATTATTAATTTGTCTTTCTCCATTATCTCTCTTTTTTCTACTTCTATTTTTCTTTACTGATATCTTCTAAATTTTATCGTTTTGTTCAATTTTTTATTTCTTTAACCGTTTTTCTATTGTTCTTTTTATTTTAAAAAGAATGTGCTTATTTGATGTTTTGTGCTTTGACATATTCAAGAAGAGTTTTACATCAATTTAAAAAAAATAAAATTAATTTAAATTTTTAGTTTTTTTTTGTGTGCTTAATAACTAATATGATCCAATAAGAACCAAACCAAATCAACAAAATCATCACAATCAGTTGCTTGAAATTTTTTTTGACTTCTTCAAATTTGTTTCTCTACATATATTAGAGACAAATTTATTTAGATTATTTTAGTAAATGATTTAGTATAAAGCTAGTTTCATATTTGTGTTGTATATTTTTTGATCAAAGAATTTATTTTTATTTTTTATGATTGTAATCGATTTTTTTCAATGAAATTAGTTGCCTGAAGCCTTAGATCGAAGTTCAAAAAAATGTGAACTGCAGAGAAAAATAATATCTCACATCAGTAGAAATCTTGTTATATATATAAATTACGCATGAATTATCATTCTGGACCTTGTTGTGACCGTGTTCGGCGTAAATTGTCTGTAAACAATTCCGTTCCAAAAATAAATACCAAGTATACCGATCTTTTGTTAAGTGCCCTCCAGTTTGCTTGGTTGCGTTGCTTCCAATGGCATCCGGCCGCCGCGCGCAACGCGTTCATGTTACAATTGTATCATCAGCGGCTTAAATTAACAACTGTATTTTATTTATAGTGACAATAGTGAAGTCCTTAAATTGGCTAATAGCGCACTATGCCCTATTGTGGCTGCTATTATCGTTATAGCCGACATAGATTGACATAGCGCAATATTGAACCATAGCGTAGTATTTGATCTTGAAAAATGTTATAACACCGCTATAACGACGCTATAGCGCGCTATTTAGAATCTTGATTTTTATGAATATGCGTGGAGATAAATAATGCAAAATTTGTATGATCGTATATGGATGAGTCAACTCTTTTCATTTTTTCAATTTCAACGTCTCTCAAACAAAATCTACACTTAACGGATAAATTCTTCAAATTTGTATTCCAATACAATTCATGAATTGCAGATTTTGACATAAATTTCATCATCATTTGACAAAGGATATTTTGACAATCTTAACAATGGCCTTTAAATAAATATGAAAAAAAAATCTTAAAAATAAAAAAAAATATATAAATATGTTCTTGTACTTATAGATTGATAGTGATTCAAATTTCATACAATTTAATGATCGTTTGATATTCCATCAAAAATAGTTAAATTAAAATTGTTGCAAATTGTATAACATTTTGATGGTCTTTGTTGGACTAACAAATGATGATGAAATTGTACAAAATTTCAATCACCATCAATCTATAAGTACAACAACATATCTATAAGATTTTTTCATATTTATTTGAAGATTTATTGTTAAAATTGTTAAAATAACCTATTGTCAAGTGATTCCTTCCCATATAAACAATAGTTAAGTCCTTAAATTTTTAGATTATTATATTCATGTTTTCTTTTCTCTTCTTATTTGTCTTGATTGAATTAGTTTTGTTTTCTCATATTTTTTTCACTCATTTACAGGAAATTACTTGGCTAATATACAACGGAACTCCAGCCGCTAAATTAAAGAAATTACGTTTTAAAATTGTTAAGTATTACATTTTCATAAAAAATGTTTACTTTTTAAAATTATTTTTCTAATATTTTATTTTATTAATGTGCTTTTCGGATCAAAATCTGCAATTCATAAATTGTATTGGAATACAACTTTGAAGTGTTTATCCGTTAAGTGTAGATTTTGTTTCAGAGACGTTAAAATTGAAAAAAATGAAAAGAGTTGACTCACAATTGATCCATATACGATCATACAAATTTTGCACTATTTATCTCCATGCATATTCATACGTTCTAAATAGCGGTGTTATAGCATTTTTTAAGATCAAATACTACACTATGGTCCAATATTGCACTATATCAATCTATGTCCGCTATAGCGGTAATAGCGGCCACAATAGTGTATAGTGCGCTATTCAACATAAATTATATTTTTTGTTCGAAATTGATTTTATACAACTTGAGTGGTTCAAACTTATATAGTTATAGTATTGTGATCATTTTAATGAAGAAATACTATAATTTACAGTTATTTTGATTAATTTGAATAGAAATATTATATAATATTTAGGGTATCAATGATATTTTGAATAGCAACTTAAAGTTTGTACTGAATAGTTATAAGTTGTAACTTCTTAATCAATTTATTATTACTAATTACTCTAAAAAAGTTTAGATTATATGAAAATGAATAGAAAATATAAAGAAAATACGATGTACCCACTATAACGTGATAGCTTTTTTCGGAATACCACCAGAATGACGCAATAATTGTTATTTAGAATCTTAATAAAAATTAATAAGAAACTGAACCATAATTATAATCTTAAGCGATTTTCGGTTCCCTGTAACGGACTTGTGTGAGGAAATTTTTTACCTGCCTATAATAACAATAAAATGTCGATCGAAGCGAGAGAATATAGATTAGTAAAATTATATATATGCAGAAAATTTTCCTCATTATAACTTACTTTACTTGACAAACCTGATCATGTCAACAACATATTCAAAGTTCAAACCGACAGATGAATAACCTATACGCAATGCTAATGTATCAATTCATTGGAGCGTACCCACTATATAAATTCATAGAAGCCAGGCCTTCAAATCATCCAATTAATACATCCATCTTCTCTAGCTAGCCATGGCCATTTCTTTGCAATCTCTAGTTTTCTTGCTAACTTGTGGTCTTTTATTCAGCATGCTTGTCCCTTCAACTGCTGATTTCCTGACCGATGAGTTTAAGAAGTGGATGAAGGATTATAAGGTGACATACAGTAGCCAAGCTGAAGAGCTGCAGCGTTTTGCTATATTCAAGGCAAATTATGTGTTTGTCAGTGCATCGAACCAAAATCCAAAGCTCAGCTTCACGCTCAGCCTTAATGAGTTTGCTGCCATGACAAATGAAGAGTTCCTGGCCAAACATACGGGATATAATCCTCTGAATGCCGGGCAGACTTCGACATCATTTAGATATGGAGATGTGACAGTACCATCATCGATAGACTGGCGCTATCTAGGTGCTGTTACAGAAGTCAAGAACCAAGGGCAATGTGGTGAGTATTGTAATGTGCTACAGTTGGTGCTACTATGGGTACATCATATTAATTCAATAATTATATTGCTTCAGGACCATAAGCAGCGCCAGGTTTTTGGTCAGTATATATGCTCAAGGTCGTTGTTGGCATAAATATAATAATTTAAATATTTTTTAAATTCTTAATTTGATCCAGTATAAGCTCGAAGATTAACGTCTGTCATGTATCTGCAGACAGTTAAAACAAATATCCTTTACGAATTATCTATTAATCTTAGAGACCCATATCTGGTTAATCTCAAAGTTCAGAAATATAGAATATACAATACAAGCGTATAACAGTAGAACGGATTTTAGTGAGTACCTTAAAATACTATTTCCTTTTAGAAGAATAAACGTTTTCTGGTTTAAAGGAAAACCAATCGCCAATATAATTCAGCAAATTAACATTCCTTCGACACCATAGAACAATTACAGGGTTTTAATTGGTCAATTTATGTGCTTAATTTGTACAGGAAGTTGCTGGGCATTTGCCACAGTTGCTACAATAGAAGGGATAACCAAGATCAAAAAGGGCTATTTACCGGTTCTGTCAGAGCAAGAATTAGTTGATTGTGTAACCGATTGTTATGGGTGTACCGGGGGTTGGCAAGAATATGCTTTTCAATGGGTGATAAATAATGGTGGCATCACCTCTGAACAAGACTATGCATACACGGCCCAAAACGGCACTTGCGACGCCACAAAGACAAAATATTATGCTGCCTCGATAACTGGCTATGAGCAAGTACCTGCTAAGAATGAAACGGCTCTGATGAATGTGGTTGCTAATCAACCAGTCACGGTGTCCATCGAGGCAAGAGGTCTCTTCTTTCAGTTCTACAGTAGCGGCATTTTTAGGGGTCCTTGTGGAATTAACCTGGATCATGCTGTGACTGTGGTTGGTTATGGTGGAGAAGGCTTCGATAAATATTGGATAGTGAAAAACTCTTGGGGGACGACATGGGGCGAGAACGGTTACATACGCATGTGGAAAGATAGTGGCTTTTCCGCAGGTGTATGTGGTATAGCTCTCGAGGCTTCGTACCCAGTAGCTTGATTGAAGGCTTCATCTACTTGTACCATCTCACATGCTATGGAATGAGTTACTGATTTATACTCTTGAAAGATATTTTGATGTTTTTTAGTATTTTGGGTTTTTTAGAATCTATGAGCTTGGTATCATAGCTTAGATTAGTCATCAGAATCAATCGCGTCTGATCTCTCGTCAGCGTGCATCGTCGCCAGCGCGCATCGTATGTTTCTCGCTCATCTTCACATCACGCACATCTCTCTGTGCCGTAGCTACTCGCTTCCAGTGCGACATCGTAGCTACTTGTTGTTTGACTTTTTGTTCTTATTTGCTCTTTCTATGTCCAGTGTAGAGACTGTTGATCTATTATTAGCATAACTTAAATTTAATTCTGCCTTAAAAAAAAAAAAAAAAGGAAAAGAAAAAACAGGAAAAAAATGTTAGGTGGGTCGGTTTTGTACATGCGTTGTTGTGCACATATTTTTGAACCTGATCGTAAAGGATGGGTTAGATGTAATTGGTCAAAGTTTAGAAAAAAAATCATAATAGTTGTGTATTTTTCTCCTCTACTCCAAAAAAAATGAAAATTTTAAAGAAACAACATGGCAATTGCGCATCAATAATACCAAAAAGTTATGTTATGATATTAAAACATGATAAAATTCTATCTATAATATGTTGGAAATAACCCTTATATACAAGGATGTTTTCTATCGTTTGAAATTACGTGATGCACAATACAAAACCATGCCTTCTGAGGAAGATTGGGAGAATGCTAAATTTATAAGTGAAAAACTAAAATTTTTTACACTGCAACAGAATTATTTTCTAGCACAAAATACACAACAGCCAACCATTATATTAAAAATATTTGTGAAATCAAGTTAGCTTTAACAAATTGGTTGATGAATCTTAACTCAACCATTGCGAGTATGGCATCAAGAATGTTGGAAAAAAATAAAAATATTGGAATAAGATACATTATGTCATGGGTGTTGTCACACTTTTATTTCCTAGATTTAAGATGAAACTCTTATTTTATTATTATGAAAAATTTTACGGTGATAATAGAGAGAGTGAAGTTGAAAAAATTATAGCTTTATGTCATCAATTATTTTAAGAGTATCAAAGAAGAGCTTCAAAACATCAAGTTGAGGAACCAATCGAAGGGGAAGGTACATGTGATGAGGATACCCTGAATGATTTTGAACAATTTACTCAAAGAAGAAAAAAAAAGGAGAATTGATATAACTATGGAGTTAGATCATTACTTACAAGAAGAATTGGTTCCAAATGGTCAAAATTTTAATGTGCTAATTGGTGGATGTCAAATGAACCTAAATTTTCAACTTTACGAAAAATTGCTCGTGACATATACGCAATACTGGTTTCTACTATTCCCTCCGAATAGGCTTTTAGTATGGGGGGGCGAGTAATAAGTCCGCAAAGAAATATACTTCATCCTCAACTTGTTGAAGCTCTAGAATACGCACAAAATTAGTTAAAGGCTGAATTTGAAGGTAAGATTATCTATCATTTTGTATTATGTTAATTTTTTATGAATGTATTTTTATTTAACTTTTACTTGTCTTTTTTTCAGATTTGGGAGAGAAAAATCCATTTAAAAAATATACCGATGATGTAGATGAAGAAGAAGATCTAAGTGAATACTCGGTGATCACTAATAAGGTAAATTTTCTTATTTTTCTAACTAAATGTTGAGATAATTATGTTATGTAAGAAAAAAAAACTCAAATTGGTTGCAAGTTGCAAAAATGAGCATGTCTACTTTCTTTTTGAAAAATATAAGTACTAATTAGCTAATAAAATGGGTCATGGTGATGTTAAAAACCATGGTTCATTTGATAAATTTAGGTGTTGTTATGAATGATGGCATACTTCTAAGCTTATTATTGGGGGTAATTTTTTCCAAAATCATCCATTTGTATCAAAATTCATTTTTAATCACTGAAAATTCAAATTAAAATCAATTTTCACTGACTTTGATACAAATTTGATCATGCTCTATAAATGCGGCAATGACAAGCATTTTCATTCTTTTTTGTGTGTAGGTTAATGCAAGAGAAACAATGGGTGAATAGTAATTGATGGTTAAATTATGTTATTGTAGTATCTTTTCTATTTAATCTGAAGTTTTAACCTAAACTATCTTTATTTGTGTTAAATTATGTTGGAATTTGGAACTATTAGCTAAAATTTGATGGAACTTTAAACTTGAAACTTGGAAGTTACTTCTGTTGTTATAGTATTTATTTTGTGCATTTTGTTCAAATTGTATGCATTTTGTTGTAGTATCTATGCTCATGGAACTTAGAACTTGAAACTGTATGCATATTGTTGTCTGGTTGTTCTAAATAATGTTTGTAATGTGTGCATAATGGGGTGGGCATGGGTGTGTATGGATGGGTTAGGTAGGTCCATGGGTATGGATAGGGCAGGGCAGGACAAGCGCCTGCTAGGATGAAATGTTCACGGATGGGTAAGATATAGAATTTCAGGTCCATTATATTCTGGTCAGACATGAGAGTATCAGAATACCTGTGGATAAAACCCATTATCATCCCTATCCACAAACATACAGGTGTAATCCGGAAACCAAACTACATTACACACGGTGTTTCCTCTGGTTACTTGATTTTTAATTATTTCTAGTTGTGAATTTGGGGGCAGAACAACTGTGGCATTAGTTATGTGAGAAGCCTTGTGAAGGAAAATTTTCATACCAGTTTGCCAAATTAGCCTTTGGCACTGTTCCTTTCTCATTATTTTAGAAACACAGAAGAGATGGAAACATCACTTCGCATGGGAAAAGAACCAGAGAGCACCTCTTAGAAAACACGGAAGTTTAAGATACTAAAGAAACAATCACATCAAGTTATGGAGACTGATACAAACCGCAGAAGAAGAAACCTAAGGAAGCACTTCAACCATAACCAGGCTATTTTCAGATGCAGCAGGAGCAAGTCATGGGATCAACCTGCCTATATTTTTATACCATCTTTCTGAAAGATCTTGGCAACACTGCACTCACAGTTGTAGGAAATGTTTCAAGAATCCTCTTCACTGAAACACACGTTTTGAAGAAAATGCATGAAAGAGACTTGAGCTTTGGACAAGACATTAGTCATTTATTAAGCATGGGTACTTCACGAAGGAACAAAAGGCATTCTGAACTAGAAATGATACCAGTTCTAAATCTAAAAATTAAGTAACTTCAAGAACCAAAATTGAACTCTATGGATGTAATTTAACAGAATTTTGGCTCATGATACTGAACTCAATGATATTAATGATGTTTTATATTGAAACCAGAATCATATCATAAGAAAAACTTAAAAAATAGGAAAACCATGAAAGATGCACTCGACTAGTGTTATTATTAAAACAGGTGAAGATAACTACAAAACAAAAGCTAAAACATCAACAAATGTGCGCAAAACTTAATAAAGCAATCTACTTCTTGTAGTCAGGAGAGGAATCATCTTGCCAAGTAGCTTGCCATTGCTGGTCATAGTACGTTGTTTCTTCTAAAATCTTCTTTAGATTCTCAATATCTTTATTGTTCCTCACAAGCAGAACACCAAGTACTGATATAAAGAGAAGGGTTTTGCAAAAGAAGTTTGAGGCCTGGTCAACGAGCCCAACCCCAGTCAAACTGTCCACAAAGTATGCCATGAAGAAGCCAATCATAGCCGCACGCCCTACATAAGGAACAGAATTAAACAATAGTACAAGCTCAGGTAATACTGGTCAAAGGTCAAATCATGCCTTGCTAATAGGAGGGTCCTAGTACTTATATTTTGAAAGTATATTGCAAAGTCTCAACTGGCCCACAAAAATTTTAGTTGGGGTATATGGGTTGGCATTCTGAAGTGCAGGAACTGTGCCTTCAAACAATAAAAGACCCCAAATAATCAATTAAGCCTCAGGTAGTCCTCTTCTGATCATGCAATTCAGTGTTAATTTAATACAATTCAGTCTTAAACGTCATTTTAAGTCTCGCAAGTAAACACTAAACAGCAAAGGAAACAGGAAAAAACAGTAGTAAAACTAGCCTCCCAGCCACACTGCTCCTAGACAGCCCTGATGACTATTTCAAGCAACTGGAGATAACAATGGTATTTGTGATCGGAGGTAAAACTGAATCAGGAACTCCTAAAACTGAATTAGGAGTTCCTAAAACCGAATCAGTAATTCCTCCTAAAACTGAACCAAAATCTCAAAATGGAAAAAAATTTAATAGTTATGAAGAGAAATATGTTAGAATTAAACCAAGATGTCCTTCTAAAACTGGATTAAGAGTTCTTAAAATTGAGCCAGGAACTCCTAAAACTGAACCAGGTACTCCTAAAACTGAACCAAAATTTAAGGAACATGTAAACGAATTTTCTAAGAAAAAGAGCAAAACATCATGACTACAGTAAGTGAGATATTCAGAGAGAGGAAACTTTGGTTCAATAGCGCAGAATGATTAGTGGAATGTTCTCACCTTTTTTTTTCCTTTTTGTTTGTACAGTATTTTTATTTCCTTGTCTTGTACAGTGAAGATCACTATTAGTGATCATTTTAATGAAATTTGATGACACTATCCTCATTTTTCCTCAAAAAAAATAGTAAAACTAGCCGTTCAACGGCTACAGATACCAAACAAGCAAGTACTGGATGGTAATACTTTATTTTGTACCACCAAAGCCTCACTGATATGTATAAAAATATGGTAGAATTATCATTGGGGTCCATAAAGTGAACCACACAGAAAATAGAATGAATGATAGAAAAATAAAACTTTACCATTTAGTCTCTCAGCTTCGGGAAGGTGAAATCTTTTAATCCATGCCCACCATGGTATAATTGAAGTGTCGAAAAAAACCTCATCATCAGTATCTGTTGCCTCAGGGTACTCCTCTAGCCACTTCCTCCTCCTGGCCTCTGATTAATAGAAAAATAAAAATCGTATTTGTCATTTGAAGTTCATATTCAACGAGTATTAGCATACATCTTCACAATTTAATTCCTTTTTAGGAATGCATTTCATATAATTTGAGCTTGTTGGGCTATTTTGTAATAGATATAACCAGGGATTCATTGAAAGGTGCCAAACCCAGATGGGTGCAAACCTGACAATTCTTTTTAAATCCACAAAGCCAAGCACATTAAAGAGATTTTACAACGTATAGCAATACCCATAACTAACAGGTCCGGCTAAATGGATTGGGTTAAAGTATACTACAGTATGGGTCAATTTTCGAAGTTCAGAAGCTTGCTAGACATGTTCTTTTATGCCATCAGTAATGAACAAAATCAACAAAACATTCGTTGCTAAATTTTAACATATACTATATTTCAGTGAGTACAGTTCAGATATTTACCATTCCCAGGTTATTAAAATGAGCTTACAGCATCTAAATTTGTCTCACTCCAGTCCAAAGCCATTCATAAAACCAAAAAAATTAACACAAACTGTTTTTTTTTTTAAAAAAAAGGAACCTGTAGCATAATTTCTAGCATGTGAAGTTATGAACTTACCAGCATCAATGACAGCATCCCAATCAGTTCTCCCATTCTTTATAAATTGATCCAAATCCCAGGTACCGTTGACCCATCTTGGGTCATTAAACCTTTTTGGTATCTCCAATTTAGCACCATTGGTTGAAACACTGCCAGGAGAGACCAAAGTATGCGTTGCCTGTCCTTCCACTTTCTTCTCTACGTGTGCATTTACCTCCAACTTCTCCTCCAATGAAGGAGAAACAGTGGTGGCCGAGGAGTTACTGTCTGACTTTATAGGGTGGAAGGAGAGAAGCGTGCCTCTTTTGTGGATGAGAAAGAAAGTGGATTTGGTTACGGGTTTGGTGCAGAGCGAAAGAGATGAGGGGATTTGAGCGAAAGTAGCCATGTGAGAGAGAGAAATCAGATGCGAATGCGGGTGTGCACCTCTCGCACTTCTCAGTTGGTCACAAGTCGCATCGCAATATCGCATGAGGACGAAATTTGGAGGTTTGTGACAATCGACAAAGAACCGAAAAAAACGTTATGGGCATTGGCCATTGGGCCTTTTGTTGTACGAATAACTTTATGTTTATAATTATAAACATAAAAAAAAAAAATTTAAATGCTTTGTACTCAATTGTCGTCCATCCAAAAAATATGTTACAACTTGACTAAAAACAATTTTAAGTTGTGAGATAAAAGAATAAACTACATTTAAAATTACTCAAATTTTAATATGTTGACTTATTTAAATAATAATAAATATATCTATAATTATATTTTGGTGTCTGAATATTGCTCTGGAGGATACCAATCAGTTTAATCAGATAAGTTACATGTACGTGAAAATAAAACCAATTTATTAATGATGATTAAGCTATTTTTTTCAGTTTAAACAGATAAATCATAAGTTACATGTGCGAATTATACCGTTTTTTGTGTGGAGTGGTAATTGCATCCTATATATGCACACTATATTAAGTATAAACAGTTTCCATAAATATATAGTCTCTAAATTAAATTTGAAAATATATATTTTTAAAAAATATGTATTCTTAATAATGTATGTAGAACTTGATGTGCAAAAATAATCTTTAATAGAGGTGGGATCCCTTGATAAGGAGTTATTTTCACAATCTTAACAATGGACTTTTTTTTTAAAAATGAAAAAACCTTTAAAAAATTATACATATATTTTTCTACTTATATATTAATAATATCTCAAATTTCATGCAATGTCATTAACATTTAGTAGTCCTTCGAATTTGAACCATTACAAATTACATAAAATCTTGATGGTCTTTAATGGACTATCAACCAATAATGAAATTATATAAAATTTAAAACATTATCAATCTATAAGTAGAAGAACATATCTATATACTATTTTTTTCAATTTTTAAGATTTTTTTCATATTTTTTTTTAAAAGTTCATTGTCAAGGTTGTCAAAATAACTTATTATTCACAGATCCGTTCCCATACGTAAAAATGGTTAAAGTTTCAAAATTTTCAAACATAACACATCATCACTTTTTCTTTATCATTGATTTGTTTAAATTTTTTTATCTACTTAAATTCAATAGTTCATATCTAGTTTTTCTTTGTTCTCATTTAAAGTAGATGAGTATAATATACTTAAGATAAAATTTAACTCTTAAAATGATCAATATTTTATATATGTTAGCGTTATTGTAATCTATAATAAATCATGTGATGATTAAAATTTAGTTTATGTATCATGATGATTATATATATGATATATCATTTGTTCTTTGAGTTATTTATTATTTATATATTGAGTTGGACTCAATTGTGAAACATAGACATTAATTAATAATAACTCTAAAACGTTCATAATATATTAATTATTTAGGAATAATAATTAACTAAAATTAATATATAAATTGAGTGATAATTGTATTTCATAAATCATACAATAAGTGTTATCGGCTCAATTACACAAATGACATGTTGAAAATGTTATTGGACTTGACGTATAATAAAATACCATAAGGATTGTGTTTATATCATTAATATTTTTTTTGTTTGCTAATTCTTAAGTATGAGATGAGTATTATTCTTATACAAACGATTTATATTTGTGAATATTATCCAATGTAGTTCGTAACTGACTACCATACAGATTTTATTTCGATGTATGTATTTTATATGAAGAAGTATGAATCAAGAATATCGATGTCCTTCTCATTTGTTGATGTGAGCGATGATATCCAAATTTGACGCACCTAAATAAAGAATATAGTGCAAGAATGATATATTATTGTCTTGCACCGTTCTAGATATTATGTGACATGAAATAAGCTAGAGACAATTATCATCGTCCATGACCAAGATATTTATAGCGTACATTAAATCTGTATTATTTAGGAGTCATAATACATATTGCTCGATGCCGCTTGTGATCTATGATAATTAAAATAATTTTAATCTCATTGTCAAATATATACATGCTCCAAAGGGTCATACTATATAAGAACAAAGTCTATAAATATTTTTCTATCTGTTGATGTGTTGGATGTATCAAATAACATGAGATAAATAATTATTGAACTTATTAAATTATTTAATAAGGTTCAAATGGAAGAGTTTTAAAAAAGTTCATATGTTATTTTTAATAGTATATTAACATGACATAATTAGATGAGAATTATACTATTTCGGAAAAGTCTGAATTTAGTCATATGTTGATATGACTAAAATAAGACATTCACTCTCCACTACTGTATTTTTCTTTTACTATTTTGAGAGGACAGGATATGAAAGTGGAGCGTGGTCCACTATTTCTACTATCTTCACTTTCTCCACTTTCTCTTAGTTAATTAAGAAAAGTCAAGTCTATTTTTGGAAATCGATAAATTTTGGATGTTCAAAATTAGTAGGAGCTCTTTTAAAATATGAGAAAATGCCCTTCCACATGTTGAGAAGGCTATATAAGGAGATCTCCCCTCATAGAAATCTAACAAGTTATTTTCCTAAGTGCAAAAGTTCTGTTAAACTATAGATTTTATGTATTTATTTATAGAACTATTCTTATTAATAATTCATTATCATTACCTGTTAAGCATTTAAAAAAATTATGTTCAAAATTTTCGTAATATGATTTTTTATTGAGTATATCTAAAATTTTAATATTTATAATTATTTATTTAAAATTATTTTGTCGATGCCAAACCTGAGTTATAACCTTGATTTCTCTAACTTTTATATATAACTTGATACATCAACGTTATTCAACATAGAAAATGAACTTGTAGATATATCAATCAATATTTAAATATTAAGTTAAGGCATACATTAAATTCAATTGACTTCAAATTTTAGCTTGATCATCCAGTTTTGAAATCATGGAAGACTTAGCTTCATCAATTACTAGAAATTTTAAAATGCTTGATGGAATCATGGGAGGCTAAATTACTTGGACTTAGTAGAAATTTGATAAAAGCGTTACTGAAATTATCATAATATTGTCGTCAATTTTTATTTTATTTTATTTTTATTATAGTAGTTAACCAAAATAACGTTGTTGATTTTTTAAATAAAAAAACTCCCATGAATTTCCGACAGTTTCCTTGACAAAATCATGCACAAGTCTCACAGGACTAAGGACTATATGTTTACATAGGCTTAATCGTCAATATTATCGGCTTATGATAAATCGGAAGTGAATGCTCCGTGGACCAATGAGTTGATCCACTAAAGCCTATTAAAGTAAGAACCCAACATTCATTTAATATAGCTTCGGAAAGGTAAATAAATTCTCGTTGATATGAGGTCTTTCCAAGAGAAGTTAACGACGCAATCAGGCCTCTGGTAAGTAATTTTAACTTCACTATCGACCATGGTCAAATAATGACAAAATGATGCCATACTAATGGCACGCGAGAATTGTTGACTTGTCACTTTCCAACCAAGTTACCACAGTGAAAGACCCCAGTGACCGAACATGCAAATGTTTATGTCCAACAATATTCTTCAAATCAACTCCGAAATTGGATTTACTTTTTACCTCTTTTCATGAGTTTATTTGGTTTTGTTCAAAATTACTATCTAGTAGGTACTGATTTTAACTTCTCTTTGCACTTCAATTGTAAGCTTTGCTCCGTTTTCTTCTTCAAGTTTGTCTTGCGATGAGAAAAAATGCAGTTTTGGAATTGAAGGAACTGATTCCAAGCATATTTCTGCTTCCAGCATTGTGCAGTAGGAATTGAACTGATTTGGAGATACATTCAACTCGAATTGCAGGCCAAACAGAAACTCAAGTTCCAGGCAGTTCATTTCAGATGCTTCTATACCACCTATTCTTGCGTAATAGGCATTGGAGTAATGCCTATATCAAAGCACAAATGTGACGAAAGTATATTAATTAATGAAATAGAAGAACCGATAGAACAGGATTTCAGTTTTCAACATCAAATACAATATTTAATAATGCATCATTATTTAATATTTTATGTTATGCATTTCAAAGGCTACTTCTTGTTGATGTTAAATGGTTTCATTGTGGGAGAGGTGAAAGAGATTGCGTATATGTTTCTTTTCTTTTCTTTTTTTGGAAGTAAGTAGGCCGAGCCTATTTAATTTTTTATTGTCCAACAAAAATATTGTATATATTTTAATTGCTCATATGTTTCATCCCAATTGAAATGAAGTTACACTGAATGTTTAGGTATGCTTACGGTAGCTAAGATAGTGTTTAATTGTAATCATAACATAACAATCGTTAGGAGGTATGAATTTGACTAAATAAACAAATAAATAAGACATTTAAAACTTAAAAGGACGGTCAAAATATGATAAATTACTGCAGTAAATAAATAAATACAAAAAATTTGCATACCTTTTTTTAATGTTGTTCATTTATAATATTTTGTACCCTCAGGTATGTAACATTGTCTAGAGAGAATTTTTTTGTTTAACTAACAAAATATTTAACAACAATATGATTGGATAAATGTTTGAAAACGGTATGACTACTTCTTTTATCATTCAGTCAATTATTTACATAATTAAAAAAATCAGCATGTTTCAGCTATCTGAATGTATGTATTCAAAATGTTTTGACATTTCTTTTATTAAACAAGGCATAGAGCTGTTAAAGATTTTAAAACCTGATATGGACAAAAAAAAAATCGCCTGAAAAAAAAAGTCGGAAAAATATATGCATGAACCTTGTAAATCATCCACTTTATAAATTGCAGTTCTGTTGTAATCCTATAACAGGACCAGCTTTGGTTTAGTTCAAGTTCCCTTCTGGAACCCACATTATTATAGGAAGAAAACAACTAGATTAAAGGCCATTTAATACATTCTCATGTTAATTAATTTTTATTTTTCTGAAGAAAAGAACCCGCCAATGTTGACGTAATGATGTTGAGCCATATTCGTAAAGCATGATGGGCATGTGACTGGTGGTTAATTTGATAATTATTTTATAATCTCAATTGATTAATAGTAATAATGTGACACCGTGGCACTACTGCTTTCATGAGGCAGGGTAAACGAATCTGCTTTCATCTTAAGCACGCAAAATTATTCCATCTTATCAGAGAATAGACAGTAAATTATTTTTAAGCTTGGTGGCCTGTGGCCAGAAATTGAATTAATCCTACATGACAAAATCTAAATTCACTTCTAATGTTAAAAAGACATGTTAAATACCAATGAATTGAAGCAATATATTGAGGAGAAATTTACTCCTCCGTATGTCAGCAAAAGAGTACAAGAAAAGGAGGAAAAAAAATACAAGAATTGGAGAAAAGGGAAGCTGTATACTCACAAGTCATCCATAAACTTGGCTGCGACCATGACACTTGTAATGAGTAGCCGGTGCATGCTAAATGAATTGAGCACTGCCTCAGGGCAATGGCACACAAATCGGTCGAGGTAAATATATGCAATTAGGAAGCAACAGGGGCTGCAGTTTGTATACCGGAAAATGCGCTCCATGTATGCACGGATTGTTATGGCGGGTTTGTTCTGCCCATGAAATGGGGAGGTCTTACTTCCAGTTAACATAGTAGAGTCATTTTTCTTGGTAGTTTTTTCAATGAGAAAGGAAAGGATGGATGCTAACTTGGAGGCAAATTTGGGAACGGAGGCATTTGCCATTGCTATTGAGCAGAGAGGGAGGGAGAGAGGGAGGGGCGTTAGGAGAAGTGTCGGTTCTCATCTGAAGGTGAGGCAAGAAATAGTTCTGTACTATTTGATAAATTAATTGTCGTGAAGTAATTAGGTGGGTACTGAGTAGGCTAAAGGATTCAGGAGTTATATCGAGTGTGCCGCTGTTCTAATAATTCATGTGGCAGTGTATCCTTTAAGAATTTCATGTCGTTGACAACTTGACATCGGGCATTTTTACGATTGGAAATCAGATGTGGTAAAGGTAGACTACTTTTACGGTGCTAATTGCAAACCAATTTGGGATTCTTCAATGCACTGACGCTCGAATTAGAGGTGGGCTGCAAATTTTCGGCTCGTAAAAGATAACAAGATTTTTCACGAATTCCCCTTTGCTGTTATAGTTCTCTTAATATAAACTAATGACATGAGATCTCAAAACCTTCCGTTGTACACAGATCCTAAAAAAATTGAAGTCGGCACACCATATCTATATGCATTGGACCTAAATCGAACAGTTAAAATCACCTATATAGTAATAATTTCAACGAATTCGTACTCTAATCGACGAAATTAAATGAAAGTAAGTGGAATTTAACATCACTCTTTTCTTTGTACTTCAGTTCCTATAACAGAAAATATTGGACTTGCATCTACTTGTTACGAGTTCCCCAGGTAGTCGCCATATCCAGCACAAGGATGATGTTTGGCTCAGGCTTGTTTCCGTAGAGATCATTTTGGCACATACGAATTTTTGTAAAAGGAATGAAACCTGACCAACAGCCAAAATGGATATCAACATCTTTGATATTTCTTTACACATTCCCATTCTTAGTAAAAAAAACCACAGTTAATTCTAAAAGGTAGACAAAACTCCGATAAGAAAATAACCACAGAAAATAAACACCAAACAACTAGTCAACGAGACTCAAAACTAGTTCTCAAGACGACATCGTATCAGTGAGATTTTCACAAAGGGCACTGAAATCCATTTCTAATAATGTCCATTACTTCCATAGAGCATTTCAGGGTAGCCAAGTATTCAGAAATGTTAGTGAATATATTTAGCATCTCTTCTTCTTCTTCTTGTCCTCCTTCTCAGATGCATTTTTTGCCTAGATAGATAAAGAAAACAGAGATTCACATCAGTATCAACCCATCTAAGAGGCCAAATCGTATGTGACCACAGTTGCCAAGAACAAAATCCTTGAACTTGATAACATTTCAGTCATTAAATTTCAGTTGTCCAATATAGTCTCTAAAGCATGTACTATTTTGCACTGCAAGATTCATGTCTGTGCTTTAGTATGGAAGTGTGTGCTTCATGTGTATTAGACTATACAGTTTGCAAATCCATAGTTAACTTCTATTATAGATCACAAATATATGCAAATGCATGCCAGGGGCAGGCAAATGGATAAATGCCTTACCATGATGATAAGGATGCGAACGAGCACGGCGACGAAATCAGTAAAGAGGGTGAGAGCATGCTTAATGTAGTCCAGGTCTCCATTGTGGGCCCTCTCAATGATATCTTGTGTGTCAAATATTATGTACCCCATGAATAGCAGCAGACCATAGTACAACTGTCCCCAATGACAAATGAATTAAGAAGTAAATATAACATTCTGTGCATTCACAAAACAGTAATGCTTATGCTTTCATGTTTCACTCGAAAGTTTCCCAGCAGCTAGCTAATTTTGGCCAAAAACAAATAGGATATTTTTTTGCAGATGGATAAAATATTCAAGGGAAATTTTCTTATGTGAGAGTGATAGACAGTTACACCCTTATCACCCCATGTTTTCCCAGTCCCCATGAATCTTGTTGTGTAACTGTCTATCAAATTAACAAATTAAACGGTGTAACTGTCTATCGCCACCAGCTACAAAGAACCAACTTTCCAGGGACCAACAGCAACGGAGACAAGGATAGAGATTGAATAACTACCTCAATTTTGAAAGCGGTGTTAGAGAAGCTCAACAGTGAGGAACCAAACTGGAACAGGAGAAGGATGGAAAATCCAGAAGAGAGGATCCCCCCAAGGTAAAGAAATTCCCTACGTTTAGCAACCATCGCAGCTGCAGAGAAACAGCCAAATGCAAGTGCGGTACCCATAAATGCAGCCACCAGAATGCTACAAAAGTTTTTAGAAAAATAAATTAAATTGTTACTGACAGAAAAAATGTTACTTTCGAATTGGGTTTCGTTTCTAGCCTACCCCAATTTATTTGGGATTAAAGGCTTTGTTGTTGTTGCTGTTGTTGACAGAAAAAAGGTCCAAAACAACCATAAATTTCACTTTTGAATGAAATAATCCATAGTTACATTATTCATCATTAAATAAAATAACCCATAGTTATTACTCATCCAAACCAACAAAATGCTTCTATTGTATCCCAAACAACAGAAGTCATTAAGCAGCTTTGTATAAATTACTAAATATTGGAATCGAAAGGACGGGAAATTATACCTTGGATCAAAATCAAGAACGGACTTGATAATAGGACCAATAGTTGTACCTTGTAAAAGTGCAACGCCCATCAATATACCAAACCTCTTCCTCTGGTCAAAGACTTCAAGTTAGAATCGAATTAATCAAATTAAAGAAGAAAACTAATGTAAGGATAAATTTAAACAGACTTTTTTCTCAGTCACAGCCTATATATAAGAATGTACCTCTTCAAAAACAGGGATAGAGAAGAGCCATCCAATGGACAAAATGCACCCAATAAACGTCAACAACCCGCCGATATTTAACATAACATGCAAATAAGCCCCCACAGCTGACGATGCTAATGCACAGCACAGTGTCAGGTACACCTGAAATAAATAGTTCACTTTGATTATATCATAATTTTGATTTGTTACAAACAAAATAATCTATGATAACTCTTAAAAGCATTGAGAAATATCAGCAGCACATTTTTAAATGAATAATTTTCATGTAAATACTCCCAAATACATATATTTTTCTCAATAATTTCTAAATTAGTAAAGACACTCTTAGCCCTAAGAAACTGAGGGATCAGCATACATCTGCAGAATACATATAAACACAATGGACATAACCTTCTGACAGTACCAAAATAAGCTTTTAATATAAGTCATGAAGCCACTCATTACTAGAGGACACAATCATTCAAATGCCTTCAGGTTCAGTTCCATGTCATTACTTTTAAATCCTCATTAACAAAATTCCAAAATATCAATCAAAGTAAGATGGCTTGATGTGATCTGTATTATCCTGAACACTTCAAAATTGTAAGGCATTTCGGCATTACTCAGATGGAAAATTAACTTGATATATTAATGTCCTCCTATTATCACTATTCTATAAAAAAAATTCAGATATCCAGGACAAAAACATCGATTAGACTATATTCAAGTATTTGTAGGGCATCAACCATCTTCAAACCCAATTATCACAGTATAAAGTACTTCACGACTTTTGAAAATTGAATTAAACTTAAGACCAAAGAAAATCGCTTTAACTCTCACATCCAATGCAAGAACTTGTATTCCACAAACACACAGAAATTGAGGTATAATATCAAAAGATCTGGAGGTACGCTGATCAATTGATACAAATTACTTCAAAATCACGATAGGGAATTGACGAAGCATAAGAAATCAAGGAAGTAAAATACCAGTTTAAGATGGCGTTGTACCATCGGAGATATGTGGTCAAAGTTCTTCATCATATCATAGTTCCAGGTGGGGCCGAATGAAAAAGCCTGAGAGTTGAACGTCGCCATAGATTCGATTTTTCTTTAGGGTTAGGTTTTCGCTTCTGTTCTGCGCGAGGAAAAACTTTCAGAAGAGGAACGAACGACCAGAGCGAAACGAAATCACAAGAAAGAGACGGGTATTCTTTATTCTCTTCCGATTGATAAACGCAACCTGGGGGAAATATTTATAAGAAATTGAATAGTCGGTATATCAGGAAATAATTTTGGTTATCTGCAATGAAGGATGTATCGGATGTTCTAAACCACAATCATTGTCTATAGATTGGGGATCAAACCGTCACCATTGAGGGTTCAGATAATCAGATTAAATTGACAAATGACAATTAGAATTCGGTTTGGACAAGATCCACTCTATGTTTATTGGGAACTTCCTAGAAGTTTCCTAGCAATTACATTACACGAGATTGATAAAGTCGTATATAAGATGACAGATAAAAGTTCCTTGTACATTTCGTACTCCAACTATTTTAATTGTTAGTTTGGTACAATCATCGATAATTCATTTTAAATTATTTTCGAATGTGCGATTTCTCCGATCTTTCTCTCTATTTCTTTTCTCGATTCTTCTCTGGGTGATTATTTTTCAATCTTGTTTTCATTTTCAATTTTGTACTTGATTTCTTGGTTGCATGGACTAGTTAACTATTTTTTAAGCTGGATTATCTAAAAAGCGAACTGGGATTTTTTTTTTACTTTGTGTTGGTATTAAGACTTTCATATTTGAAATTTAAAATTAAATGTTTTAATTAAGACATTGAACATGATTGTAGCAGATCTTGATCCAAATTTTAAGAGAGAGGGCGGTTAATTTATCCAGTAAAATATTTTATTTATTTCAGAAAATTTTAAAAAAACTTAGCACTGAATTTTAGTAATGTGTTTATTTTGATATTATATTTAATTATTTCCTTCAATTATAACAAAAGGGAATTTGTATTAAATATTACATAAAATATCTTTTATCTTTTCAAAATAAGAGAAATTAAACATTATATTTTAAAAATATGAAATATTCTTCTATAAAAATCAAGAAAAATGAAAAGTATTAAGTTTTCTATAAAAATAAGACCATTATTTTCTTTGTTTTTAGCGGTGCACCTTGCATAAGGAATCTATTGTAGCATAATTTTACAATAATGGTTTCACTCTTTAATTGACAACTTCAAGAAAATTTTATATCACAGAATATGATGTATCTCCGTCTATTATCACTCTTTAATAATTAAGATGCAATGAATAAATTATTTTCAAAAAACGACAACCAATCTTTTAATCCATACGTAAATGACTGATCCATAATTTAATTATGAAATAGAATTGTTAATTAAATATGTTTAGCACTTAAATCTTGAAACAAATAAATTTAATATATTATCATATGTATTAAATTTTCTTTGAGTTATAATAGAATTTATTTAGAAAAGAACGATGTTAAGAACATATAATGCTTAGTGGTTAACTAATATTTACATGATAACATATAATGCTTAGTTCATTTTTTTCTAATTGAAGGGAGAGGGGTGGTTTTAGGCATAGCTCATAAGAGCTTGATGTTTGAATCTAATCCGATTGGTTTTTCAAAAAATCTGGTCTAACCATTTCTAACGATAAGGACCTAGCTTTTCAAGAACCAGAGTCATTTTTAAAAAATCGACCCTTCTAACTCGGCCCTTTTTTACTTTTATCCGGCCCTTCTCATTGCTCTTTTTTTAATATTTTATATGAGAAGGGATCGGTTGACAATGGGTTATTTTGACAATCTTGACAATGGACCTCTAAATAAATACAAAAAATAGAAAAAAATAGAAAAAAAATTATAGATGTGTTATTCTATCTTTAGATTGATGTTCATTCAAATTTCATGCAATTTCATTATCGTTTGATATTCCATCAAAGATTATCAAATTTTCATACAATTTGCAACGGTTCCAATTTAATGATTTTTGATGAACTATCAAACGATAATGAAATTGCATGAAATTTGAATGACCATCAATCTAAAGGTAGAAGAACACATCTATAAACTTTTTTATTTTTTAAAAAAATATATATTTATTTAGAGATTCATTGTCAAGGTTGTCAAAATAATTCATTGTCAATGGATCCCCACTCATTTTATATTATATATTAATTACATTTAAAAAATTCAAAAAACAAAAATAAAAATAAATTTTCAAAGTAAAAAAATATAATTTAATATTATTATATAAATATAAATTAATATTAAAAATATCTAATCATCAAAAAATATATATCAAATCTTTACCCATAGTCTCTTACCCCGCCTTTATCATGTCCTTAAAGTTCAGACTTGATAAAGGTTAGATTTCTCAAGAGCCGGAGTTAACCCTTAAAAAATCAAATCATTTAAACTTCGTCATCTAAAAGCTCTTATCAAATCCGACTCTTATCCGACTCTCTCATACGCCCGCTAAGTCCGGCCCTTAGAAGTCCGACTTGACCCTTAAAAATGATGACTAATGGTGTGTGCATGAACATTGGAACACAATGAATAAATGCTTGACAAGACATTTCCCGCATTTTGAAATATTGTTAGCTCAACTGTTTTAAGTCTTAAGGTGATAGATGCAAAGACCTTTAACTTCAAATTTTTTAGGTGTGGTTCTTTTAACACGCAAATTTCCACTAGTTAACAACTTAGTGGTTAACTAATATTTACATGATAACATCAATGCTTAGTTCAATTTTTCTAATTGAGGGGGAGAGGGGGTGGCATGGGCATGAATATCTCTTTCAGTGGAACACAATGAATAATGCTTGACAAGACATCTAGTTCCCTTATTCCATAATTATTTTGAAATATTGTTAGTTCAACTGTTTAAGTCTTAAGGCGATAGATACAAAGACCTTTAGCTTCAACTATTAGTTTTAATTAATATTAATTTTGTTTTTTAGGTGTGGTTCTTTTAACAAGCAATTTTCTACACTACGAAGAGATACAAGTGGACATATAGTTAGTTATCTCGGTTGAAAATTTGTTAAAATGTGGAAAAGACAAGAGCTTTAAAAGAGCTCGTGTAAATGTTTCTCTCATAGACTTGGTGAATATGTATATCTATATTCAATTACGAGAAGGGATCTCTCGACAATGAGCTATTTTGACAATCTTTCACAATGATTTTGAATAAATATAAAAAATATATATATAAATATATTATTTACTTATATATTGATAGTAATTTAAATTTTATATATTTTCATTATCGTTTGATAACTCATCAAAGACCATCAAAATATTAATTTATAAATGTTCTAATTTAGTGGTTTTTGATGAACTATCAAATGATAATGAAATTGTGTGAAATTTGAATCATCATTAATCTATAAGTAGAAGAACATACTTATAATATTTTTTATTTTTAAGATCTTTTCATATTTATTTAAAGATCCATTGTCAAAATTGTCAAAATAGTCATTTTTCAAGCGATCCTTCCTTTCATTTTAGGTACATATAATATGTTTTTTAAATTTGAAAAGGTAGTTCTTGAGATTTTGTGATGGTACATGTTGAGTCTAGATTTGACAAACAGGAATGAGACTTGATATGATGAATGTGAAGATTTAAAAAAGTAGATATTGAGACTTAAGATAATAGATATTAAACAACTAATATAAATATTTTGATAAATATAAAGATTTGTTATTGAATTTATAATTATATTTTATAAAGATATGTTATAATTTTATTTCTTAAATTGGCTCCAATCAAATGGATGAATTGCCCAAAATAAAAACTTATTGACTGTTCAAAATAGACGTAGTTTATTACCTATATGCTTTGAAATAAACATTGATCAATTATATTTAATTTAGCACATCTTTTTTCATGAAACTTTATTATACTATTAGTTTTAATTTAAAAACTGCATGTGATTTATACTTTTTTGTCTTACAAAGTTACTATATATTAGAAGATAGATAGTAGTTTTTTTTTTCTTTTTGCTGTGATGAAATTTAATTTTTACTTTGGCTCTTTTTATTGCTCAATGTATAGTTCAAATCAAGAACACATGACTGAAAAGAGAACAAACTTAGCGCCTTACGTGTAGTCTTTTTCTTTCTTTTGTAGTCTTCTTCTTGCAATATATTTTTTCATCTTTTGTGGTGATTAATTTAGTACTTGATAAAGTGACTTGAAAAAATATATTAACGGGAAAAAAAGTTAGAGAATAAAAAAGGAGAAGGCCGCAGGGTACCGAACTCTTATTCAATTCAGGATGAAAGGGGTGCAATAATATTTGACAATCTTCATAACCAATTTGAAATAAATTCATTAAAAAATTTAAAAATAAAAAACTTTTGCAAATTTATTCTTAAATATATAAAAGTGATTATCAGTCGGGTCGGGTCAGATTGAATCAATTTATATTTTGATTTTTTTTCTATTATTTGATTAATTTTAATTAGATTATAAGTTATTTGATCTCAAATTAAGTCGAATTAAGTCAGATTCAGGTTGAATCGGTCTGTTGACTTTTCTAAAAAAATCATATTGGATTGAGTTCAAATTTGAATGATCGAATGAATTTCTTAGATTATATCGGATTCTCCCAACTCTAGTGGTTTGTATTTCGAGTTTCATATAATTTTAATCTTATATAGGTTCACGAGTAACGAGAGCTTACACAATTAGACCAGAAATTCAAAAAAAAAAAGTTACACCAGACTTCAGGAAATCTCATAAGCACTTCATTTTCTTTCTTTATGTTTGGTAGATCATCTTTCTTCTGAAATTGAACGGAAAAGCGTAAGGGTATGTTTGGCAAATTAAGGAATAGTTTTGGAAGAATGGTAATATTGGAAGAGTGATAGAATAGTATTTTTTTGGAAGAGTGGTAGAATAGTGATATTCTTGACTATTCAGAAGAGCGAAAATATCGTTTGACAGTTGTTACTCAGAATAGTTAAAATATGAATAATTATGATACTAATAATGATGATGATAATAATAATAATAATAATAATAATAGTAAAATAATAATCATAATAGTAAGATAATAATAATAATAATAATAATAATAATAATAAAATAAAAAATAATCATAATAAATAATAATATTATAATAGTAATATAATAAAAATATAAACATAACCATAATATAGTAATATAATAATAAAAATTATAATTACAATCATAATTATAATAATATAATAATAATAAGTAATCATAATTTTAATAATATAATCATAATATAATCCTAATATAATAATCATAATCATGATAATAATAATTATAGTCGTAATCATAATAATATAATCATAATCATAATCATAATCATATAATAATAAAAATATAATCATAATAATAATTATAAAGAATTATAATTATAATAATATAATAATAAATTAATCATAACTATAATCAACATGTAATAATATAATACAACATAATAAAATAATAATAAGTAATAATAATCATAATCATAATCATCATAATATAATAATATAATAAGAAATAATCTTGATCATAATAATATAATAAGAAAATAATTATATTTATATTCATAATATAATAATATAATATTAAAATTATATTTATAATAATAATAAATAATATAATTGTTTACCCTTCAAAGTTTCAAGGATGAAGCAATTTGGACAATTAAGGATAAATGTCAATGATAAATCATGAGAAGAAAAAAAATAAAGGCAGGTGATGGTGGGGGCCACCGGCCAGAAAAAAAAAAGTTGTTGTCGGATTCCGGAGCAATCCTATTTGTCCCACAAGGAAATCCTGAACGCAGAACAGGAGATATATATACCTCAGTATCCACTGTCCCCTCGGCGTGGGTGACAGCCGGGAGACTCAAGAGAGAGAAGAGATCTCTCGAGTGTCACCCATGAAATCATATTTTTCTGACAAGTGGGTCCCACCCCTCAGTGATGGATATCAATGAAGTCAAGATCAAACCCTAAATATTGATCTTCAAGCAAGCCCTATGAGCTGAACCAATACGATCCCTATACTACATGGAATAGTGTCAATGCCAAGCCAGTATTTTGATACAACCAATCATAAGAAATCTCAATATGATTTTGCTTTCAAGGCTGACCTGGTGCCAAAACTGTGAGTAACCACCTAACCATGCTTTGATTTGTGTCAATTGCTGATAAGTAGTCAGCTCTTTGACCAAATCACCCTCATGTTAAGGGATTGAAAGTCAATTTCACAACATTGATCAGGTGCCAAAACTGGGAGCAACCACCTGATCAAGTCTAGATTTGTATCAATTGCTGATAAGTAGTCAGCATTTGATCAAATCAAACCCTAATAAGCATCATTATTGGTGTTGATTGGGGAAGAGTTTCTGCAAAGAGAATATTTGGCAGAGACACTAGGCTACAACTGATAACTAATAAATAGGGATTTTATAATAGAAAAATAAAGGGATTTTTTGGCAAATGAATTTTTAATGGAAGGAGACAGGGGCAAAAGTGGAATTAAAAATTACAGGAGTGATCATCATAAATTTAGGGATTTGTGATGAAAATTTCATGATTTTTGGATAAGTGGAGCTATCAGAATAAAATCAGAGAAAATAAAACAGATTAAACAGGCAGATCAAAGGGCTGAGATTTGATCAGGGCCTCTCTGGGTACAATTTGGGGATAGTAACATTTCTGGGTGCAAACTGGGGGTTCCAAACATGCACACACACGCAGGATTAAAGAGGGAAAGAGGGTGGCACGTGGCAGCACCTTATTGGTCCACCTCAGCCATGTGGGTCCCATCACTACACTGACCTGACGTGTGGGTCCCACCAACATGCCACGTGGCAGGCCATGACAGAGTCACCTCAGCACTTACATGCCACATGGCAGTACAGCAGCAGCACACCTCAGCAGATTAAACTATACCAATTGCCACATGGATGCATACCATTGGTGCAGTTAAGCAGTGTGGGCCCCATAGGTGACACATGGCATTCATTAACAGGTGTCACCTCAACACAGATTAATACTATAACAGATGATTAATAGGGTGTTAAGACTAAGCAGGCCATTAGTCAAGTCACAATTGAATATATGGGGCCCATCTGTAAGGTTTATGAGTGTACAGCTCACACAAGTGATCATGCACCAAACCCATGCGCAAATCTAAACAGAGATTTAAATCAAAAGGAAAAGGCGATGTGTACCTGGCTCATTTGTGCCGCGCCTCTGACAGTGGGCCCCAGTGTATTGTGGACTGGCTAATTACCCATCTATATTTATAATATGATAAATAAAATATTTATGTTTCATGAACTTTTAATAGAAAAAATATAAAAAATAACTATTTATAAAAATATAGGAGCTAATTAAATATTCATTATATTGTATAATGTATTTGCTATGTCATTTGTAGATAGGTTTTACATATTTATTTTTATTATTATCATAAAAATAGTTGTATCAATAATTAAAATAAAAAAATTGTTTATGAAATTATGAAATGAGAAATATTACTATGTTAACATAGTATATTAATTTTTAAAATTATAAGGTATTATGCAAGATAAAAATATAATTTTTATTATGAATTTAACTATTGATTCAACTGTATATTCTTATACATATAAGTAGAATATATAAAATAAAAATAAAAATGATGAACAAAAAAATTTATGCATTGTGAATATTAATTAACCGATTATATTTTCTAAATAGTTATTTTATTATAAAGTTCATGAAACATAAATACTTCAACTATTATGTATAGGCATGAAAGGTTCTTTTGGTTTTACATTTAAAAATGAAGAATTATATGATTAATTAATTGTTTGGGGTGTCTTTGTCATTGGCTAGATAGTTTAGAGGATGTTTGTCACAATTAGAAGTTCGGGAAACAACTTATTAAAAGTTAAAATTTCGGGGGTATGAAGTCATTGCCCCTATAAAACAAGATTAACAATTCATCTTTCATATTTAAAATTTTTAGTAAGTACTGTAAAAACATTATTGGATTAAAAAAATGGACATGGGCACTTTTTTTTTCTAAAAGATGACTATTTTTAAGTGTATTTGATTTTCGTGGTTAGTAAGGACTCAATTATTCTAAAAGTTCCTAATCCATTACACTATTTCATATTCGATGATTAGAAGATTAATTGTTCCTTTGTTTTAATAATCTAATTTTCATAAATTTAGTTGGGGCTAATGTTATGGGGAGGTCCCAAAACTTGTGGGTCGCTAAGTTGGCCAGCAAAACAATGTAATTTTTGGTAAGTACTCTCTTTCTTCCTTGACAGTTAATTTGATACTTAATACTCAGTTTTTTAATTTGAAAATACCAAGTTACCTTGTATGTGGGAGTTCAATATTAAAAACACTTATGTTTTATGGATTTTTAATTTGTGCAAAGTTAGTAACTAATTAAAAATAAAATACATAACAACTTTTATATTTTATTTGTTTTGGTTATAATTTAATTTTATTATTAGAAACATCAGTTTTTAGTAATAATAAGTTTTATTAAATTAATATTATTAAAAATAAGAGTGAGAAACGTAAAATTTCAAATATAAAAATGGCAACACGCCACTGGCAGTGGCGCGTTCACTGCGCGTTTGAAACGCGCCACTCGTAGTGGCGCGTTTCATTATTTTTAGGAAACGCGTCACTGCCAGTGGCGCGTTTATTTCTTATATATACAAAACGCGCAAGTGAGATGGAGGCGCTGCACGGGGTTTGGACGAAACGCGCGCATCGCCGGGCGCGTTTCATAAAAATAATGAAACGCGCCACCGACGCTGGCGCGTTTCGTCCGTGCCATCGAGCAAGGCGCGCGCCATTCATATATTTGAAATTTTACGGTTCTCACTCTTATTTTTAATAATATTAATTTAATATTAATTATTAATAATAAAAACTGTAGAAACATATAGGTACATAATTAGTTACAATCGATATAAAGTATTTAAAAATGAAAATAAAAATATTATGAATAAGTAGATATCTATTAATTTGAAATAAATATTGGGAAATGATATTTTAAAGTACTATGAGGTGGTATTTATCAAGAATCAAGGTTTACATAAGTTTAAGCAATTCAAATGAAGAATCGGTATGGTGATTACTTAATATCCTATATGTTTTATACAAGAATTGACTTAAAAAGAGTTAGGAGAGAATGATCGAACAAAGTCAAATATTTGATGCAAATATGATGTAAATATACAAAGAGAATTCAGCTAAATATCAATTGCTAAAACAAGCAATTGATGTAAAATAATGCTTAAGAAATGCAATTTAGTAGAAATATTGAATGTAAAGAACACAAGATGCAAGTGTTGAAAAATAAAGAAGAAACGGGATGTTAATGGAGTTCAGTTATAAAATCTATGTCTTCGGGTCTCGTTCCACTGATGGAACGCTGCTATATTACACAAAAAAAATTTTACAATTTAGAAATTTTAACTTCTTCACAAAGACAAGTGCAAGAAGACTAAAAATCCTAAGAAAATAAGAACGACAATGAGTACTCAAATCTCAGAAAAATCAGCTTAATGCTGAAAATAAAATTGAGGCTAAGCTCAAAAATCTCAATTTAAAACACAACATAAAAGAATTATAAGAAACACTAGATATGACTAATTCAAAGTCTTAGTTTCTTTTTTTTTTTTTTTTTTTTGCAAGGAGAGTTAATGTGCTCTTTTGATAGTTTGTGTATGAGTGCTCAGATTGCTAAGTGTATTAAAAAATTGATTAGTTACAGCAATCCTAAACAGCTCGTTATATAAAACTTAAGAACAAATAGTAGTCTGAATTCTTGCGCTACAAGCCATTATAACAGTTCAATAACCGTTATAACGCTTCTTATTCTTGATCTTAATTTGATCAAGAATACCCTTATCAGATAACATTATAACTGTTTAAAATGACTTGGATGAATGTTATAACGTTTAGATATAACGTTCAATGCTTTATAAAAGCATTGCAACGTTTTGATCAAGTTTGACTATGTTAGTTTATTTTCTAATAAGGTTGCTATCATCATAGAAATGTTATAATGTTTCAGTGAAATGTTATAACGTTCCAAAATATTGAACATTTTATAAAGTGTTAAACAACGATTTGCACTGAAAATTTTAAGATTTCTACCTTCAGTAAAGTTAAAATTTAAAAATATAGAAGAATAAAACGTCATAACGGTTCAAAAACCGTTATGACGCTTTACTACGGCAAAAATTTCTTGTAATTTTTATGAAAAAACTTAAGATTTTGAATTAAATCTTACATGTATATGATTCTATATCTTTAATTGATTTCTTCCGGCCATATGCAGTATTGGTATTGATTAGTTAATGAAGTCTCCATAGTATCCTACAAATAACTCAAAAGACTTTTTAAATTCAAGTAAGTTTTACAAAATAATAAAATACAAAACAAATTGTTAAGTGTAACAATAACGTATTATAAAATTAAAGCATAAATTTTATTAAGTTTATTATTTATGAAATAAGAAATAAATTGTAACAATGAACATCTTATGTTTTACATATATTTAATTAACTGCTTATTTTTTTAAGAAGTTATTAATAATTTTACAAATAACGAGAGTTTTTTTCTTAAAACGGACCCCCCTACTAAGTGAAAACATGAATATTATGGACATTTCATACTTTATGGTGAGCAATATATAATAGATTTATTGTCAGACATGTCATACATTATATAGTTTCAGAAGAGAGAAGTAATTGTTTATTTTGAAAATATAAGCACGTAATTTTTTAGCTCCGTCCCTGATCAAGAGTACATATTCTAAATTTCTTACTACTCGAAGGTAAAATGTAAGAGTGAACAACTGATTTTCCAAAAGAATATAAACAACAGCGATTCTTCTATGAATCAAAATTGTTAGCGTTTATCAATTTTTAGAAAATAATAATTGTTAATATCAACTTAATCTTCTGCATCTTGATTTTTTTTTTTAAAAAAATTGATCATAGCAAAATTAACCTATAAACAATTGCCAAATACCGGTCTTTGCCCAACTCGCCATTTATTAAGGGAAGGGATCACTTGACAACAGTTATCTTGATAATTTTGATAATGAGTTTCAAATAAAGATTAAAAAATCTTAAAAAAAAGAATTTTTTTTATGGATATATTTTTCTACTTATAGATTGATGGTGATTCAAATTTTATATAATTTTATTATTGTTTTGATACTCCATCAAAGACCGTTAAATTATATCCATTGTAAATTATATAAAATTTTGATGGTCCTTGATGAAATATTAAATGATAATAAAATTATATAAAATTTAAATCACCATCAATATATAAGTAGAATACATATTCATAAAGTATTTTTTCTATTTTTAAAATTTTTTAGTATTTATTTAGAAATTCATTATGAAGATTATGAAAATAACCCATTATAAGTGATCCCCATCCATTTATTAATGTCAGGATCCCTACGTGTCAGAGAGGAGTAGCACGAAAAGGGCTTTCAGGGAGACGCACTTTTTGCTTCCAATTGTAGATGAAGAGATTGATAGTACACCTAAAATTCTAAATCCTCACTCTGGGATTAAAAACGGCTTATACCTAGTTCTACAAGCGAATATCCTAAACCATACATAGTTTATCCTTGGCACGGTCTCCAAATGCATCTCACACTAATTTCACATTGATCATTCCGATTTCTGAGAAGGATTATAAGGTTAAATAAGAGATTCTTTCACATTAAATCACTGAACCAAAAAGCAGGTGTAGAGTAATGATAAACATGTCAGATACGTGTACACGTACGTGTAAACACTGATAAATAGTGGCAGAGTCATATTTATGAGAGTGATGTCAATTGACATCACTGAAATTTATAAAATTTTTATATAACGTATAAAAATATGATATATTTATAATAATATTTATCATTTTAATATTAATTTGAACCCACTAAAATTTATTTTAGTTTTTTATTATTGACCTACTAATTTTTTGAACACATGAGAAATAATTTTTAATATGAATTTGTACCCACTTTAAATTTTGAATCATTATTAGTATTATAAAAATGTAAATACTTTTATTTAAATAATATTAATTGACAACGTTGATAAAAAATTCTGTCTCCGCCATTGTGGAGATAAATAAATGTTTGTATCTGAACATTTCTATACGTGATGTGTTCACGTATTACACGTGCCGTATTGTGAAATATGCATGATCAACAAATGAATAATTTTGACACGTCTAAACACACATGTCTAACACGTTGAACACGAACACACACATGTAGCACATATAAAATACTTCAACATATTAGACTTTTGAAATGATTGTGTGTTTAAAATATTGGTTTGATACTGAAATTAGAGATCAGGATCACTCTAATATAGTAATATGTATGATATTTATGAATATAACACGTTAATTTCATTTTTTATGATCAGAACAACTCTAAATTTTTTTTATTTTTATATATTTTTCTAATTATGTTTGAAATTATTGAATTTGTACGTGTTATAAGTGTTGACACGTATTAAACACGAATAAATTTAACACGACGTGTTAGACGTGTCACATGTCTTAGATATATGTATTTGAGTTTTAAAATTTTAGCACGTTAAAATACATATCTATAAATATATAAACACATACTGCTACAATATATTTCATATCCAATATATCATGTACTCCGTACTCGTACGTAATACATACGACACGCACATGATACATACTACACGCACATAATACGTACTACACGCACATGACACGCTCGACACGAAAGTTTATAAATAGTTAAATGCCCTACGCGTGCAATAAATAACTGAGGAAATGAGAAAAGTAGGCACGCGCGCAGACGCAGGGGTGTACCCGCAAAAGGTGCCAACTAATTTTAGATTTAATTACCTGTAGAAAGATCAAATTGAGCCGAACCCGATTGGACCTTTGCTCTCTAAACATTTGTTAAAAAAGGAAAATGAAAAAAAAAAAATTTGGAAGCTCGAAGGAAGAGACTCAAAACGCGGGGGTCTCTGTCTAAATCTCTGACCCCGTCTCCCCCCACCTTCCCAAATTGCTTGTTTTCTTTGTATTTACATATAAATTCGCTGAGAGTTGAAGTCTCTACTTGTTTGCATCTGTTTTCCCACTAACCAATCCATTTCAGCATAACTTCCCTGTTCTTCCCCTTCTTCCTATGAAAACCCCATAACCAGTAAATTGTCTGTAAATACCGCAATTTAATCTGAATCTGACACTAACTGATCGTAATCCGCACAATTTCTCTAAATGGGTGGGTGTTTTTCTCTCTCCGCAACTAAAGTTGGTGGTGCAACGAGTTCCGACAGCAGAATGGCGCAAGCGGAGCAGAAGCATCGGCCGCAGGGTGGGCTCAACAAAGATAAGGAACTCCGAGTTAGAGTACGAACAAAGCCTGATTTTGGGTATGAGAGGAATTTTGAGAGTAAATATTCTATGGGAAAACTGCTTGGCCATGGGCAGTTTGGGTACACTTTTTGTGCCACTGATAGGAATACTGGTGACCGGGTGGCGGTAAAGAGAATTGATAAGAGTAAGGTGAGTTTTTTATTATGATTGTTTCAAAAAAAATTATAAGTTAATTGTGCAAAGATTTTGGAGTTCATTAATTATGGGTGTTTCTTTTTGGTCAAAATTGAAATCACATAAGATATTGTTGCATGCATTTTGTTTTTCTTATAAAGCCTTGTTTCTGTTATTGTTAAATGGCACAGTTTGGAAATTTTCTTCTCTTTGTTAGTGTATTTGTTCTGATTAGTACAAACATTTTTGTTTCATGGCGATTTAGATTGTTCTGTGTAGATAAATGGGGATTAAAAAAAAAAAAAATAATTGAGGTGCTCGTACATGGTTTGGGATAATCTAATATGAAATTGTATAAATATAGCTTAAACTAGGGACAAAATGATCTTCACTTGTTAGGTTGGTTGTGGTCTTCCTTCTGGCATTTTTTTTTAAATTTTTTTTCACAATTAATTATAAATTATAATACCGGTCTCTAACCAAGCATAAGCTAATACCTGTCTATGCAGGTGCCCACACAATTGGTTTTGATTATGTTATTATTGATTTTTTGGGAGTTTGAAAAACATAGCCATATACTGATAATTAATCATCAGTCATAAGCATTCAGATGAGAAAAAAGAATAAATCATTAAAAGAAAAATATAATTCATAGTGAACCCACTTGGAGCCTACTGATACATCCTTGAATCTTTCGTAGAGAATATAACAACAAAATGTGATGGCTTTGGATGCATATATGGTGTTTTGAAGATAGGAGATATTTTTAATATTAATTCATACTTGGAATGCCATCCTTATATGCAGAAACATCAATTTCACTCTTTAATAGCCTCTTGTAGGTTATCAGATTTCAAACGAGCGGCCACAAGTAAAAAATCACCGGGAGATTTATAATAAATAATTTAGTCAATCAATCTATGGAGTTTTTTTAAAATGTCATGTTAAATTGAAACATATAAGTTTGTCTATTTATAAATATACTTTAATGATATGTGTCTTGTTACAGATGACGAAGCCTGTGGCTATAGAGGATGTAAAGAAAGAAGTTAGGATACTATACTCTCAGAGGGCATGAAAATATAGTGCATTTCTTCAATGCTTATGAGGATGATTCCTTTGTTTATATTGTCATGGAGTATGTTCTTTATATCCTTTAAACTTAATAAAACTGTTTGCTGGTTTATTGTGGTAGTTGTGCTAAAATCATACAATTTAGTTCTTTCGATATGTGTTTTATTATTTGATGGGATCTGGCTCATTAAAAAATTTATGCTGATTCCAAGTTGTCACTTTAATTAATTAAGGTTGACCATCAGCTGTATCAAAGTAGATAATTGTAGTATAGGTTCTCATTGTTTAATAATGATTGACTTGTCTAACAGTTTAATGTTGTCGGGTCGACACATAAATCGAAAATGGGATGACAGTTCATCAGAACTAACAGTTTCTCTTGTGATGTTAGCACTTGTATATTACAATGTATTAAACACTTCAATATATTACCGTATTGAAATATAAGTAGAGAGAGGACATGAGGTTCAATGCCATTACTATAAGGGTACAAATGCTTTGTATATTATTCAATTTGTATCTGCAGATTTAGATACTAATATATGATATCTGAACAACCACATGAATACAGATGCAGATATGTGTTTGAAATTATAAAGCAGATACAATTATGGATACAGATAATAATTGCGATCCATTTATTTTGAGAAGTCAGATTTTCAATTAGCAAGATATATATATTTTTGTAATTTAATACTCATTATAAGAAAACAGATGTTTTTAAACCATTATAATTAGATGCATAGTATGAATTTTAGTTTCTTTTATAACTTTTGCACTTGTCTGTAGATAGTATTGTTGAAAAACTTGCTCGATGATAAATTTGATACATTTTATAAAATTGAAGCAAGTTTTACATTCATACCCAAACTATATTCAGATCCATATCCATTTTAGCGTCTGTTTGTTACTTCTTGATTTCTATTCATATGAAAAGAAATAAAATGAATTGGTATGGTTTGACCATTATCTGATCGGTTTGCATGCCCTTCACTGGTGGAAGCACTGTTTAAAAAATGAATAAGTCACCACTGTCATCGGGCCTATTACAATTTATTTAATGTTTGACAATGAAATAAGCTAGAGAAAATCTTCTCTTTATTCTGTAATAAAGTTATTTGGTTTTATCAAATAGCTGTTTAAATGTGAGAAATAACTTTGAAGTGCCTTTTGGTTTGTATTTTGTCAGATTATGTGAAGGTGGCGCACTGCTAGACAGAATCTTGGCCAAGTAATATTTCTAAATGTTACTCTTACCTTATCTGATTAATTATTGTTGGATACTGTATCATTCGGGTGCTACGGTGGTACTGGCTATAGCAGTCAATTGAATATTATTCTAAACAGTTTATTTATTGTTTCATGTTGAGAGTTATATGTTTTGCATATATTCCCAGTTCATCATATATGCTGAATTCTTAAGTCTTTGGTCAGGATTGCAGTATGTTTGGACTAAATGTGGTTCTTATTGGACATGGAATCAAATGTACAACTAAAAATAAAAATATTGGCATTCTGTTTTAGAATTTCCAAAATTTTAATTTAGAAATCTAATGTCACATTCAGTAAAAATTTATGCTACCTGTATAGGGTGTACTCAATGTATGCGACCTTGTCCTATGGATGTATTAGAAATGATATCTTGGAATGGATGTAAAGCTGAATAAATTATTTCTGCACCAAAAACAGAAGAAATTAAAAGCTTCTGCCACCTGAAGAACAGAAGATTTAGCCTGTGAGGTTGTCAAAAAGATGTGAATCTGATATCATCACCCAGGACAGACTTTTAAATTCATTTTCACAAAATGATGCATTTTTTACCATGTATACTCCAGCTGAACATCAAATATCTCATTTACCTCTAGAATTATAGAGCACCAGAAACACAACTGAGGCAAACAAGGAATTAAAGTAGAATGTGCTTTCATGTTTTTCTGGTTTTTGTAATTTTGTGGAGCTACATACCAAATTCCTTCAATGAAATTCAAACTCAGATATGCAGAAAAAAAATATAATTCATAATGAAGGCTTGGTCAAAATAATATATATATTTTTTGAAGTAGTAGGCGAAAAGTCTACTATAAATTTTCATTAAAGCAAATTGAAGAAGAGTTGATACAAATTAAAAAGAAAAAGAAGACGGAGATAGAAAGATATAAGAAACATGAAATACAAGAATAACCCTAAACAAAAAAGTAAAATAAATTGAAATGAAAAACAAGCTCCATTTGTCCGCCGACAAGCTCCATATTTTGTATGGCATTGGTTTAAAGTAACTATTTTATCCTTGTACGGTGACTACAGTCTAACAGCCAGAGGAACCTGACATGGACTGAAGGGGCAGTACAAGAAATGAACCTCACTGTTCAAACCATAGCCGCAACACAGATTCTGAATACATTTCGTGCACGCATGCATGATACCCGATTAACTATTGAAAACCTGGTCAACATATTTGTTTGTGCCACGTTGGTGTAAAGTAACTATTTACCAGCATATAACATTGATGTTAATCCTTTACCTTAAAGCACTCAACCTGAATTTAAAAGGAGTATATTTGACAGAAACCTTATAGCACTTTTTATGATATGATAAATTATACATTTGTGTAGGAAGGAAGTTTCATGATATAGTTGGGAGTGCTTACTATGTGGCGCCAGAGGTGCTTAAGAGGAGATCAGGTCCAGAATCTGATGTGTGGAGCATAGGGGTCATAACATACATTTTACTTTGTGGCAAGCGCCCCTTTTGGGACCGAACTGAGGATGGTATCTTCAGAGAGGTACATTAACAAAATTCCATGATTGCATGCAAGCAATGAATTTTCCATTTATAATTGTAGGTGCCCATGAAATCTGTAAAATATCATTTATGGTTCATACTTCATACTGTATTTTTTTTAGAAGCATCTTACTGTACACTCTGTAGCGAGCACTCTTGTGGGGATTTCACTCGAGTTGGTCTCAAGAGAAGTTCATTAATAATTTCCATGTTATTCCTTGGAAAACCTCAAATTACCATTTTTAACCTTCAAATTAAGAAATATTTTTCATGCACATCTGTAAAGCAATGTCTCAAGAGAAGTTTGTTAATAATTTCCATGTTTACCTTTACACGACCTCATAATTACTATTTTTAGCCAGCATATTAAGAAATTTTATGCATCTCTGAAAACAGTGTCCACATTACTCTGTTTAACAGATCCCTAAAAATTATTCTTAAATTGTGATATCTTTTATTTCTTTTTGGAAGATTGATTACTTGCCTATGAATAAATTTAATGGATATAAATGAACATATAAGTTAATGATGCAAATAAGGGCAAAATAAAAGAAAAATAAAATTACAAGTTCAAAATACAAATTAAATAAAATAATTGAAAATTTAAAAGACTATCTATCTCTATCTGGCAATTATGTAGCCTTCATTTAGTAGCTGTGAGATCGACACTTTACTTTATGGGCGGCATCCTTTTTGGGACCATATCTTGTATGGTAGTCCTGCTTAATTCTTTGAATAACGAATGATCCTCTACTCATTAAAGCAAATGTGAGGAATGGAAGGTCCATTGGAATATTTAAATAACATGAATTGAGGTCTAGCATGTGATGTTCCTTCTCATTTGTGATAACTGTACGGTTGTAATCATTTAACATCAGGGTATATGAAATTTTGACACTTCGTAGATAAAATAAAATTGCTGTTCTGTTACATTTTTGCACTGTAAGAAACTAGCAATATGTGATTGATTTGCACCTATAAATCATCTTTCTTTTAAAGGTATTGAAAAACAAGCCAGATTTCAGGAGAAAGCCATGGCCAAGCATAAGTTCAGGTGCTAAAGATTTTATTAAGAAGTTGTTGGTCAAAAATCCTCGTGCTCGCCTTACAGCTGCACAAGCCTTGTGTATCTCTCTCTCTCTCTCTCTCTCTCTCTTTGTCTCTCTATAAACATATTCCCTTCCTCAGCACTGGCAACTCCGCTTTAGAAGAAAAAAATGATAAATAAACTTTTTAGTTCTGAAATAAAGTCTGTCACCCTGTACCAGTCCGTGCATTACCTTGGTCCCACCAATTACCTTTTCTGTTTGCATTTATGTTTTTTTCCCCAAATATGCACACAAAAAGAGATGAAAAATTACTGTGTAATTGCTGTAGGATTGTATGACTGGTCTATATTACATTCCTACTTTAAAATTTGAATAGCTAATAGATCATCAATTAATTGTTTTTCCAGCTCATTCATGGGTAAGAGAAGGTGGGGAAGCTACAGAAATACCAGTGGATATATCAGTGTTATTCAACATGCGTGAGTTTGTCAAGTACAGTCGCATGAAGCAGTTTGCACTGAGGGTAAAATCCTTCGATGTCTTTTTGCTTGACACATTTTTTTTTTTGGTTATGAAACTTAATAATACTATTGTGGCTAAAATGTAAGGCACTCGCAAGCACATTAAACGAAGAGGAGATATCTGATTTGAGAGACCAATTTGATACCATAGATGTTGACAAAAATGGTGTAATCAGTCTTGAGGAAATGCGGCAGGTTCACATTTTTTTTTAAAAAAAATTCATTTTATATAGTTATGCTAAAATTTGCTGAAGTTTTCCCTTTTTCATCATGATCCTCTACCATCTTATGGTTTAACTTAAGCTATTGAGTATAACATGTTGTTTCTTGTTTGAAATAGGCTTTGGCAAAAGATGTGCCGTGGAGATTACGGGGTCCTCGGGTCCTTGAGATACTAAATGCGGTACAGTATATAAAACCCCAATAATTTGATTTTTTTTTTCAACATTGTTTTTTATATCTAACTATTAATTGCTCTTTGGGGATATGAACAGATAGATAGCAATACAGATGGGATGGTAGATTTCACAGAGTTTGTGGCAGCCACATTGGATGTGCACCAAATGGCTGAATTGGATACTGACAAGTGGTACACACGCTGTCAATCTGCATTTAACAAATTTGACATTGATGGAAATGGCTTCATTACTCCTGATGAACTCCGTGTGGTATGTGCTATTTGTTTGCTTTCAACCCGAACATAGCATCTTACAAAGTTGCAAAGAGGTCCTTCATTTTTCAACTTTTTCATAAAACAGTTCATTTATTTTATGAAATTGTCTTGTTGAAAGAAAATGATCAACTCAAAGTATCTTCCACAATAATAATCTAAATCTGGGTCTTATGTATATATTCTTCATGGTTCGATTTTATCATTTCTTCAACTTATTTTCCACTTGGTTGTAGAAGTCCCTGAGTCAAAAGCATCCAAATATTTATTAAACGCATAAAGTGGAAATAATCACGCTCATCTTGGGCCAACCAATAACCTGTACCTGTTTAGTATATCAAATTTCATTCTACTACTTTTTTACTCAGCATACCGGGCTGAGGGGATCAATAGAGCCATTACTGGAGGAGGCAGATTTGGACAAGGATGGTAAAATAAGTTTGTCAGAGTTCCGGAAGCTTCTACGCACTGCTAGCATGAACATACCAAGCCCCACTGGAGTTACCAGAGACATGAGACTTCAATAACGCCAATATTGATCTCTTTTGTACCCTGGGTGTGTACCATATGGAAATAGATTTTTTTTTTGGGGTCTGTTATTGCAAGTGTGCAGTTTCAGAGATGCTAGTGTTGATTTTTTTTTTGTAGGTCAAATTTGGGTAAATCGGAAGAATTCTGACCAACATAATCTAGTAGGAAATAGATGTATATGGGATTTTGTTTTGTTTCATAGTGTTGTATACGGTGTGTATTGCTCGCGAGTGGAATTGTTATCAAATTTTCATACAATTTGCAACGGTTTCAATTTAATGATTTTTGATGAACTATCAAACGATAATGAAATTGCATGAAATTTGAATGACCATTAATCTAAAAGTAGAATAACACATCTATAAACTTTTTTATTTAAAAAAAAATTATATTTATTTACAGATTCATTGTCAAGGTTGTCTAAATAATCCATTGTCAATGGATCCCCACTCATTTTATATTATATATTAATTACACTTAAAAAATTCAAAAAACAAAAATAAAATTTCAAAGTAAAAAAATATAATTTAATATTATTATACAAATATAAATTAATATTAAAAATATCTAATCATCAAAAAATATATATCAAATCTTTACCCATCGTCTCTTACCCTGCCTTTATCATGTCCTTAAAGTTCAGACTTGATAAGGGTTAGATTTCTCAAGAGCCGGAGTTAACCCTTAAAAAATCAAATCATTTAAACTTCGTCATCTAAAAGCTTTTATCAAATCCGACGCTTATCCTGCCCTTTCATACGCCCGCTAAGTCCGGCCCTTAGAAGTCTGACTTGACCATTAAAAATGATGACTAATGGTGTGTGCATGAACATTGGAACACAATGAATAAATGCTTGACAAGACATTTCTCGCATTTTGAAATATTGTTAGCTCAACTGTTTTAAGTCTTAAGGTGATAGATGCAAAGACATTTAACTTCAAATTTTTTAGGTGTGGTTCTTTTAACACGCAAATT
This sequence comes from Schoenoplectus tabernaemontani, assembly GCA_037127355.1. Lineage (NCBI taxonomy): Eukaryota > Viridiplantae > Streptophyta > Magnoliopsida > Poales > Cyperaceae > Schoenoplectus > Schoenoplectus tabernaemontani. The sequence continues at coordinate 19,351,738 of CM073744.1, read as the reverse complement.
TCCACTAGTTAACAACTTAGTGGTTAACTAATATTTACATGATAACATCAATGCTTAGTTTATTTTTTCTAATTGAGGGGGAGAGGGGGTGGCATGGGCATGAACATCTCTTTCAGTGGAACACAATGAATAATCCTTGACAAGACATCTAGTTCCCTTATTCCATCATTATTTTGAAATATTGTTAGTTCAACTGTTTAAGTCTTAAGGCGATAGATACAAAGACCTTTAGCTTCAACTATTAGTTTTAATTAATATTAATTTTGTTTTTTAGGTGTGGTTCTTTTAACAAGCAATTTTCTACACTACGAAGAGATACAGTGGACATATAGTTAGTTATCTCAGTTGAAAATTTGTTAAAATGTGGAAAAGACAAGAGCTTTAAAAGAGCTCGTGTAAATGTTTCTCTCATAGACTTGGTGAATATGTATATCTATATTCAATTACGAGAAGGGATCTCTGACAATGAGCTATTTTGACAATCTTTCACAATGATTTTGAATAAATATAAAAAAAATATATAAATATATTATTTACTTATATATTGATAGTAATTTAAATTTTATATATTTTCATTATCGTTTGATAACTCATCAAAGACCATCAAAATATTAATTTATAAATGTTCTAATTTAGTGGTTTTTGATGAACTATCAAATGATAATGAAATTGTGTGAAATTTGAATCATCATTAATCTATAAGTAGAAGAGCATACTTATAATATTTTTTATTTTTAAGATCTTTTCATATTTATTTAAAGATCCATTGTCAAAATTGTCAAAATAGTCATTTGTCAAGCGATCCTTCCTTTCATTTTAGGTACATATAATATGTTTTTTAAATTTGAAAAGGTAGTTCTTGAGATTTTGTGATGGTACATGTTGAGTCTAGATTTGACAGATAGGAATGAGACTTGATATGATGAATGTGAAGATTTAAAAAAGTAGATATTGAGACTTAAGATAATAGATATTAAACAACTAATATAAATATTTTGATAAATATAAAGATTTGTTATTGAATTTATAATTATATTTTATAAAGATATGTTATAATTTTATTTCTTAAATTGGCTCCAATCAAATGGATGAATTGCCCAAAATAAAAACTCATTGACTGTTCAAAATAGACGGAGTTTATTACCTATATGCTTTGAAATAAACATTGATCAATTATATTTAATTTAGCACATCTTTTTTCACGAAACTTTATTATACTATTAGTTTTAATTTAAAAACTGCATGTGATTTATACTTTTTTGTCTTACAAAGTTACTATATATTAGAAGATAGATAGTAGTTTTTTTTTCTTTTTGCTGTGATGAAATTTAATTTTTACTTTGGCTCTTTTTATTGCTCAATGTATAGTTCAAATCAAGAACACATGACTGAAAAGAGAACAAACTTAGCGCCTTACGTGTAGTCTTTTTCTTTCTTTTGTAGTCTTCTTCTTGCAATATATTTTTTCATCTTTTGTGGTGATTAATTTAGTACTTGATAAAGTGACTTGAAAAAATATATTAACGGGAAAAAAAGTTAGAGAATAAAAAAGGAGAAGGCCGCAGGGTACCGAACTCTTATTTAATTCAGGATGAAAGGGGTGCAATAATATTTGACAATCTTCATAACCAATTTGAAATAAATTCATTAAAAAATTTAAAAATAAAAAACTTTTACAAATTTATTCTTAAATATATAAAAGTGATTATCAGTCGGGTCGGGTCAGATTGAATCAATTTATATTTTGATTTTTTTCTATTATTTGATTAATTTTAATTAGATTATAAGTTATTTGATCTCAAATTAAGTCGAATTAAGTCAGATTCAGGTTGAATCGGGTCTGTTGACTTTTCTAAAAAAACATATTGGATTGAGTTAAAATTTGAATGGATAGAATGAATTTGTTAGATCATATCGGATTCTCCCAACTCTAGTGGTTTGTATTTCGAGTTCATATAATTTTAATCTTATATAGGTTCACGAGTAAAGAGAGCTTACACAATTAGACCAGAAATAAAAAAAAAAAAAGTTACACCAGACTTCAGGAAATCTCATAAGCACTTCATTTTCTTTCTTTATGTTTGGTAGATCATCTTTCTTCCGAAATTGAGCGGAAAAGCGCTATTCTGTAAGGGTCTGTTCGGCTGAGACAGAAAAAGTGGCGGAAAAAGGGAATAGTGGAATTGATAACAGAGCACTTTTCTCAAGTATTCCTGACATGTTCGGCATATTTAACGGTTAGAATAGTTAAAATACATAATCAGTAAAATATAAAATAAGTAGAAAATGACCTTTATGTCCCTCTCATATTAATTTCTTATCATGAGCTGTGTCGTTGAATATTTTTGCAAGAATAAAATGCGTACATAAATTTAATGGATAAAAAAAATAGTAATAATCTAAATATTCTTAATGAACGTTAAATTTAAATTAGCAAAAATATTTTTTTATTCCGAATAAATATAAAATAATAAAACATGATACATTTGATGCTCATATAATATGAAAGATAAATATAATAAAACATCAAAATTCTAGTTCCGATTGCTTCTTCTATTTTGCATATGCTCCCATAGTTCATTTTTTATAGTTGTTCGTAGCACATCTCCAGTATATATATATCTATTGGGTCATTTTCTTCATCTGACTCTTCATCTTCGTCTTCTCGTGGTTGTTTCTCCAGTTCTTGGTCCAAAATATCATCTCCTTCATTTTGTAACTCATTTTGTCTTATAATAAAATTGTGCAAAATAAAACATGCCAAAACAACTAAACATTATTTCTTAAATTTATACGGATGCATAATCTTGAGAATTTTGAACCTATTTTTTAATACACCAAATGCCCTCTCGATAATATTTCTTAGTTGGGAATGACGATGATTGAATAAATCCTCTGCTGATCGATACCGACCAGATCTAGCAACTTGTTCAAAATCTCTTAAATGGTACACATGACCACGAAACGGAGAAAGAAATCGACCTGTGTTAGCATACCCAGCATCAGCAAGGTAATATCTCCCTGGTGGGATGCTAAAACCACCTCTCTCAAGTGCAACACGTAAAACCTTCATATCATTAGCCGATCCCTGATAGGTGCCCATTTTATATAATATTTGCACAAGGTTTAATATAATAATTCACTCCATTTATCTGAATCATACTTATTTTAGCCTGTGTTTTATCTCTAGAACTTGTTACTGCCATATTTCTTGGTTTTGGTAATTTTCAGAAATTCCTGGAGGAATCAGAGTAGAATTCGGCTCTGCCAAGACTCTCAGCGAGACCCTTGCAGCAGAGCAACTACTACGTACGCAAATTTTGCAAGGAAACAGCTGTACACGCGAAGGAAAATCTAGAGATCTCATCTATGATTTAGCAGAGATTAAATGCAGTAATTAAAGGAGATTAAAGAGAGAAAAGGAAAGAGATTTACCTCTTGGTTGGAAAGAGGAGGTGAGAGAGAGAATTAATTGCTGAAATTTAGAGAGAGAATCTAGGGGATTCCATAGGAGGCAACCCAAAGAAGGAAAATCTCTTACACTCTCTCTCTCACAGGGGAGAAAAGAAGGAAAAATACGGACCAACCAGGGGCATCTCTCTCTCCAGGAGATTGGGTTTTGGAGTTCTCACAGCAAGGAGTTCTCACCAGAGAAGAAAGGAGACATTGGAGAACTTGGACTTCAATTGGGTTTTATCATTGTTTTCTCTTAAACTCTCATTTATTCCTTGTGATGGATTCAAAACTGAACCGTTGTATTCTTAAAGACATGCTTGGCTAAACAAATTTTCTTGGGATTAGGCATGTAACAAATTACTATGTTGTTGGTTTAATTTAATTGGCATTATTACTTTTATTTGATCTTTGTTTGTCTTGTGATTTGAATTGCTAAACTACTTGTATGATATGAGTTGATTTAATTGAATAGCTTAGTCACACAAATGGTTTAAACTTAGGACTTGAATTGTTAGATCGAAAGATAATAATTTGAGACCCGATAACATAAGATAACGTAGGAATAGGCGAAGGACCGAAAGGAGAAACCCGTTCCTAATGGGGACACCTAAATTTGTTTGAATGATTTATTGAAGTACCGAAAGGAGAAAGTAAATTACTAAAATATGTTTAGGCTAATCATGAAACTTAATGGACTTAGTTTAGGAGAATGCGCCGTGAAAGCGGGTGTTTAAGTAAATTGAGTACGGTACGAAGCCACGACGGTGGATAAATACTACCATTGGATTAGAAACCCACAAAGAAAATATAAGAGTGTAACATCAATTAAATGAATACCAACAACCTCTAGTAATTTGTACGCCGAAATCCCAGGAATACCAAAAATATTCAATTTCTCGTATTTTATCATTTCAATTAATCTAATCTTAGAATTTAGTCCTTTATTTTCTGAAAATCTAAAATTAGTTGCTTAGCTAGTTAAAAGAAATAAATTTGGTATTTAAATCCCGTTCCTTGTGGATTCGACACCCGATAATATACTTAACGGTAGGTTGTGCGCTTGCAACCCGTCATTTAGTATCATTTTTAGGGTATTTATTAGCACTTGTGAAAACACATCAAGCTTTTTGGCGCCGTTGCCGGGGAGCGGTGTATTTAATATCAAAATTTATTTTGAGTCAATTAGACTAAGCATTTTTATTTTTATTTTTATCTTTATTTTTATTTTTCACCTTTTATTTTGTCTCATTGTAGGATCTTGATAGCTGGAGGAAAGAACAAGTTGGCTGGAGACAAGGTGCTACGAAGAAAGAATCAGTAATTCAAAATCTCAATCCCCTGCCAGGAGTCCCAGTGAGAGTCTTGGCAGATTCGCAGCAGAAGAATTTTCAGCCAATCCTCAGCCTCTCCTTGACGAAAATCTCGCTACTGAGATGGCTCTTAATGGAGAAGATGATCTGAATCGACCTTTGAGGGATTTCATCATCCCAAAGGCGACCAACATACGACCAAGTGTTGTTGCACCCGCCATTGCAGCGAATAACTTTGAACTGAAAGCTAATCTCATCACAATGGCGCAACAAAATCAATTTTCTGGACTACCTAGCGATGACCCTCACTTGCATCTTGCAGTTTTTCTTGAAATTTGTGATACATATAAGAGTAATGGTGTTAGTGATGACGCCCTTAGGATTAGATTGTTTCCATTTTCTCTTAGGGATAGGGCTAGAGCTTGGATGCATTCTTTACCTGCTGGTTCTATAACCACTTGGGACCAATTAACCGAAGCATTTTTGACCAAATATTTTCCACCAAGTAAAACTGCTCAATTGAGAGGTCAAATTGTGAATTTTGGACAAAAAAGAAATGAAAGTCTGTATGATGCTTGGGAAAGGTTCAAGGACCTGCTTAGGTTGTGTCCACATCATGGTCTTGCTAAACAATATATTGTGCAAATTTTTTATGATGGACTAATTAGCAATGATAAAAATTTTCTTGATGCCGCAAAGAAAGTGGTGCATTGACAAGCAAGAATGCGAATGAGGCATACAATTTGATTGAGACAATGGCGGTGAACCAACATCATTGGTCTCCTTCCGACCGCCATACAACAAGGAGCACTCCGGGTGTGCTTGAGTTAGATTCCTTGACTTTCATGAAAGCAAAACTCGAAGCAATTCAAAATCAAATCAGCCAATTGAGTTTCTCCAAGGTAAATCAAGTAACTCATTCTCCTTCTTGTGAAATTTGTGGTGCCATGGAACATACCGCACTTGAATGTCCATTGAGTGTTCCTCAAGAGAACCTAGAAAATGTGAACATGTTGAATAATTTCAATAGGCCTCAAAATAACCCATACTCGCAATCTTACAATCCGGGTTGGAGGAATCACCCAAATTTTTCATACAAGAACAATCAAGGTACAGTGTCTCAAACACAAAACCGGCCTCAACAAGGTTTTACACCAACTCAAAATGTGCCACAACAACAAAGTTTTGCTCCAAGGCAATTTGAACCTCAAACCCCACAAGAATCTAACTTGGAATTGATGATGGAGCAATTCATGAACCAACAAAAACAAGCAATGGATGAAATGAAAGAAACGATAAAACAACAATCCACACAAATAAAAATGTTAGAAAACCAAGTGGCACAACAAGCATCATCCTCTTTAAGGCAACCTAAGACTCTTCCGGCAATCCCGAACTCAATCCGAGGGAGTATTGCAATGCTGTTATCTTGCGAAGTGGTTTTGAATATGAAAATCCAACCGTCACACGAGATGGAGACTCAATTCCACCTCAGAACATTCTGCCAAGAGTCTCAGTGGAAGTCTTGACAGAGAAGGAGGCTCCAAAGGTAAGTCAACAAGAAGAAGAACCAAGGTATGATCCTCCACCTTACAAACCTCCAATCCCCTTCCCGCAAAGGTTAGCCAAGGTAAAGAAGGACAAACAATTTGGTAAGTTTGTTGAACTCTTAAGTAAGTTGCACATCAACATTCCATTTATTGAGGCACTCACTCAAATGCCCTCATATGCTAAATTTTTGAAAGAAATGTTGTCCAACAAAAATAAACTTGAGGAGTGTAAAACCGTAGCCCTAACGGTGGATTGTAGTGCACTACTTCTAAACCAACTACCACCAAAGATGAAAGATCCCGGTAGTTTTACCTTGCCATGCTCCATTGGTAATGTTAAACTCAAAAATGCTTTGTGTGATCCCGGTGCTAGTGTGAGTCTCATGCCTAAATCAATTTTTGACAAGTTAGGAATTGTAGACCTTAAGCCAACAAGAATTTCCTTGCAACTAGCCGATAGGTCCGTTAGATCTCCATTGGGTATAATTGAAGACATACCGGTCCAAGTTGGTAAATTCTTTGTACCCGGTGATTTTGTTGTAATAGAAATGAAAGAAGATAACCAAGTTCCTATCATTTTAGGAAGACCCTTTCTTGCTACCGCTGGGGCAAATCTTGACATAAAAAATGGCATACTTTCATTGGCCATAGGGGATGAAAAGATTGAGTTTAATGTTACAAAATCCATGAAATACCCCTCTAATGATGATGTTTGTTGTAGGTTGAAGCCATGGACACGCCGGGCAAAGAAAGGTTTTCAACATGCAAATCAACATGAAAGAAGATGAAGTTCTTAGTGAAGCAACAGTAATTGCGGAGAAAGAAAACAGACTCATCGTCAAGAGTCTCACCGAGAGTCTCGACAAAGGCTTCGGAGATAGTGAAGAAAAAGTCAAGGCAAGACACCTCAATCGGAATTAAAGCTCCTACCTCCCAACCTTCGCTATGAGTTCTTAGACCTCAACAAGGCATACCCAAGCTATTGTCGTGCACACCTAGATGCAACACAAACCGTGAAACTCTTGCATGAATTAAGGTTACACAAGAAAGCAATCGGGTACTCAATAGAAGATCTTAAAGGACCGAACCCCTCTCTTTGCATGCATCGTATTTTGCTTGAGGAAGACCACAAACCCTCACGAGAGCCGCAAAGGAGGTTGAATCCCAATCTTAGGGAGGTAGTGAAGAAAGAGGTGATCAAGTTACTAGAGCCGGCATTATATATCCAATCTCGGATAGTGAATGGGTTGAGAGACACGCTCATCTCTACACCGATCCTACAACCACCCGACTGGAATCTCCCGCTTGAGATCATGTGCGACGCTAGTGATTATGCCGTGGGAGCCGTCTTTGGACAAAAGAAGGATAAGAAACTATATGCCATATATTATGCGAGCAAGACCCTTGGCGTGACGTGAATAAGGGGTCAAGCTCGAGACCTTAAACAAGCGCTTCTTGGGAGGCAACCCAAGTTTTTGCATTTTTTTTTTAATTTAGTTTTTATAATTTTCCTTTATGCATTTTAATTTAGAATTTTGAATAATTATTGCTCACATAGTTCATGGTGTAGGGAATTGGTGAAGAGACTCGGAGAAATTAAGAGGATCTTAAAATCTTGAGTGAGATGGGTGGAGATGACACGAAAATTTGGCTAAGTACAAGAGATTGCAAGGGAAATACGTTCGCCAAGACCCTCAAATGAGACCTCTTGCGTAAGCTAAAAACCGAAATACTTAGAATTTTTGTCTCAACTTTCCAAACCCTTTCAAACATTTTCACATCCGAACTCCTTCCTACCGCCTCTACACAATTGACTATGTGAGCTCTCTCATTCTCTTACTCACATTCTCATATTTCTTTTCTTGCTTGGGGACAAGCAAAGTTTTAAGCTTGGGGGGTGTGAAAAGAGAATTGTATCTGCATTCATGGCATGTAGTTTGCATTGTAATGTAGTGTAATTGCATGTAGCTTGCACGTTAATTCATGTAGTGTCATAAGTTAGGATTTTTGAGAAAAAAATTATAAATTGATTGAAGTAAAAGAATTAAGGGAATTTATGGGATTTTGTTTGTTTTGAAAATTTGGGCAATATAACCTCATGGGCTAGTGTGTTGAAATCGAGAGTTAATTCTGTAGCGTCTAGTCCCTTAAATGATTTGAATTTCGGAAATTACGACCCGAACCTATTGCTTAATATTATTGTTGCATATTTAGCCTCTTTACCTGAATTATTTCATGAATAATTAAATTGGATACCCACATGTCTAACCTGCCTTGTATGTTTTGAGTCTTAAAAAAAAAAAATTCAAAAAAAAAAAAATTCTGAAAAATCCAAAAATATAATAAAACATAGTCTGAGTTTGATCGGTACTCCGCTAGCCCGCCTGTATATTATTGTTTTGAGGGCTATGAGTAGGGTGTGAAAACACGCCTTGTAATATCTGAGAAAGAATGGGTCCTGGCTCCTAAACATTGCTGAGTGACGGGCTTCTGACTCACGATAAAGCAAGGATGCTCACTCAGCTATATAAAAAAAAATTTAAGGCATACAAGGCACCTAATAGCTAAGTCGTGGTATCTATTTGAGTAGTCATGAGACAAGTCAGGTAAGAGCGTTTAAATATGCGACAATTAGAGAGGCTAGGGTTCAAGGTTCCAAGGTTTACTTATTTCTAGCTCGAGAGTCGCTCGTTTAACTTAGCTGCATTTCGACCTATGCCCTGTGAGGTGAAGAAGATTGTCCGAAAACATTCTTGAAAATAATCCCAAGTTGAACCTTGTTCCTTTTGATTTGGTAAGTTCACAAGTTTTTCCTTTTAGGTATGGTTTCAAACAAGTTGAGTAAATTAAAATCCATCCACTTGACATTTCTGAGTTTAATTTGCTTAGGGACAAGCAAAGTTTAAGCTTGGGGGATTTGATAGGTGCCCATTTTATATAATATTTGCACAAGGTTTAATATAATAATTCACTCCATTTATCTGAATCATACTTATTTTAGCCTGTGTTTTATCTCTAGAACTTGTTACTGCCATATTTCTTGGTTTTGGTAATTTTCGTAGAAATTCCCGGAGGAATCGTAGCAGATTTCGGCTCGCCAAGACTCTCGCCGAGACCTCGCGCAGAGCGCCTACTGATGCAAATTTTGCAAGGAAACAAACAGACACATGAAGGAAAATCTAGAGATCTCATCTATGATTTAGCAGAGATTAAATGCGTAATTAAAGGAGATTAAAGAGAGAAAAGGAAAGAGATTTACCTCTTGGTTGGAAAGAGGAGGTGAGAGAGAGAATTAATTGCTTTGAAATTTAGAGAGAGAATCTAGGGGATTCCATAGAGGCAACCCAAAGAAGGAAAATCTCTTACACTCTCTCTCTCACAGGGGAGAAAAGAAGGAAAAATACGGACCAACCAGGGGCATCTCTCTCTCCAGGAGATTGGGTTTTGGAGTTCTCACCCGAGAAGAAAGGAGACATTGGAGAACTTGGACTTCAATTGGGTTTTATCATTGTTTTCTCTTAAACTCTCATTTATTCCTTGTGATGGATTCAAAACTGAACCGTTGTATTCTTAAAGCCATGCTTGGCTAAACAAATTTTCTTGGGATTAGGCATGTAACAAATTACTATGTTGTTGGTTTAATTTAATTGGCATTATTACTTTTATTTGATCTTTGTTTGTCTTGTGATTTGAATTGTTAAACTACTTGTATGATATGAGTTGATTTAATTGAATAGCTTAGTCACACAAATGGTTTAAACTTAGGACTTGAATTGTTAGATCGAAAGATAATAATTTGAGACCCGATAACATAAGATAACGTAGGAATAGGCGAAGGACCGAAAGGAGAAACCCGTTCCTAATGGGGACACCTAAATTTGTTTGAATGATTTATTGAAGTACCGAAAGGAGAAAGTAAATTACTAAAATATGTTTAGGCTAATCATGAAACTTAATGGACTTAGTTAGGAGAATGCGCCGTGAAAGGGTGTTTAAGTAAATTGAGTACGGTACGAAGCCACGACGGTGGATAAATACTACCATTGGATTAGAAACCCACAAAGAAAATATAAGAGTGTAACATCAATTAAATGAATACCAACAACCTCTAGTAATTTGTACGCCGAAATCCCAGGAATACCAAAAATATTCAATTTCTCGTATTTTATCATTTCAATTAATCTAATCTTAGAATTTAGTCCTTTATTTTCTGAAAATCTAAAATTAGTTGCTTAGCTAGTTAAAAGAAATAAATTTGGTATTTAAATCCCGTTCCTTGTGGATTCGACACCCGATAATATACTTAACGGTAGGTTGTGCGCTTGCAACCCGTCATTTAGTATCATTTTTAGGGTATTTATTAGCACTTGTGAAAACACATCAATCCCTCACATCCCACTGAAGCAAAAACAAACTTCATATCAACATCAACTGCAGCCATTACATTCTGTGATACAAAACCTTTTCTATTGATATGTACCACTCGCTTTCGTTTCTTTACAATGGCGGGAACGTGTGTACCATCAATGGCACCTAAAGCATCCTGTATGAAATTTTTTCAAAATTATGTCCCAAATAAAATTATAACAATCTATAGATAGAGATAGAGAGAAAGATGTTACCTTAAAAGGGAAAAAACTAGTGTCGGCAGCAGCACATGCATGTCGTGGGGCATCCATGGAAGGTAGCTTAATGTAATCTGCTCGCATTTCATTTATGCTCCATAGAACATCATTAAATGTTTTATGCACGGTATCAATTGAACGTCTAAAATTCGTTCCTATGGTTCTCATATTTGAAGCATGACCAATTATGTGTAAAAACATACCAACTTGTTCTTCAATTTTGACTTCTTCGGTTTTCACAATTCTCTTTGCCACAACTTCTTGACATAGTGCTAGAAATTTATTTTTATTCATCCGAAAATGATTATATGGCTTTGATGGATTATCATTTAATATACTAATAACATATTCATAACCTGAGTAAAGATTACTATAAGTTTGATCAGTTTCTTCATTTGTGAGTGTTGTGATGGATGAGTTGATTTCTTCAAGCACGTAGTTCTCAAAAAACCATGATTCATCATCATCATTGAATAACTCCATCAATTGTTCAGTTGTCAGTTCATCCATATTGCCTACACAAAAATAAAGAATATAATAATTTAAATACATGACGAAAAATTATTTAAAATGAAAACCAAAAAATAATTAAAAATAATAATTTAAAGAGAACTCATTTCTCTGAGTTACTAATTGATAAAAAAGTATAATTAATTAAAGGATAAAAAAATAATAAAAAAATAAATAAATTGAGAAAATGCAAATCACATCCAGGATCTCACTATGGATGAATTGCTTATGGCATGAATAAAGGGCTATATTATATCATATTAAATTGAACCAAAAATAAGGAATTGAGAAATATATAATCAATAGATATAACAATAGTTTTGTAACTAACAGTAATTTTGTAACTCACAACTTACATAATGCCATCTAATACCACAACCCAAAATGATGTCCGGTGATTGTTACTTTCAAAAATCAGGTTTGATACCTACATAACTATTTTAATTACAAAATGTGCCTAAAATGATAATTCTTCATGGCCATGTATAGTAGAAATCTGAGGTAGGTGGATGTCGGTTAGAGCTTGGCGTGCAAGGGGAAGGAGTGGCTTGATCATCATCAATCACATTGATAGGAGCATTCATGTTTCTCAGATTGACAACAGGTGAAGTATTCACAGAAGATGGAGATTGAGTTTTTCTAGTTGACGTTTATTTTGAACATTTCTATAATTAAATTGGCTTCCAATGTAGTTCCACTCTTCTGCAGTAGGGTTAAGATTACCTTCACTTTTGTTATTCCTTACTTTTAATCTTTCACCTACTAGAATTATAAGTAGACTTGTCTCTTGTCGAGTCCAGTCTTTATCTCGTGGTGCTCGACACTTCTCAATGATTTTCTCAGATATATTGTTTGCACCATTGCCACCCCCCTTTTTTCTACCCTTGCCACCCACCCTTGTACTTGACGAACTTGGATTTGAATCCATAAAACTTACCCTTCGAAAGGACCAAAACAATTTTAATGACAACAAAAAAGATAAATTATGGAATTTGCAAAAATATAGAAGCATATGTTGACACACAAATAATCATATATACCTAGTATTTACTCCAAGGTAAATAACTTTAGAAATATAAATTAGCTCTAATCAACTAAGACGACGGCACTTCAAATATAACTTATTATTAATAATATTATTTTATGAAGTAGGCCTTTGCCCACTTAGATAACCTTATTTAAAAACCAAAAGGTGCTATTTACATGAGCGTATTTATGAGTTATTTACAGGGGACAAGATGAAGTGAAAATGAGATGCAAGATAACTAAAAATACTCGCAAATTGTTATAAAAATGAAACTAAAAATTACTTATTTTTTTGACTTGGTCTCGTCTAGAGAAGTAGTAGCATGTATACTGCAAATTAATTGAACTAATTGCCTAATCGTATAAGAGGATCATAGAAGCAATTACTAAGCATGTACATTAGTGAATCATACAGGAAATGACAATGAAAAAAATCAACCAATGAATCACCCAGTTCATCGCATGGAAGATTTATTTAACACTTATTTCTCATAATAGCTATCTAGTTCATTGCCCTCAGAAATAAATATCCCAAATCTTCTAATCATACATAAAAGTTGTTAAAAACGAAGAAGAAAAAAAGAAAGAGGGAGATGCTCACCTACTTATGAAGATCTGACTATTACTTCATGGATCTCATTTGAAAGAAAAAAATGAATTCAGTTTGGTTATGACCTTTGATTCACTAGTTTGCAATGGAACAACTTAGATCATACTGAAAAAAGGTAGAAGAAAAAGAGTTTTTCTCCTTTGGAACCGTGAAAGGTGAACAAGTGGGAAGAATAGAAAATGAAAAAATGTGATGCCACATCAGCTAAAATGAAGAGGTTGAGGATAAAAAAGTCTCTTGTAATTCTCAATTCCGACCCAAAAAGTCTATTCCACACTCCCCTAGAATTGAAAAAGCAAGAAAAGTCCTCTATTATGTTTCATCTATTTCGGTCTGTTCTTATCATGTTCGGTAAGAATAGAATATGTTTTCCTGTCAATTCCACTATTCTGAGGCAGCCGAACAGGCCCTAAGGGAGTGTTTGGCACTCAATGGAATAGCAAAAAGTTAAAATAGAATAGCTATTCTGACGAATTAATTTCCCAAATGAATTTTAGATTAAGTAAAAGAGTGCGGAATAGTGCTAATCCGGTATACCACCTTAAAGGTGGAATACCGAATTAGCTCTCGTCGGAATATCGATTATTGTTTGATTATATTATATTATATTATATATTATGATTAAGATTTAAAATTATTATATTATTATATTATATTTATGATTATAATTTATTATTATATTAATATTATAATAATTATTTATTATTATATTATTATTATTATTAAATTATTATTATTATCATAATTGTTATTATATTATCGTTATCATTAGTATTATTATATTATTTATTATTATATTATTATATTATGATGATTATGATTATGATTATTATTACTTATTATTATTTTATTATGTTGTATTATATTATTATATGTTGATTATAGTGATGATTAATTTATTATTATAATTATAATTATTTTAATTATTTTTATTTTTATGATTATATTTTTATTATTATATTATTATGATTATGATTATGGTTATATTATTATGATTATGACTATAATTATTATTATCATGATTATGATTATGATTATTATATTATGATTATATTATTAAAATTATGATTACTTATTATTATTATATTATTATAATTATGATTACTTATTATTATTATATGATTGTAATTATAATTTTTTATTATTATATTACTATATTAGATTATGTTTATATTTTTATTATATTACTATTATAATAATATTATTTATTATGATTATTTTTATTACTTTATTATTATTTTATTATGTTGTATTATATTATTATATGTTGATTATACTTATGATTAATTTATTATTATATTATTATAATTAAAATTATTTTTAATTATTTTTATGATTATGATTATATTTTTATTATTATATTATTATGATTATGATTATGGTTATATTATTATGATTATGACTATAACTATTATTATCATGATTATGATTATGATTATTATATTATGATTATATTATTAAAATTATGATTACTTATTATTATTATTATATTATTATAATTATGATTATGATTATAATTTATTATTATTATATTACTATATTATGATTATGTTTATATATTTTATTATATTTATATTATAATATTATTATTTATATATGATTATTTTTTTTAGGATTATGATTATATTTTTATTATTTTACTATTATTATTATTATCATCATCATTATTAGTATCATAATTATTTATATTTTAACTATTCTAAGTAACAATTGTCTATAAACGATGATTATTTTTCGCTATTATAATCTTTATTTATTAATAGTCAAAAATACCACTCTTTTACTACTCTTCTAAAAAAAATACTATTTTATCACACTTCCAAAATTACCAATCTTCCAAAATATTCGTTAATGTTTCAAACGAACCCAAGCATATATCTTCCGACTAATTCCAAAATTTTGAGTTGGCGTTTGGTAGTACCTTTTAGAAAGAAAGAAGAAGTGAACCATCATGAAAATAAATGTTTTTATAATACTGAAAGAATCTCAATGACTAAAATGTCCTTTATGTATAAATGAAGCTGACTATAGAAAAGCGGGCGTTTGGTTTTTTTTTTCTTTGGTTGATTTCAGGGAATGTCATTCTAAGGATTATATTTCTGATAATGTGATATTATTTTGTTTGATTTTGGTTGGTTATTTCTTTAAAATTAAAATTATATATTGTTTGGAATCTATTAAAAATTAAAACGAAAAAATGGGGATTGTTATCTTTACCAAACGAAAAAATATATAATAAAATAAGAAAACACCTTATCATTTTTATGTTCCAATTAATAATCTTGCTACGAAGTTTAATGCTTAGGAGCAATGCGTGTACTTAAATAGTACACCTTAACATAGAGATCTTGTAATCTAGGAGTAATTTTAAACAAACAAAGAGCAGCACCACAATCACCTTCATTTGAAAGGTTGATTTCAATAAACATTTGAATCAAGTGATTGAGTTGTATAGGAATCAACCTTTCAGTCCTTTGATAATACACAAGTTCTTACTGCTCTTCAGTTTACACAGGATGGGCCCCACGCACCAAGATATACTCTTTAGGGGATGAATCCCACAAGTTCTTACTGCTCTTCAGTACATGTGCACCAAGATATACTCTTTACTGGACTGCAGAAGATCACTGAGAAAATCTCGACCTGAACTGGAATCAATAAGTTGCTTCTTAACCTACTAATCTCTCATTTTGTAACAGGTAATTAATTTACCTTGTAACTCTGCCGAAGGAATTTTGGAAATTAGCCAAAACAATGGTTAAGAGCTTGAAAGACATTAAAATCATAATATAATCCGACTAAATTCAAGTATTTAAATAAACTGGTATTTGTGCTAGTATAGACTTGATAAAATTAAATGTGTATTATAATAATGAGACTAGCATACAATCTGTACTTCAGTTGAAATATAAAATAGTTCGAAATATATTTTCTTTTCCATATTGAAGATATCGATTTAAGCTTCTTAATAAATTCTATATATAAAAAACTTACAAAATACTGACTTTTACGATTTTAACTATATTTCAGATTTTTAAAAAGATAAAACATTTCTATATACAAATAGTTCTATTTTCTTTTTATTTTTGTCTGTCTTTCAAAAATCTTAAAAAAAAAGTATATTTTGATATTCTATAAAATTACAGTATTGCACTATTGATATTTCGCATATGACAAAATATATTTTAAGCCACTTCCATCAAAATACAAACATTTGTACGCTACTTCATGTCTTATAACACCATAATAATTATTTTTGCAATTTATAAATAGAGCTGGCCTCTAATATTGAGTTAAAAATTTCCAGCAAACCCCTCGATTCAAAATTTTTTGAAAAACAGCGACTCGTTATTCGTTATTTCATGCATCCATAATTTTGCCGTTAAGTTTCGAAATTTATTAGATGAGACGATGATCTCACTTCTACAATTTGTGGATTTCACACGCAACTTCAGATTTCCTTCTCCCCTTTAGAAAGCTCAGAGACAATACCATAATTAAAGCGCAGTCAGAAAATCCTCCAACAAATTCGATTTCTACGTTTAAACTACAAATTTTGCTCAGAAAAAGAACTTCAGAGACCTATTTCACCTCAGAAAATTGATTTGGCGGCTGCTTTTAGAAATTCCCTTTGGAAAATTTTAATTCATTCACACTTTCACAGTGAAAAGGTTTCACGGAAATGACGGAATTCTCAAAAGGGGAAAAAAATAATAGTCTTCCACAATAGAATTTTTATACTAAGATGCTTTTTTTAAGGTTCTAGTACTGAATAGTAACAAAGAGATTATATCAGAGGGCCCTTCTAATATCAAAAAATGACTAAATACAACCAAACAAAGGAAATTAGGAGCATCAAAATGCATGGCCTATTAATCTCTACAACATAACATGAAATCTAACTGTATAGCTTCTGATGAATAATTTGTGACAATAAAAAGGGGTTATATATTATTTTTTTTAGAGAGGAGCACTAGCCATTCCTAATATTATCCTCCCTACAACATGTTCTCCACTCTAAAAGCAGCTGCTGATGTCACAGTAACTTTTGGTGCACTCGAGTTGCGGGCATGTTCACTTACATATGATTCATCAGCATCTCCGGAGGTAATTGTGAAGGGAACAGTTAGCGCAGCTGACACCGGTGTAGCTTCTACTACAACAGGTCTGGGTTTCTTCGTCTGCTGTTCTATATGATAGCCTGGCATCCAACTTCCTACTACAACCTGTTATAAATGATATTTTAGTCTTAAAAGCTAAATAATTTTACAGCATTATTGTATGCCCATGAAATGTCAGGAATTTCTGGCTGCTTAATGTCATCACAATAAGCAAATTATTTTCCTGGATTTATCAGTTTGTTGTCAAATGTTTTAAAATTTAGTGCTGGCTACTAAAAATTAGGAAAAAGTCATCAATTAAAGAGCTAATAGCTCCAGTATATTTTGCAAGATGACACAACTCCCTGTAGATTGCAAAAGAACATTCCTACTCTGTGAAAGATGTTAAACTTCCAAATTTAGTTGAAGGGTAGGGATACAGTGCCCCCCTAATTCACCCACTTCCACTGACACATGAGCCCCACAATTTTAGCTTTTGAGGGGGGGGGGGGCATTTGTCAAAAGTGGTTGGTGCACTTGGTGGTATCATGTTGGAGGCATTTTTTATTTTTTTCCTCATTTGAAATCCCATTATCAAAATTGTGATTGTAAAAATATTCATTGTCAAATGATCCCTCCCCTTGCACAAAGTTAATGATTCTACTATATCATTACCAACTTCGCATTATTAAAGCAAAAAGGTGAAACACACTCAAAATAACAAAATCACATAATAATACCTTTTAGTGAAATTCTGACACATTGGAAGTTTTTAAAGTAAATCAAACAATAAGAACCAAAATTTCAAAATAAGCATGATTTTGCATTGACAACAACAACAACAAAGCCTTTAATCCCAAATAAATTGGGGTAGGCTAGAAATGACACCCAATCGGAAAGCATGATTTTGCATTGAATATTCAAAAATCAGGGAGGTGCTATAAGCACGCATATGAGTTACACTATTTATGACAGGTTCTCTGTCAATGAATGTGGATCACATCTGGTTCGCAAACAATGTATGCGAACTTCATAGTTTTGAAAATATGTGATTCTGAATTTGAATTACATTCTTCTTAGCTTTTATTTTTTGTATTATCATATTAAAAAGTTGCAAATTCCATGTGGATGGTCATTTCTACTCTGTGAAAGACTTTCATAAAGATCACATTTTGAACCTTTGGAAGGTTCAAAGTAAGTTAAACAATGCGGGCCCAATTTGCCAAATAATATAAATGATTTTTGCATAGAATGTTGAAACACTGGGAACATATTATAACCAAGCACATTTGAAAGGAAGTGAAAACATTATATCTGGGGGATATTAATTACCTGAACTGGACTTCCAGCGACTAGAAGCCCAGCAACACCCCCACCTACCACACGGCCATCAGGACTTGCCAAGGACACACTCATACCACCTGACCTACTCCTTGTACCACAATTTTCTGTTGGCATAAATGAACCTGACAAGGAGAGAAGCTCAAAACGCCCCTGTAGATCAAATCCAGTTATTATATGTGGTGATGGGGCAAAACATAGAAACCAACGATTTAACATACTACAAATACTGAAGAATGAGAGGTACCAGCAAACATCACTTGCATAATAAGTTTAGCGAGAAATCATGATAAAAAAAAGTTCCTGACGTTGTAATTACCAGTACGGTAGAGTTAGTTAGTTATATATCAATACCAAGCACAATTTGATGCAATGGTCAGTAGAAGTGAGAAATTAAATAATTGTAATTAGTGAAACATGATACCTTTATGACATCACAGTACCAATACCAATAATCCAACCGGAGATCCTTTCTGTCTTTCAAGTTTTCAGCAAAGGCGAGGACTATATTTAAGCAAAAAAAAAAGGTAGGTGGATCCACTTATTGAAAAAAAAAATTTGGTACAAACCTCGTATGTTAGTGTACCACCAAGTGAATCGGGCTGACGAAGTGTGACATTCGAAATTACACCATTGGCAGATAGGACGCAGATAGCCTTATGTCCTTGTTGCGAAAATGATATTATCTTCATTGTCACATCCTATATTTTAAAAAAATGCAAAGAAATAATTTACATGAGAAAAATAAATGAACGACAAGCACTTCAAACTTGATTATGTATATTAATCTGAACATGATGCTTCCTAATAGTTAGGATAGGACAAGATCTCTTAAATACAAGAAAGGTATCTACTGGGTAATTCTTCAAGCAGCTACGCACTGACCCAGTTAACAACTGCCTAGATAGTAATTTCATTCTGTTGTTGTTTTTTGTAGATACTTCTATGTTTCAATCAGTTAATCAAGCAATTCCAGCACATATCAAACAGAAATTATGAGAAAATAATAAGAAAGCAAACATGAAACATGGGGGGTTTAACATAACAGTGAATTAACAGTAGACACCTACCTCACCAGGAGCAACGCTAATGACATGTGGTGTAAAATTTGCACCAGCAGCACACGACACCATTTCACCAATACCTATCATAAGCAATAACATGGACCAATGAAAAATTTGCGAGAAAGTGCTAGAGATAAACTGAAAAAAGGAACAAGGCTCATTTTTTGGCAAAAAAAACATAACATATGAGGGTTTATTTGTATTAGGGACACAATGGTCAGCATTTTAAAACAAAAACTCACAAACCGCATTAGAAAAGGGTGTTCTTTGCAAATATTGACAGAAGCAAGGTGAGATTTGCAAAATAACCGTCAAGACAAAGGCCGACTGTTAAATATTTAGGACGGTACCAGGCGTGTTGTTAACGGGCGCAGCGGATCCAAACCCGAACTGTTGTTGGGAGGCAGGTTTGCTGACGAACCCAACAACGGGTCGGGCGCCCGACCCGGCCCGTCTCATCGCAGCCCCAACGGCAGCTGCAGGAGTGTAAGGCTCCGCCGCCTCAGCTGCCGAGATGGGTGTGGCCCGCAGTGGTGGTGGCTGACGTGGCCTCCCGTCGGGTCCGTACTTTCTCGGCCTTCCTCTCTTTTTCTTCTTCACCAACAAAGGGAGTGAAGACGAGAAAGGAGAGGGGGTGGTGGTAGCCGGCCCCGCTGCTATGGAGTTTGTAGTAGTAGTGATTGTAATGGTAGTGGTGGGGCCCACTGGCGAGTCGGACGAATGGTTGCTGGCCGGAGCGGGACCCTCAGAGGACACGTCAGCATGGTCGTTTGCGGTTGGGTTTGGAGGTGTGGTGGTGGTGGTGGTTGTAGTGGGCTCTGCGGTGGTGCTGTTTGTATCAGCCATGAAAGAGAATAACAGAGACACGTGCACACGAGGAAAAGGAGGGGGAGAGAGGTAAGCTGGGAGCCTGCAGTGTAGACTGTAGTGGGGGAGATCAAAATTGACAGAGTCACAGAAATGAAGAAAATGGTAGCACTTGAGAGGATGGAGGGAGGCAGAGGGAAACAGAGAGAGAGAGAGAAAATTATAACGTTTTTTTTTTCCTAATTTTCGCTGGTGGAAGATAAATGAGTAAAGAAATGGGAATGAGAAATTATTGAAGGTTCATCCAATATTTTAGTAGAAACAATGAACCGTAGACGATAGGGCACTAAATATTTATTTAGTAAAGTTGAGAAATTAATAATATTTAGTTCGTATTTCTTTCTTCATTGATTTGTTATATATTTTTTAAAGGGGGAGGGAATATAGAAGGAAGTGGGGGTAATTGATGGATTGGGTTGCCTTTTATCATAAATTATTTGTTCATTAATTAATTTGTTTTCATTAATTGTCTGAGGTGGGTGGTAAATGACTAAGCAAATTGGTAAGTAGACAGAGCTATTAATATTTTAAAGGAGAACATTAAAATAATACGGATGAAAGGATTCTAATTAATAGAAAAATAAGAACGGTGCTAATTGCGGTTGGTAGAGAGCATTAATTTATTAATTGCTTTTAATGACGAAACTATAACATTTTCAAAATATTAATATTAAACTGAGCCATTTTTCCAAACCATTGACTAGTCCACTATCTTAAATTGAATGAAATATTTCACGGGCATTTGTTGATTATTTAATTGCGAGCAGATCTATACAATAAAGGATTGGGATCCCTCGACAATCTTGACAATGGTTTATCTTAACAATTTTGACAATAAAATTTAAATAAATATGAAAGAAATTTTAAAAATAAGAAAAACCTCATAGATACGTTATTCTACTTATTGATTAACAATTTTGACAATAAATTTTTAAATAAATACGAAAAAAAAAAAATAAAAAATTGATATTCCACAAAGTCTACTTATTGATTGATAGTGATTTAAATTTTATGTAATTTCATTATCATTTGATATTTCACAAAGTCTATTAAAATTTTATACAATTTATAATGGTTTCAATTTAATTGTCTTTGATAGAGTATCAAATGATAATTAAATTATATAAAATTTGAATGACCATCAATTTATAGATAGAAGAACACATCTATAATTTTTTTATATTTATTTAAGAGTCCATTGTCAAAATTATTAAAATAACCATTGTCAAGTGATGCCAACCCTATAACCATTGTCAAAATATACAGATAGATGACGAGATTATTTATAATTATGTCTATATTTAACAGAATTAAAATTATACCTTGACTTCATAAGTTAAGAGCATATTTTTTGCATTTGATAGATTTGTGTACTTGCGCATTGCAAGTTCGGAATGATTGTTTATCTTTTTATTTCCAATTCTATTTAAATGGATTTTGATGAATTGTCGTTTTCATCTTTTTTTTTTTATGAATATAGCATGCTTTTGTCATGACCGATTTTTTTTGGGGGTGATGATGTTTTATTTTTTAACAAAAATTTATCCTTTTTTTAACAAATTTTTAGTCAAGTAGCATGATTCAGAAGTTCCAGCTCACACGACAAGATTTTAGGATTTTTTCTTCAAGTCACCTCAAAATGTTAATATTTTCATTATAAGTTTTCCCTTTTCATTGTCGAAGATCCAAAGAAAGTGGCTTTATGGGATAAAAAAATGCTTAATCAGCACTACATCGCTCTTTTTCAGATAATTAAGTAACGAAATGATTTAATTTGAGTACATGACGTTTAAATAGCTTAGAACGGAAGATATATTTTCAATTTACAATATAAGACAATTTTTATCTAACTTCCTTCAAATTATCCGATATTTTATCATATGAATACGGAATATATTGTGAATAATATTTATCTTTATTATATTATAAAGATAATATATATTGGAGACGTTTATTTATTCACTGTTTGATAGATGTGAAATGTTAGATATAACCTTTATGAAAATAAAAAAACATAATGACCAAAATAACTTCTTTTATTTTTGAAGTTCTAAGTATGCGCCTATAAAAACGATAAATATCAAAACTTTTTAAAAACGAATGTGTTGAATATGATGTTATTTTTCACATAATATTTATGTTTTTTCGTGTATCAAAATAAAATTAATTAAACAATAAAATCCTTGAAGTATGAATAAGACAAGGTATCAAAATAAAATTAAAAATTAGACAATAAAATCCATGAAGAGAAAATATGAATAAGACAATGTAATTCCAGTTCAATAAATATTAGTACACATATATTCTTCTAGTCAATTTTTTTATATAGTTTCCCATTACCATATTAAAAATTAAGATAAATACCGTGAATGACACTTTTCTTGTAAATTTTTATTATATTTCGGATTTGAAGAGAGCGGGGTAATTGAATGTTCAAATATTTCCAGAATAACTTATTTTTGTCCTTTGGGAAAACAATAAAATGAATCAAAAACCTACCAATGAAAAAAAAAAAAATTGGTCAAATATAAGGGCTAAATGCCGACATCACATTATTGTGTTCAAATTGGTCAATTGGAATTCCAAAACTAAAATTTGAAATCTATTCCACAGGGCTCTAAGTGTTATGCCTGATCTAATTTAATACATCAACTATAGATGAATTTAAAAATGAGCTGTTTTGTTTTGCTTTTAAAAAAGCATTTTACAATTAAAATATCACCTACCATTGTTCAGAGGCATTTCTCGGAAACCCAAAACAGAATAATTAGAAGAAAGTAAATTTTACTCGAGAATTTGTAAACTAATATTCGGATGGCTCTACTTGAAGACAACTTAATTGAACGAACAATTGTGCAATTGGATATAAACAAAGAAAAACAAAAATACCACAGACAAAATAAACGTTGTTAGCTTTT
The DNA here is from genome assembly GCA_037127355.1 of Schoenoplectus tabernaemontani. Classification (NCBI taxonomy): domain Eukaryota; kingdom Viridiplantae; phylum Streptophyta; class Magnoliopsida; order Poales; family Cyperaceae; genus Schoenoplectus; species Schoenoplectus tabernaemontani. The sequence continues at coordinate 19,328,361 of CM073744.1, read as the reverse complement.
GGTGATAGAATTTTTCATCGCTCTTAAATTTAATCTCATTAAGCTAAGATTTATTGGAAACATCTTTTTTTTCAAACTTGCTTCCGCGGACATATTAAAATATCTTGGTACATGGAGCATCCTGACCGTTCGCTCTAACGTCAACGACTAGAGATTAATAGAGCTACTATATTTTATTTCAATTAAGTGAGACCTGCAAGGGTATATTACAGAATTGTATTTGTCAAGACAGAAAAAAAATTAAAAAGATATTAAAATTAACGTACAAAAAGAGGGAATAATAGATCCAGATATATTTTTTTATGGAAGAACAAAACTCAATTCCATGAAGAACTAATTTATTACAAAGAAATTTATACCAAAAATCTGCGTATAAGAGAGAGGTTTGATATTTATAAAATAACGACAAATAAAAAAAGATATCATATAAATTGAAGATTGCTTATTAAATTACAAAAATGTAAGGCAAAAAATTGAAATAATATTTTAGTAGAATAGGAAGCCAATTATGAAAGTTAAAGCCAAACAGCTAAGATTCCTTTAACTATTTTATTTTGTAATATAAAAGCAAAATAATAGAAAATACACGGAACAATAAAAAAATGCTGTCAAGATAAGCATTGGGATTTCTTTCCATTATTTTAATTAAATAAAAAACAAAAATGGAGACATGCCTTGTGATGGAAATCATATTTTATACCGTCCATTATGGTAGAAATGTTATAAAACTTGATAAAGGGGTAAATTAGGAACAAGAAAGGAGACTTTTGAATTGAAAACTGTTTACAATCGATAAAATTTTAATTAAAAAATGAATGAATTCTTGCTAGTCAAGCGACCAACGACCGGCCCTTGGCGCACTAGAGAACTACTCTTTTGTCCTTTCTGCAATTTTAAAAGTTTAAAAGAAACTATATAAAATGCGCTCAGAGTTTCAAACAATTACTAAAATACAACTCAGAGAGTAGGGAAGGTGTCTTCTGTGAAACTTTCATGTGTAAATTTACGAAGCGGTAGCGGTTTGGACCCGCTTCATGAGAGAAATCCATTCGGTCCACCAGATGTTGTAATATGATACCATCTATAACTCTAAAATGTGCTAATTAATGAGAGTTTCTTTTTAAAGCTGAAGCCCTTCTTAGGCGGTAGTTTTCTTTTGTAGTAATTCTCGAAGGGGAAGCGTGCGATCTCTTTACACCTTTTAGTTTGAGTATTATGGCTAGATGCCAAGGTTCTTTTTTGCCTTCACGATTCAGTTTTACATTCTTGCTTGAATTTAAACATTTAGATATTAAAATTTTCTTGGTATAAAAGATTTTGTTCGGTGTTTTTAGGTAATAAAAATGATTGAATCAGTAAAAGCAACTGAACATATGCATTTAAAGTTTTAAACATAAGATGTATATTTGGTTAATTTCTTAAAAGTTAAAAATAATATGGCGTATTATTATTTCAAAAAAAAATGAATAAGAAGGTTCTTGAAGTCATTGCACACAAGGACGGATGCATAATTTTGATCGGGGAGCAATTATCGAATTGTAATAGTTTATCGGGTTCAAATCCATTAACTAATCGGGTACTAAATAAAAAATTAATAATTTAATATATATTCTTACCTAATAAAAAAATATTAAAATAATAATATTTTATATATTAAAAATAATAACAAAATAAAATTCAAAGTAATAGATAATCAAGTTGATGAAGAAAGTTTTCGTTTACGGAACTTTATATTTTAATATCTTTATATAATTATTTTATTATGCACGACATTAAAGATTTTTTTTTCTCAATAAAATTAATCAGACAATCAGGGGGCAAAAAAAAATTTTAGGAGGACAAATTACCGAAAGCATTATCGAAACTGGATCTGCCCCTAATTGCACATGAATTGATGAGGTCATAAAAGAGAAGTGATTTGCATATTATTCAAAGCCATTGCCATTGCCGTTGCCATACTTTTTACTTGTATCCATACATCAGTACAAATTCTGGTGGAGATAAATTAAAGAAATACATTTACCTAAAATTTGTATTACCTAATACATGCATCCTACTCTTAATCTCGTCTAATGTTAGCTTTATTCATACTTTATTTTTATATGTTAAAGTTAACACGTAACAAACATATGCCATTCTAATTAACAAATAAGTTATTAAATACTACAATTTAATCATAAAATAATACAAATTGACGTATTACTTTAAACACGTCATGAAAATAATATAATAAAAATATGGAAGTAACAACTATTAGTTCTATTATATTTGCTAAAGAATAAAGTATATAAACAATCACATATTAACAATAAGCCAATAAATATTGTATGATTAGACGTACTGTAATATTTAACGGATAAAACTTACAAGTTGCTCCATTAATTTCGTGCAGAAGCGGTTCTGATCAATACAAAGCACTATCACTAGTTCGCAAGAAATCAATCCACAACCTAATTTTTTATCTTAACGAGTATCTTTCTCTTTTCTCTCTCTGATAATAATGACAGATTTGTTTTCTTTCCTTTTCTGATAAGTAAGAGAGAGAGTATACTGGTGTATATTTATAAGTCAACGCATCTGCTCAATACACTTGTTCAATGCACATCTCCAGTGCACCTATTCAATGTACCCCTCCATTGCATCTGTTCAATCTTATAACGGGTTGGTTTTGGATTCGGATTTCCCATAATGGGCGTACCGATAATTAAATCTAACATCTCTCACTCGCACAAAAAGGAGGACCCGATATAAACTAAGAGAATATAATTTTTTATCTTTGTTAAAATTCATACAAGAAAATAAGACGTGACCAACATATTTGAATTTGAGAGTATATGTTGTTATCCAACTGTTAGGTATGTATAACATCATCTAAGTAGAGTAAATATGCAGTACCCCAGATCATCTAATCATATTTTAAGTATAATAAGATCTCTTTTATTTATTGATACAATCATACTTATATATTCACAATCATGTCACATAAACATAATTGGTGCACCAGTGAATATAAATAAATATGATACTATAATGATCTTTTTCTTTTATTTAAAATCTCTTCATTTCAAAATAATTATTATCCAGATATATTTCATTAGACCGCATCAATCATGATCATTGATAACATTTCAAAATAACTAATTGAAATGAAACTTTAAGTATTTAGTAAAAAATCAAAGAGTACTATGAGATTCTTTTGATCTCACGGGTCTCACACAACAAAGAAGCATAAATCATATCTTTTATTACCCTATTAGTCAATTGCACATATGGTATGAAACATATGCTATGATATTATTCTCCATTTTCTTATGGAGCATATGTCTAAACTAAAATTCAATACCATACAAGTGATAGTTCAGATATACAAAATATCTAACTTGAGTCCACAACTTTACTTACTATTAAATACAATAACAAGACTCTCACTTGGCATAAGATGGTTAAGGTAAATAGTGGATATTTCACCGTCGATCATAATTACAATTCATATGACCTCATCTTGATTCTTTATCAAAGCGATATTATTTTAAGCACTTTGCTCTCATGTTTTTGTATCATATTTAGCTTAAAACTAATCTCATTTTTATGTACTACAAAGACATAGAAGCGATTGCATGTGTGAGAAGACCAATCAAATATCTGACATACCTTTTATTTTATAACTCATCTCATATGTTATGCTAAATATACTGATATTAAATAATTTATAACAATCATCACATAAATGAATTAAGAAAATAACATCCATTGTATTTATCCTACAAATATAAATATACATGATATATTATTTAATAAAATATAAAACTATAATCTACGTAACCCTAGAGATTTGACATGACCAACAAACATATCTCTAGGTATTGCTTTGTAAAAGGATCTGCCACCATTTTGTGTGTAGATATATAGTGCATGCAAACTTGCTTTTTCGCCACCATGTCTCTAATGAAGTTATACTTAGTATCAATGTGTTTGTTTTTTGAATGATACTTGGAATATTTTGTATAAGCGATTGATGTATGGCTATCGTTATGTACTAACACTGGGTCAGTTTCATTCTCACATAAACCTAAGTAATTCAAAAATCTTCTAAGCAAAATTGCTTCTTGTACTGCTGCTGAAAATACCACAAATTCATCTTCCATTGTGGATAAGGATATACAACTATGTTTCTTACTACTCCAAGAGATGATTCCATTATTAAGTAAGAAAACATAACAAAAGGTAGATTTTTTTTCATCTAAATCTCTCCCCAGTCAGCATCTGCATAACCCATGAGTTATAGATTTTCTCCTTGAAAATATAATGAATAATCTGCAGTACCTTTCAAATATCTAAGTAATCTTTTTCCTGTTTTGCAACGGGACTGTCCGGAATTAGTTTGATATATACTCACCATTCCAACAACGAAAATAATATCCGGTCTAGTACACATCATAGCATACATGAGACTGCCTACAACACTTGAGTAAGAACTTTTTCCATTTGTGCTTTTTCATTTGGAGTCTTTGGACACATTCTTAAGATAAGACCTTCGCCTTTTGCTATAGGAGTATCAATGAATTTATAGTATTGCATGTGAAACTTTTAAGTTCTTTTCTGATGTAATGCTCTTGTGATAGAGCTAACATCTTTTTGGAACGATCTCTTTCAATTTTCACTCTAAGAATATATGCCGCTTCACTCATATCTTTCATATCAAAATTGGAGGATAATTATTATTTGATAGTTTGCACATACTCTTTATTGTTACTAGCCAACAATATGTTATCCACATAAAGTGATAGTATCACAAATTTATCTTTATATCTCTTAACATACACGCAGTGATCTTCATCAATTATTTTAAAATCGAATGATATGATTCTTGATAAAACATAATGTACCATTGTCTGGAAGATTATTTGAGACCATAAATAGATCTCAATAATTTATACACTTTGTGATCTTAGCCTTCAATCTATGATATCAATGTAATATTTAATGGATAAAATTTATAAATTGCTCCGTTAATCTTCGTGCGAAAATAGTTCTGACCAATACAGCACTATCACTGGTCCTATAAGAAATCACGAGCCAAAACGGAAGCCTTGCGTTTTCCACAACCTAAATTCTATAAGTTTTAACAGAGTATCTTTTCTCTTTTTATCTCTTTGATAATAGTGACTGATTCATTTTTTTCTTTTCTAATAAGTAAGAGAGAGATAGTATACTGGTGTATATTTATAAGCCAATGTATCTGCTCAATACACTTGTTCAATGCACCACTCCATTGCACCTGTTCAATGTACCCTCCCAAGGCATCTGCTCAACCTTATAATGGATTGAGTTTGGATTCGGTTTTCTCATAATGGACGTACTGATAATTAAATCCAACACGTACAAATTGTGAGTTATCGCATAAATAAATGGTACAAAACAGTCCGTTCGTACCTTTATCTGATAAATTAAAATAATTTTCTTTTATCTACATTCTATTATCTAGTAGGATATCTATCAATACAGATATGACATATAGTTTAAGAAAATTTTATTTAGCCTCGGAGTCGGGTAGAGGTGACAATCCCATGGACCGGTCTAATAAGTTTGATTTCTCTAGAAGAAATCGAGTTGGATTTGGTCGAATATGATCAATTTATATATAAACTTTTTAGATCTTAAATTATTTTAATTGAATTATAAATTATTTGATTTTTCAATCGAGTCGAATTCGGATCCAAAGAATTTTTTGGTCAGATCGAGTTTATTAAAATGTTATCGAACTAAACTCGAATCGAATTGATAAAAAATCTAATCGAGTGAACATAACTCAAATTAAAATTAAATTAAATAGCAAACAAATTATAAATTATAAATTTTTCTTGTCCGCTACTTTTAGGAACCTTAATATTATATTAATAGCTTTCAAGTGAGGGGTTCTTGGTGCATATATGAATTTGCTTATTTGGCTTACGATAAATGATAAATTCCACATAATAATAATCAAATAAATTATTTTTTTTAAAAGTTTTTGAAAGTGATTTATATCATTTGATAGCTCGCCATCTTTTGGTATTGAGTTTTATTTGTCTCTATTGGGTTTTTTTGGTTTACATTCTAATTTACCGATCTCTTTTAGTAAATTAAGTATGTTTTTTTAGATATAAATAGTCCTTTTGTAAATGAGTAGTTTCTATTCCAGAAAAATATTTCAATTTCTCTAAATATTAAATATTCAATTTCTGTTTTAGATCCTCTTTTATACAATTAATTTCTATTGGATTATCATTGGTTATGATTATGTCATCGACATGACTAATGCTATAGTTATTTCATTTATATTATGTCTAATAAATTCAGATTAGTCGGAACCACTAATCTTAAAGTTACAAGATGCATAAAATTGACTTTAGTTTTTCATAACAAACTCTTAGAGATTACTTTAATATGTAAATATATTTGTTTGATCTACAAATAAGATTAAAAATATATTCCCTCTTGTGACCCGATGGAATAGTCATGTACACATTTTCCTCAAGTGTTCCTTGAAGAAATATATTTTAACGTCCATTTGATGGAGATTTCACCCATTATTTACCGCAACGGATAACAAGTTCCTTACCATATTCATTTTGTCAATGAGTGCAAATATTTTATAAAAATTAATATCATATGTTTAGATATAACATTTGATAATCAATTTAGTCTTATACTCTTCTATGATATCATTACTATGGTATTTGATTTTATATATTCATCTACAACTAATCAATTTTTTATTTTTTTTATAAAGGGCATATTTTCCAAGTCATGTAGCTTCTCTTCCATTACTTTACATCATTTTTGGTTCAGTTTAGCTACCTCATATGAATTTGGTTCTTCAATTTTTGATAAAACATTTAAGAAAGCACAATATTCTTGAGAAATATTATTATAAGAAACATACTATTGTATAGAATACTATATCGTATAAATCACAAAATCTCTAAATCTTGAAGATGATTGAATTTGTTTACTTGATCTCCTTTGCAGCACTAGTTCCTCTTGAGGATTCTTCTCGCTTTGATTTTTTCTTCGACTTGTACTTCTTCATCTTCTTGATTTTCTACATTATTATTTTCTTCTATAAGTACTTGTCTTTCATGGTTAGCAATGAGAGATAACAAAAAAATCATCAAATATATTTTCAAGATAATCTTTTTCATTAAGGGTAAAAAAATTGCTCATTTTTAGAGAAGGCAATATTTCTAGATATATAAAGTTTTTTTAAGTCATAACACTTGTAGCTCTTTTAATGAATATCTAAAGTATAGTTTTATTAATGTTGCATCTAATTTATCTATTTTATTTTTATAAAAAAATATGCACCTAAATATTCTTAAATTATCAAAATCATTTTAAGAATGACACTAAATAACCTTTTTATCAAATAGAAAGCGATGAGAACACCCTCCGAATAAAAAAAATAGGAACATTATTTTGAAATAAAAGACTTCTTATCCTCTCAAGAAGATGATGTTGTTTCGTTCGGACACAACCATTTTATTGAGGTGTAAAAACACATAGTTTAGTGAATAATTACTTTTTTTTTTATTTAAGAAGTTTGAGAAATTTTGATCCAAATATTTCATTTCATTATTCATTCTCAAGATTTTAATTTTTTAATGAATTGAGTTTCAATCATGTTTGCAAAATTTTGAAAGTGAAAAACACCTCATTTATATTTTTCATTAAATAAATCCATGTTGTTCTTGAAAAATCATCAATAAAGATAATATAATATATAAAATCATTCTAAGATTCAAAAGAGACGGGCCCCTAAATATCGGAATGCACAAGTTCAAAATTTTCTTTATTTTTTAAAGTAGAATTATAACATGAAAGTCATATTTGTTTAGCAAAATTATATGTTTCACAACTACTATAATCTATTTTTGAAAATGTAAACATAAATATAAGAATTTGATCGAAATGATGTTCCATCCTCTTATTGCAAAACTTGTTCAAATTTTTATTTTTTTCATGGATGAAAAATCTCCTTGTTGCAATATTAAATTGAAAGTATTGAGAGTTAGAACCTTGGCCCAGTGCACTCTGTATTTGAGCCTTCTGTATCGAGCTTGTTTCCTATTCTTTCTCGTTGCTACGAAACTGTTCGCCCCTCTTTCGATCTCTACGTCAGTTTGATCGTAACTGAGGATGACTGTGTCAGCATCATTCCTGAGCGTGGTCATCCTCCTATTAGTCGAGTTCGGATCGAATTGGATCAAGTAGAATTCGGATCAAAAAATTTCTCACGACACGTTGAGTTTTGCTACTTCTATTGGAGTGGAATGTGTTTTCCTTTTCCTTTCCTTTTCCTTTTTCTTTTACAACATTGAGTTTTGTACTTTGTACAGTCGAATAATGATTGATGTATTGGATTTTCTATAGAATTTGAGAGAAGGATTAAGATGATTGATTGATAATTTATTTTATTATCACAACTGAGCAGAGATACAATGGCTATTGTCATACAATACACTTGGAACTAAAATAAAATTTAGAAAAAAAAACTACGTACATGCATATAACAGACTTGGAACATTATCCCAATTCAATTAGATGACAAAATGACCAGGTAACATGATTACTACGTACATGCATATAACAGACTTTCATAGAATCATAGTTATACAATATAAAAAACTAAAATCAACTAGCTAAAACTTCTATATTTTTTAAGCACATTACATTATCATTTTTTTAGTAAAGATGTGAATTTAAGTGATCTTACTTTTAAATATTTAAATGACACTTATTTGAATTTTATACACTCAACCTCCCACTCAGAGCACATATTATTTTTGTAATTAGATAAAAAACTGATTTTGTAGATCACCACTTAATATTTAATTAAATGATTTAAATATTTTTAAATGTCTCTTCATTAAAGGTATGTGTTTGATATATCTCATGTGCAATTTAACTTTTTTTTTTGAAAGAAAAATGAGAGTCTAATTCTTAAATTTTAATTTGCGTCTATGAAGATTTGAATGTATGATTTTTTGGAGGTAATTTTAACCACTTGATCTACTAAGCTATTTACTATGCAATTTAATTTTTAAATAAAACAAGCATTTTATCTCTGTTTTATGAAATTATACCACTAATTATATTTTCATTATTATTTACATTTTCTTATGTTATATATATTTAATATTTCCATTTACTATATATTATTCGTAAAATATATTTAACAAAATTCTATTTTTTGATATTTTTCTCGGATGAAACCCGAAAAAACAGTCAAAGTCTCCAAGTCGTGTTGGGTTTCACTAGAGGTGATAAAATCTGACTTGATCTGAGAAATTCGTTTGATCCATTCAGATCTGAATCTGATCCGATTTGATTTAAAAAAATAAAATAAATTAGTCCGGTCTGATCTAAATCCGACCTGACCCGACCCGATCTGAGATCAAATGACCTATAATCCAATCAAAATCTATCAAAAATCTGAAAAAATACAATGTATAAATTGATCTAAATATCAAATTCTTCTAAAATATCAAACTGACCCGATCCATCTGATTTGATTCCGAACCCGACCCAACCCATCCAATTACCACCTCTGAGTTTCACTGGAAATCCATAGCTAGGTCGAACCGAACTCGGTGCCAGTTCTTTCAGACAGCACTTCCATGTAACAGCTTAATTGCGAACTTAATTAATAATTAGAAAGTTGATTTGATGGATTAAGCTAAGACAGCAAGACTAGATCCGTGACCAAATTAAATAAAATAATAAATCTGACTTTCTAGACCAGCTATCGATAACTCCGAAATCAACAATTTTAATAATAAGTAAATAAATAAATAACACCAAAAAACAACGAATAATTGTTCTGTAATATGCAAATTCTCCGGTCCAATTTGCCATATTTGACCAGCGATCCATATTACTAAAAACTCATAAAGTTCTTGATCCCCGGAAAAATTGTCTAATAATAAAAAAACTGATAATTTACTCAATCTCAATACGCGATTAAATAGTCCAACTCAAAAAAGTTAACAACGTGCTTAAATAACACATTAAATCCGTGTTCTCTTAATATCACCCTAAATACCCGTTGTCTTTATATCAACCTCGTATACTCTTAATAACTAATTACAAATGTCTCAATACTCCAAATTAAATAGGTTAATGACGTTATAAAATAACTACTAATGACTAGCATTCTGATGAATATGGCTAAAATTTAGTACCCGGTTAAATACCCAAACTCAAAAAATTGACCACATGCTTAAATCAAAGAGTAAATCTGAGTTCTAGTGAATATGTACAGCCCTAAAATCCGTTGTTTTTATACCAAACTCGTATACTCTTAATACCTAATTACAAATTCAAAATGTTTTAATAGTTCATGTCTATAAATAAGGGTCATAATCTTCATAATTATCACAATATGTCTTAACATCGACTAAACAATATTTCAATATTTATATCATCACATACTAATCATTATGTATATCATAAAAATCATAAGTATCAAATAAAATTTCATCAAAAAATAATAACTAACCATTACATCAATAATTCAACTAAATAAAAATAACAACTAAACATTAGATATTCAACACTAAAAAATATCATTACATCTAAAATTTAACATTGTCATTACTGCAATCAACAAAGTATCAATATATGTCACAACAAAGTACCATTACATCTAAAATCAACAAAGTACCTATATATCTCACAACAAAGTCAACAAAGTACCATCCATTTCAAATTCATCAAAATCATCACAGCAAATAAATTAACATTTGATTACAATAATCAAATTACCTAATGCTTCAAGTTACTATCATGAGTGAGAATCTTGTAAGCAAGCACGAGACGATATTTTTTTATGTCATCCTACAATTAAAAATAAATTAGAAATAAATTTCACATTTATATCAATTTAAAAAAAAATAGATATAAATTATTTAGGTGAAATCCATGGGAGGTCCAATTATAATGTTATACATGTAACAAAGTAAAAATATTCCACAATCATTCAAATTTTTTTGTTTTGTGCAATCCATGAATTTATATGGTGCAAAGTTCTAAGCTTCTTTGTCTACAAATAGTAATATATGTTATTAATGAATAGCACAAAATATATACTACATATCAAGTGTTAATAGCTATGATAATAATGTCTTTATATAACATAACTAGTCTCTATATTTAATGTTAGTGCTTGATTTAAAATCAATTTGAACTAAATCAAATTCGAATTAAATCGAACTCAAACTGAAATCGAATGCTAGAAGAACTCAATTATTATAATTTTTATATTTATTTCATATTATCATAAATAATTAGAACTAAAATAATTAATATTTTATTAAATTTATATTAAAATTAAAAATAACTAATATTTAATAATTTAATAATGAATAATATCTCATTAGTTGTATAATAAAATAATTATATTATTATATATATTATTTACTAAATAGTTAAAAATATATGTAAATAACTTCATATCGAACTATTAAGAATCAAAATCGAACTAGTTCACTAAAAAAATATCAAACTGACAAGAAAGTCTAATTGTACGAATCAAACTTAAACTAAAACCAAATCAAACAACAAACGAATCACAAATTATAAATTTTTTTGTACCCGTTTGTGCAGCTGACTAATCTAATTAATTAGTTGGTCATTTAGAATCTGCGTTATGAATACTCTCTGATCAGATGTTTTAGGGATATTAGCATAGTGCCCGCGGCACGCCGTGAAACTCTTTAAAATTATAAAATAATAATAACCAAATAAATTTTAATATTTTATTTTTTATAATAGTTTATGATTTAATCTTTGAGCAACAAAGTAATATTTGACAAAGTAGAACTTTAATTAAAATATTAAATAAAAAGAGAAGATATTAGTTCTAATATAGAAATTTTTTAATTCACAAATATATCTGAAAATTGAAATAGTGTGGGCAGCCAACATTGATACATTATCACTATGTGAGATAAATTGCATTAGAAAAATAAAATTACAGTCCTTAATTCTTTAATAAATACTTCTTAAGATGTCACAAATCTATAAACATTATAATCGGTAATAAAATAAATAAATATATGTTAGATAAAAAGTTGATTTTCTAAAGATTCAGAAAAATACATCTTTTGCAGTATCTCATTTTTTGGGAACAACAAACTGGATTAATTTTATGACAGACAAATTTGATGAACTTCATATAAATGTAACAACTAATCTTTCTTCAACCAAGGTACAACATAAAAGATGAAATAAACAAGAATTAGTTAGATACATAATGACAAGATATCCAAGTCCAGCCATCTTTGCAGTCTAGTCTAGCATTATATTGCTTCTCTTGAGTCGATATCCAACTCATCTCGCCTCTTTCCTTACTGACTTGCTGTTTTCTCCTCTGGCATGTTTTATGGTTCCACAATCAGTAGCTTTCATAGCTGGAATTTTTGCTGAATTGAGTTCGTACAAACTCCAGATTGGCTTCTTACAATGGAGGCCGGTAATGCAGGCTAAAGTCTAGCAACATAAGTAGAAGAACAACAGGTCTGAAAGTTTAAAATGAAAAAAAAGAACAAAATGAACTCTTATATATAAATTCAGTTATATAAAAAAGGATAAAACAAAATAACAAAATGAAAAAAAAAAAATTTAACCCGTGCATATGATTTGAGAACCTTATACAGTCATTTTTTTTGTGGCGAAATCCTAAAAAGTATTGTAGTTTTTGCAAGATAATTGCAAATTGCAAAACAATCAATCATTTTCTTATGATCACAGAAAATTTTCTATGACAGATCATAAGAAAATATACAACATGAACTCATAATTATAGAAAAAGAAGAAATAATATATAAAAAATACTAAATTTGAAGTGAATATATATAGTTAATTCAGAGGAGTTTGATGCCAAAAATGAGGGTATGGGAGAAATTCTTTGAGAACTCACTAGTTGCATAGTCTATTCTAAATAGCAAACAAACAAACTGAGATAAAAGAAACCTTTGATCAGGCCGAATATCACGATTAAAGTTGAACTCTTCAATTAAAACTTGCTTTGTAAACACCATTTCTTGTATACCATCTTTATGTATAATTGTGTAATTTCTTTGTCACCCTGCATATAGTTACATTGAAATCAAAACAAGCAAAAAAATATATATATAATGAAACACATGATAAAATCCAGATGGAATCAAATAGAGGATGAATCAGACTGCTTGATAGCAAGTGGCGGCCATCCCATCCAGCAGGGTGAAGTGACAATGTCTCAGTCTATCACCGCTAAAGCATATAATCCTGTTGCAAATTGTAGCAAATCTGCACATATTAACTATGACCTTAATTGTCAAATAAAAATAGTGCAAGAGTCCATTGCTCAATTATGGTATCTATTATGATAGTAATAATGGTGATATGGTTACAATTTATTCTTCTTTTGGAGTTTCAATCAACAAATTGTAATAAGAGTTCTCTACTGGTACAAGTTCAATTACACAAATTCATACTTGTAGTGGTAAGTAAACCGGACATTGTAGTATCATTTACTCTTTGGATTCCATTTCTAGCCTACCCCAATTTATTTGGGATTAAAGTCTTTATTGTGGTTGTTGTAGTTATGTCAATTCCAGTAAAATGTAGTCCTGCTCTTGTGTACACAATACTTGTTTTGTTCTATTTTTCAGTGTTATTTTGGCATATTTCTTCTGCTAGCAACTTTATCAGTCTAATTTTGAGACAGTCCAATCAGTACAGCTCAGACAACCAGACAATAAAATAAATCCTATTGCTAATGGGACTTCAGAACAACAATCTGGTATGAAAGTAAAATACATAACAAAGAGAAATATGATGGATATTGCATAACTGAAAGAACATAAATAGTATATATAGACAGCCCATATACCTTTTACCTTCAACATATTCAGCCAATGAGATAAAAGATGCTGGAGCTTCCAGTGCTATACCTATAATGCAACATTACCGATATCATTACAGATGAACAACATTCAGCTCAGTAATGAATATTTTCTAAAAGAAAACTGATATTTCTCCATATTTGCAGATAGAAGAGTCATAATTTTTACACTAATAAAAGCACAATATAGAGACACCATAAACAATAATCAAAGACAGATGAAAAACTTTTCAAATTAAACTTGAAAAAAACCTAAATATATACAGTTGGGTGACTGGATTGCTTCCTTCTCCAGCTTGATTTCTATGTACACATCAAATTAAGAAAAAAATAATGTAAAGGGCAAACAAGCAAAAGCGGTAATGTTACCAGTATGATGTGTCGCAATAGGAAAGCTTGCAAGATACAGGTCAAGATAACCCAGTAGAAGCTTCTTCAAGTTGTCCTAGCACGCCTCCAAAACATGCTCATGGTCAGAATTTCATAACTTATGCAAAGAAAAAAATAGAAATTTTACTATGGATATACCATAGAATAGAATATAAACCATATCTTGGAAAATGCAAAAAAAAAAAAAAAAAAAAAAAAAAAAAAAAACCATAGGACTCTTTGCCCAATTTCTTCAACAGGAGGAGAAGGCATAAGGTATTGGCAACCATAATCAAAACCATTCATAAGGTTAAAGTTCACGCTGGAATGCGTTAAGGATATTGTCAGGGAAGAAAAAACTAAATAGCGTAGCAACAAGAGAAGCACAGTAACTAACTTAGTTGTGATGAAGAGAAGAGTTCTTTCTTTTTGACAAGATTGGACTTGAATACCTCTTCAAGAGCTTCTCCAACCTTAGTTTCATTTTGATAATCAATTGTTTAAATTACAAAATGGTAGTAACACATTGCTTCGATGCGCGAGTAAGCCGAAGGCCATATCCGCGGCCTGGTTTTGGAGAGAGAGGGAGATCATTTCCGCGAGCGAGAAGCGAGAGGCTTTATCGAGAGATGCGTCGAGGTTTTTGAAAAGGCGAATCCACACTTTCTAAGGTAGGAGGGTACCGAGGCGAGAGAAAAGCCGTGCTCCACAACCACAAGCGTAGACGAGGGATATCACGTCTCTAGGGGAGAATGCCTTGAGAAAAGAAGTCGCGGGTCGCTGGTCGCGACCGAGAAAGTTGTCCTCGGGAAGGGAGAGGAGAGAACGTTGGAAGTTGGACATAAGGCTGTTCGGACATGGTAAAATTTTACTGAATTGGTTCCCAAGTAGATGGGTTCGTTAATGTAGGATTGTTAAATTCCACTATAGCAAAAATTCTATGGAACAAATTTTAAATGAGTGTTCGATGTGTTTGGGAAAAAAATAGAGAGAAGGTTATATTCTATAGTGATTTAAAATCGAAACGGATTGGAGTTAATTCGGACAGGTTAGCAGAGTCTGGTGTAGATAGATTAAGATGGGTCAAATTTGAGAATGTATGATCGTGATCCGTTTTAGGATTATGGATCTGATGAGTTGATGAAACGGATCGGGATGGTTTTATGGGGCGGGTCGGTTTTTTTTTTAAATTCAAAAGTAACTCAAATAAATTAAAATAAATTCTCAAAAATTTTGAAAATAAAAAATAATTTCAGTAAAAAAAAATTTAAATCTTAAATCATTTCAGTAAAAAAAATTGTGCAAACCTGAAAAAAGTTCTAGTATTGAGAGAAACATCGTGAGTTCAATGTCTGAATTTTTTTTGTTGTTATTCAAAATTGAAAGAGCTGACCCTTTCTCAACTGAGAAAAAAACGAAGTTTCACAGCCTCGATGATTTTGTCATATATTGGCACAATTTTACAATTCAACACTCATTTTCATTTTTTTTGTAAAAAAAACTATTCTTTTTCAATCTCTTATTTTGTTGATATGTTTATTCTTTAATATATCCTCAACTTACTCCTAAGTCTCTTTTGTAAGGTTGTTGGGATTCTTAAGATAAATTTAGGTTTAGGTGATTAGGACTACTGATGTGGTTTCTGATAAAAAATATGAAATAATACTTAATATACTTAGCATTTATGAAACATAATTAAATTATAATTAACAGTAGCTTCTGTCGTACGTATCTGAATTTGGGATTCGATATCTGGACCACTAAATTCCAACCCAACTTGTCTAACATTATTGGACTATTATTTTTTTTATGGGGATTGTTGGGATTGTTTAATTGATTGGAATAAGAAATAAAATAATAAAAAATATAGTTCCATTACTCTGCAATATACATATTTGGGATATTTTATTTGCACGGCGCCTCCGAAAGTTAGATGTTTTATTTGGTTTTGAAAATTTTCTTCAGGAACGTGGAAAGAAAATAGTTGTTTGAAAGAGCTGATTTGTCATCTGGTCTTTTGTCTATTTGTCGTAGTTGTTGTTGTGATCATCATCATCATCATCATCATCATCCATCGTTGTTGTTTTGTTGTTGTTCTTGAGATTAAAAGATGATATTTCTAGCTATTTTAGTTTTATGGTACATGTACTTAAATGCATTGAATCAAAACTAAAATTATACATGTTTTATCAATTAGTTAGATTGTACGTATAATAAATTTGATTTTTTTAACTTTGTTTAATCATAAAGTAATTTTGAATATTTAATAATAGTTTTATTAGTTTTATGATTAAGCAAATCAAATATGAAAATCTCTCTCCATTCTATCTAAACAATTGAAATATTTTATATTTTCAATTTGAATACTATTTTTCATATAAGAATTGAAATGTACGCCAAAATTATTCTTAAAAAAATAGTTCGAGGACAAATGAATAGAAAGTATTTGCACTGGGCCTGCTTGACAAAGTCATATCTAGTGTGTTCATTTTCACACATTAGCACATTGGAGAGACTTTGGGCTTTGCAATAAATAACGGAAAAGGTGCAATGTCTTTTGAGGCTACTAGGGAAACTATTTGGACCTTAATTAAGAATCCAAACCAGGAAATTTTCTACAGGTGCTTGCACCTAGTGCGCACGCTCAGTTTCTCTGTCGGCGGAGTAATGATCACATCTTGCTCAGCTGTTAGGTGCTATTGTAGTTCATTATATACAGTTCATTATATTGTTAAATCCAACAACTATTTCACCAGAAACACCATCATCTAGAAGGCATTATTAGATAGAGTTCAGAGCAGTGAAACCTTTAAAAGCGCATTAATTAGCAAACGACAAGCTGACCTAAGTAAACTAGAAAAACACCATCAAGACCAAGAGCACTATTTGACCCAAATAATTCAATAGAAGGTACAGTAATCAGTAAACATGTACACGAAAGCCAGTTCTGACTTCTGACCAGCATTGTACCTGAACTCAGCAATGCAACCTTATCAGGCCCAAAAGAATACTAATCAGAAACCTGGACTGATAAGTATTTTTGTGCAATATCTCCAAGTCATCACATATCCACAGTGATTTCCACATTCTCTCTCAATTTTTCTTCATTTTCTCAGCCTCAAAGTACTTGATAACACCATAACCAACTGATAAACCAAGAAACAAAAATACAGTTGGAGTGAAGGAAGGGTAAAGGAACTTGACAAGAAAACCATCCCACTCCTCCGGCAAAAACCCTGCACATGTATTTATAAACCGATGTCAAATGATTACATACATGAGAAAATCATGCAAAGTGCACCATAATGGCACCAAACTATTATTGCAAGCAAGAAACAATATTGACAAAACATATAGGATTAGAGGAAAAACAAATAATTTGCACTTTTGAAAATGCCTGTTGAACGTTGATTCCAGACATGATACTGAATATGATGCAGTGCTTGTCAGTTCTATCATCCCTGTGGTACCTAGACCTTTTAGTCCTTGAACGGTTGAACTTAACCCCTTAACTTTCTTTAGGGCCGGAATTATTTCTTTGTTAACTCACTGAAGAGAGCCAATATTCTCATTTCTCTTCAGTTTTACCGAAATATAGTGAAGTTACTCTTTATGCACATTCCAGAGACAACAAAAAGGTCCCAGAAATGGGTTGGGACTTGGGAGTCATTTTTCTCTTTTGAATGCCTTCAGGATTAATACAGGCAGTGGCGTAGCCAAGATTTTAACTCGGTGGGGTCCCATAAATTTTTTTAATGACAATTCACTTGATCTCTTTTCTTTTCTTCACTAGAGTCTCAGATCTTTGAGTCCTACTCTTTTTTCACTGGGTTCCTTACCTTTTTTTTAGTAGAATCCCGAGTTTTTCTTAAATTTCAGTGGGGTCCTGGGACCCCAAACTCAGCACCTGGCTCGGCCAGTGAATACAGCTCAAGTAAAGGTTCAGTAAACAAACATTTCATTTTGATGATGTTCAACTAAATAAACCTGAATTTACCAAAAATACAAGGTAGCAGTATCTTGTATACCAGTGATCCATGCTAGCTGACACATATAGACACGTACAGCACAATTTGTGGTAAAAGTAAACCTAAACAGTCTTTTAACAAAACCATATGGAGAAACGTGAAGTTTATTGTTTGAGATAGAACGACAAGGACTCGATTGAAACTAATTGAACAACTTGGGTTCATAATTGAAATCCGTACAGAAGCCAGTTGTAGTTCTCACCTGAGGCAGCCAAAGCGACACCTTCCACAAAAATGAGAGCCCCTAAACCTAGCCAACCCAACAAAAACGCGCCTTCAGTCGCGCTCGTTTCTTCCTTTTCCTTCGTCGTTTCCTCTCTAGCTGTTCTGACACCAATCTGTATCGGGTCTCTGCGAATCACAGTTTTTTCTCTCCTCTTCTTCTTTTTCTCCTTGTTCTTTCCATTGTAATTCAATTCATTGAGGGACGAAGAACCTCTGCTGTTCGTGTCCCTTTCCGACGAAGGTGTCGGAGAAGAGTCGCCGGAGGAGGCGGATGAGTCAGGCGGCGCAGCCCTTGGAGGTGAGAAGTGGGGCCTGAGAGAGAGCCTAACGGTGTGGGAGAGAAAATGGGGGTTGAGATGGGAAAACTGAAGCAAAAAGGGAGAGAGAGCAGCCATTTGTGTTATCTTCTCTTCGAATTTGCAATTATCATCTTATTTTATTTAATTCGACTTTCAACCAGTCTCTTCGGTCGGGCTTGGTAATTGATTTTATGCTGAATATATACATTCGGATCTTGAGTTACTGAAATAATATTGTCTAACGCGTACAAAGTCCATATTCGGGTTACCTAACGGGCGAACAATCGACCCGCATCTCTCTAATCGGGTTATTCTTTCTTGTTCAATGCAGTATAAAATTGAACTAACTATATACCCGCGCGTTGCAGCAGATTTTTTTATTTAAACATTATAAGATAAAAAAAATAACATTTATCTAATATTAAATTATAAACTCACCAAATTATAGAAAAAAACCTATAATAAATACTATATTTAATATTAGATGAGATTTTTGCACAATATGAGTTAATGATTCATGATTTTTATGGCAAAAAAAGTAAATTATTCTAACATATATTATCATCATTAATTTCTTATCAAATATGCACAAGGTTGCTAAATAAAAATAATAATATTATAGAAATAATAGTATATATGGGAAAGAAATGGAGAGAAAGAGGGGATCATTGGACGTGATTACATACGTTCGATCAACTAAAAATAAATATTATCTGTTTAATTGGGGGATAAAATGAATATAATAAAAAATTAAAAAAATGAACCCTTTAATTTTTAGATTTTTATATAATAGTATAGATATAGATTATTGAAGTGAAGTGCGGGACCCGCTGCCTTCGTCCGACCGCTGACAAAATCCAGCGCGCAAAGGTTTATCTCATAGAACTCGACACGTCGCTTCGCTACATGGACAACGAGATTAGTCGTGCTTATGACACGTCGCTTCTTTGTACCTGTTCTCGAAATTCATTGTTCAAGATTCCACTATCAGTTCCCTTTTATCAAACAATGGTCTTACTAAATCAGTACTGATGTTTGTGCTGATATGCTTGTATCATCAATACTTCAGTTTATCTATTATTAAGTGTTACCAGCAAAATTAGGACGTAGCTTAGAAGTAGTTTCTACAATGATTTCACTTAGTGTTTGAAATAATTAGGAAGTAGCTTCTGATAATTAAGCACCAAGCGTACAATATTGCTGCTGGCAATGTTTCATGAATTTTCCCCTAAGCACCTGTTCGGCGAAAAGGATGGAATGAAAATGAAAATGGTATTTGGACTAAAAAGTTAATGTGCGGATGAGAAAAAAAAAAGTTCACTCTTAATGAATTTATTATTTCCCATGCGCACAATAAAAAAATGAACGGGCCCCTAAATGAGAAGCCCGAAAAAAAATATCTTGGTCTCTATTTAAGAATCACACAGTTTTGATTAGCTTCCTCATGCTCCTGCCATAATGTTGTGGTCAGAATTATATATTAATAGTTTTCAATTATAACAATTTGATTCATATGTTTCGTTATGGTTAAATTGAATTTTCGTTTGACAATTGAAGCTTTGTTATTATTCATGTTGTTATAATTTTGGTCTGTATATTGGAACATCCGAGCTACAAGTTGGTGCCATGCCAATATGGTAAGTTCCTGACTAAACTTTTGTTGCTTTATTTTAAAGTTCTCATCAAAATCTAATTGAATAGTTCAAGCAACTAAAAATGACTTAGAAGAGATACTAACTCAAGCTCCAGTTGTGTAATATGGCGTGAATTTGTTGATTTACCCATCATAAAAAAACTAATTGCATTTAGCTCAAGCATAAGAGAGAAATAAGTAGGCAATTGCATTTTGCTGCAAAATCTATCTTCTGGGAGTGCATCCTGCTGCAAAATCAATCAGAAGCATTCAAGTAACACCAGCTTGGACATCTATTCTTTTTCTTTTTTCCTGCGAACTTTGATTATCCAGATGAATTAGCAAATGATAATGTATCACTATCTGAAATTCGTAGAAGCCGGCTTATCGCGTATGAAGAATATATTCAGAATCTTTCAAGAATTGATGAGAAATCTATAAATCATAGACTACAAACAGATTAAGTGAAAGACATTTGAAATCGTTTCGAAGCAGATGAGCGTGATGATTAAATTAATTCTTTGAATACGCCAGATTATTTTTTATATTTTAATTAAACATTTGCAAATTTGTTTGTTTTTAGCATAATTAAATTGTATAATTTATATTTCATATAAATTATATATTGTTGGTTGAACTAGCTGTGGTGTATATTCTTGGAGACATCCTTGATGGAATGTTGTGTATATAGAAAAAAAATATTTATGAACCATGCAATCGAGGGGAAGAGCAGGCACGTCAATTTTTCTTTGCAATTGATGTTTGACGCGAGTGATAATTGTCAGTTTAGCATGAAAACTACCGTCACACGGTTTTAGCAGGTTTTAACGTTGAAGAGAGTTAATTAAAATTGGCATGGCTTAAATAAGAGTTTAAAAACGATTTAAGATTTGAAGATGCTTTAGATGTCGTTCCTTCCTGCTGTGCTAAGTGCTAACAGCGTCAATGTAGGTACCATAGTAAACACTAAAGCACCTCAACATCCAATCATATTTTGTAATATAAAATAAGCTTATAAATAAATCTTTTGGTTGCATAGATCTCTGAAGAAACAAACAAAATTAATTATTTAAGTTTGTTATTTAAATATAAATAAAAAAACGAAATTTATAACATTTCGTGGCAGAAGTACTTTTCTATGATGAAAAATATATAAATATTTTATTATGAAAAAAATAAATATTAGAAATAGAATATTTCTATCCATATATCTAAATATGACAAATTTAAAAACAAATAAATATTTTTCTTAAGAAAATAATACTTTATATAATCAGAACAACATTACTAATTGCATAAGATTCGTTACATATAGAAATGCAAAAAATTGTATCATCTTCAAAAGTTATATTAATTTTTGAACGCATAAGTGCCCTTCAAATAAAGAAAGAGAATGAAAGATATAGCAATCATTTGATCAATACAAACGCAAATCATCACGGAATCAAATGATGACAACAAGCAATATAAGAAACAATATTTAGTATGCGTATTTGAACATTATCTCAAAAAAGAGTGCGCTTGGATGAAAGATGAGTTGTCTAATTAGCGACTAATCCAACGATTCAGGACAGTCATTAACTCAGCGGCGGAGGCATGTAGAAGATTATGGGTGCAACTCACTGATTTTTTCAATTACTTTAAATTTTATACTTAATGATAATAGTTTATATTTATTTTTATTATCTTTCTACCAATTTGAACCCACAAATATTTTATTCATATTATCACAATTGACACCACTCATATTTTAGATAGTAAAGAAAAAAATAATTTAATTATATTAAATGACACTCTGCCATTGCATTAACTCCATGTTTAATTGCATCAGTAAAACAGCCACTAAACCAATAATTCCAACGATATTTGATTCAACTGAAAAAGTTCGCTCGATAAACATGATATCCGTATCTGACTCGGATTTGCTAAAATAATAGATGTCGTGGTATCCGGACCAATATTATTCGAATATGAATTGACTCCAACCGAAACGGATTGATATCCGATATATGATGATTATTACATAATTCAAATAATCATTTTTATATAGGGTTAAATTTTTAGGAGGTCGAATTTTTAATGTTTATCTATATTTAGTCACTGAATTTATATTTATCCTTTTTTAATCACTAAATTTTGATGTTTATTCATATTTGATCACTCCATTAAATTTTTTTCATTTCAATTTAACAACCTCTACTATTAGTATTAGATGAAAAATAATGGGAGTGATTATATTTTGATAAACATTAAAATTTAGTGATTAAAAATGACTAAATAAAAATTCAGTGATTAAATATTAATAAATGCTAAAGTTAAGTGACCTCTCAATATATATATATATATAGAGAGAGAGAGAGAGAGAGAGACTATTGTGAAAACATTTGCATTTCAGTCGATATGCAAACGGATCAAAAACTATATTTTAAAATCTCAAAAATTTTAATTTATGATTTTCATTAAATTCTTCATATAAAAATCTTGTGGGATAAAAAAAAATTGGAGTTTTTTGATTTTTTAAGTCACTCTTTTGAATTTTTGAATAAAACAACACAAACATTGAATATTTATTATTATTTTTAGAGTTGTTTTTTTTAAAATTCAAAAAAGTGGCTTAAAAACTCAAAACACTCCAATTTTTTATATCCCACAAGATTTTCATATGAAGAATTTAATGAAAATCATAAATTGAAATTTTTTAGATTTTAAAATATAATTTTGTCCGTTTGCATATCGATTGAAATACAAACATTTTCACAATAGTCTACC
This sequence comes from Schoenoplectus tabernaemontani, assembly GCA_037127355.1. NCBI lineage: Eukaryota > Viridiplantae > Streptophyta > Magnoliopsida > Poales > Cyperaceae > Schoenoplectus > Schoenoplectus tabernaemontani. Next base: position 19,305,108 of record CM073744.1, on the reverse strand, counting down.
TCTATATATATAGCAATATCAAATAACAGTCTACACCTACCCAAACACACTTTAAATCTCATGATTTTCATGTCGCATTAAATAAGTACCGAAGCCTCCGCAAGATTCAATGTTTCAAACCTCTTAATTCTTAATACATAAAGAGAGTTAGCATTTCAAATTTTTTACACATACCATCATCAATTTTCTCTATCATTGATTTTGTTTAAATCTTTTATATTTTTGGATCGAATAATTTATATAAAATAATTTCTCTCTCCTCATTTAAAATAATGTGTGTAATGTACTTAAGGTGATAAAATGATCTAATTTTTATATCATAATTTATAGATTATTATGTATTTAATTATATTATTTATTATTTTTATAATAATAATAATTATTATCATTATTACTTAGCATTTAAAAATATTATTGGGGCGAAACTCGAGTTAAAACTCTATTAGTGAATAATGACGAACAAATCATGTTTTGTTTATAGTGGCTTTGCCCTTGCGGGTCCAGGCTTTAAGTCGTGTATTGTTATTAGGGTAATTGTAGTGTACATTCAAACATCTTTATGTTTATGTATATTTTAAAAAAATATTATTTAAATATAAAATCTAAAATTATATATGTGTGTTTAGTGATTTAGATATAATTATGTATCAAATTTTGATCAATCTGAAAAAAAAACATTAATTTCATCATATAATTTTGAAAATTTTATTCACGGAATTTTTTATAATATTCTGATGAGTGATCAAATAATCTTCAAATTGTTTCCGATTTATTACGCATTCTATCTAAATCACTGAAAATATGTTTTTTTATTAAAGCAATATATTTTAAAAGTATACCATAAATATAAATGTACCATAAAATTGAATATACATTGAATTACCTTTAATATTAAATTGTTTTAAAAAATTCTCCTTATGGAACGCACATTGTCCTTGTCAGAGCTCTATTTGGATTTAATTATTGTTTATTAAGCCGAGCTTCTAGAATCCAAACGTAGCGGTCTGAATGAAAGACAAAGGAACGGTCGTTGTTTGTGGGGCCCGCGAAAATCCGGAACCGGAGCCGTCCGCCTATCCTTCTAAATCTAAAATCCTTATCTCATCTCCTCCTATTGCAGCTGCCCTACCCTCGGACTACAAACACCGGCGTGGGACCCTTGCTCATGCAAGCAACTTCGCATTCCAACAAAATTAATAAACGAATACCGGATTAAGCTGGAAAATAATAACACAAGTAAAAGTAAAGAGTATAAAAAAAATGAAACAAATGTTATTAATAGGAGCAGAAACAAGAAAACATTCAATACGGACCAATGAAACAAATGTAGAGATATTGCATACAATTGCAACTTCAATTTCTTTAGACGTATGAAATAGCAATTGACATTTTCTTTAAAAAAAAATAACGGGTCAATTTCCATTTATTTAGAATTTTTGTTAAAAAAAAAGTACCACACAAATTAGATAGTCAATTGATCTCATATCCACATGTAAAACCCTCAATGGCAGAGAAGAAAATCTGAATTTTAATGTAATGGGATTGAGATATAAGTTTACGTCACTAGAACGTTGAAGTTGATATATCAAGGATAGTACACCCCACAAAATGAAATACATGATAAATTTAACTTCTAACATATAATTTTCGTGAAATTATTGATGGTCGGGTCTCCAGTCCCTCTTGTCTCCGCCCTTACTCATTGATAATTATTGAAATATATTTTTTCACTATAATTAATACTATATTAATATTTTGTAAGTTATGTTGTTGATAGATGATTTTGTATATAAAAGAGGGGTTTGTATTTGTATATATGCTTATAATGAAATGTTACTTTTCCTAATATAATTTGTCTAATTTTACCAAAACATCATCAAGTCAAGGAAACAAAATGCTAACCAATTGATATAATACATGTTATGTACATCAATATTAAAATGTGTTTGGATGATTGAATGCGTGTTTTTTAATTTATAACCTAAAAAAATACGTATTTTTTAATTTGTAACCTAAATAAAAACACGAGTGTATTTGTTCTAAGCTCATTTAAAGTTGTGACACAGTCATAAATTCTTTTAAATGAGATCAATAATGTAACAATCTCATTTTTTGCTGTTAATATATGAATTCTTTTAAAAGAAAAATACTTATTTGTCATTAAAAATATCATATAAATACGAGCAATTGTTGCCCATCCCAATACATAATTCCACCTTTAAAAAAATTACATATTATTATGACTTCTATTTTGAAAATTATTTTTAATTTCTGAATAAAAATTTCTGCATCATTTAATAAAGTTTAGAGAAAAATTACATATTTAATAATACGTGAATTAAACATCAATTTTACATATGTTTTTATTAGATAAAGTATCTCTAACTTTATTGAGAGATATGCTAAAAAGTATGTAATTCAAATCATCGCATTGTTATTTTTTTCTATCATATATTATATTTTTACTACAGTACAGTCAATCTCTATTTAGAACTTTTTATTGGATAAACCTACCTCGAACGTAATTTATATTATGTTCTGGAGCGGATTCAAGTGTTTTCAAATTTTTTTGCACGAGAAAAAAAAAAAAAAATATTCTCATTTTGCCTCCACCCGTGAAGAAAATCCAATTTTTATCCCCTGAAATCTGAATCCGCCCCTATTGCTATCAATTTTCATTTTTCGATACAATATAAACTATTAACAAATAATTAAACAACCGGCTCTTCAATACATATACGTCAGAAAATATGAAAAGACTGGTAATGTAAGCCAGGTCCACCCAATATATCGTTCCCGCCTCTTCCCCCTGTTTTCAGCCAAACGCGTCTGCTCTCTTCCTCAGTTCCTCCTCCCCTCCCCCCCCCTCCTAGGGTTTCTTGTCCGGCGACCATGGCTTGGGTTCTGGATTCAATAATGGCCATTCTAAATAGACCTAATACATGGAACATTGTAGCTGAGCTCTTGCTCTTCGTTAGTCCTCTCTGGTTAGCGGTTATTATCGGGCTGTTTGTAGGGTGGACGTGGAAACCCGACTGGGCAGATGGATTCGTTAATAGAGGTGGAGGCGGACCAGAAAATAGGGTATCTGGTTCAGGTCGAGAGCCTCTACCTGTTTGGCGCGTTCTCTCAAAATTTGACTTCTGGACCCAAAGGGAGGAGAAAACTGAATCGAGGTATGCTAATTTTTATAACTTAGGGTGGTTTTACGTGATCCTATGTACAATGTACTTGTAGTTCATGGAATTAGCATGTTGCACATTGAGTAATCTGAGAGTTCCATATTTGATGGGAGAAGTTTTGGCCTGTAATCCACACTACTTAGGTTTTAATTGGAGTGGAAGTAATCCATGTCAAACTGGAATCTTAAAGTGGAAGGTTCACTAAGGTTTAACTGCACAATTGAGGAATTATTTTCCCAGTTTGACAAATTGCATAGTTAAGGGACATTTGATGCCTAATTTTAGATAATTCTATATTGTAGATTGGCTGAGGAAAAAAATGGTAAAAAAATAGCAGTAACTGGAGCGGATCTTCTTTATCTGTACCGTCTTGTGGAGGAGAGAGATGGGGGACCCACTTGGCAGCATATGATGAATAGATCTTTACCTACTATGAGCTATCAGGCTTGGAGGAGAGAGCCTAAGGTGCTTATGTTAAAGTGTTCATTTTATTTCTTCCGCCACTTGGTATTTTAGGAGTGTAAGTGGCACCAAACTATCAAAACTGTAGTCAAATTGAGAATTATATGACTAAATTGCCTATAAAGGGGTAAAATCGTCAGCTTTTTAAACAGACAGCCCTTTTCCATCACAGTAACATATCAGTGGGATGTTATTTGCGAAGTAGAAAATAATACAAGCTCTTAGTTGCTGATGCAACAATATTGTGTCTTATAGGTGCGACAAATTTGTTTGATGCTATGTGCAAAGAAATTTTAATCAAGATAATGCCTGCGAGCTATTATTGTACCAGAACTGACTGTTAGTGTTATCTAGTGTCTTTGCTGGTAGCTCCAAGTTTTTGTTATGCAACTACTGCCAATTACAGAAAGTGGAAGTCCTGAATGCATCACCATCTAATGTCAAACTGTCAAAATGCACTTTGAAGTCAATTTAAGCTTATTTCAGGAATTTAACAAATATTAGTAGAATTACCATAAATGAAGCCGGTAATGTTTTTAAAATAATTATCTCATCATTCTAATCTCTTCCTCTCATTTCTTTTTTTTCTGGGTACTAGAATGGTCCGACTGAATACCGGAGCAGCACAGTTTTTGAAAATGCAACACCTGAAGAAGTCCGGGATTTCTTTTGGGATGATGAATTTCGAATTAGTAACAAATGGGATGATATGCTTATACACTACCAGATCCTTGAGGAGTGCCGAGCCACTGGTACCATGATTGTCCATTGGGTTCGTAAGGTGAGCTTATATCAATTAAGAACTTTTATGATGGGACTAGTTCAATCTCCTACCTGTACCAATACAATGTTATCAGCACACTAGTAACCATCTGTTATACGTCAGTCCAGTCTCAAATGAAGGATTTACTCTCAATAAAACCCTTGAAACTAAAGAAAAGTTTGTTTTTGTACAGTGTTGGTCTGACTGCAAATGCTATTGTTATTTTCCAATGGAAATCTCAAAACTAAATAATTCTTTGCAAAGGAAGATTTTAATGAAATTTTATGTCTTGCAGTTTCCCTTTTTCTGTAGTGATAGGGAATATATTATTGGTCGAAGGATTTGGAACTTGGAGAGAACTTATTTCTGTGTGACGAAGGTATTATATGTGTCTTGATTCTGGAATTGTCTATATTTTATTTTATTTTTACTCTTTTGGTATATAAATCCACTACCTTGATGTTCTTTCACTTATATGTAGTGCATTTTCTTTATAAAGTTTCAGCATCTTTAACCATCCCATAACCTTGTATTCTCATATTTCTGTAGGCAGTGCCATGCTCAGCAATAGAGAGACACAAAAAACCACGCCGTGTTGATGTTTATTTCTCTAGCTGGTGCATTCGTGCAGGTAAACCTTATAATATTTCCCTCCCTCCCTCGCTAGTTTAGTCTAACTTTTGGTTCATTGCAATTTGTACCTACAACCTCTCTTTGTGATACTCTCTGCATCTAAGCACACCACTTTGTTTCAAGTTTGCATGAACCTCCTAATGCACCATCTCTCTTCTGCAGTGGAATCAAGAAGATCAGATGGTCAGAAAACAGCATGCGAGGTTCTGCTTTTTCATTATGAGGACATGGGAATCCCCAAAGAAATAGCAAAGCTGGGAATTCGTCAGGGTATGTGGGGCTGTGTCAAGCGGATTGAACCAGGCTTACGGGCCTACCAGAAAGCCCATTTACCTTCATGCCCAGACCCAATGTCTCAAATCAACACAAAGACAACTCAAGATTTCATTACATCTTATGAAGATGCTGGATACTTGGAAGATGACACGGAGATTGAAGGTGGAAGTGAGGATGGGGAGAGTGGAGCAAAGGTTGGACCTGTACAAAATCTACCGAGGTTTCTCCTGATTGGTGGTGCAATGGTGTTAGCGTGCTCACTTAACCAAGGGTTGTTAACCAAAGCAGTCATTTTTGGGGTTGCAAGGAGGTTTGTTTCACAGAGAAAGAGAGTATAAGGCTCCATTCACTTGTGTAGTATTTTGTGTTACCGATTGTTCAGTGGTGGTAAATAACTAATACTATCTTGTTGTGGTCCTTGTGCATCTGTTATTTTGGTCATTATTCTCGTCTATATTTGTTCTTGTTCTCGTGTCCCATCCTTATTGCGCTTATTCATCGTGGGTGGAATGTAGAACAGAGCAGTTCCATTTTATTCCAATTTATGTTTGGCAAGTGGAATAGGGCTCAATTCGCCATCAGAGAATGGTCAAATTCCACTTCCTCACCTTCCTTTAATCCTGTGGCAGACAGTCATACATAACATGAAGAAAGCGGAACAGAAAAAGGGATATTCTCCACCGCTTACCACGAACTGTTAAGTATTCGTTGACTTGGACCGCATATTGACCATAGAGCACCGATAATTGGAAGGGAAATGTATGGTGTGGCGACTGGCGAGCCCTCAATCGCTGCCACCCCACATATGAATGACATGCAGAAAGATTAGAACTTTCATGGGGCGATGGCATATACGATCTGCAACGCAGATTGTAACAGCAGGTTTATTGATGAAAGTCCACGGGCTGCTGCTCGATATTAGAACTCTCTCTATTCCTATCTTTTTTTCGGGCAGCAATGACTTGCGCACGGTAGGGTGTCAACGGATATTCATCTTGAAATAATATCAGAATTTATATAAATAGATTCGCATATGAATCTAAGCTTCTATTCTTCGATAATGTTTGAATCCATCTTTATTAAATGCATCATCTGATAACAGATTTAGACGTAAATCAAGAATATATCGCATATCTTTCAGTGTTAACTGATAATCCATATCTATTTGCATGTAAATATTACCAATACCAGCAATTTCAAGTGGTTAGTATTACCCATCTTCACTGTACTAAAGTTTTCAGCTTTGTAAATCATGAAGAACTCTTTACTCAGTGTAGTATGATAGCAAACACTTGTATCAACTATCCACTCAATTCTTTAATGACCTTCTACGTGTAGACATTGTTCATCTTCACAAGAGAGAATCACTACTTCTTTTGTAGTTATCATGGCTGTGATATTTTTGTTATAGAATGGTATAATATGGAACCGAAATGAAACACGTGTTGATGAAATTTTTGCATATGCTATAGCAATTTAAGTGATAAATGAGGAAGATTATGTGCTAAAAACTCCAAAAGAGTGTATGCACAAAAATGATTGGCCAAAATGGAAAGATGCCCTGAAGGCTGAATTAGATTCGCTTGAAAAGTGAAATATTTTTGGACCTGTAATTCTAACCCCTAAAAATGTTAACCCTGTAGGTTACAAGTGGGTTTTTACAATAAAAAAAATGAGAAAAATGAGATTGTGAGATATAAAGCAAGGCTGGTGGCACAAGGTTTTACACAAATATCAGGAGTTGATTATGAAGAAACGTATTCACCTGTAGTGGATGCAATAACCTTCAAATGCGTCTCATAGATGTTGTCACAGCCTATTTGTATGGATCACTCGATAATGATATCTATATGAAAGTCCTTGAAGGATTAAAAATGCCTGAAGCATTTACATCAAAATCTCAAGAAATGTATTCTATAAAGTTAAAACGATCATTGTATGGACTAAAACAATCGGGTCGAATGTGGTATAATCGACTCAGTGAATATCTCATAAAAGAAGGATATAAATCTAATATAATTAGTCCATGTGTTTTTATTAAACGATCAATCTCGAGTTTTATAATTATTGCAGTATATGTTGATGACCTGAATATCATTGGGTCTCCTGAAGAGATCGAAAAGATTGCAAAATTATTAAAGAATGAATTTGAAATGAAAGATCTTGGTGTAACAAAGTTGTGTCTCGTCCTGCAGATCGAGCATTTGCATAATGGTATATTTGTCCATCAATCAAACTACATCCAGAAGATGTTGAAACATTTTAATATGGACAAAGCTCATCCTTTAAGTACACAAATGGTTGTCCGATCACTGGATGTGAAAAAAGATCCTTATCGGCCCCGAGAAAATAATGAAAAAGCTCTTGGTCCCTGAAGTACCATACTTAAGTGCAATTGGGGCTTTGATGTATCTTGCTAATAATACGAGACACGATATTGCTTTTTACGTAAATGTATTAGCAAGATATAGTTCGATCCAACACGCGACATTGGAACGAGAATCAAACATGTATTACGTTACCTTTGTGGGACGCGTGATATGAGACTATTTTATCAAAAAAATACAAAGTCCAAACTAGTTGGATATGCAGATGCGAGGATATTTATCGAGATCCGCATAAAGCTCGGTCACAATCCGGATATGTGTTTACATATGGCGCACTTTGCAATTTCATGGCGATCGACAAAATAAACATTGACAGCAACATCATCAAATCATGCTGAATTAATTGCTCTTTATGATGCTGGACGGGAATGTGTATGGTTAAGTTCCATGATCCAACACATCCAAGAGGAATGCGGTCTCGAGACAGTCAGAGAAAACCCGACGGTGATATACGAAGATAATACCGCATGCATTGCTCAAATTAAAGAAGGATATATCAAAGGTGACAGAACCAAACACATCTCGCCGAAGTTCTTCTCAACACATGATTTACAGAAGAATGATTTGATAAATATTTGTCAAATCAGATCAAGCGATAATTTGGCGGACTTATTCACAAAATCATTGCCAAGAAATATTTTTTGAGCAGCTTTCACATAAGATTGACATTCGTCACTTAAAAGATGTACATTAAAATGAGGGGGAGTATTATATACGTTGCACTCTTTTTCCCTTCACTAAGTTTTGTCCCATTGGGTTTTCTTAGTAAGGTTTTTAATAAGGCAACATAACTGATCCAGAAGTATCAGTTAAATCAAGTTGGTCCTGAAGTACCAAAATTTAATATTTGTCCAGTAGTACAATATTAATAGTGTATAATATAAGGCGAAACATCTAAGGGGGAGTGTTATAAAATTAATGATAGATGTTTTACCTCCTCTCATTCCTCCAACTCCTCCCATAATGATAGAAGTTTTTCATTCTCTTCACCTTCTTCTTAATTCTAGATTTAATTTTGTATTAATTTTCTCTTTTATTACATGATGTTTCTCTAGCCTATAAATAGAGGCTTGTATATTGTTGATGGTGATATAGATCTCTAGATGAGATAATATAGAAATAAAATTTTAGCCTCTCACAACTTTTGTATTCTATCTTTATTTTATAACACTTTTGATTAGTATTGCGGAATAAAATTTTGATAAAACTTATCATCTATTCTTTAATTGTGATTATGTGAGTGCATTTTGAAACACTTTTAATTTGTATAATACAAGTTCATTACGGATTGATTTTTCTTTTATTGATGAATTTTTTACATATGTATGTGGTTAGAGGATTAGAAAAATTTTCAGAGGGGTCAACTATCTTATTTCGCTTCATTTTATGTCTATTTTTTTTTTTTAATTTTGGACGTGTAAGTATAATTTTAATAAATGAACTTGAGATGCTGAATGATTTTTAGTTTATAATGGTACTTAATTACTTATAAATCACAGCAAAATACAAAGAAACATAAGTTATTAGTTACTATTATGCCACTTTAACATTGAGAAGAAGATCATCATTAAAGGAAATAATCTAAAATAGATTGGAAGCAAAAGTTCAGTAGAGAAACAACATGAATAGGAGAAGCACCAACACAGTTGTTCACAATGAGAGAACATATTTTATCATGAATTGGTAGAAACAAAAAGAGTGGGCAGGAGGGAGCAAGAGCGAAAGGAGAAGCTGGAAGAAAATAATAAAATATCATAATTAATTGAAAATAAAGTATTAATTAAGTATGAAGGGTTATTTCTCACATGATCTAACTAGTAACTGCAGTTGAGCGCAAAGTTACAGCGTAAAGGATAAAAAGGAACGAGTTTGGAGAGTTAGTCGGAGGTGATAAAATTCGATCTGATTCGAGAGAAATGTATTTAATCTGTTCAGATTTGAATTCGATTTGATTTAATTTTTAAAATATATTAAATTTAATTCAAATAAAGTGTAATTTAATAAAAAATAATTTAAAATCTGAAAAAAAAATCAACATACAGATTGATTCAACCCAATATGATCCGATTTTTTTTAAAAAGTCAAAGTTAACCAATCTAACTTGTTCGAATTAAAAACCCAATTTGATATGTCCGATTGCCACATCTATATTTAAGAGTCAAATTAGATAAATTTAATTGTCCGGTATTTGTTTTTCAATGTTTTACCAAAAATCCTTCCTTCTTTTGCACAGCACACTTAATCAGATGGTCTCTTGTCATCTAAGTAATAAATTAATAGTTCAGGAAGGAATTATTTGGTGTGGTTTAAAATTTATATAATTAAAAATATTAACATTTTATACTGTTGTATTTATAAAAAATTTTTTTTTCAATTGGAATTTGGTTTATTTCAAACTCACATTTGTTTAAACAAATAGATTGAACTACTAGAAAGTTTATTTGTTATCCGTGTAACCCGACCAAGACCCGACTAAAAACCCGTCTAAACCCAGAAATCCGGGAATCAAATTCGCCCAAACCCGTTAAAAATAAAAAAAAACCTCGGGGACAGAAAACTCCACATAAATTACTGTTGCTCATTACTGTTGTTGATTTAAAATTAGTTCACATATTTTTCACCCAATTTAGAGAACAGAGAACACATAAAATTTTGTACCGCCTTTTCTGTTGATTTTAGCCATTTTGTTTGAATATAAACAATGATTAGTGTTTGCCTTAAAAAAATATATACGTGTAGTTTGTACATATATTATGAAAAATGAAGTATGGTAATAATCATGAAAAAATAGAGTATGGTACATATATTACGGAAAATGGATTATTGAAAAAAAAACGATTGGTGTATGGTAATAACATTTTATTTGAATATCTAGTTAATTTATTTGACTTACAAAACCCAAAAAAAAAAAAAAAATCAAAATTGTCCAAAAATATAATGGTTATATATTTTAAATTTTCTCAATATTTTTTATGATTTTTGAATTTTTTTGAAATTCATTTAAAATTATTTGAGTTATTTTGAACTAAAAATAATAATGATAAAAAACGATCCGACCTGGCCTCCTTTTTACCCGATCGATCTTGTCCTATCGACCCATCTGATTCATAATTCTAAAAAGGATCACGATCATACCCCTCAAAATTAACTCGTTGTCTAATCTGTCTATTCGTCTTATCCGCCCCGACCTAATTTATTGGACCGTCCGAGTTTGAATCGCAACGGCTCATACCGCACCGATTTAAAATGTATTATTAGAATTTTTTATTGTAACGAAGATTGCAAAACAAAATCGAACATAGAACCAAACAAGCGGCGTCATTGTATACGTGTGGAAGCACTTTACCTGGCGTGTATGGCGGAGAATTAAATACCACCCCCGTGGGTAAATTTCTAGAAGCAAAAAATATTTCAATTGCTTTTACAGAAGGTGCTACAAAATCCTTGAATTGTGCAAGATGCTGACATCTACTGGCCAGGTGTTTGAATATCATTAGATGCAAAAAGTTGACCTTCTGGCATACAGGCTTTAATTGGGGGAGTTGAATTTGATCAATTTATGGGGTTTTAATATTTTCAAATATTCAATGTAAATGAATATATTATTTTTCTTATCTTTCTCATAAAATAATTATTCTTAAACCCAAGAAAAAATCATTTACACAAAAATATGTCATTAAAAATGTAAAAAAACATCTTGTTCCTAAATTATCAAAAGAAACAATGATAGATGAAGATTATGATATTGTTACAAAATATAGAATGACAATTAATATTAAAATAAAAAACTAAACTGTATTGATTTTATGATTTTATTATAATTTTAAATAAATTCGTCCATATATTCAAATTTTGAAAATATATCTCTCACTACAAATTACTAAATGGCACATTATAAATAATTTTGAAGGAATTATTTTGTAGTGAAATAAATAAATATATTCCATTATTATTTTAACAAAAATAACGACTGTTAAATACATTTTCACTTATATTATTATTTATTATTGGAATGAGTTATGTAACGCTTGCTTTTCCTTTGTAAAAACGTATAATCATTTTTTTTCTCGAATACCCACTTCCTTTCAAAATCACAAAATTACCATAGTTTAATACTTATTTTCATTTTATTAATAGTCAACGCTTAAATTCTAGATATTATGATCTATCATAATTATCCTCCATATGTTGTTTTGATAATTTCATAATATCGTACGATGGATTCATGTGCGAAGTTCTAAAAAAATTAGATTTCCTTGACACAGAAAGAAAGAAAAGGTATATATACATTTAATAGTAAAATAGTTTTTTTAGTTTTAGAGGTGAGTGAACAATCTAAATGTGCACTCATGGGTGCACCCACCCTGCTCCCGGATTCTTATTGCGTTAATTTTTTTAGGGTAATTTAGAAACACAAGTTTATTTACCATTGCACATTCACTAGAATGTGTATTCTTCAATTAATTTCCGGGCTATGTTTGGGTGATTTCTATTTTAAAAATGTCTCTCTATGAGAAAATATATTTCAGAAACAATATTTTGTGACTAGAAGTTTCTGATGGTGAGATCAAAATCTCTTTTGCCTTGATTCAGATTGAATGTGGCTGGAATTAAAGAAAATCAATTTCTTGTATTTTATTTAATATGTTAATTATTTTTTTGTCAAATATTATTAATTGGTACTAAAAATTTATATCATGAACTATTTAAAGAATATGATATTAAAATCTTATTTATTATTATTATTTTATAATTTTAAATAGACCCGCAACACAGCGCGGACACTATATTAGTGATAGTCAAAAGTCCGGGATATCAGGGAGAAGATATTGTATGAAATTCAAATGAATTATCAGGGAGAAGATTTTTACTTCATCTGCTCAATGGTTTAAGATTTATTTTGTTACGCAGATGGAATTATTTTAAACTAAATGAGCTATCAATGACAATCAATGACATTTAGTGTTAACTATGCAGATATTTTCACAAATCATGGGGGCATGGTCTCTCAAAAAACCTGACTCTTCGTCAATGATTTTATTTATTATTATTGGCAAAAACTTGACCCCCCGGTCTAAAAAAAATTTGACACTAAGCTCGCACGAAGGACTGTCATATATTATATAGGACTATATATCATATATATATATATATATATATATATATATATGTATTTTGGCTGTATTTTTTCGTCCCGATAATATAATATTCATAAATAATTTATAATATAAAATTTAAATAAATAATATAAATTTTAAATATATTTAATAAAATTTACATTGAAGAAAATTTAGACATAATATTTTTAAATATTAAATAAAAAATTAAACCATTTTAATAGTTGTGTTTCATCTTAAGTATATTATACACATTACTTTAAATGAGGAGAGATAAATTATTATATATGAACCTTTGGATCTAAAAAGGTGAAATTTTTTAACAAATTAATGATGAAGAAAAATGAAAATGTTAGCATACTTGAAAAAAAATTGACTTTTATATATTAAGAATTCTTTTGCAGGACGGGTTTGAATGTCTTAGGCTAATAACCTAGGACTTAGGTTTGTTTATGGACTTCTATAAAAAAAAAAGGCTGGTAGGTTACAAAGTCTATGGCACTACAGGTGTATATTAAAATGGATGGGATATAAAAAAAAGAGAAAAAAATTATAGATGTTATTTGATTTCATATACTTTCATTATTATTTGATAATACATCAAATATTTTAAACTAAAATTATTATAAATTATATAAATTTTTGATGATCTTTGATGAACTATAAAAGATAATGAAATTACGTAAAACACTATTAATTTATAAGTAAAAAATATTTATAGTTTTTTATTTTTAAGATTTTTATATTTATTTAAAATTCCATTAAGATTGTCTAAACAAGTCCTTCTCGAGTGATCTCACCCGATTAGAATTATTTATTGTTGTTGTCGGCGAAGATTGCAGAACAAAATCGAACAGAGAACCAAACAAGTAGGCGTCATTTTATACTGGCGGAAGCACTTACCTGGCGTGTATGGCCGAGAAATAGAACCACCCACAGGCCACAGGCCACAGGAGTCAAGTTTCTAGAAGCAAAAAGGATTCTACTACGTCCTGACACGACACGCGGGTAGCTTCTGAACGGTGCAATTTGACCACAGAGGAATAAACAGAGGCTATTGTTTTGGACTCACATGCACTCAGCTTATAATACAACAAGAATGAAAAAATTAAGAAGACTGGAGACTAGGTGGGAAGGTGCCGAGGTTATTGCCATGGCGAAATTAGCTCCATCCTCGTATTGGATTCCTTTGTGTTTTCTTCTCCTTCACCTTTGTGTGGAGACGACTGTTGAGGCTCTCAGCCGGGATGACTTCCCACCGGGTTTTATTTTCGGCGCCGGTACCTCTGCTTTTCAGGTATGTCTCCATGTCAAATTGGATTTGACTTTGCACAGAGCTACAAAGCTGAAAGGCAAAAAAATCATAATAAAATTGACTAAACAAAAAATAATGCTAGTACCAACAATGATTCACATCTGATAAAGTTGACTCGGAAAAATATTCATTGGGCTAAGAACTCAAATGGAATTAGATCTATAAGGTCCGTAAGGAGCTCATTAAGTAAATTAATTTTTCGTTCTCTTCTTCTTTTGCCTCTATCTCTTTGAGAGCATCTTCACACAATATAGTACCACATGTAGCGTACTATGCACACACTATTTATTCCTGGTACAATTTGTCTCTAAGATAGGATGTATCAGATATCAAAAGCTTTAATTTGTTGAATTTTGGTTACAATTTTGAATAACCGAATTCATCATAATGATTACAGGTGGTTAATCCACTTTTATTTTATTTTTTTTAAAATATCAATTTGGGGGGAATATGGTTTATTAGGATTGAGTATGTGGGTAAGGTGAGCTTTATTACAGAATTTTGAGATACGAAATTAAAGGTGGAAGGAGCAGCTACAGAGGATGGAAGGAAACCCAGCATTTGGGACCCCTTTTGCCATGCTGGTTAGTTTTTTTTTCAATTAATTTGTTTGATTCAGACTTGGATTCCGGGCCTTAAAAACATATCTGATCTCGGTTTGACCATTTTCCACACAACTGACTTTGTGTGTTTAAAAAACTAAGAAAAAAAAACATTATAGATGCGTCCTCAAAGTTTAGATACATGGCACATCAATTATTAATTCAAATTATTTTCTTAGGAACAGGGTGCATCAATTTTAATTAATTAATTACGTTTCTTCTTTCAGTTTCAATGAAATTGGTGGTGTACACCTTCATTAAAAAAAATATTGGTACCGTAAGAAAATATATGTTGCAATTTACATTTCTTCTTTCAGTAAAATAGAAGTACCATAAGAATCAATATATGTTGGAATTTCTCTTACACAACATTGTGGTTTTCTCCACAACACAAAGTTTTTAATCCCAAATAAATTGGAGTAGACTAAAAATGAACTATGAAAAATATTGAACTGTGAAATATTGAAAAAAATTTAGCTTGCTGATAGCAAACTTAAGGTTGTTGTTAGATGCATTCTTTTATGCAAACAAATGTTAAAATAGATGGACGAGTGAAGTATGTAAAATATATCAATTGAAATTAGGACTAACTATTTTTCTAAATTCCAGGAAAAATGGCTGAACACAGCAATGCTGATGTGGCAGCTGACCAATACCACAAACACAAGGCAAGTTTAAGACTGTGCTGTGCCTCTTAAAGTACATTTAAATCTATGAATTAATTAACCTAAACAAAAATGGTACAAACATGTCTTATTTTTCTTTTTGTTATTGTTTCATCATTTAGGAAGATGTGAAGCTGATGCATGAGATGGGCCTCGATGCTTATAGGTTTTCTATTGCATGGCCCAGACTGATTCCAGGTACAACAATATGCACATAAAGAAACTGAAAGAATATTTCTACACAAGTATTGCAACTAATACTATTAGCACGTTTCAGTTGTACACATAATTTTCTGATCTCAGTATTGTAATTTAATGTCATTACGTGCTGATTTTATTATTTTTGTTTGGGCCAGATGGGAGAGGCGAAGTTAATCCTAAGGGATTGCAGTACTACAATAATTTAATTAATGAGCTCGTGAGTTATGGTATGCATGTTATAAATTAAAATTATGCTTGGTTAAAAATAAAGGATGCTTTTGCTGACAAATTTGAGGGATCTTAACAAACTTTGTTGCTTGTTTTCAGGCATACAGCCACATATCACGTTGTACCATTTTGATCTCCCACTTGCTCTGCAAGAAGAATATAATGGACTATTAAGCACCAAGTTCATGTACACATCCTTCTGATCCTATATATTATTTATTTTAGTAAAAAAAATAGAAAAATAAAAATATAGATCTATTCTATAGGGCTGGAAAAAATTACGACCTGAGCCCTCTGAACACATGTTCAAGTGCTTGCTATTCTGGGTGAATCCATTCAAATCAGTATGCTCTTAGATGGATTGAAATCATTACAATAACAGTGGAGAAGCAAAAAAAAAAAAAAATTCTTAGCGGAGTCAATTAAGGAGAATATCATGGCAACGAATTTGTAATATTTGAAATTTTTTTAGGGCTTTTCAAAAAGTTCCATCACTCAAATGGTATCATCTGGTGTCAACTTATTCTGCAATATAAAATAAGGCATATGCCATATCAGGAACATGAATTTAACCTAACATTTAACTCGGGTGATACTTTGCATATCAGCTTGTTCTCAACATAAAACAAGGCATATGCCATATCAGCAACATGAATTTAACCCTACATTTAACTTGGGTGGTACTTTGCTTACATATCTACCAGAATTACAGGTCAGGATAATGATCTAATTCTTTGATTTAACATGTTTTCAGAGATGACTTCACTACCTATGCAGATATATGTTTCAGAGAATTCGGTGACCGAGTGAAAAACTGGATTACCCTCAACGAGCCTAATGTTGAACCACTTGGTGGTTATGATGCAGGGATTATGCCACCTGAACGATGCTCCTATCCTTTTGGTGTAGTTAATTGTACAGCTGGAAATTCCACCACTGAGCCGTATATTGTTGCTCACAATTTGTTGCTTGCTCATGCATCAGTTGTCTCCCTCTATAGAGAGAAGTATCAGGTTTTCTCTCTTACAACCAGCATTTCAAAATAAAAAAGGGAAAGGAAGGGAGAAGCAAACACAAAATGTGCTTGACAAACTACTGAATTTCATATTATCTGTTTTTCTTTCTTTTCCCTATTGAGTTTTCTAGTGACATGATATTCTGTTAAAGGCAGAACAAGGAGGCAAAATAGGAATTACATTACTGGCAATGTGGTTCAGGCCTGCCACAAAAAATTCAGAAGATGCAGCTGCAGCAAGGAGGGTGACCGACTTCCATATAGGATGGTTAGTTTAAAGTTTTTTAATTTTGTCCCTATTGTTCTAAGATATGGACAATTAGTGTTGTAATGAGTTAAAAATTCCACCGACTGTTGACCTCTACATAACTTTTAGGCTAATGGATCCATTGGTGTTTGGGAACTACCCAACTATTATGAGAAAGAATGTAGGATCCCGCTTGCCAGTTTTATCAGATGAAGATTCAAGAAGAATCAAGGGCTCATATGATTTCATTGGTCTCAACCATTATGCTACCATTCCTGTTCAAGCTGACATGAGTCAGTTGGAGAATCAATTTCGCGACTACATTCATGATGTGGCAGTGAAAATAAGTAAGTAAATTAAGTCAAGACTTATATTGGGCTATTGTGCAGATTATGATAATATCTTGGTCAGTTCAGGAAAAAGGAACATAAATGCTACTCGTTCGATAAGAATTGACACAACTCCAACATTGTGTCGAACATATTATTTTTTTTTTTTTTCATTTGGTTCAGGTCTGGCGCATCTAGTCTGTCTTTACTTCAATTTACAAAATTTCCTCCAATAGTTATAAATATGCATAATTTAAAATTCATCAAATTGTGATACTTCTTTTTCAATTTTGTTGCAGCATCTTTTTCTGGAAGATTAGATAAGGTATGTGTGAACTTTTTAAATGCAAGGATACTTTCCTGATTCTCAGTTTAAAGTTTCATAATTGCACAGTTTCTGATTGTTAGGTGCTACTAACCCATAACAGAGAAATTATCATCAAAATAATTTTATCAAGCACCCTTGTGTTTTATTACATGGTATGCCCTTTGCGTACTACATCAAAACACCTTGTGCACTATATGTTACATATAGATCAAGATGAATAAAATGAAGGGCACTTGTTGGGAAAACAACCCAACATAACATTTCATCTGGTACCAAATGCAATTTAAATATGGTTATTTACACGACAATCCTATACAAAATTCACACACAAATTGAATAAGTCAACAAACTGAAAACCAAGAATAAAAAAGAAGAAACTACGCAGAACCTATTGTACTAGTTGAGATGCTTGGTAGTATGTTCCTTACTTTATAGTTTAAATACGGTACTTGACACATTATTATCTTGTTTCAAAAGGCTTTTCGCCTGAGCAAATCATTCAGATTTAACTTCATCTCTTGTGAAAATTTTGAACAAACTAGGCACTTTTGGGAAAAAATACAGATGGACTCCCAGCAAACCCAACAGGTTTTACAGAATTATTGGACCACGTCAAAACATACTATGGAAATCCCCCAATTATAATACATGAAAATGGTAACTTCAGAATTTCTTTACTTTCTAACAACTTTCAATTATGTGGTTCTCTATTCTGATCCCACTATGCTCTTGATCTTGTTACTTCAAGTATCATGGTTTAGATTTTCTGTATGCTCCATTTTTCAAAGAATATTTTTTTGAGGTAGCAGTTGAATAATTTACTATGAAATTTCATTAAATTAAATTAAAAAAGAGTTGATACAAATTAAGTAGAAAAAGAAAGAGAGGAATTTTTAAGCCTCACCTCATAATTGCAGGAGATCCTGAGTTTGTCACCTCAAATACCCAAGAAATTTTAATCGAGGATGATTTCAGGATCAAATACCTTGAGAAATATCTAGAAGCATTGCAGCTTTCCATAAGGTAATTATTTCTATAATAATTTAATATATCATATGTGTTTTTCTCAAAAAAAAAAAAATCATGTGGTTGCATTCTTCCTGAAAAAGTTGCCGAAGTGACTAGCTTTGATATGTTCATTTATTTTATTCTCAGAAATGTTGCTTTTGTTGGTATTCTGTTGTTGACTACACTACCACCAATATCACCAATAAGATAATTATTGTGGAATTTGAGCTCATTAGTTGATATTGCGGCATCTAACATTATTCTAACAAAAATTTTGAGGTTAGAAAATAATTTGCAATCCAGAAAAAGAACTTGTGTTGTTGTATGTTCCTTTTCAATTATCTTGACTCAAATTTCTTTGTTCTTTCAGGAATGGATCAAACACGCAGGGTTATTTTGTATGGTCTCTAATGGATTGCTTTGAGTTTATCTCTGGCTATACCAACCGTTATGGTCTTTATGGTGTTGATTTCAGTGAGGAGGAAAGACCCAGATACCAGAGAAACTCGGCCCGTTGGTATACCAACCTTTTGGGAGCTCAAACGATCAGATACTCTGCACGCCATGACAATGCTTTCGAGAATAGATATATTAGTTCATAAGATCACCCTTATAAAATTAAGTAGCTGTATATGGTAATTGTTACGAGTACTTTCTAGTTTTGGTGTGTTTGTAGCCAAAGAGAATACAAATAAATCTGCCTTGTGTAATTAGCATATCCGTTCAATGTTCAAAAAAGAAGAAGAAGAAGAGAGATGATGAATGCAGAGCGCTACACGAGCTGTGCTGCCACCGAATCAGTTGTGACCCTAATTAGTAAATTGGATTGAAAATAGAGAAAAGGGAGATATAAACATAAATGTTTGTGCTTATGAATATTTTCATAAATATTTATTATCATTATTATTTTTATTAACTTATTATAGCACATAAATGTTTGTGCTTATGAATATTTTCATAAAATATTATTCAAACACTTTGGGATAAATTTTCATTATGATTATTATAAAATTTATCGTTATCTTGTTATAATTATATACATGGTAAAAATGTTGATACATTCATTCGAACGCCAGTTAGCACAATGCGTATTGTAATTAAGGACATAATACTAACTTATTTATTTATTTATTTATTATTATTATTATTTTAATTAATTATTTTCAAAAGGTGTTATTTATTCAGTGCTATATTGCACGAGTGTAAGTGATACTCGATATGCATTCGGAGAGATATATGAAATATCCGAGTAGCATAGGTACAGTGTGAATCAACCTCCATCAATACTTCGAGTCTCTCCGTGTGTAGGACTCAATCTCTCAATTGTCGAACTATTTTTGTTGTCACATCAAGAGTTGAAGAAAGATAAGAAAATCTTTTGATTACCTACCTCCTAGACTTACCACACTCGACCTAAATTTATTGATATAATTGATTGATTTGTATAATTTATTATTATCAAAAGAATACACCAAATATGCTCGTATATTTATACCACTTTAATTGTCATACCTAAGCCAAAAAAATAGTGCTAAGAGATGACAATAGCCACGTGTATATGAAGACATACGTACACGTATGACTAAAAAATAGATAAGTCATTCATTTATCATAATGACATAATAAAAGTTCATTTATATATGTCAAAATAAATAAATATTAGAGATTTACAAAAGTAAAAATAATAAATAATACAAAATGATAGATGCCGAGATGACATCCGATAGTTAAATATAACTATCTAACAACTCCAAAGGAATCAAATAAAAAATGAAAAAAAAACAGTAGAATCATGGACTCCTAAAATTGATCCTCACTTATTGTCATTTAATTTCAAACCTAGACTCCACAACCTACTATGGAAACATGAATGACAAGTCATATCAGTGTCATTTTAGGTCATTTTAGGTCCAGCACCGAGATATTAAATATATCTAAACTTAGACTTAAAACCATTGAAAATTATTTTATAATAGATATAATAATAACATATAAGTACATAAAATTTTAGTTTAAATTTTTAAGTTGATTTAATTATTTACTAAGTATTGTATAAAAATAATACAAAATAATTTATAAAAATATAGTACATAAATGCCATGATAAGTTTTATCAAAGATAACCCCAAACTCTCATGTCACACACATGACCTTGCGAGTTAAATTTCATTCAGAAAGAACTGACCTCAACCCAAGACTCCATAAAAGAGCAACAACCAGAGCAAAACCGACCCAAATTTATCCCGCGTCGTCTCTTACTATATTAGAAATAAATAATGACTCGATTTTTATCAATATATCTATAACTCAGGTTAAATGAGACTATCCGAAAATAATATAAAATGAAATGAACCAATCACAAGTAAATATAAAGTGACAAAATAGTCATTGCCAAACATAAAGTGATAAAATAGTCACTGACATAAATAAAGTCAACCATCTCAATCACAGTAACCACGATATGACTCATTAATAATAAATTAAAGTGTGTTTCACCATGAAATTGAGCCGGTACTATCACTCTTCCCATGCCAAATTTGATTTTTCATTTTTAACTTATAATTTTTCTTAAGTTTCTTTATGACGTGCTAATAATAGAAATATATATGCATATTTTAATCTTAATTTAATTTACTTACAACTCAATTAAACTTAACTTGATCAGTATATCAATCCGGCTAATTACAATCTATAAAATCATTTTTATAAATACTATATCACCTCATAGATAAATATTTTCTTAATTATATTTTAAGTATTCATATTAAATTATGTATATATATATATATAATTTTGAATTAAATTTCTATATTATAATTAACAAACTAGTATATCAAAACAAACTATTTTTTCAATGACATCTTCGATATAATTACATTAATTTGAATGGATGGAAACTAACAAAAAAATTTAAATCGGATATAAAAATCTAATTACGAGCGAGTAAGAGGCCAACGTCTTTAAGACACCGACATGGTGAGGTGGTGAGAGATGATCAGAGAGGAGTTATCGGATTAGAGTTCGGCAAAAAAAATATAAATTATTTTTTATTAAAATAACTTGAATTGCGGTATTTTATGACTAAACTTGATTAGAGACCAAATTTAAATTTAACATCGAGCCGGATTAGCTTGAGCCATATTTGAGGTTTATCCATATTCGCATATCATATCATGTCATATTGCATATAGATATGGCATGAGTAGGACTCGAGAATTAGTCCCGAGATAGGATTAGATTAGAATTAAATAATTAAAGATGTAGATTATAATTATTAGGATACATACTATTACTATCACTAATTAATAATTAAGTTAGATAGTTAATCATGCATTAAATATATGAGAGTGCTGAGAGGCGGGCCGGGTGATCTCGGTTCGAGGTTGTGTTGTATAATCAGACCAATATGTTACGTTTGGTAAACTAGCCGGCCTGTGGGGCCCCTTTGTCTGTATATACACTGCGCACCTCTGCATGTCGCTTATCCATTGACCTCATCATTTGATGGGTTCGGCCGTGCAAGAGTGTTTTATTTTTTGATCAATATTATATTATTATCATATATATGATTTAATTTCAATTAAATTGAGCAATTATGATTACATATCTTTCAGTGTTTAGTGTGGGCTACCATATTCGAGTCTGAATTCTATTCCATTTTTATATTACTTTATTTAGCCGGCTTATATGAGATCTCGGTATGTTCGAAGGACTTTCTCATTTAGTCTCTTATTGGTACAAAGAAAGTCGGGAGCTCTCTTTGGCCCCCGATTGGTATAAAAAGTCTCCCATTTGTATTATATTTTATTTTTATCATTTCACAAGTAGTTATCTCTTTTGGCAATATGACAACTAAAAATATAATTTCTTAATCCATTTCTATTATTTTATATTATTTTATGAGGTAGATTATCAGATTTGGAATATCGAGTACATGCTTTTATCCGTCACTCTTTTAGGACATTATCGCCTTGAGAGGCTTACACGAAAATTCTAAGTTTGTAAGTTGGGCTTGAATACATTCTTGCTTAGGTAAGTCTCAAGTCCAGGACCCGATTACGTGCTTGCTTGAGGATGGTCTAATAATCTGTAGGTGGAAAATTTATTCGGGTGTTTTAATATCGTACCTTATATATATATATATATTATTTTCACATATTTTATATTTTGGGTTTCTTTATCATTTCATATCATCACATAATAGCAGATTTTTAAAAGAGATACATTGAATTATTAAATTTAATTATAAATAGTTGTTGCAATGCATTTAGAAAATTAGTGTCGGTATTTGGGTTCAGTTTAGGAAAGAAATCAAAATTTAAGGCCGGATCTAAATTCGTATTGAGCAAATTTTAAATTGCTCACGTTTTCACGGTGGTTGTGGGATTCAAGTTTACATGTGCGAGATTTATTTTGATGAGAGTGTTAGATGCAGTCTTGTGAGATGTCAGAGGTGCTTCGCCATATCAGCACAATGAGCAGAGTAGTTGATTAAGACTTTTCTATTATCGGATTTTTGTTCTTTCTTTTGAGTTTTTATTTGAGAGATTTTGCTGCCTATTTCAATGGAGTCAGCCCCGTCGATGTTGGGCATTGTACTTTACGGTATATTCTGAAATGTTTATTATTTTGTATTATTATTATTATTTTATTTATTCTGTGTTATTTTTATTCTATTCATTTAACCTTCCGTACACATGTCTTGTTGTGAGTAGTGACATGGTGAATTAATCATCTCTAAACCGTTTTAATTTTTCTAGGGTGTGACATTAACAGAACAAAACTATTATGCAACTATTTTTATTTCTTAAATTATGTTTGGATGATGGTACTTTTGAGATTAGTGTTGCTATTTCAAAAATAGCACTACTACCCATGCAAACACAGTCGTAGGCACGTTAACATTTAAAATGTAGGCCTCCATGCCCTTAAGCAGTTAATTATTGAGATGTTTTTTTTGAGAACCGAATCTGATTTTCACATATTAACACAATTCATTTTATAATTATTTTATAGTAAATATTTACTTTAGATTTAAATGTTAGACCAATCTGCATACATAAATATTTAAGGGGAGTCACTTATTTGACTGGGAAAAAATGATTAGTCCATGAATTATGTCGACAGGAATTTTCTGTTCACATATGAGATAGCAGATTCGGTTTTTTTTTTAATCCCAATTTCAATTACCATCTCTTATCTTTTGAGAAATTATACAGACACTGTAGTCCTATTCAGAAACCTCTATTATAGAGACTATACCATCATCAATATTCATCATCCATCTTGAAGAATCATGCATTTACTAAATAGCCTTAATTACAAACGTCAATGTCAATATCAGATCAATTAGTTCAGTACATTTCAAACAATAAAAAAATGGGAAAAAAATGTTTGATTTAAAGCATATTTTCTTGGAAGAAATGATGTTAATTTATCTGGCAATCGGTCTTGGGGCTGCCGGCATGGGACCTAAATGACCGATGTCTGAAATGCTACTATTCTCACTAGCATCACTTATGAAGTTGGGAGTCCTGGAATAATTACTCTGGCTGGTGTATGAAAATATGGTACTTTCACCACGTCTCTCCTCTGTGGCGATCTCGAGATCTAGACTTTCCCTGAGCTCCGAAACAATTGCATTCATTGTTGGTCTCTGCTTAGATTCAAGC
Organism: Schoenoplectus tabernaemontani; assembly: GCA_037127355.1. Classification (NCBI taxonomy): domain Eukaryota; kingdom Viridiplantae; phylum Streptophyta; class Magnoliopsida; order Poales; family Cyperaceae; genus Schoenoplectus; species Schoenoplectus tabernaemontani. The sequence goes on along the minus strand of CM073744.1, from coordinate 19,280,679 downwards.
TCGGTGCACTTGCAAGCGAGATCAGTGACCTTCCAAACGGAATTTACATCAAATTGGCCTTGCATTCTAGGGTCTACTATGGAATCGAGGTTTCCTCTTGAGAGCTTTTGGCACACCCATTGTGCCAAATGACCGCCCCCTGGACCAGAAATAATTGGTGTCTTTCCTGTGATGATCTCCATCAAAACAATCCCAAAACTGTATACGTCACTCTTTTGGCTCAGTTTGAACGAGCTAAAGTACCTGAAGGCACAAATATTAGTTAATTAAGACCCAATGGAGACAAAAAAATCTATTGGCATTTTTGTTAGAGTGGGATCCATTGACAATGAGTTATTTTATTTTGATAACCTTGATAATGAACTTCTAAATAAATACAAAAAATTTTAAAAATAAAAAAAATTATAGGTGTGTTATTTTACTTTTAGATTGATGATCATTTAAATTTTATGTAATTTCATTATCGTTTGATAGTCCATTAAATACCGTTAATTTGAAACCGTTTTAAATTATATGAAAATTTGATGGATTATTAAATGATAATAAAATTATATGAAATTTGAATGACCATTAATCTAAAGGTAGAAAAACACATCTATAAACTTTTTTCATTTTTAAGATTTTTTGTATTTATTTAAAAGTTCATTGTCAAGATTGTCAAAAGAACCCATTGTCAACCTATCCCTTCTCTTTTTATTATAGTGGTATTTCACGGATGAGATATGGATGAATATAAGGAGACTAAAGGAAGTTCAATTATTTTGGACGAACAATTCAAAATTTGAGTCTAATTTATTTGTCTACAGAACTGATAGGATCAAAGAGAGGGAAGAAAATGAATGATAACAATCTTTATTATTTTAATATTTTAATTATAATAATTAAGTCTTTATTTATAGACTAATAATTTAACTAATTAATTCTAAGTCCTAAATATCCTTCATATTACACATCATAAAATATCTTCTATATAATTATACTCATCTAAATTTATACCTCAAACATCCTCTCAAACTCATTGCGCGGCACACATGGTGAGTTTGCACATATTACAAGTTCTAACATCTCGGTTTATAAATTTGATCTCCAATTGTATCATGGATCTCCTTGAAGAAAGAAGATAGAGAAATAAAAAAGAGCTCTTGTGGCTCAACAAAAATACTATTGAATGTTTCATACTTATTTTAGACATTTTTTAAATAATAATAGAATGATCTTTTGTTCTTTTTTAACGACAACTAAAGACTCATTTGTGTTCTTTTGAAAAGAAAAGAAGAGAAAAGTAGGGAGAATTGAAGTCTGATGCATTGTTGGATCAATTGGCAATTGATTTGGAATAAGAGTTGGTTGTGAATTGTAGAAAAGATTTGGAAAAATTGTATGATCATTATTTATTTCAGATTGAGAATGTTGTGACAATAGCAGCCAAATCAGCTGCTAGAATAGAAGAGGAAACTAAAACATGCATGTCCTGAGATGAGGTAACAATATTATCTGCTACTTCATCAACGACTTCAGGAATTTATTGTTCATGCTCTAAACCAGACGATTGTTCTCTTCCCATCAGAATATTACAATGAGCACCCAGCTCAACTGGAGACCTAATTCTACTCTAAGAAAAAACACTACCATATGCAACAACTATCTGATCAACTTCAAACCTTGAAGTAGATGAATCTCCTGAACCAGTTCTACTATTATCTGTTGGTCTGATCTTTGCCTCGCCAACATGAGGGACAAAATGATCAGACCTAGAACTAGAATACAACTAACATGATATGACTTGTTCCAATACACTTGCTTGTGCAGCCCAGTAACAAGACCAAGTAGTGATGCCAACACTGGAACCAACAAGATTTCAAACTGATGACAGGATTGGACCGGTCTTTTCTCCAAATTCATGCCTCAGACTCCATAGGCATGGCTGCAGGAGCCCGTGGTAGTGCATCAAAAGGTGTGGGATCATCTTTATCAAAATGGCGACTAATTACTTGAGGTGAGGTGGTAGTGCACACAACCTCAGCTCGTCGAACTTCATAGTATAATTTCTCGAGGAATAGAGCTTCGCTAGGTCAACTATCATGGTCATCGTGTGCTCGCTGAGAAGGATGGAAGAGAAGAATATGGAGAATTAGGGATGGCATGAGAACCATGGCGATGACCTAAGAATGATAGTAGATCGTTCAAAGAGGTGCAACCTAGGCTAAAATTATGAGCAACACAAGAGAAATTAGTAGAGAGTTCACACCTTTGTAGAAATGGGCAGGAAGCTCGCGATCAAGCCCGATACAGTCGCGATGTGCTAGAGAGAGTCGAGCTTGATGAAGCAAATCTTGATTGCGATCTTTGGAAGGCGATTGATGATCACTTGATCTTGATCAGAGAGGAGAGAAGTAGAGTGAAATTGCTGTGAGATGAATTGAGCAGATTGTGTATAGATCTTGATCGAAGAAACAGAAGAGATGCAAGAATAGAAAGAGTAGAATAGGTTTATTGGAATAGCAGAATAGAAGGAGAGAAAAGACAAGAATAAAGTAGACTAGAGGTTTAATATCTAGAATAGAATAAAATATAGTAGAATAAACTAGAATAAAATGTTATGCATTATAATAGATTGAGAATAGAAGCATAATTTTGAAATAGGCGTTTATTTAAATCCAGTGATATATTCATGTTTTAATATCATGAGAGAACGAGAAAGAAAGAAAGAGAATAATAACAATCTTAATTATCTAACTAACTAATTTTAACTACTAATCATCTCTCACATCGCATAATATCTCCTATATACTTTTACTCATCTCAACCTATACTTTTAACAAAAACTATTTACACAAACATATATGATAGTTGAGGTTGCATAGCAAAAGTAATGAGTGGTAAAGGAATTTGTTATTACAATTCTTAATTGGATAACTACCAATATTAGGAGAAAATCTAATAATGTTTGTGTACCAAAAATTTGAAAAAAAAAGGAAATGAAAGAAGATTGTCCTGTATGTAAAGAAAGAAAATTATAAAGAAATCTCACTCTGGGTCCAAATAGCCGGGGGTCCCTACTACAGCCGTTGGAATCTGAGTACTTGCATCCACATTAAAAGCCCTTGAGAGCCCAAAATCTGAAATTTTTGCCTTGAGATTTGCATTTAGAAGGATGTTGTTGCTCTTCAAGTCTCTATGAACTAGCGGTGGATTGCAACCTTTATGCAAGTACTCCAATCCTTCATTATGGGAAATTAAATTACTACAGCACAATAATTATCAGCCATGTTTCTTAAGATATTTGATAAAATATGTTTCTTCGCAATCTAATAAATTCATAAAATGGAAGAGGTTGTTCATAGAAAATTTTTGAATAAGAATTTAATCAAAACATGAAATACTAGCTGCTGCAAGTTGAAATACGTTCTCTTTGATTTTGTCTCCATATTATTAATTATTTAAGATCGCGGCCTCCCATATAAAAGTGAAAACTATTCATCACAGATGATAGGTAAAATAAAAAGAAAATTAAGGGAAAAAATATGTATCCTTTGTCAATCTTGTTTACAAATTTTCACTAAATTAGAAGAAAAGAAAGGATTTATGTTTACAATTTTACATAATCATTACGTTTCATTTTTTTTTCATTTAGAATATTATTATATAAAATTTGCAAAACATTCAATTAATAAGTTTCTAAATATGTCTATAGTTTTTTTCTATTTTTATTTTTTAATTATTTAGATATTCACCGTTAAAATTATTAAAATAACTTTTGTCAATTGATTTCTCCTCTGAAAACATAACTTTAAATTACATAAAAAAAAATTCTTTTGTTCGGCCTGCTACACCTAAGGCCTAGGCCCACGGCCCACCCTATGCTTGTCACAATTCGTTTGTTCTCCTCTGAAAATTAGCCAGGATCTTGAAACCACAAAGCTGTACCCATTATTCAATGTCTTACTAGTCATTACCCAAACATAATCAAGGATTTCTAGGTGGAAAAGTAGAGTATGCTCATTAGAGAATCTAAGGACTAATATTATTTCTTTTTGTAAATATCATATTGCAAAAGAATAATCTATCTTAATGAAATTTTAGCCGGATATTTACCTACTTCCTCAAAGAAAATGTAACATATTTTAATTGGAAAATTCTAATACTAACGAAGATAGAAAAAAAACAGCATTGTTTCATATATTATATATAGTTTCACCATTTTTAACTTAAAGTCTCTTGATATATATTTTGTGTGTGTACCTAATGCAGCTTCATATGCAATCTGAAGCCTCTGTTTCCAAGTAAGAGGCCGTGTATTATCTGCACTAGATGAATAAAACTATATAAATATTGATTGCAATATACTAAATCTTCAGAAATTACAACACGGATTGAAAATTACCTTTGAGCTTGTCTTCTAGAGTTCCTTCCGGCATGTATTCGTAGACAAGTCCCAAGCAATTTTCATCTGGACAATATCCAATCAGAGAAACCAAATTTACATGGTGAACTCTTGTTAAGTTCTTAGCCTGAAACAAGTCAATGAGAGTTGAGTCTCAGTAATAATTAGTCTGTAAGTATTATTTTGAATGTACATATTAGAGCCAGTAGAAAAGTGAAATGGAAGAGAAGATTAATATACCTCAGCCAAGAATTCCCTAACTCCCTGGGAAGACGAGTGAGAATGTATCTTCACTGCAACTCTATCTCCCTTTCCAAGAACACCGGCATACACACTTCCGAACGCTCCGGTGCCAATATTATTCTGGAAGTTGTTTGTGATTCTCTTAAGATCATCATAACTAAACTGTCGATTTTCGAAATCGAGGAGCTCTTTTGCTACTTTGTTCGATTTAGAAACACTAGACTGAGAAGCGCTTGAGTGAGAAACATTTGATTGAGGTTGGCTTGTACTGACATCATTCCTGTAAACAGCTTCACTATTAACATCGTTCCTGTAAACAGCGTCCCTATTAACATCGTTCCTATAAGCATCTTCCCGGTAAACATGATTTCTATAAACGGGTCTTGCTTGTGGAAAACCTGCATATATAGATTGCAATGTCCAAACGCTCCTCGATTAAGTTTTAAGAGATACCATCTAAGATTTCTACATGAGAAACAAATTAGTACATACTTTTACATACATGACATTGTAAAGATCGAAGTATTTCTCTGCAAATTCCTGCATATATAATATAATATCCGTGTATGGACGGAGGAATTATGATGCATGCATGTAGCAATTCCTTCTTTACTGAACTTTCACCCTCTGTTATTAATTAGTTTTTTTGCCATAATTTATATTCAAGATAAAGTTGCTTGGGAAATTTACTTCTGAGTTCTGAACCACATTAGTCAAAAATTTAAGCTGACATTTCAGCTCTGATTGATTATTATCATATATTATTTTGGTGATTCTGGAATCTGGAAGTCTAGCTAATTAGTTAATTAGTTAGTGATTGATTACTTACTCAGAGCAATTAATTTCTCTAGAATATTAAAAGAAAGGTGAAACTCACATCTGCATCTCAAGCAGCAACACACAATAATGAGGACTACCAGAATAAATACTACAGCAGCAAACCCAGCAACCGCTACTGTCGGTACTTTAGAGTGGACAAGGGAAGCTCTGATTCAACAAAACAAGCATTCACAGTTACACAACAAGCCAAAATAAAATAGAAACTTAATTAGTATAGAATCAGTCAATTAATGTTACAGAACTAATTAATTAAACAAACACTGTACAATTATTGAATCGATATACACAGTCGTAAATTTATGAGTCGACGTGCTGACCAGGGAATTAGTCAATGTAATTGTGCCCATGTCCTTCTTTTTTTGCAATTTTCCTTGTTATTATTACTTTATTAGGCATTAAGCTGCTTGTGTCGGTCATAAAGATTAAAGTTTGAGTATCCAATTTTTCTAAATCGGTAATTTAAAATTTTGAGTAAAAAAACTGGAGAGAAATTATTGTAGCACCCCATGAATGCTCCTCTTGTATGTATGGAATTAAGCATTTGTGTTTTAAAATTTGTATGATTTTATGTTTTTTTTTTCTGTTTCTATTGTCAATCATAATGTTTGATTGGTTCTCTTAAACTTTGTATGACGCTTTTGAGAAGAAATGAAAGTAACTACTGCTATTTCTTATGTTTTTTTTTTCTGTTTCTATTGTCAATCGATATATCAGTATTGGCTGCAAATAAGGGATCCAGTTATCAAACTAAAATTACAAAAAAAAATTGTGAAGCCTGAAAGCAGTTCGAGTCGATTTTTCTTGATACATATATAAGCTGCGAATATTCGTTCGTTGCATTTTGAAAAAAGGTACGATTAAAAAAGGCAAAATTTCGGAAAAAACTGCGTTCCACTACTATGTAAATTAAGATAATATATAAAAATGGATTATTAAAATCCTCGAGCCTAAAATGTTAGGCACGTTGAGGCATAAGGTACAACTGTAAATATATACAACAATTTATTTTGCCTTAATTTTAGAAAGGATTTAACTTGTTTTTGCTTTATTATTTGAAGGAAGAGAGGTGCAAGGATATTCCAAGAAAATAATAAAGACCAAATAATAATAGAGAGAGTTTAGAAGAGTTAAAGGAGTGATTTCCTTTTATATATATTGTTATCTTTTGTTTAGATAGTAATAGATCTGTAATACGGCAATCACAATCTCGTGATTAATGTAAACTTTACAGATTTAATAATTTCGAGACTAAAAAAATCCATAATTCTTGTATATTAATCAAATTTATTCATCTATTCATTATTAATTGAATTAATTATGGACGGTGCTGTACATATGATATCCTGTTCAACAATTTAAGAGGACATGGACCTAATTAATTTCAAGTTATTTTTCATATATTTTTTTTCATATTTTTCATTATTAATTGCAAGAAAATAGTGAAGTTAGCAAAAAAAAAAAAAAATAAGATGTTTGGAAAGAAGCACTAGCTTGTACATGTATTAATTATACACTGCGAGTCATATATAGGAAGGAGGCTTACTAACAGAACCCTGCAGAGCATCGACTCTGATGATCGCCATACATAGCACAAGAAGATTCAAGTACCAGATAACCATTTTCCCCCAGGAGATCGATCTTGCAAGCTCCTCTAATCACCTTGACGACAAAGAAATAATGCTTTAAGACGCGCAACTGCATATTTATATATGTTTGATATATAATGTATGTTCAAATTATTTTAGAGAATTAATGTCTATTTGACAATATATATAATACCATTCAAAAACAAGGACACCACGTTCTAACCTACGATTGAGGTATTGAAAAGGTCAAGCCACAGTTTGTTTATTTCAAGAGGGTGGCAGGGTCTGATCATACCGCTGGTAGAATTTGTCTGAATTAAAAAAAGAGAGTAATAAATAGCGTACTAGTTTGTTAATTGATATGTGGTTTCTAATTATTTCGTGCATTTGTGTATATATACAATGGTAAGTGGTTTGGTGTCTGCGTATGCCCCAACGAGTCAACGTGACATGCCACGTCATTCCAGCTGCAATCAGTAATTAACTTTTTTTTTTTTTTTTTTTTTTGAGGAAATTAGTAATTAACTTCAACCAACCAACCCGCGACTAATACAATCGCTAAAAGTATTCCTAGTTAGTTTTTTTCTTTTGTAGGAATTTCTATGCGGCTATTGGTCTTGTTTCCTATTTACTACTCGCAATTATATATAGATAGAGAGAGTTAGACTATTATAAAAATATTTATATTTATATTTTGAGTTTAAGTATATACGGTTAGAATTTTATCGTAATACATCCGAAATTTAAAATTATTATTCTCATTAAATTCTTCATATCAATGTATTTAGGGATATAAAAAATTGGGGTATTTTGAGTTTTCTAAGTATTTGTTTTGGATTTTTAAAAATCAGCAACAACAATTCAATATTTTATTATTATTTTAATGCTGATTTTCAAAAATCCAAAATAAATACTTACAAAATACAAAATACCTCAAATTTTTGTATCCCCTAATATTTTGATATGAAGAATTTAATGAGAATGATAATTTTAAATTTCGAACATGTTATGATAAAATTTAAGCTATATACACTTAAACTCGAAATGCAAATGTTTTCACAATAGTCTAACTCTCTCTCCGTCTCTCTATATATATATTATATAATCAAACTACGATGCTTTGTATAGCATAATGACAAGTTGTTAAGATTATACTCGGTTCCTAGAAGTTGCATCTACTCTAAAAAGGAAATTTGAGGAGAAAAAGAAATTTGAGGAGAAAAACAGAGTAGCAGCAACAACATCAGCTATGGGTGGTCCAGTGGACAACAAACAACAAAGTGCATTGAGCCAGGGAGAAAAAAACAAAAACGAATTGGAGTCCAACCACCAGCCCAGAACTGTTTCACAGGAAAAAAAAAAATCATGATTGTGAAGCTAAACTTGATATTTTCAAAGCCTGTATTGGTAAGTGCAATATTTTAAGCATAAAAAAAATAAAGAGAATGAAGGTTGGATCATTAATTCAGGGTAACCGATCACATCACACATGAAATATCTGAACTAAAAAATATGTGTATTTCTAGTAAAACTGGTATCGTCAATGCAAATGGGAAGTCTACCCGGTAAAAGGTGCTGGGGAGGTGATGCTATCAAACAAAATCAAATTGAAAAATACACTTGTGGTTCCTTGCAACAAAACTGATATCTGTTAGTCAACTCACAAAAGATCAAAATTGTGTTGTGCTCATGTTTCCCGACTATTGTGTATTTGAGGATATTCTTACGAAAAGGATAATTGACCGTGGTACTAGACGAGATGGGTTGTATTACTTGGATGAAACCGAGATTAGTTGCAACTATCTAGTACGGGGGATGAAATATCTATTAGGAATAAAGTTTGGTTATGGCATAAGATTAGGACACTCATCATTCGGGTATGTGCAAAAACTGTTACCAGATTTATTTTTATATTTAGATCCTAAAGAGCTTGTTTGTGAAACTTGTATCAAATCTAAGAGCCATAAAACTACTTATTATAGCAGCCAAAATAAATATCTAAATCTCTTTAATTTGGTTCACACAAACATGTAGGGTCCATCTCTGATTGCCTCTAAATTCGGTTGTTGATGGTATATCTCTTTTATTGATGATTGCTCTAGAATGATTTGACTTTATTTGCTTAAAAATAAATATGAAGTCTCTAAAGTTGTTCAGGATTTTCATAAAATGGTACATACTCAATTTGGTAAACAAATAAAAATCATAAGAAGTGACAACGGGACAAAATATGTGAATAAATGTTTGCAGATTTTCTTTAAGGAAAATGGAATTATTCATGAGACAACTTGCGTAGTATCACCTCAACAAAATGGAATTGCAGAACGCAAGAATAGATATTTACTTGAAATGACTCGATTACTTCTACTAGAGAATAAGGTACCATGTATTTTTTTGGGATAATGCACTTTCATATGCCGTATATCTCTCTAATCGACCCTCACAAATGCAAATGACTATAAAACACCCATTCAAGTCCTCTCATCTCATATTATCATATCATCTATACTTAATCTGCCACCTAAAATATTTGATTGTGTTGCCTATATCCACATACAAAAACCATTTTGCACAAAATTGGAGTCACGAGCTGAAAAATATGTTTTCTTAGACATGGGATCACACCAAAAAGGTTACAAATGCTATAATCCGAATACTAAAAAATTCTATACCACCATGGATATTACTTTTTTAGAGCATGATCCATATTTTCAAATCTCAATCCTGCTTCAAGGGGGCAATAGTAATTGTGAACCGAGCTTGAGTTTGGATCTAATTTTTTTATCAAGTCCAATAGATGAAACGGATCCAACAGGAAGTACAGATTCTTCAGAACCAAATCCACCAAAACCAAACCCGGCAGCTGATATTAATCTAGAAGGAGAATTAGATTCAGCGGCAGAGACAAGCACATTAATACAATCGGATCTTGCTGTACCAAGACCACAATCCTGTGAGAATAACAACGAGGTATGTATTTCTAACACTCAACCTAGATTACCCCTCGTGTTAACCATGGCAGAGCACCAAAGAGATATATCCCAGAAGATGGGACAAGTGAAGAACCAACATATCCCATTGCAAACTATACTTTAACAAAACAATTGTCCCAACCATTAAGAAACTTTGTAGATCAACTTTCTTATATAACAGTACCCGAAACAATTGAGGATGCCCTTAAAAGTGAAGAATGGACTAGAGCAATGACTATAGAAATGGAAGCTCTAGAAAAAAATTGCACATGGAGAATAATTGATTTACCATAGGGAAAAAGAACAGTTGGCTGTAAATGAGTGTATTCAATCAAGTTCAATGCAGAGGGAAAAATTGAGAGATATAAAGTCCGGCTAGTAGAAAAGGGCACACCTAAACATACGGGGTTGATTTTCAGAAAACTTTTTCTCCAGTTGCAAAATTAAATTTCGTTCGAGTTTTATTATCTCTTGTAGCTAATTTTGAATAGTCATTACATCAATTTGACGTAAAAAAAATGTCTTCTTTTATGGAGACCTGAAAGAAAAAATTTACATGGACCTACCTCCTAGTTACAACTATATTGGATCAACAAACAAAGTGTGCAAATTAGAAAAAACATTGTATGGTTTGAAACAGTCACCAAAAGTATGGTTTGGAAGGTTTTGCAAAGCTATGAAAAAAAATGGGTACAAATAAGGAGATTCAGATCACACCATGTTCTTTAAAAGAAGTAAGAATAAAATTATAATTCTCATTTCTTAATGGAAGGAGATTCAGATCACACCATGTTCTTTAACAGGTGATGACAGAGCTGAAATTGAAGAGTTTGAAATGAATATGTCAAAAGAATTTGAAATGAAAAATTTGGGAGGTTTAAAATACTTTCTAGGAATTGAAGTATCACGAACCAATAAAAGGTATATTTCTCTCTCAAAGAAAGTATATTCTTGATCTCTTAGCCGAAACTGGGATGTTAGATTGGAAGCCAGCTAGTACTCTAATGGAACAAAATGTGAGGTTTGATATGTGTTCTGACCAATGTTCTACTAACAAAGAAAAGTACCAAAAACTAGTTGGGAAATTAATATATTTGTCACACACTAGACCTGATATAGTATATGCAGTGGGCATAGTGATCACATGGGAGATGTCACTAGAATCCTACGATATCTTAAGGGGACACCCGGCAAGGAAATCAAATTTGAGAAATATGGACACACAAGAATTGAAGGATATACAGATGCAAATTGGGCAGGAAACATCATGGACAGAAAATCAACTGCTGGCTACTTTACCTTTATTGGGGGTAATTTTGTAATATGGAGAAATAAGAAACATAATGTGATTGTCTTATCCAGTGCTGAAGCTGAATTCAGCGGCATCGTGAAAGAAATTTGTGAACTACTATGGTTAAGAAAAATGATGACCGAATTAGAACTGAGAGTCTAAGACGAGATGAAATTGTATTACGACAATAAAACTACTATTGATATATCACACAATCCAATGCATCTGGTGAAAGGAGCAATAGATAATTTTGATTTTATTATTTGCTATTTTAAAAGATAGGAGACTATGTTTAGCATGATTTTCTGATTCTAGAAACACCTCTGAATTGATAAATAGAGGAAAAAATGCCATGTAATGAAATATACAATTAACAGAATAAATAAAACTAGGGTGGGAAGGGAGATTTAACGGGAGTTGTGTTCTCTATTTTTCCTCTGTTCACCACTTTGACGCAAGTATATTATGCAATTTCTGGTCCTTCATCACTCATTCAGATTTGTCATCTGATGGAGCACTCACTACGTCAGAAAATCTCTTTTGCAGCGATCTATTTACAGCGGTTTTCAGTTAAAAACCGCTGTAAATGGGTTTACAACGGTTGTTAAAAGAAAACCGCTGCTAAATTTACAGCGGTTTTCTTTTAACAGCGCTTGATTTATAAGTTAAAGGATTGAATTATTTACGCGTAACCAGTAATATAATCTCTCGCTCATGCTCCCCCTCACAACTTCCACTGTCAACGAGTTCAAAGCAGAAATCCTAGTTCTCCCCTCGCAATCTTAGCCCACCACCGCACTCCTCGTGCCCGCCACCGCAATCGAGATCGCCGATCACCGTCGCTCGCCATTGCTATATCTCAATCCCAAACTCGCTCACCATTGTCTCCCAATCTCGCTCACTGGCTCACAATCTCGCTCACTCTCTCAAAAGAGCACTCGGTCAGCATCTTCGTCTTTATCTTCTTTTTTTTTATGTTTTTAAGATTCTTTAACTGGTACTGTCGGCTTTCACTTATAATTTAGTACTCTTAGTTTTCTTGATTTCTATTAATTAGAAATCCAATCCGTAAAAAAATGAACATAAAAAATTATATTGGCACAATAGTTATACCTAGTCAGAACTGTGAACGTTATTTGCATGTTGCTGTTCCTTTCTCTCGGTGGACAAAATGTTTGAAGTGAAGCAAATTATAATGGGGATTTGGGAGAGATTTTTTTTGAAGTAACGCAACGATTGCCCTTGTTCTGATTTTATTAAATAAAAAGAAAAATATTTACATGGTATTTACAATGTTAGAAATAGATAGTGAAGTAGAGGAAAAAAATGATTTTCAAAAATATAGATGTAATAATGATGATGATAATAACGACAACAATAGTAATCATAATTATTATATGTTCGATTTAACTTCAAAGTATTTTTTTAATATTGTGGTTCAATATGCGAAAAGAAAAAAAAAACGTACTTCTCCAACTCATAAGAAAATGACATCATTATTATTATTGGGGCTGAAACTCAGTCTTCACTCTTAGTTCCCCCAATTAAGTGATTAAAAATATAAAAAGTTAAATATATTTAATGAAAATTTCATATTACATATTTTTAAATGCCTTATATAAAAAAAATATAATTTTTTTATATTACGTGAAATCTATAAAATATATATATAAAAAAATATTATTTTAGGAGTTAAATTTCACTTTAAAAATATTACACTTATTTTAAATGAAAGAGAGAAAACTATATATGACTTATTGGGTTCAAATAGATAAAAATATTAAAAAAAAAATTACGGAGAAGAGTAATGATGTGGTATACTTGAAAAACTTAAATTTTTTTATATTTTATATATTAAGAATTAAGAATTGCTACTGATGGCGATATTATTATTATTATTATGATTATTATTATTATTATTATTATTATTATTATTATTATTATTATTATTATTATTATTATTATTATTATTATTATTATTATTATTATTATGAGTTTGTTATGATGCTTCTCGAAACACAGTGGAGGTGATATTTTGGACTCAAATTTTTAATTTCAAATTAGATATGATTGATTTGAACCATTAAGTCTAATCTCCGTATGAAAATATATTATCAAATTAAATATTATATTTTTTGAAATTGATTTTCTATGTTTTTGGATGAAGAAAAAACTAATTGATCTCAAAATTCTGATTCATCCAAAATGACTTGAACCATTTAATTTTAGATAAGATGCATAATCAAGCTTTTAAAAAACTTCATTTTTAACCATTTAAACTCTGTTTTAACTTCATTAAAATCTTTAATGTGAAGTAAAAAAATTTCATTTAAACCGTTAAAACTATTAAAATCTGTTAAATAACACTATTTAAACTATTTTAACTTAAAATTATTGTCTCACTGTCAAAAGCAGTGAAATGTTTTTCTAAAAGCTTGTGCATAATACAAAAAAATTAAATGCATAATATAAGAAATTAGGTTCATAATCCACGAACCAGCGGCCGTGAGAATGGCCCCCGATCTCGCGGTATCAATTCGTATATCAATTTGTGTATCTGACGAATATTTTTCTAAAAAGTTAACATTATATCTTTTTTGTAAGGCGTTAGAAAATAAGCTGCGTTACCCGGATATTTCTTTCAACTCACCGAACAGGTATCGGATATCCGATACAGATGCACATCAGATACAGTGTGGATGCATATCGGTGCGCCACGTGACGTATTTGATTATTTTAATTAGTTTGACCGTAGAATTAGGTCAAGATACTTCCCGATAAGCATCGGTTGCATTTCTGATACTTTTCAATAAGCCACAGTGAATCCTATATGTACTATAATGAATCTCCAGGACTCAACAAAAATTGATGGAAATTAAGTGTACAAACTTGAGCCACCTAAATATCACCCCCATCCATTGAACCACTACACCATTTCATCTTTTATGATGATGCTAACTTTTGAATATATATAATAAATCTATATTGCATATGCTCCTAAGTAAATGCACAACTAATTATATGCATTCACATCCTCAATTTTATTAAATGTCTAGGTATTTTAAAATTATATAATATTTAATGCATTCAAGAATGCACAACTCGATCTTTTTTTCTTGAATCATATAATATTTTATTTAATTTTCTTTTTAAAAATATTAAATTATTACATATATGTCGTCGCATCTGTATCTTGAATTTTTAAAAATTACCGTATCCCCGCACTTGCACTATATGAAATACGATATCTGCATCCGCATCCGCACATGTACAGTATAGAAAAATAAGTAACAAAATAAAAGTTCCAAAAGCGACTGCTCAGATCGCTTTTTTTTTGCGCTTGGTCGTACAAAAGTGCACTAAAACTAAAACTAAAACTAAAAGCACTCTCTCAATCTCGTTGCACTTTTGCGCTTAAGCTCGCGCGCCTCTTACGTAATCTGACAACATTTTTGATGATTTAATCGGAATTTGTCTTGACCTACACAATCAAATGAACTTGTACAAATCCGATCCAATTTATTTTTTTTTAAAAAAAATAAAAGTCAATTCAAATCCAACCTGATTTTACATGAGCAGATCAAGATATAGAAAAAAAAAACCCTTGCTAACCTATCCAAAAACCTATCTGACCCAACTCAACTACTATCTGTTTCATGATCCGATAATCTTTATTAATGAAATTAACCTGATTCATCTGATTCATCCGATCCGAACCCCCAGACTCACACAATTACCATCTTTAACTGAGGTTTAAAGCACTCTAACTTGTATTGGGCTTAACAGTGGTAGTACTATTACTATCTCACTACATGCATTACAATTTGAGCCCGTAATAGCCCTCAAGGACTCGAGGGCTACGCATAATGAGAATAGACGATTTATGCGTCTCCAATTTGGTACTTGAATACATCTGTTGCTATTCATTTTCCACATGCTTTTAACAAAGTTAAAATGGATAGTGTTCTCACTTTAGTACAAGTTTGGAATAATGGATCTCCACATATTCCTCTTTATATTATAGGGGAGCTAATTTAGCTTTAAAACAGAAAAAAGACACTGCTTAACATTCTGCATAACTTTAATTTTAATACTGATATTGCACATTCTGTTGTATGGGATTTGCATCCTTCTGATATCATTACAGTCTATTCTATGTATATATTTTTAAATTTTATAGGTGTTAAGAGTATCTTTAGCTGGTAACGTTCAGCAATTAAAAAATCTTTTAAAGATTTAAGTTATTTATTTGGTTGGCTTCGCATGGTAATTCCTAACCAAAGATGTATTGATTAGAAAGGGTTGGACAAGATCTGTATCTTGTGTTTTCTGTTCAAATTTGGAGACAATAGCTCACCTTTTAGTTCAGTGAGCTTTCATTTTTGGAATAATTTCAATAGTATATAATATCAAGGGTATCTTTTTAATTTATTCTGGGGTCTTTTTAGGAGCTTTGACAATCCACTTTATCTTTATCTGTTGATAACATATTATATATTCAATCTTTTATGTTTATGGTTAGAATATATGGAAGCTTCGCAATTCACTTATTTTTCGAGGGGCTACTTTCATCTGGTCAGATCTTTTTATTTTATTATTCAGTCATAATTTCTTTTTATACATGATTGTCAAGTGATTTAGGGTCATTTAATCAATGTGAGGAAGTGGCGGTGTCTACTGCGTCAAATTTAGAGGTGGCAAAATTCGATCGACTGAGAAATCCGTCTGACTCATTCGGATTCGAATCCGATCCGATCTGATTTTTTCAGAAAGTCAAACTGATCCGAACCTGACTCGACCTAATTTTTTTAGAAAGTCAAACTGATCCGAACTTGACCCGACCTGAAACCCGAGATGACACGAGATCAGACAACCCGAAACTCGACCCGATCCGAACCCAAACGACCTGGAAACCTGAGATGACCCGAGATCAGACAATCTAAAATCTGACCCGATCCGAACCCGAACGTCCCGAAACCCGAGATGACCCGAAATCAAATGACCCAAAACCCGACCCGATCCGAAGCCAAACAACCCGAAACCCGACCCGACTCGATTCGTGCTATATATATGTAATTAATTACTTTAAAATTATACTTTATAAATATTAAACTTCTCTTTATAAATTCAACTTGTACTTGACTGTCAGTTTATTTTGAGGGATGTCGGGTTAAGCATGGGTTTAGAGGAGGACCGGGTTAAACACGAGTTTCATAAACAACGATAGATCGTCCGTTTATTTTAACACAAATTAACACATATTTTTATCAATATAGCACGTACAAATAGTTGCACGTATAATTTTGACAATTTTAATTAAGAAATTACCTACATGCATATATATATATAGAGAGAGAGAGAGAGAGAGATTGACTAAAATGCAACGCGTTAAAATCTCAAAATTTAAGTTAAAAATGATCGATCCAAACCGTTCAATTTATTCTTCATATTAAATTCTTATAGAAAATAAAATTTTATATTTTTTGAAATTTTTGTGCTATTTTTTTGGGTAAGAAGAAAGTCATCACTATTGGACGATCCAAATTTCTTAAATCAAGCAACTTTCTTCTTACCCAAAAAAATAGCAAAAAAATTTCAAAAAATATAAAATTTAATTTTCTATAAGAATTTAATATGAATAATAAATTGAACGGTTTGGATCGATCATTTTTAACTTAAATTTTGAGATTTTAACGCGGTGCACGGGTACATCCGTGCAACGCGTTGCATTTTAGTCAACCTCTATATATATATATATATCAGAATTTATATCAAAATAAAAAAAATTACATTTGAAATCATAATAATAATACCTATTAATCAAAATTTATATGTTAAAATTATCATAAAAAAATAATGTCTATTAATCAGAATTATCATAAATAGTATGTTTTCAATTTGTTAATAAAATGAATGAAGTATATCGACCTGAAACTGATTGACTAGACTCAAATTAATTAATCATATCCATATTATTTGAAAAGTCAAATTGATTATAACATAATTGATAATCTAAATCTAATATTGTCCAAAATGAATTTCTTAAAATAAAATTAAGTTTGATAACCTGAAATCCAATCTAACCGGACCCAAAATAAAACATCACAAAAAAAAACCCGACCCGGCCCGGCTCGACCCAAAACCCAATTTATTGTTTTATTCCTATGATGTTAAATGCCATGCGTTGTCTATGAAGTTCAGCCAAGCTGCTTGTGACACGTCTCTGTTTCCGTCCTTTTGTTTGTTCCTATACACAACCCTTCTGCAATCTTCCTTCTCTTTACCAAGGTGAGATCTGCCTTAAAAGATTTAAAACATCATGATTAACAACTTTTTGATCCCAAATCCAAGGAGTTCCGCCCTCGACCTCGGTTGCAATTTCCGCCGTTACTTTCTTGATTATTAGTTATTTCACCAGTCGACTTAGTTAGTATTTCGTCTTTCCCCTTACTATGGGCTTGCTTTGTAAGCAACTTGGTACATTTTCTATTCTTAATTATGAGAGTGTTTTTTGGCTTCTTATGAACAAGCACTCTTTTCAATAGTAGGATGCTTTATTAATATATATCCTTATAGTCAAATAAGATGCTTCCTGCTTGCATATGCATTATAGTGTTTATCTTGCTTGTGTAGCATGACGAGTGAAAAATAATAATTGTGTCTATGTAAAATACTTGGGTATAGTAAATAAGAAACATACCCATCTAAGGATAAATAAAGAACACAGAATACGTCACCTGTTCAAAGCCTATTCCTACTACCAAGTCTCGCTATTTAAACTCATCCTAGCAAAGAGCGTTAATGGACCTTTAATGAGTGTAGTAGAAGTTGTTCATGCACCTTCTTTTCTAGCCAATGCTTTTCCTGTACTTACCTATAATCTCGTGCTGATGATAAGAGAATAGCCCTTTCTCATTAACTAATGCATACCGTTGCGCGCCTTGACTTGGTATACAGGTAGGTGCTAGTCCCTAAGATACTGTACTAACCTTTTTGGTCATCCCAGCAATAAAGAACAAGAAGAAGCAAGGGATTTAACTAGAGGTCGCAGAACCTGATCCGACCCGACAAATTCGCCCGACCCGTCCGGATCCGAATCCGATCCGATCCGATTTTTTAAGAAAATCAAACTGATCCGACCCGACCCGAACCCGACCTGACCCGAGATCAAATGGCCTTCAATCCAATCGAAATCTATCAACGATCTGAAAAAACACAACATGTAAATTGACCCGACCCGACCCGACCCACGATCCGGCCGGCGACCGATTTCTTCCAGTAAAGTCAAACCGATTCGACCCGCCCGACCCGAACCCGAACCCGACCCGACCCGCCCGATTGTCACCTCTAGATTTAACTATGTGTGGGATCCATTGATAATGTGTTATGTTGACAATTTTGACAATGGTCCTATAAATAAATTAAAATAAAAAAAGTTTATATATGTGTTCTTTTACTTATAGATTGATGGTCATTTAAATGTTATGTAATTTCATTATCGTTTGATAGTCCATCAAAAACTGTTAAATTGAGACCGTTGTAATTACATGAAAATTTAATAGTCCTTGATGAACTATCAAACGATAATGAAATTACATAAAATTTGAATGATCATCAATCGAAAGGTAGAAAACATATCTATAAATAAAAAAAATTATTTTTATGATTTTTTTTGTATTTATTTAGAGATTCATTGCCAATATTGTCAAAATAACCCATTATCAAGGTTGTCAAAATTATAATGGTTGTCAAAATTACTCATTATCAACGGATCGCTTCTCTTTAACTATTTGCTTACTTAACTACTGTTCTTCATTCTGTTAAGGTTGGTGCAATGTGCCGTAGAGAAGATGAGAGTTTCGTCGGCGAAGGAGAGGATTGTGCTTTGAGCTCCTGGAATGGAAAGTATAGTAGTGCTTCGAGTGTCGTCTGCGACCTTAAAGATCAAGTGGTGAAAATGGCCTTTACACAACTTGAGAAAGCTAATTATGTTCAGCCATTAAGCTGGATAAAGAAAAATGAGAACGTTTTTCTACAAAGCGACAAATTAGAATATCCATCCACGAATAACCTAACCAGGGAAGGCGGATTAAGAAGAGCGAAAGCCACCTATAATAGAAGCAATTAGTTGTTTTAGTTTTTGACTGCAAACGTTTGACTAACAGAAAGAAAAGAACGAAATGCACCGGAGCAACAACTATATAATTCGTATACAAGTTCTTCAACTACAAATAATGGAAACAATTATTCTGAATTTGTATTTAGTGGACATCTCAAACAGTAAAATCTGTCCAGTGGTATACAAGGGCTTGACTATAGTAGTGTAAGCATTTTGCTTTTCTGAACTGATTATATAATTTGTTATTATGGCTTTTGGTGTTTTGTTTTTTTTTTTAAGTTTTTACTTGATAATTTAGACTAAATTATGTAAATTTGATCAGCATAATCATTATATATGGAGGTGTAGAATAGTAAACTTGGTAATTTTTTCATGTATGTTGAAAAATTATCTTCCTTTTTCTTTCTTGTGTCCTGCCATGTAAGTACAACTCACAATAATTCGATACCATCGCTAAGCATATAGTGTTTCCATATCTCTCATATTGATCCCGTCAAAATCTTGGAACTGGTATGATCTTTATATATATAATATTGAAAATTACATATTTCTCTTTTTGGTCATTTTTTCTATCTTAATTTGAAGTGGGTGTACACAATAATGGAGTGATTTATTCTAGAAACAAAAGGTACAACAGGAGTTTTTTGTAGAGAAGACCAAGGAATTCGTGCATTAAAAACTGAACATATTTGTAGATAGTTTGTAAAATACATCCGTGTGCACTACTAGAATTGTTGTTATTACCGTGGAATGAAAAACGCTTGTTCCGTGGAGTCAAGCACGGAAAAGACGTCATTTCCGTGAATTACCCACGGAAAGGCTTCCACGGTACTTTCATCGCCAGAACAAATACTATTTCCGTAGAATACCACGGAGATAATCCTTTTCCGAGGAATTAAGCACGAAAATGATTCTACGGAAATAGGTTCCCGTCTGAGTGCTCCGGTTCTTAATTCCGTAGTAAATATTTGGCAGTTCCGAGGAATTGAGCAACAAAATAACTCATATTATTTCCATGGTTTTTACATCCACGGAAATAACTTTAACAAGTCACGGAATAACTCTACTCATCCATATTATTATTTTTCTATTATTAATTAATTTGTCAAGAAATCTATTATTTATGGGAGTAACACCACTTATTCTAGTAGTAAAACCCATTCCTGCACAAAATAGCATCCCTAATTTTTGTTTTATTTTCCAATTGTCAACTGATGACAAATTAAAACAATCAAGCATTAAAAATAACTTCAGAAAAATAATATAGCATATAAAAACACCAATTGGAAGTACATCAAATCAAAAAATACAGGTATTGAACTGCCAAAATATAAACCCGTATATCAACTCGCTATATTGCTATAATTGAAAAGTCGTTTTGTCCGCTATATTGCTATAATTGGACATTCTATTACCAAAAAATTGAAAACCGTTAACCATACCAAACCTAACTACTGTATTTGTTGATTGTCCGAGTTCGATCCCTTATACCATCGGTTCATGGCTGCCTCGCCTGTTGCAGCTTGCGTTACAAGTACTTGTATCCCTCCCATCACATTTGATTGCGACATTGAAGATAATCTCTAGTATAGAACAAAAAAAAATACTTAGGATCTTTACTTTGAAGCATCAGTACAATTAAACAACCTACATTTATAAAATTTGGTCCTTTGTATCTCTCTATTTTGAAGCATGTACAATACAGTTTTTTCTTCTTTCCCTCAAACATGACTAATATAAATTTGTAATATTTACCACTAAAAGCATGCTTAAACCCAATATTGAAAATTGATCAAACCTTAGACATAACAACAAAGTTGAATCTATATGTTTTGTTCTTACTTGGTGCAGAGGCATTTGCATTCCAATAAATGCACTGTAAGGAAGGGTCATGTGACCCTAAGTAAATAATATGAAAATATTAATATTACGATGATATTCTTTTATGACTGCATAAGAACCCTGAAATTTGCCATAATTCCTTTTTAGAAAATATATATAATTTTTAGTGAAACATGATAATTATCAACATTCATACTTATCTGTTATATCAATTTCAGCAAAGTCTTAAAACACAAACTAAATCTACAGACTTTGACATGCATGAATCTCACAATACTAGTCCACTCCAATGTTAAAAACTATGAAAACCTTACACAACTCCCGTCAAACACCATCACCCATTCAAAATTGTTAGAAATTATACTTACCTGAAATAAAGGTATATGTTGTCCTTGAGTTGGCTGAGAAATGAGACCATGAGCCTACAAGCACAACATACAGTGAACAACAAAAATTAGTATTGTGAAACATTAAAACCTGACTTGTTTGCACTCAATTCCCACTATAGAAAGCTGAAAATTCACCTGAGATAAAACTCTGCTGTGACATTTCCTACTCGATATTTAAATTGTTCCTTCATTAATAAAACAACACAATAGAAATTTGGTGAATACATTAATTAATCAATTACCGAGTTAATAAAATCTACTGGTCTCCATTTGTATATAAATTATAAATTAACAATAATTTTTATTCACCAAAAATTGAATCTCCAAAGTATCTCTTGTGGTCTGATCAAATATGCGAAAACTTCTAAATGGTCCTGGCATAAGGTTATAAATGGTCTTAGGATTCGTTTTATCTGTTTTTTCAGTGGTGAACTCTTCTGTGACCACCGGCCACACCTCTGGCTACTGATTTGGCGGTCTTGATTGAACTACCTTTCCAAGACCTCTTCCCTTGCGCTTACACACTTCATTGCCATACCCCATGTACTTCTGTGTGTGTGGAATAGTGCTCCAATGCAATAGAGCTATGGACGAGACCCTGTTGGGTGTATTTAACCTTTTTTCCCCTTGGTAGAGAAGACTTTGTACCAGCCATATGAAGGAATTTGTGTCATAAACAGCACGAATGAGTGTTTGATTAAGGCAGAAAATAGTATATATGTGTTGTTTGAATAGAAATTAAAGTATCAAAAGTTATTTTGGGGCAAGCTAGCATATATATTACCAGTACAAAGAAACAACTATTTATATAGTAATGCTAATATTTCTATGCGGCAGAGATTCTTTAGTTTTCACTTGAGTCCACACTAATATTTGTTCTTCTGTTAGAAGAGCAAATATGACACCAACTGTAAAAATAAAATTAGAGTCATTATTTCTGTGAGTAATGTCAATATTTCTGTGAGTAATGTCAATATTCCTGTGAGTAATAATGAAAATGAAGTCAAACTACTCAAATTCCAGAAAACAAGGTTTTCTAACAGAAGAAAAGGGGCACGAGGCTCAGTCCTTGGCACCGCGAGATGGCACACTAGGCTAGGAAAAGAAAAGAAATGGAGTACCAGAATGTCAAGGCGATGACAGGGAGCAATGTACAAGAAGGGAGGCTTGGCCAAGATCAGCCCGAGATTGTGTCGACCGTGTCGAGGCGACCACGAGTGGGGAGGCGAATGGTGGTCAACAAAGTGGGTAAGCCGAGGAAAAAAGGTGCTGGGATGAACGTTGGACGACCACTAATGGCTGAGTGGCGAGGGTTTCACAGCGGAACCCTAACTTGGAGATGAGAATGGTGGGGAAATGAAGACGGAGAGCTAGCTTGGAGGATATATGTGTACTCTTTTTCAAAAGATGTCTCATCTTTCCTAATTTTAGGCCCCTGAAATTGCTTATGGACCGTTAGATTTATGATGTGATGCATTTCTGGGCGTTGCAATTATCATTTTATGGTTTCTCTCCAATGCAATTTATTTCTGGGTGAAATGATTAGGGGGGGGATTTCCAGCGGAGGGAAATGAGAGTTTTGGCCTCCCTCCCAAAAATTTTACTCTCGCTGTGTTTTTCAAACATATAGAAAGTTTTGGAGTATTTTCGTGAAAAGATAGATTATATTCCGTGGATTTTATTTCCGTGCAAATTTCTTCCGTGGACTTGTCTACAGAAATGATGAGCATCATGCACCAATTTCTTTATTTCCGTAGAACCCAGATTTACCACGGAAAAAATATCAACTAACCACGGTAATAACTCAAATTCTAGTAGTGGTGTTAGACAAGTGCAATGCGAACCTGAGGATCAGTAAAATGCACTGAATACTGCTCCACAAAAGCATCTTAATTTTATTTCGAGGTTATTTTTAATGCAATTACGCACAATACAAAATGATGGCCAAAATAAGATATAGTTAATATTTTAATGTAACCTAAATAATTCAATTATTTTTGTTTCTGATTGAGGTTTTATGGAATGATGACATGGTTCATTTTCATTTGCAGGATCTCAACAGGATGAGTTTTAAGTTTGACATATATGGGATGATTGTTGAAAAAGTTGCATTAGCTATGAAAACTTAATTAGTTTATGTTAAAATTAGTTGAACTTGTGATATTTCAGTAGTAATAGGAATATATTATTTTCTTTTTTGTCAACTATTGTTTCAATGGTATGATTATACCAATGAATTGAGATAAATTAGCTCAATTTACAATTTAATTTTAATGTTTATTATTAATTAAAATTGAAATGAATGAATAATGTAATAATGTGAAATGAATCTAAATTGTCAAAAATTAGTAAATGTGTGTTGCTAATTACAACGTCAGATGTCATAAAGAATAATTAATAAATGAGAAATATCTTTACAACGTCAAGTGTTGCAAGTTAGCAACACCTTGCTAGACCGCATATAGCAGAACTTTGATGTCTTGCTAAATCCTTTATTCTACTAGTGATTTAAAAAGTTGGATAGTTTAACCTCTACATTTTATCAAACCAAAAAACCAGTTTATTTTTTTATAAATAATCCAAACCAAATCCCATTTTGAGACAAGAACAGAAAGTTACAAAAAGAAGGAAAAAGAAAAGAAGAAAAAAGCTTCACAAATTGTAAATGGATGAAATAAACGTACAAAAAGATGCACAGAAGGAATGCGCAAATGCTTGGAGCCAATTAACGTACTGTGAATTGTTGTCAACATAATACTGCAAATTTATTGCACAAAAGTGACCACTGAAAAAGAAGGATGGAATTAATGATGGTAAAAGACAGATTATCTCGCTATCGGACCTGGTTCTGACATGTCACCAATGGAAGCCATCTCAAAAACACTGTTCTGACTAACATCACTTACAAAATTTTCATTCCTTGAATAATTATGTGGCTTGCTGTACGTCGTGCTCTTCCCATGAGCCCCTTCAGTTGAGATCAGCAGATCCAGGCTTTCCTTGAGTTCGGCAACAACTTTATTCATGGTTGGCCTAGCATCAGAGCTGTTCTCAGTACACCTGCATGCCAGATCGGTAACCTTCCAAACAGAGTTTATGTCATACTGCCCATTCATTCTTGGGTCCACTATGCTTTCGATGTCTCCCCGAGATAGCTTCTGATTCACCCATTGTTTGAGGTGTTGGCTTCCCTCTGGAGCTGTAATGATAGGAGGCTTTCCTGTGATGATCTCCAAGAGAACAACTCCAAAGCTGAACACATCGCTCTTTACACTTAGCTGGTATGAGGAATAGTACCTGAAGGTATATATGCAGATTTATTTAGTTTAATCTTTTATAAAAGAGAACAATTTCATATAAACAGTTAACTGCAGGCTTTACTATCACCATGGCAGAACAAATTCTGGGTAAAAACAAAGTAGATTAGAAAAGAAAGGAAAAGAGGAGCTCATACTCCGGATCCAAATAGCCAGGGGTGCCCGCAACTACAGTTGAAAAAGGAGTGCTTGCATCATTGTTAAAAGCCCTCGAGAGCCCAAAATCGGCAATCCTTGCCTCAAAATTCTCATTTAGAAGAATGTTACTTGTTTTCACGTCTCTATGTATTAGAGGTGGGTTACATGCCTTGTGCAAATACTCCAACCCTTCATTGTTTGTATTGATAAATAGTTAAATACTTCGATGATGATGATGATAATGATGATATTTTAATCAAATCATGGTGTCAATATTCTTCGATATGATATGTGATAGTATGGAATGCCAATGTCTCTATAAATGTAGTCTGATTTGCTACAAGTATAAGTGGAAAATATATCAACTAAAATATGAATTTGTAATTTCTATGGAGGGTTCGGGTTCACTTTGTCTATAATTATTTTCTTCACATTAGGAATTTCATGTTAATTATGGTATGAAGAATAAACACTTAAGATTTTAATATATGAAAAAAATTCAGTACCAAGTGCAGATTCATATGCAATTTGAGCCCGCTGTTTCCAACTCAGAGGACTTGCATTACCTAAAATTGACAGATTTGAAACTTCAAATCTTAATCATTTCAATACACCTGTTTTTGAGAAAAAATATCTAAGTGAAAGCTCAACTCTTGCCAATGAGCTTATTTTGCAGCGTTCCTTCTTGCATATATTCATATACCAGTGCCATATGATCTCCGTCCATGCAGTAGCCAATTAGAGACACCAAATTCCTGTGGTGAACTCTTGCCAAATTTTGAGCCTGGGAGAACAGAGCAAATTATTGTAACCTATTTAAGTTAAAGTTACATATGATATGGGTCTATTAGCCTCAATAATATGTTTGAAAAGCTGACACTTATTCTTATGACTGCCTCGGGGGCGATTGAACGAAAGAAAAAAAAAAAGGCAAAGGGCACCCCCAAACTCAAAACCCTATGTGGGGAGGACAAAGGGCGCCACCGCCTCCTCTCTCCTTCCCCCTTCTCCTCCCCTCTCTACCTTATCTCCTCTCCCCTATCCATTTGGAAAAACAAGCAAACACTCATGACCCGCGATCGACAGATCTAGTCCGCCTCCATCAACCTCGTCCTTCCACCCGTCTCCACGACCGACATCATTATCAGTTTTTAGTAATAATAATTATTATCAAATTAATATGATTAAAAATAAGAGTGAGAATCGTAAAATTTCAAATATATAATGGCAGCGCGCCACTATCAATGGCTCGTTTGCTTCTTATATATACAAAATGCGCAGCGCCTCTCCATCTCACTTGCACGGGGTTTGGACAAAACGTGCCATTGTCAGTGGCATGTTTCATTATTTTTATGAAACGCGCCACTAGCAGTGGTGCGTTGTCATTTGTATATTTGAAATTTTACGGCTCTCACTCTTATTTTTAATAATATTAATTTAATAAAAATATTAATAATAAAAATTGCATCATTAAAAAAAATCTGGACACCTCCTCATGACCGACAGTTTTGGCTACCGCCTCCGACCAACCTCGTCCGCATCTCCTCACCAACTTCGACAACGTCTTCACTCTTCACTTCATCAATAGTGTACAGATCGGCTTTTCAACATCGTCTTCGACTCTCACCACCGTGACTTTGACCACACCACCGAGCCTTTGACTACCACCACCGTAATTTCGACTTTGACCACCGGCCGTCACCGACTTTGACTTCCGCTGCCTCGGCTTGTCTTCGCGTATTAGGAATGCTTTGTAAATATTTTGGTCTAATATTCTTCTTTTCTTTTTTTCCTTTTCTCTCTTTATTTTTTCTTTCTTTTGTTTTTGTTTTAAGACTACATAATTTTTCTTATTTCAGAAAAAATGGTATAGCCTTTGTCTTACTCTTCAAAAAAAAATGTTTGAAAAGCCAAACTGCACTAGTATGTATAACTAACATCTAATCAGAGAGCGGTAAGAATAAGATTTTGGGTTACCTCTGCCTGGAACTCTTTCATTCCTTGTGAAGATGTGTGTGAGCGCGTTTTCACTGCAACTGGAGTTCCTTCTTCCAGGGCACCCGCATACACACTTCCAAATCCTCCAGTGCCAATATTATTTTGGAATTTGTTAGTTATTCTCACTAGATCATCATAACTGAATCGACGGTTCTCAAAATCCAATATTCCTCCTGATTTTTTTCCTTTGATACATTTGCATAATTTTTGCCAGCATTATTGCCTTGAGAAGTATTTGCTTCTGGAGTGTTTGCATAGTTTCCCCCTTTATTATATGATGGAGGGGTTGTTCCATAGTCTTCATGTGGTCTTCGCTTGTTTAATAGGTTATCTGCAAGGTAAAATAACCTCAGTTATGTAATGCCGATCATTGGATTAAACAAACAAATATAAGTAATATGTAGCACAATTTTAATATAATAAAAAAATGAAGAGGGTGTTATTAAAAACTTAATAAGAAGTTTAAGAAGAGAGAAAAAAAAACTCTCCATTTTAAGTGATGAATTAAGAAGACAGGAACTAACTTTTTACTAAGGCAACAAGTTTGAAACATGGAACCTAAATGGTCTTAAGCACAGCCTCTAAGTTTTTGGTTTGGGATCCAAAATCTGTCTTTGTTTCTAAATTATCCTCATCATCAAATTTAGATGATCTGAGGAAAGAAGAGCCCTTTACACATTATAATATTAATCCTTGTATATGAAATTACAATCTGTTGAGAACATAGTACTTATCAACAAAGAAAAAAATGAAAACAGACTTACATTTTCGCCTTCTCAAACAGACTATTATTATTATGGCAGCTGCAATGAGAAGTAGGGCAACCACACTAATGACCGCAGCTACTATAACTACTGCACTCTTCTTTTTCTTACCACTCCCAGACCTAAGTAGAAAAAATATATATATTGAGAATGCAAACAGATTATAAAGTTCAGAGAGGCAGATAGCTCAATCCTAAAGAAGTTATTGATTATGCAAGTATTATTATTACTAACTGGTTAATATTTTATCTTATAACATTTTCTGTTACATTAATTGGTCAAAAGAGACCCAACCAAGTTAAACCTGTATTGTGAAAGGGACAGATGTATATATATATGCAGATCTAGACTGTGGTTTAAGGAGAAGTATAGGAAATGTGGTTTAAATCTCTAGTCATGGATTTCTTGTTGGACAAAAGACATTTGATAAAATTATCAGTGATAATCCAGATTTTGTTATATATAATAATCATAAAAATCATATTATTAATAATAAGAGTGATAAAAGCAAAATTTTAAATCTACGAATGGCGTAGCTGCCTTTGTCGATGTGGCGCGGAGCAAACGCGTCACTGTCAGTGGCATCTTTACTGAAACGCGCCACTATCAGTGGCGTCTTTATGTAAACACGCCACTGTCAGTGGCGCGTTTGCCTAAAAATGGGTTTTTGATCACTATAAAATACACGCGCAGGTATTTATCTGCCGGGTTTTTTATCACTATAAAATACACGCGCATGTATTTATTTGCGCGGTTGATATTTGTAGAAGACAAACGCATCACTGGCAGTGGCGCGTTTCAGTAAAGACGCCACTGGCAGTGGCGCGCTGCCATTCGTAGATTTAAAATTTTGCTTTTATCATTCTTATTATTAATAATATGATTTTTATAATTATTATATTTAAAAAATCTGGTGATAATCTCATCGTAGCATTGATAATTTGGACCTAATGTGCGCATGCATTTATCTAACTGGAGAATGATTATCTTTTCTTGTACATCAGCTAGATTATTTGTGTAATTGTAATGCAATGTTTAGGTATTTAATATCAGCTTATATTTTTTTTTCATGAGCTGTTACAACAATGAAGTCCCTGGATTAAGAAATTAACTGGACAGTTAATTTATTGCACAGCAGAAACAAAATATCTAATAGAAATGCCACTCAAAAACAATGAAACGTACTTAAAGATTAGACTGCCATCCTGCATTTTACTCTCAAGACCAGGCGGAAGGGTCGTTGATATCTTGTTGTTTCCAGTTATGTCCCTGAAAATTAAATAATATGATTACAGAATTTGTGATACACAGATATCATTGTCCTAAAAAAATGTTAATTTGGAAACCTACAGATACGTAAGAGCAGATAATTTGTCTAGAGAAATAGGAAGATCTCCTGACAAGTCATTATAAGATAAGTCCCTGAAACAAAAAGGTAGCAAACAACCTTTAGTATGAGAACACAAAACTAAATTTTACCAATGCAGGAAAGCAAATGCAATACTAAACATTCATTAATATTCATAACACAAAATTGAAAATATATACCATCAGCACTAGCTTACCAGAGATTAGCTTAACCTATGATTTTATCGAAGGTATAAAAGCATTAATGTCGACAAAAAAATTTAAAAAAAAAAAAATCTTGATCTAAGAAAAGGAGCATACAATGACTTGAGAGCACTTAGATTTCCAAAAGAAGATATGATTTGACCCGAGAGTCCACTTGAAGATAGGTCTCTGAAAAAAGAAAAAGCTTATACTAGTCAGGCTTTTGTAAAATCTCTCTTTCTAAAAGGAGAAATTGTATGGACATATTGAAATGCTCACAAGGCTGTGATCCTTGGAATATTGGAGGAATCAGAGATGCATGTAACACCAGCCCACGGAAATTCAGTGGGAACACAAGGATCACCACTCCAGGCTTTGTTTACTTTGTAGTTCGCCTTAATTGCATTCATGGTAGAAACTACAATTAAAATTGGATACATTATTGCTTTATTAATTAATATAAATTTTAGTAGGCATGACAGATTTTGTCTTTCAGAAAATTGTCTGAAATTAAAGTAAAATAATAAAGAAGGCAGAGGGTAATCTGGGATGGAACTTACCATCTGTATCATTGGTCAGAATTCCAGTGGAAGGTGTAATGATATACAGCTCAACTGCATTCAACAGAGGCGGGAGAGTTGACATTAATGTAGCTTTAAGCGACAAATTGTGTTCAGTATAACTGTTGTCAGTGAATGCAGCTGATTTTGCAGATAGTTTACTAGGCACAGTAGAGTTGGACACTAGAGATCCTTCAGAATATATACTGAACTCCCTAAATGCAGTTGATGATATGTTCTGGATCTCGCTGAAGTGAAGAATTACATAAAACATTGTTGATCTATCAGATGAACTCCAGGAGAGATCGAGCGATAGTAGGACGTTTGAAGTGGTGGCAACAGTTTGCATGATGATAGAGGGGGTCACAAAGTCTTCATCCGAGTCCACGGTGGAGCTGGTTGAGATATTTGTCCATTTCCCCTCCATGCGGGGATTCCAAATCCGGTCATACGGATCATCAGGGTACCTATGTTAGGTTTTTAATAAAGTAGAAGAAATATTATGAGTGACGACCACTGATTTGTTTGTTGACGGACTCTCTGCAGTGCATCTTAAATTACCTGTCTCCTGTTTTTTAATCGATTAGACAGAATTCAAATTTCATATGGTAAATTTGCATTTTTGTAGAGGACAAACTCATTCCAATTAGAAAATAGAATAAATAGATGTTTGGCATCCTTGTCCAACAATAATAAGATGTACAGCAGAAATAAGCAGTTCGGAAGAACAAATAATTAATTAATTAGTATGTCTACCTTAATTCTGAGTTAATTTAACATATTCACCTTAGTTGATTGCTTGCTCCTATATTGAGCCTTTCAAAACTAACTAATGATTGTGTGTAATTTGCAAATTTATAAGTGCTCGTCCCCAGTGGCCTCAAATCTAACTCGGAGATAAAAGGAGTACCACGATCCATATTTATGAGGCAAACTTGTAGGTAGTCTGAAGTGGCTGTGGTGACAATCTCAGCAGAGAGTATATCATCCATAGTAGTTATGTTAATTGTTTTCCAATAATTTACTCCCAAATAAACATCAAAACTTGGTGGCTTGTTCAGTTTATCGTAATTTCCATACATGAATGTTCCTCTGACAAGGTACTTTGATCCTTTTGTTAACGAGCTTAAAGTGTAGCAGTTTCGGATTCCATTTGGAAAGCTTCTGACATTCAAAATTTGCTTGGATAAACTGTTTGTGGCATACTGGGGAGCAATATTGTAGATCATTCCAGTGTCGATGAATTGATCATCAGACACATATGTCAACTTCGTGTTGCTATCAACATAGCTAGAATTTGCATCAAGTCCGCAGTCAATACTTATAAAACCTGTAAAGAAAAAGCCAACACAAATATTGTTTAAAATTTCCTTTCGAAAAAGAAGCAAAGTCAACTGAAACATGGTTAATTTGCACTACGATTGAACAAGTCATATATCATCTATACATTCTGATGGAAAAATATTATCATTATTTTTCGCACTATTATACGCATTCTGTAAAAAAACAAACAGCCGATGAAAAACAGAATTTTGCATTCAAGTAGCAGAGAGGCTGTCAGCTACTGCTAATAATAATAGGCTGGGTACCGTTGAGAAGAAGTTTGAATTGATCAAACTTGAGAAAGGATTAGATATGGGCTCGTCTGTTAAGACGAAAGGGGAATGGACCGCAGTTCAATTGGAGGAAGCCAATCAGAAGAAAGGAGCCTGTGAGCGCAATGGAGAGCAGGCGACCATCTCAGCGACGACGACAGCCATGGCAGCCGTCTCTACAATGACGACCACCATAGCAACCTCTCCCCTTTCAAGTAATCTCATGTGAAGTGTAAACGGGGAATCAGTCGTTGTGTAATGGGTCGATGATTGTATTTCAGTTTCATTTTACTATATTTTTCTTTCATTTTAAATATGATTCTTAATGTACTTTTTTCTATTGGTTAATGAAATTTAGCAGGCACAAGCCTACAACAACAAAAAAAAAGTAGTAGACAAGCTCAGCATTAGGTTTACTGGAATTGCATAATAGAGAAATTTTGTAGATTTTCCAACCAAATATTTACTATTCAATAATCCGAAATGGTATATAGAGTTACAGACATTTGAGAACATGAGTATATTGCAGGACTATTTTCTTCTCTTTAAAGAAAAAAAAGAGAAATAAAGTGCAATTTCTTATGCGAACTAATTAATGGACGTTTGATGCGCTTTATTCTTTTTTCATTGTTTTCTTATTAAGTCATAATTTAATATCATTTCACTTTTTCTCAAAAAAAAAAATATATATATATATATAAAGAGACTTCCTCAAGAAAAAAAATTTGTAAAGGGCGCCATTTCTGGATTACACAACTGGTTACAAATTAATTTGACTATATTAGTTAAATTATCATTAAACATGCCTCTAACTGTTTAAGGAAAAAGAGACATAGGATAAGGGACTAAAAGTATTTTAAGCAACCCAATGAAAAGAAGTTCATACGTTCTTGCGATCAAGATCAAGATAAAATAAATGCATATTGTAATATATCGTGCATTTTACACAAAAAGTGAAAGCATATTTTTTCATGCTTACCATTAGAATCAAGCTGGCTATCAACCCGCGCAGTAGACACACAAATTACCAATAGAACTAAGAACCGTAGATCCATTCCTTTAGAATTGAATTCCATCTTCTTCTCCTCTCAAAGAGTAAATGGGAAGGAAGGAGTACGCCTTTTATATCCAACTGTTTTATAAAATAATATAAAATATAAACAATTTCCATTGAATTTGACAAAAAAATATATTTTTTAATACGACTCCAACAAGAATGAAGGACTGGTAGCCCGTCTAATATGTTGAATATATGTGACCGATATATAATAATGTCCCCATTATAAAGCGAAAATTTGCCAGGTACTAATGTAAGTCTCTGGGCTGGACTTGCGAAAAAATTACATTCCTCCTTCCCTGTCATTTAAATTAAATTTATTTCCTAATTTATTCATTATCGCAAACATGCAAGATCGTAGAGGTGTAACTCGCTGGGAGCACCATTTTGTACTTTTCAACGTTAGTTGGCGCCTTCATTTTCGATGCTTAGCTATACCTATCAAGTTGCATACTTTGAAGAATCATCCAATTTGTCAAATTATAATAATGATAAGAATTCATTGTTATAAGTTTATATTAAAAGTAAAAGCATTAAAATCTTTCTGAAAATAAATTTATTTAAAATGTACATTGTAAAATATAAGCATCAAATTAGGAACATTTATATAAATTCTATTTTATAGTAACTAAATTTCGTACAAAATATATTAGTTGATAAGACTGTTATGCATCAAGACCGCTTTCTAATGAATCACATTTATTTGAATGAAAATAATATAAGCATTGTAAATGTCAGTTGTAAAATATAAGTTCAAACTACAAAATTTGAAAAAAAAAACATCCATGTAAATTTATTTTTTGAGAAAAAAATGTTTAAATTTATTCAAAAATGTATTTACTGATAAATTAATTACCATTCAACAAGATGTCTTTCTAATGAATCGGATTTAAAACATAAAAGTTAAAATCACTCAAAATAAATAAAATCCAACTTGAAAAAATGATGACTGAAAAAAAAAGAAAAAAATTGAGAAAAGAATTGAAACAAGAACATATGCAGAATTGCAGACAAACGTAGTTAGCTATAGAACTATAAAAACATATATGCGCTACAAATCAATTGATATCAATCAGAGACATGCAAAAATTTAAGATAATTATCTAGATATAATCATCAATTTACTGACATAACTTAGATCCTAATATTAAATTAAAAAAGTTAAAAGAAGCCAAAAATTTTAATTAAAGATCAACATGTTATCAGCTATGTCATTTGAGTTCAAGGTGTCTCTGAGCACGGTAGTAATGATGAATGGTTGCCGTTCAACTTTTAAAAATATTATGTAGATTAACAAAAAAAAAATGTTAATTTTATCAAATTTAAATGTTTCTTTAACTGTTACTTGCTTAAATTTTTGCAACAAAAAATAAAGAATTAAAATTTATGATTGACATTAGAGTCCGACTAACAGTCCTCTAGAACAAATCTTTTAAGAAATTTCTCTACCTAACTTTTCATTTTTAACAAAAATAATTGTTCTAAAGAACTGTGAGTACAAAATTAGTTTTATAAAAAGTGTTGAAAGAAAAACGGGGGAGTCCTAAGCCCTTGGAACCATTTTTTATTCCAAGACATATTTTAACTTTTGGATCAACATTGAAATTGGAGTAAAGTATAAGATTGAAAATCAATTGTATCGAGATTTGTGATTAAATACCAATTTAATGGTCAAAAAGTGTCTTCGAAAATAAAAAATGATGCCAAACCCATAGGACTTCCCCTTTTTACTGGGCTAATATTTTAGACAATACGAAAAGAATCAAGTCATGTCGAACATTTAATTCGTTTGAATATTCAATTATTTCATTGAATACGATTGCTCGCCAAGAAAAAAAATGCATGAGCATCCTTTAAATGTCGAACATATCCATGAGTGTCCATAACCTACGTAGATAAGACATCGGAGTATTTTTATTTTTACCCCTGGTTGATGGATGAGATATAAGTTTGCAGCTTATTGAATGTATGAGGGCAAACTTTCTACTAGTTGATCGTATTTATGAAATTAAGTATATTCTAATTTAAAATTGACCTACATAAATGTAAAAATGCAAACAAAAGGAAAAGATAGATATTCATAATATTATTTGCAAAAACCAGCACATTTATTTTATATGAATGTGTACTAAATAATAAATATAATATATTATAATTGATTTCATACTTTCTAAAGCGCCGTATTCTTTCTTTTATTTTTTTTATATGGGCTCACATTCAATAAAAATAAAAGATGCATTATTAAATTTACTATTTGTAATAACCTAATTTTCTGACAGATTAGAAAGTCCACAACATTATTTTAAGCTAAAAATAGTAAAATTATTTATTACATAGAATGAGACTATGATGATTTGCGAAGTACAAAAATCTCTCAAGTACTTCACGTTCATATCTCAAATATAAAAGTCTAAACGGCCGATTCAAACCGTTAAACATGATCTTCATATTGAAATAGCTTTGGAGATCAAATTTTATATTTTTTAAACTTTTTATTTTTTTAGATCAGTACAAAGGTTATTGATATAATGATTTATGCACCATTCAATAGTAGTGATTTTTCACACATCTAAAAAATAATAAAAATCAACAAAATATAAAATTTGATTCAATATAAAAATTATATTTAATAATTTAAATTGATCATTTAAACTTTTAAATTTGATATATAAACACAAAGCACGAAAAAATTTATACTATTATATTCTTACACTATTACATATATTTATATGTAGTACTTCTATCGTGTAAATAGATCAAGATGTTGTGCTCTGTTAGTATCAATGAGAAGTGCTTCTATTGTTAAAAAGATTGGAATGCTATTGAAAAATGTGTTGGAGGTGGGGAGGACAAATGTCCCTCTCCCTGAAACTCTCCTTGGCTCCGTGGATGTGTTGTTGACTTCATATTCTGTTTTGTCGCAAAAGTCCTCATCATAGAACTTTGTTTTAAGTGAGAAAAAAACCATAGGATATTTTATTAACCATAGTATAAAATAAAAAATAAACTAAATAAAAATCAACTGCAAACACTAATAATATTAGTATAGAACCCATCTATTATACGTACATTCTTAGTTTTAAAAATATTTATATCTAACACTAATTCTATTATAAATAATACTTAAATTAATCACTAATATTCTTTAATTTTTAAATAAATTTAATTCATTATTTAATAAAATATGATGTATAAATATACTAATTTTTTTAGTAAGGTTGTACAATGTGTAGTTTTCTTTTAGTTACAATATTAGCTGATATTTAATTATTTAAAATATATTTTTTATGAAATAATTATATTTAATATTAATTTAATTATAAAAATAATATATTATATTATATATAATTTATATATAAATCAATTATAAAGATCTTAAATTTTTAAATAAAATTAATTTATTATTTAATAAAAGCTAATGCACAAAATATAAGAATTTTTCATTTCTGAGTAAAGTTGTATAATACGTAGTTTCTTTTTTTTAATGATAAAACATAATCTATAGTATATTATAAATAGTGTATGTACTAGATGCGTCCATTAATGTTCAGCATTTTCAACTTTTTTTTAAATTGACGATGAGGATCAAATATCTATAATGATGAATGGTTCAGATTTTGATCAAATCACTTTTCACTTCATTTTATTTGCTATTTTTTTACCATTCATTAAATATCAAGTATTATTAAGTAATATATGTTGTTTATTTATAATAAATTAATGTTAGATATAAATATTTTTAGAATTAAAAAGTACACACAACAGATGAATTCCTGACTAGTAATAGTTAATGTTTAATTTATTTGATATATAACTTTTTTATACCTCCGATAAATACATTGGTAAAAATAGCAAACGACATGGAAAGAGAAAATGAGGATATTTTGATCATTATACATAATTTAATAATATTAATAGGTGTCTCTAATATATATATTTTTTATAATATAGTATAGATAAAAACAATATGGCCATTTATAGTAAGGGAAAAATTTAGTAAAGATTTTGCCATTTATAGTAAGGGACACATGTATCAATAGAATTTTGGTCCTAAACCTCCTCACAACAATGTTGTTCTGGGTCTAATTTTAATTAGGGGTATGAGGTTTTTATCCGATATTATTACAGAAAAAAGATTCAACAATGATTTTGAAGCATTTTTAATAATGATTCTTCAGTCGTTATTCAAGGAGATATTAAAAAAATTATTGTTAAATTGCATTATTAAAACCGCCCTAGTAAATGATTTTTAACTAATAATTATTATAAAAAAGAGTCTTTTAGTAATATATTTTAATTAAGAATCATTATTAAAGAGTGTTTTAGCAATGGTTCTTAGTTAAAAATTATTATTAAAAGTTATTTTTAAAAAAATAAAAACTTTAATTTTCTTTAACTTTAACAAAGAACAAATAATATTCAACAAAATAGAGGCATATTGTTATATAAGAATAAATATTATGACATATTATTCATTCAATAACTAATATGAAAAGATATAATTATTCATTTGATAAAAAAATATATTTACTTCACATTACATCTTATCATTCAATGATATAAAATTTATATAATTTATCAGAAAAACTGAAAAAGTAAAAAATTAATCTTGAAACTTCAAACACGTTTAAAGGCTCAAGATGATCTTGCAACAGAAATCACCAGAACAATGTAAACTATCAATCCTATAGATTTTGTTTGTAAGTTTTATGTGACCGAGTAGAACATCTTAATCGGAGTTTCCTATCGAACGTTTTGATCATTTGAAGCTGAGATGGTCGGATTTTGATTTTTTATTATTTTGAATGATATTTTCTATTGATTTATATTATAATCAGTATGAGTTCAAGAATTTATGACACGAGTTACACATAAAGATCAATACAAAAGCATCAAGATAATGATTTTTTTGTTAGTCTATTCGAGTTTTACATCATTTCAAAAAACAAAAATATTGAAATACACAAGATTCTTCTAAAGATGTATTATATTGGTTTATATTATAATCTTTGCATTTATTATGAATAATGATTTATATTTTAATCTTCATAGCCTAGAGACTTTAGAACATAAATTGTGAAGAAAAATTAACACAAATACATTAAAAGAATATTTTTTGTTAGTTTATTTGATTTTTATTTATTTCTTATTTATTTATTATTATTATTATTATTTTATTATTATCATTATTATCATTGATACTTGAGATCTCTGATCTTATGCTTTCAAATTGGGTTTCATTTCTAACTTACCCTAATTTATTTGGGATTAAAGGCTTTATTGTTGTTCTTATTTGTTATTATGTAATTGTTGTATCACTTTTGCTTCATTTTAACACGTATAATCATCATAATATTATTATTACTACGAACTCAAAACTTTATGACATGAGTAATGTTCAAAGATAAATACAAATGCATTAAAACAGTATTTCAATATTTATTCGAATTTTGTATCACTTTAATATAAAAAATACACAATTAAAATTTTTGCATTCTTGAACTCTTATGAAAAGAATTATGCATAAAAATATAAAATAATTAAATAATAATCACTATCTTTAATAGCTAAACTGGTATTTCACTATAACTTGAAATATTGATTTAGCACTCTTCTCCTTAATCTAAGATGTGTTTGACAATTTGTTTATCAAAATAGTAATACTATTCTTATTTTTGTTATTTCATTTGATGCCAAACTAACCTTTCATTTATGGAATGAACTTTACAAATCGTAGATCGAACGGTTGAAGCTTTAAGAGCACAATCAAAAGGTGCACTCAAGCTACCTTGACTCATATTGGTAACTGCAAGTATGCTTTGTAATTTGCATAAAACTCCACCCTACTTTAAATTACTTGATTATCACTAAAAAAAAATACTACTGTTACGTCATCATCATCGTCATAATAATAATAGCAATTATAAAGTAATATAATAATACTTATTATTATTTATAATTATGATTATAATTATTATTGTTATCATCATTATCATTAAAATTTATTATTATTATTAGCAGTATTGATATATGAAACATAATTAACTTGTTAATTATTGTGACCCCATTTAATTTTTTTATTTCTACCTTTGTTCACAAGTCACAACAAATGTACAAGCAGTGACGAAACCAGAGAGTTTGCCTAGCAGGGACCAATTTAACTATATGTAAATAATATATATTCAATTTCATAAATTTCAATTACAGTTTAAACTAAAAAATAAGATTAATTCAAAAGGGTGTCAAATCATCTTAATTTTATAAAACAAATAAAAATAGAATAATTGATTGTTTGAAATCTTTTACTTCCATATCGAGAACATTTTTTTATTTTTATGGAATTGATTTGTAACCACAAATATACTTTGTCACTATTTGAATATCTACCCGACAATTAAAATAAAAAATATAACTCTTTGGTTTTTTTGAAATCTTTTGCATATCAACTAGATCTTTTTTTAAAAAAAAAAAAGATGAGGCTTATGCATACCTAATTAGTACAAAATTATTTTAAAAATCTGAAATTCTTAGTAGACGAATAACTATAGTTATAGACCTAAAATATAGAAATATAGGGTAGATCAGGTACATAGCCCCTAAACCCCCGGGATTCATCAGCACGTACAAGTCAATTTATTTGTGGGTGACTGTGTATATTTTATTATAGTTTTAATAACGATCAGTGTTATTCTTCTATTGCCGTTCAGCTCGCCCATCGCTTTTCAAATCAAACAATATATAAAAACAAAAGCATAAAAAAATAAGTTACAACGCACAGCTGACATCAGTAGTGTTAGGATAATAGTGGTAGAAAATAAACATGTAGTTATTGGTCAACTCTCACCCGGCTACATTATTTAAACAGCAGGTAAATTAATGTTATCATCTCATCAGAGAAGATAACATCAGCACAGCGTCAATGCTCACCAAACCTAATTTATTTTTTTCTAACGCTAAACAAAACAAATTTATTCCTGCTTCTAATTGAAAGATTGATAAATCCAGGGGCGGATCCACCACTCCCCAGAGGGGGGCAGCGGCCCCCCCTGGATTTTGAAAAAAATCTTTTCGGTAATATTTTCGGTAGTTTGCCCCCCCTGGAAATTTTTTTGGCCCCCCCCCCCCCCTGGATTGTCCGATTAATTTTATTGAGAAAAAAATATTTAATATCATATATAATGAAATAATTATGCAAAGATATCAAAATATAAAATTTTATAGACGAAAATTTTCTTCATCAACTTCATTATCTATTAGTTTGAACTTTATTTTATTGTTATTTTTAATATATAAAATGTTATTATTTTAATAAATTTTTTATTAGGTAAGAATATATATTAAATTATTATTATTTTATTTAGTACCCGATTAGTTAATGGATTTAAACCCGATAAGCTATTACAATCCGATATTTGCCCCCCCTGACTAAAATCCTGCATCCGCCCATGGATAAATCTATATCTACATTACGGTGTTTGGTTTACATTCATAGTTAAGAATATGTTTCTATCTTTAAAGCGCCACGCAATTAATAATGATTTTTATAAATTTTAGTAACCCTCATTCAATAACGGCTCATGTACCGTTATTAAATGATAAAAAAAACCGTTATTAATGCTTTTTGTTTTGCGGTAGTGTCAGCTACCTCATGATCTAAACCTATCACTTGAGATGCAATCCTCAGCTACCTCAAGTTATCTTTGTCACCTGAGATGCGATCCTCTCGATCTACCTCAGGTTAGCTATGTTGTCTGAGATGCGATCTACAGCTATCTCAATTTAGACCCGTATCTGTTGCCTAGGGTGTAATTTACAGCTACCCCTGCCAGCCACACGTTGTCGAGGGGTCCTAAGAACCGAAGGTTATCTCCTGATATGCATTGCACATATCAGCGCCCCTTGTTATGACGTCTTGCCTTCTCCATTTATGACGATACACTTTTAAATTTTAGTTATCCACTTGTCTATATTATGCCCTATCATATTTATTCATGCCATGCTCATTATTCTCTTAATTCCTTTGATCAATATAAAAGACCTAATAAATCTAATAAATCCTAATTCCTAAGTAATTTAAAGAAATGGCGAAACAACATGAGTAATCAAAATAAATAAACATGATCAAAACTGAATAAGAAAAATACTAAAGTCTAGGAATCCGCACCTTCGATTTTAAGTGCAGTGCTAGGTATCTCTTAGTTCTCTAAGTTTTGACCTAAGTTAGATGGAATATATCCTGATTAATATAGTTTGATATAGATTCTATATTTCCTTTTATTTTCTCATCTTTTGCCTTCTCTCCATGCCGGTGGGAAGTATGGAAAAATAATAGGCCTTTCTTAAGACAAAACTACATCTGAGGAAGATGCGTAAGTATTTTATTTATTCATATGTACATTAAGAATAAGAAATCAATGTAAGGATGTTTGCGTATTTTATTTGTTCATATGTAATTAAGAATAAGAAATCAAGGAGTAAGCAACTCTATAATCAAAAAGAATTTACTTGTAATAGCATTTAAACTTTTCAATTTTAGAAAAGATAATGAAAGATCCGAAAGGAGAGGAAATAGGTTTGAAAGGATTAATAAGTATTTATTATTTTTATTTGTTTTGCATATGCCAATTTAGAAACAACACACGTAGTTGTATTATTGTTAATAACTATAAAGAGTATCATTTATAATTCCTAAAGAATTATGAAAAAAATAAGAACATAAAAAAATATTTCATCAAAAATTTTGGATGTGAAGAGAAATTTAATTCTTGAATTAATTAATAATATATATACAAAGCAAAACTTATTGATCATATTTTCTATTTATTTATTTATTTTGGAAAGGGCCATAATATAATATGTGATTGAATAATTCCACAATTTAGATTAAAAAATTAAGATTGTTATTATTTATAATTGCTAGTAGATGCTTCTTAATACGTTGAAAGCAAAAGAGGTGAAAAAGAGGTGAAAAATCTGAATATTAGCAAAAATAAATAATAGCTAATGACTTTTGATTAAAATATAAAGAAGATCAGGAGATGAAAAAGAGGTGAAAATCTGAATATTATTTTATTTGTTCATTTTTTGTGATTGTTATTATTTGTTTCCTATTGATTTTAGATTATGAAGTGAATAATTTTAATATTGTTTTTGTAGCTTACCTTGTACCACCTATGTGATTGATAGGAGACTCAATCTGAGCTTGTTTTTCATCTTTTTTTTTTCTTTAGTTTCAGAAGGAAGGAAGATGATTCGTATGAAGTTCCTTAGCTGAGTTATAGAGAAATAGAGGTCGGGTCTAGTAGGGATTATTTTAGAGAAAGAGGTAATGATAGGCGTGTGGAAGATAGGTGGAGTGGGGGTTTATATAGGGAATTTGGCTAAGGTTAGCATTGATGGGGGTATTTTTGAGGGGCAGTTAATTTGAATATGATTGATATCTGAATTATTTTTTATTGATATTTGAATTAATTATGAGTTGATATTTACTTAATTACCCAAGATGGTGTTAGTTTGTAATAATCTTGAAGTCAATAATACGATAAATTGGTTATATAAAGCTTTGTTCATGAATTGGATATTTAAACGATATTTTATTTCCTTGAGTATTATTGAATTTATGAATCATTCCGAGTTCATGACTGGAATTGTGAAACTTCATAATATAGAATATACTCTTAAAAGTCACTAACCAAGATAATTAGC
Source organism: Schoenoplectus tabernaemontani (assembly GCA_037127355.1). NCBI lineage: Eukaryota > Viridiplantae > Streptophyta > Magnoliopsida > Poales > Cyperaceae > Schoenoplectus > Schoenoplectus tabernaemontani. The sequence goes on along the minus strand of CM073744.1, from coordinate 19,238,328 downwards.
AGGAACATTAATTAACCGTTATCAGGTTAGTATGTGGATTAAATGATGGTCAAGTTTTACAGACCATAGACAAAGAGTTGTCATTTTAATCACATAGATAGATGTTCTAGGAACATCGTATTTGATAGACCCCGAATGAAACATTAAATGGAATTGTGTTCGTGTCATTAATGTTTTCGTTCAGTATTAAATTCTAAAGTATGAGGTATTCATCTTTCCTACATAAGATATGTATGTGTGTGATTTCTACCAAACGTTATCCGTAAAGGTGGCTATAAAGGTAGCTCTTCGGTATACATAACTTATGCGGAGGAAGAGATGGTTTGCCAAAAGTACTATTGTCCCTCGTATTTCTATACGAGTTATAGCATCATCTTTGGGCCTTGATAGAGTAAGATTATCTCGCTAGCAAGTATAATTACAAGAGTAATTATATTTGATAATTTACTCGGGATCAAGAAAAGATTAAGTTTGCAAGGATGACACATACCTACCTTGAAACCGATCCGATAAGCTATGAGACAAAAGAATTAAACACAAGTAAATAGTTTCTTGGATCATGATATTGTACAAGACATCATCATCCGTGTAATTGGATGGTCATAGTGCATTCTGCCAGATGCCTCCAATGATTATAGAAGTTAAAACGGTTTTAACTCTATTTACCAACATAACACGGATCCCGTCGGGTCACACCGTATAGGAGTTAATCGGAGAATCTTATTGATTAATTATGAATTGTTTATAATTAATAATAAGATGGTTATAATTAATTATATATGATATAATTATATTTGTCATAAAGATGATAAGAAGCAAAAATCAGATTGAATTTATAACGTGTTGGACACGTCGTATAAATTCGCCGAAACAACAACCGAGAAAAATATAATTGTAGATGACAATTATATATATTTGATTTGGATTTTAAATGTTAATTATGGATTTGAATTATGGGCCAAAGCCCATTTATAATTAAAGTCTTAATTAATAATTAAAAGTCCAAAATCAGAAAAGTCCAAAAAAGCCCAAAAAGGCCCATGAAAAGCCCATGACGACCTCCAAGGGTATTTTGGTAATTTGTCCAAAAGCCCAAGGGTATTTCGGTAATTTGGCCAAAAAGCCCAATGGCGTTTTGGTAAATTGGATGAACTTTAAGGGTATTTTGGTCTTTTCACTTTGAAACCTCCCTACTATTCACGAGGGCATTTTGATAATTTGTCAATTCCACTTTTTCTATAAATAGAGGGGTAGGGTGAGAGAAAAAGTTTCACCAAATCAGTTCTACTTTCTCTCTCTCGGTATACGGTTGTTTCAGAATTCACGGGATCGGTGAATAGTGTTTTTATGAAAGTTGCGGTATTTCTGCACATTTGTGAAACAGAATTATTGCGAGTCGTGAATAGTACTATTTCATCTTTTCTCAGGTGAATAGAGTTTTTGCGAGAAACCGCGGTTTACGGTATTTCTGGCAAAAGAAATAAACCGCTCTCTCAGTCGGTGGCCCCGGTGGATAACCTACGAGAGGCATCGACGTTTGGTGCTCCGGACAAGCCGATTTTCATTCCAATTAAAATTTGGAAGCGAGGTATAACATCTTATATTAATCTATTTAATTGTTAAGTAGATTAATATTTTAGAAATCAATCATGGAGTAGATCAATAAAGGTTTAAAGAGGTGTGTATCTCTCGGTAATCATCCGACACATCACTTTAACCCTAAGCTTAAGTTAGAAGTAAAATAATATTTTACCGTCTTTTGTAAAGGATTAAATGTCTGTAACTCTCGGTTATTATCCGACATACTTTAATCCCTAACTTAAGTAGAAGTAAAATTTTTGTTCTACGGTCTTTCCGCAACTTGAGCATTAATGGGATTTGGGCATTCCGAATCCCAACAGATGGTGCTGAAAAACCATCTCCAGCGCAGCTTTTCAAATAGGCTGAGGAAACATATTTTTTTAAATATCTTACGTTAAGAATTTGAAAAATCTTAAAATATAAAAGTTATAGATTTTATTGTTACGAATCTATATAATTTAACCTCATATTAATATAATTTTTCAGTACAAATTTATGGTCAAAAGTTCTCACGTGGTCTACAACTTCTTAGCAGAATATGATCTAGCAAAATATGAATTATTTGAGATTGATAAGAACCAATTTTATAAAATCTTAAAAATATAAAAGTTATAGATTTTAGAGATTTAATATCACATTAATTGAAATTTTTCAGCAGATTATGATCTTCATAAATATGAATTTTCTTTTATGTTCTGTTTTTGGAAGAATACAAAACATAAAAATGATAGATTTATTTTTATGGATGTAGAGAATTTAATTTTGTATTTGGTTGGATTTTTAAGCTAAAAGATATACTAAAAAGGTATCAAGATGTCTACATAATATACTATGTTTACCCACTGAAATTTGAAACACTAAAATTTGTTTAGAATTATGCATCACGAAGTAAAATAAAAAATAAAAAAATCATGATTTTTTTTGTATATTTATTGTTTGCTTGAATTGAAGTTAGTGTGAATGATTTATGATAAACATACTAAGTAATGTCCATGAATAATTTGATGCGATATTTAATTTTAATAACCGGTCATTTGGCACAATTTTTTTTTCTGCGAGATGTCTATATTAGGTTTTCTAATAATTTATTTTTGTTATTATGTATTTTTTTTTACTAAAGATTTCCTATTTTACAAGTATAACTAATACGATATATAATCAAATTTCAAAAAAAAAATGTATCACTAATATTAATCTGATATGTACTATTTTTTTCACTATGAAAAATGCTCCTCATTTTTATTATTTTTTCTATCTTTGCTCCATATATTCATCAAAAAGAATTGGACATATAAATGAATTTACTCATCATAATCTTGTGTGTATACATATATTGAGGCTATGGTGCTTCGCAAAACATAAAATCTTTCGTGATTCACATCCGTATTTCAGATATGAAAGTCTAAACAGTTGAACATGATATTCATATTTTTGAAAATTTGATTTTATATTTTTTTTTTTGTTATTTTTTTAGATGAGTACAAAGTTTGTTGATTTAACGATTACTATACCATTTAATATTAGTAATTTTCCATCCATCTACAAAATAGCAAAAAATTTTAAAAATATATAAATTTTGATTTCCAAACAAGTTTCAATATGGAGATCATGTTCAACGTTTGGATCTGTTGTTTGGACTTTCAAATTCGAGATACAGCTGCGAAGCACCATAGCCTCATTCCCTCTCTCTCTCTCTCTCTATATATATATATATATAGAGAGAGAGAGAGAGAGGTGTACTAATATATTTTATAAAGCACAAAATACTTCGTATTTCACGCTTATATCTCATATTTTAAAATTCAAATGGATGATCCAAACCATTAAATATGATCTTCATATCAAAATCTTCTTGGTGATCAAATTTTATATTTTTTGGAATTATTTTTCTATTTATTTAAAGGGATAAAAAATCGTTGATATTGAATGGTTCAGATGACATCAGATCAATAAATTTTGTAACCCTTCAAAAAAAATAAAATTTGATCACCAAGGAGGTTTTGATATGAAGATCATATTTAACGGTTTGGATCGTTCATTTGAATTTTAAAACATGAGATATAAATGTGAAATACGAAGTATTTTGTACTTTATAAAGCACATTAGCACACCTATATATATATATAATAGCATCATATTTCAAATAATAAAAACCTATACACCAGTGATGCAGGCGACTCTTTGAGAAGGTGAGGTGGTGAAAAGATTAGTGTTGAAAGCGGATATCTATGGATCAATGACTGACATATATTCATTAACTCATATGAAGCTTGTTCATTAAACTCGGAGTATTGGCAAAATTTTATTGGAAGATGCAAATTCTGAAGTTTATTGTTTACTGAAGCGCTAATGATGCATTCTTTGGTTGAAAATTAATCTTTATTTAGGTATTTAGGCGCATGGTTGATCTAGTGATCAAGTGCTTGGATTTTTCCTAAAAGGACAGGGATACAAACCTCAATAGAAGTTTTTCTTTGTTTCAAAAATATTATGTGGATATTTACCTACTTACCTTAAAAAAGAAGAATAGATTTTATTAATTGAAACAAATTGACTACAAGCCTAATCGTCTCACTTACAAGTTCCAACACATTATTTTGAAGCAAAATTTTAATTTGTGATAAATTGAACCTAAATCTTTATTTTTGAAGTGTAGATCCACTTGATCAAGAAACTAGTTTTATTAAGCCAACTTAGTGCCATCATCAATGTGGTGGTATTTGAAGGGATTCCACAGTCTTTGCTTATAGATCCTGCAAAGAGAAAGAAACCACAAGTTCTTTCTAAAAATAGAAGAAAATAAACAAAACAAGGAAATAAAGGGACAAAACAGATTATTAAGACATGCTCCTCACTGTCATTGCACATTATATTTCTGTCGATTATCCCAAAGCTAGTTAATAATACTATGTTTATGTTTGTTTATTGAAAATGTATCCATCCATTTGCATTCGACCGTTGAAATTAATATTTCAACCATTTGCTATTGAGATTATAACAACTCTTAAAGCCGCCATCCTGTTAACTTTTGGCATTTTAATTCGTGAATTACTAGCAGTGCTATAATAAGAAGTCCATACATACTCATGTTTAAGCAAATCAAGAAAATGAGGAGATAGAAATAATTATATGTAACAAACAATATACCGTAGATAGAAAAGGTAGAAATTGTAAATTTGTAACATAGTATTTAACTTGCTCTTAGAAACAAGCTGGCTGTCAACGCCTGTAGTAGACACAAATAATATTATCAGGAGGCCAGGCCTGAGAACCACAAATCCAATCCAATCCATTTAGAGGTGTCAATGGATATACAAAATCTAATTCAAATCCACATAATGGATCTGCATGTGAATCTAAAAATATATTTGATAATTTATTGGATTCACATATGAATCTTAAAAGAGGATCCGCTTTATTTTTTATATTCACATTTGGATCTTACATGATCCGAATCCAAATAAATTACAAATTTGATAAAATAATTATCTTCTGATTTTTAATATTTTTCTAAAAAAATTAAAATTTATAATAGTTAGATTAGTCTTAATAATAATTAGATCATATTATTTAAAAATATATATATCATGCAAGTTAGTTCAATTAGTATTTTAGTATTACATAATGTTTTACTTTAGTATTAAATAATTTTTATAATGTGTATTCATATTAAATATTAAAATTATTATTATAAATATTTGAATATAAAAACTGAATCCGATCCGAATTTTATAAATGAATATGAATTCGCATCTGAATTTTATAAATTTTTAATGGATCTACATTTAAATCATACAAAATCTAATCCGAATCCGATCCATTAACACCCCTACTTCCATTTCTCTTCCCCTTCTGAAGAGTAAACAGCAACAGGGACTCGTCTTATAATGGAACTGTTGAACTAAGTCTAAATAATGTCCATTTTATTTTATCAAAAAGAAAAATAATAAAAACTGGGTTCCTCCAAATTGTAAGGTTTACAGGTTTATCAGCGTCTGACGGAACAAATTTTGGTAAACCTCTTATTTTTGCGTTGTAATGTGTATCATATCATGTCTTTCTCGAAAAGGAAAATTTTAAAAGCAGAACTTGATCTTATGCTGGAAGAACAGTACAACGTAGCACGTAGATCGTAGAATCTCTTCATGATTCAAACTAACATGAATCTCAAAGTAATAAACGAATTATGTGCTGCATTATACAGTGTTGCACAGCAAAAAAAAATCAGAATCTAAGCTTTGAACGGAGTCTGACCCGAAGCCAACAGGATCCAGACCCAATAAGGTGTACTGACGGCACAGTGGGAATGAATCAGTACAAATCTGATGCAGATGGGGATGAAGACCGATGTCTGAATATTCACAGTTGTTGGCTGTAATTTGCTGGAAAAATATATTTTGTTTGCTAATGCAGCCAGTAAAGCTGCCTACCCACCTGCCTTCAAGGGTAGGATTCTACAATGCAATCAACGACAAGCTCAATTGGCCTTGTACAGCACATAATTTCCGAAAATACATGAGTGCCCTCAAATATTTATTTGTGTAAATAAATCCTCAAATTGTATTGTGCAACTAAAAAACTTTCTAATGGCCACTGGTTAAAATTTGGGCTTAGATTGTACAAACGTCTGATATACTAAACTACTGAAAGCCCCCAAAACTTTCATCCGAACTTGAACAAATAAACAATACAAATTCTATTGCTTATAACATGCATTACAAGTTTATAAGCCCATTTCAAAACATTATAACGTGCAGGTACTATACAAAGACCACCAACGTGGGCTTTAACTGGGCTGAAGCCACGCAGTGTATTTCTCCAGTTTCTAACTACTGGAGAGAAACATTGCTGTTTAATTGAACCACACTCTCTATCTCGGCTTTACTCTTTCCGTAGATCTAATTAACAAGTTCGTAAAATCGATCAGAAAAGGGGTGCTTCTCGCTCGTAGCTCAAACCGACTAGAAATCTGCGTTTCCGAGCTTATACAAGCTGCGATCTGTTGAATTCGAGTTGTGAGAATCTACGTTGGAGCCATGGATTTCATGAAGGTCTTCGATCAGACGGTTCGCGAGATGTAAGCTTGTTACATTGGAAATTTCTCCCGATTTTTGGTATATTGTAGATTGATGGGTTGAATGTTGTATATATCAGAAAGAGAGAGGTGAATCTGAAGGTGCTCAAGGTTCCAGAAATCGAACAAAAGGTTGGCTCTCCGATTTCAATCGAGATCTATTGTATCCGGTGATTTTGTTCGAAATTATATTGAATCACATTCTGTTTGTTTCGGACAAATGGCAACATTTCTGTAAAAATTTGCTTTGCTGTGACAAAAAGATATTCTTACTACTAGATACCGGCAGATGGTTATATTATATATTTATTTATGTTCCCACCTTAATTACAACTTCTTAGATCATTTTAATAAATGAACAGTTCAACATCCGTATCTTATTTCTTCTTTCCTTTTTTTGAATTTTGCAATTTTCTGGTTAGACAATAATAGATCTGCATGATTGTAAAAAGGAAAAGGATGTATGCCTTGTGAAATATTTTTTTAGTATTGACTAAACAGTCATATATGTTATATTAACTAATATTTACAAAGTTAGTTGAAAATATATGTGGAATCTAGGTCCTTGATGCAACAGATGATGAACCGTGGGGACCTCATGGATCTGCACTGGCAGAAATTGCTCAAGCAACAAAGAAATTGTATGCTTGTGAGACTATTTGTTTTATTTTCCATTTGCATATGCCAAATTTCTGTTTAACATTATTATCTTCATTTTAATTTGGCACTTGATTCAATTATAATGTGTAGTACTGAGTGCCAGATGATAATGAATGTTCTATGGACAAGATTGACTGAAGGAAGTGCCAGGTGGCGTCATGCATATAAGGCATGTGAATTTTTTTTTTTTTTTTTTTTTTTTGCTTTTTCGCATATTCTTATTGCCCCATAATCACATATGTGACTTCCAAATTATCACGCAGTTCTTCATTGGTCCCTGAATATCTAATATGTTCAGTTGACCATATTTAACTGATATTTCTGGTTTTATTGGTGAAAATAAATATCAGAACTCTGTAATAACAAAATGTAAATTAGTATGTTGTGAATGCTAAGTTTAACATATTTTAGTTATATTTCTGTGCTTTTGTGATGATAAATCTATATCACTTTTTCACAGGCGTTGACTGTCATGGAGTACTTGATTGCAAATGGATCAGAACGGGCACTTGATGACATTTTGGACCATAGTTCTCGGATTTCAGTTCAGTCATCCTCTTTTTTCCCTTTAAAATCACATAGAAATTTCATCTTTAACCTTGAACTTCTGACATTGAAATATTTTCTATATTTATTATGTGGTGTATAATAACTTCTGTTTCTTTCTGAACCGTACAGGTACTTTCGAGATTTGAGTATGTGGAACCCAATGGAAAAGATGCTGGAATTAATGTGAGAAAGAAGGTTGAAACAATAATGAATTTAGTAAATGACACGGATAAAATAAAAGCTGTCAGAGATAAAGCGAGTGCTAATCGAGACAAGTAATGTACCCTTATCTCATCGAAATACTTTACGTGCATTTTTCTATTCATTTTATGCATCATTATTTCTTCAATGATCTTCCTACTATACATATAGTAGGGCAAATTTGTCATCTTGTAATGAGTAATGACAATGCCATTACAATCAACTGTTTAAATTTAGGTATGTTGGATTGTCCTCGAGTGGAATCACATTCAAATCAAGCTCATCTGCATATAGCAGTAGTAGTGGTGGGTTTGGTTCTGATGACAAATATGGTAGCTTGGGCAGCTCAAGAGATGTTGATTCATACAGAGATGAAGATTCCTATTCCATCAAAGGAAGGAAAAGTTCCAGTGAAGGATTGACAAGTGATAATGGTTTTAGCAAGTCAAGGAAAGGAACTAGTAACAGGTAGCAAAATGAATTTTGTTTTTCCCTGAAGTCTTTTCAATACTTGTAGTGCGCACATTGAGTCTAAACAATATTGAGTCAGATGGGTAGATGAGACCAGGTCCGCGCTAACTGCACTGAAGTCAATCTGATGGGTGTGATGCTGGTCAGGATTTCATTATCCACTAGTTTGTGGGTCCTGACCCAGTAAGTACATTATGTAATAAAATTTGGCCTGATGACCTGATCCAGTGCACATCATTTGGAATTAACTTGTAAAGATTAAATCTTATGAACAAATATGCAAACATAATTGTTCATGTATGTGGGGCAATGATGGAATATTGGAATGAAGAAGCTTCCATTTAGGTGGAACTTTTTAGTTATTCAATCTAGAATGTGATCACTATATGTTTGTTACATGTTTTGCTTGTTTCAAGTATTGCCTTTCTCCTTGTGCTATGCAGGAACAAAGACTCTGCTTTGAAAACATCTCCAAATAAAGGTTTTAGTCCATCTAAATCTTCTAGTGCACCAAATGATGAGGATCTTGGTGATGATGATTTTGATGACTTTGATCCACGTGGATCAGCTAAATCTGGTAAGTCCCTTTTAACTGGGTATTGATTCTTGCTGTAATACGGTTTGGTCGTTAGCACTTCTAACTGTCCAGTAGAAATTGAGTTATTTGCAATTATATTATTTTGGGTTGTTTGGCTCAGTTGCAATGGGATTTTGGTAATCTGCTGGGTCCATCGTTGCTCTAATTTGAAGGTCTGGTTTGCTTCTGGTTTGGTTCAATGTTGCCAGCTCTAGTTGATAGAGTCGTAGGGTACACTTTTGCAAGTGTATTCATTAAAGCTTAATATCTAAGTACTTCATGGAGTCATGGACCATAGGTAAATTTGGTTATGATAATAATTACATATGGCATTTAGCATTTTAATTGGTCAGGGAGGCATACATTCAAATGTTCATACTCATTAAAAATTGAAATGACTATCAGTAACATTTTAATGGATTTGATAGGAGCTAATGCAACTGCCAACACCACAAAAGCTGAGGTGGATCTTTTTGCACCTAATTTACTGGATGACTTTGTGGATGCACCTTCAGCAGCTACCACAAATTCAGCCACAGAGAAAGTTGATGAAGTTGATCTTTTTGCTGATGCGGATTTTCAATCAGCACCACCACAGCCCGAAACAAAACTTTCTTCTAAAACTCAGGTTAGCTTCAAGTTAATAATTTTAATATACTTCTTTTTATCATCTCAACATCTCACCATTAACAAACAGTATTTTATTTCTGAGGACAAAAGGAGCTTGTTTCTTTTGAGACAGAAATATTGTTTTTGTTAATTCTAGCTTTTCATTTCTGCTAGCATGCTAAAAGTATCTTCCAGAAGCCATAACTACTACATGAATCATTGAATTGCCTTGTTATTGGTTGTTGGAACTTGGAATTGAATAATTGATCATTAAGACACCGTCATATGCATGGTCATGTATCAGATACTGTACATAGCTTACTCTTGTACATGGCATACCCAATGTTTGTATGTTACTATACTGTTGTATGTAAAAATCTACTTTTGCTGGAGATTGTTAGAAATTTCCTCTTTGTTTAATTACTAATTAATTTATATTACTGATTTTTATTGGCAGATTGACATTGATATTTTTTCTAGTGAAGCGAACTGCACTCCAGCATTCTCTTCAACCACCACTGACTTCTTCTCAGCACCTGAACCAAGCCTATCTTCAGACTCCAAAGCCCAAGCTTCCATACAAAACCCGATAAACTCTGAAACCTTTGACCCATTTGCTTCAATCCCTATGAACAATTTCAGTTCTGATCCTTTTGGGGACTTTACATCAAATGTCTCTACTGCAATGCCACCAAAAGAAACCCAGAATAAGACTTCTGATCCTTTTGCTGATGACTCCTTTGGCACCTTCACCTCAGCAAGTACCAGCAGCAACACTTCACAAAATTTGGGGAATAGCTCTGCCAAACCGAGCAACGCCAAGGGTGGGTTTCAGGTTAAGTCTGGTATTTGGGCTGATTCACTCAGCCGTGGGTTGATTGATCTAAACATAACTGCTCGTAAGTGCCTCCTTTTATTTATACGTCTTGGAAATTTTCCAAAATGTCTCACTAGACCATAGAATTTCTGGAAAATTGCCTTCAGCTTTTGGTTTGACAGATAGCACCCAGTGTACCAGTGTGTGATCATTTATTAGAATTGGTTCTTGTTAAATTTCAGGTTAAAATACAAATGTCAAAGTTTTGCCTCACAATGAATATTTCACATCTTAAAAGATACAGTCACATATAAAAAAGAGTTTCATGATGGGTGTCATGCTTTGTGATTTCTAAGAAAGTTCGTGTACATAACAAAAATCACAGGACTGTTTTTTGTTTCCTTACTGATGGATTTCTTTGTTTCAAAATATCATGTTCTTATTTGCTCATCTCTTGTTTCTTGCTTTCTGTTATGAAATATGCAGCTAAGAAGGTAAACTTGGCAGAAATAGGAATTGTAGGTGGGCTTGAAGATGCATCCAATGAGAAAGAAAAGTTCTCTTCTTTTAGTTCTGCATCCTGCCTGGGTTCTGGTCCTGGGCTGGGTTTTTCCGGTGGTGGATCAGCTGGAGGCAGTAATCTATCTGGTTTCGGCCAACAACAATTTAGAAGATTCAAATAATGTTATTCTTTTACATTCTTTCTTGCTTGAGAAATTATTTTGGTGATGTGTTTTTGCTTCACTCTTACATTTATGATATTAAATTTAGTTTATCCTGTTTTTTTTTTCCGAAACTGGTTTATATGTGGGTAAGATTTGTTGTAATGGTAACATGCAATCAATTTCAAGGATTAATAATATGAATTTGTTTGTTTACAGGCCTATTTTGAGGGTTTTCATCTGATTCCTGTGCTGTGTTTATATATTTTTTTCCAACTTGTATTTTATTTTTGTCATTCATCATCATTATTCATTATCAGTACTATCATTGATTTTTTATATTTAAGATTTTTTATCTCTAAAATTTCAAATCGGATTTCATTTTTAATCAATCCTAATTTATTTGTGGAATCCGTTTACTTTATTTCTTCTAATATGCGGATACTACTACGAGTATTACCAGATTGAAGGAAATTCAATCTAGTAGAGCACAGAAAAATTGTTTTAATTAATTATTCTCTTCTCAGAGAAGCTTCTCAATTCTTTGGTGATTTTTTATCTTGATGAAATAACAGGTCCATGTAAAAATTTTAACATTGTGATTTATATTAAACCAGATGCACAGTTTTCACAAATTCAACCCGGTAATATTGACAACTCGACCAATGATTTGCTGTCGTCTTGTGTTTTGTTACCAGTCGAGGACATGTTGGTATTGCTTGGCTAACCGATCTGCACTTGTTAGGGGACTTCCTTTCCTTGGCAAAGGAAAAGAAAAGAACGACGTGTTAATGATCTTATGCAACAACAAAAAAAGGAAAAGGAATTTACGAGTTCGATGCGATTTAATTAATGCAATTTTGCGAGTTCGGATGCAATTTTCTCTATTGGGCCATTCAACATTTCAACCCAAAGTTATTACGAACCGTCCTCCGATTGGTCGGACCGAAAGGGAGAGAGAGTAGAAAAGATGAGAAGCCGAGCGAGACAGAACGCGATGCGATCGGGTGTGGTGGTGATTGGAGCGGTGGCGTTCGCCTACCTCTCTTTCAAAATCGGGTTCAAACCCTACCTCGATCGAGCACAACAGGAGCTCTCCCAGGTAGAACCCACTACAGGCTCCTCCGCTGCAAGTGGCGCCAGCACTTATCCTGAGGATGATGTTGCGGTGGTTTTGAAGGACGAAGTAGACGGAGAGATTCGCTGAAGGTGGTAGCTTGGTGAAAGGCGCTTTGGTGTTAGCGTTCTCTTTTGAGCATTTTGTCGAGCACGTTGTATGCGTAGTTTTATGCTTGTATGGGTTAGGAATTAGGATGGTGGAACTGATAAGTGCTTGTATTGGGTTGTGGATAGTGGAACTAGTCAGTTTTGAAACTTCTTTTTAAAGTATGTGTAACTACGCTAAAGTAACTGAACTGGTAAAGCTGTTGAGCTTTTTAATGGATGAGGAATTTTCATTCGTCTTTTCTTAGTTATTTCTGAAGGCAGAAAGTTTTGACCTAGGTAACAGCTATAATGCTAGTTCTGTAGTAGTACATTTTCATGAAGGGTGTGTTTGGATTAGTGTATTAAAAACGGGACGGGTCGGATCGGGGTGGGCTGGGTTTGTATGAGTCAGCGGATTTTGACGGGACGGATCAATGGATTTTCACGGAACAGATTAGGACAGGTCCATTTTAAGGGATTTGGCCGCGATCCGTCCTAAACCCGTTGGGTCGGATGGGTCGGGTCTAAGGGTGGGGCAAGTCGGGAACAGGACGGATCGGCGAGTTTTTCTTTTTTTTTCAAAATTCAAAATAACTCAATAAAATTCAAATAAATTCTAAAAAAATCCAAAAAATTCAAAAATAATTATTAAGAATATTAAAAATATATAACTATAATATATTTTGACAAAAAAAAATTCCCGCATTTTCCCGTATTTTCTCGCATTTTTTTGAATTTCCCGGGTTACCGGGTATTGGGTCGGGTTTGCACAGGTTTCCCAGGTCGGGTCGGGACGGGGGCGGATTATCACGGGTCGGGTCGGGTCTAGCACGGGTTTTTTTTAAAAAAATTTGCCCGCGCCCGTGCTAGATCCGTCGGTTCTAACGGGTCACGGGTCTGACGGGTTTGAGCACGGGTCGGATCGGGACGGGTCGCGGCCACGGGTCGGACGGGTTATTTTAATACTCTAGTTTGGATGGTGAAAGAATTAGTGCAAGAATAACAATATTTGTGTTAATAGTTGAGAATAGTGTGAGATTAGTGATATCTCGAGAAATATAAGAAGAGTGATTTTTACTATTGTGGATTAATAAAATATTATTTGAATAGAAACGTGAGAACAATAGAGAGAATAGTTAAAATAATTAATTATTTTTTAGTATTTTATTTAATAATAATATTTATTTAATACTATTTCATACTAATATAAAATAAAAAATTATTTTTTTATTATTTTTATTACCCTCATGGACGCTAATCTATTAACCCAACGTTTTCTATAGATTAGCAGATTAACACTATTTTACTGCTATTCTCAATTTTAATTTTATATTTAAATGATTGCTAACCCGAAAACAATATTATCATTTCCAAAACAACATTATTCTACACCATCCAAACACAGCTGAAGAATTTGTATTTGTCTTCAGGTTTGAACAATTTCACAAACAATTTCTGCTGCTGGTAATATCCAGTTTCAAGTTCGTGGATTATTGTAAATTTCACTACTGGTAGTAATATTTTCTATAATACTTGTGGTTACACACAGCATTTCCTATACTTCCAAATTTAATGACTTAAGCCTGGATCACTGGGGAATGAACAATTGAGTGTTGCGGGATGGAAAAAAAAATCAACTAAACATTCAGATGTTAACAAAGAGTACATAAAGATTACAACAGTACAAACAACTAAGAAATTCCTAGAGATGCTAACAATAACCACCTCAGTAACACTTCTAGTAAATAGTCTTCTCCATTTTGCTCAACATTAAGCAACTTAAAGCCGCCTCTCTACTAATTAAAGGCACCAAAAGATGGTCAGAACTTGATTAATGTGCTAGAACTCAAGAAGAGGTGAATCGACCACGCAGCCTGCTTGACCGCCTTAAAGGAGTAACTACTTCGTTTGTAATTTCCCTTTGAATTTTGTTCTGTAATTTCAGAAAAGACCATAAAACTAATTAAAAAGCAATATTGTCTCAGAAATTTACCAGTACAGCTGTAGTACTTCTGTGATGTTGGAAAACAGAAAAAGAGAAGTCAATTTAGTGAAAAGGAGGAAGCTTTTCAATCCAACTACTATTCTGTCATGAATTTTGTACACCCCCTAGCATGTAGAATATAGTTCAATTCCTTGCACAAATGAAAAGAAAATTGAAAACAAAAAACTGTGTACCTTTTCGATCTTCTCAAGTGAGCCTTCTGGTGCTGGGGTAGTAGTTATTGTTGGTGTTGCTTGTAACTCCACTTCCTTCAAAGAATTTTTCACCATAGATGCATCGATATCATTCATAGCTTGTAATTCTACTTCCTTGACAGAACTTCTGTTTATCATGGTTGCATTAGTAAATGAGGACTCACCTATTATGTCCACTTCTGATGTCTGGATCACATACATTTTACTATTTCCAACAATTGTAGTTGACATTTCGTTACTAGATTTCTTTACAATCCCTGAATCTTTTTGGGCATCAGTTTCACTTGTCTGGCTTTGCTTCTTTTTGTTCAAGTTTTTGCTAGTGTCCTTGTGCAAATAAGCAATCGATGCAATCAAAACTGAAAGGCATGCCAGAGCTTGCATTGAGTAAAGCAAGTGGACTTGCATTTTCAATGCATCTGCTCTCCCGAGGATTTGTATATTTCCTACTTCTTCTGGGGATTCTACAGTGTGCCCTTGAGCCAACAAGCCAATATCAGTTTCTATTCCGTCAATCTCCTTCATCATCTTCAATTCATTACCACTGGGCAGCTCTTCCACTTCTGGTGTAAAATCAGTTCCATCAAACTCTGATTCACCGCCACTAGACATATCTTTCTCTTCAGATGTAAACCCAGTTAAATCGAACTTATTTGAGATACTTCCTTCCATTGCTACTGTCCATTCTTCAACCCCACATGTAAACTCTACATTTCTCCTACTCAAGCACATGTCTGACAGCCCAATCATCTGTCCTAACACACTCACTTCACTTGTTCTTGCTATCTTCATATCCACAATAGAACACACAGAACAAATGTAACAAACAGAAGAAATTAAGCACAAAAGAAATAAAACTAATTTTAATCCCATTTTGATGTAATTGATCCCCTCCTCATCCTCTTCTTCATCAATTTTACACTTTTCTTCCTCACATACTAGAAATTGCACTTGTGGAGCAGTGGAAATGCTAGAGTTGGATGGTAAAGAATCTTCTTTCTTTATAGCTTTCTCTTCTGGAAATTGTGGGGAAGTGCTTGGTGAAATTCCTTCTTCCTCATCCATCATTGCCCTCTCTATGCGGAGCATAATTTCCATTCTTCGGTTTGGGTCATACCGAAGGAATTCGGGTCTGGGCGAAGTGTAATTTTTTATCGGGTCGTAAGGAAGGGGATAAGGTGAATCAGGCCGAGACTTGTTAGCGGAAACAGATATAGGCTTTTCAGTTTTTCTATGGGGACTGAATTTTTGGAAGGAATTGGAAAGATCATTTTTCTCTGTCAAGATTCTTTTCTGTGACAATGGAGATGCAATTGGAGAGTTGGAGTTTCTGTGTTCATTTTTTGAATTGTGTGTAACAAGCGTAGAAACTTTGGTGGGAGAAAAGGAATTTTCGTTAGGTTCATGGGCGACCTTCATGTTTGTTTTGGGATTCTTTCTTTTAGAATCTGCAAATGATTGGATCATGGGAAATGAATTAGACGAAAAAAAACCTATACTTGCTTAGATCTCTTCTATTTACATTAATTGGACCTCAGATTATGTAGTGCCATCCAATATTCACTAGAATAGAAGTCTGTGAAAAAATTAAGTAAAATTGCTATCTCAGAAAAAGCTATGGTGCTAATTCTATGAAAAGAAGAAGGATCAGTATTCTCTACTTATCTAACTGAAATCAATTTTGAAAAACAAAATTACCAGAGCGGCTTGAATTTGGGGAGCGAATCTGGTTGGGGAAATCCATGTGCTATAGTGGAGCCGTGGAGCAATAAGTTGCTCTTATCTTCTGAGAAAAACCCCCTCGGAAAAGGGAATCCAAAGAAGAAATTGCTTCTAGGTACTAGATCTCTGTGTGTAAAAGAGAGAGGAAAGGAAGGAGGAATAAGGGTTTGAGAAAACAGTTTATCTTCGGCCCTTTTGAAGTGCAGTCGACCGTTGGACGACGAATTAGGTGAAATGTATTTAATACTCTCCATTGTTCTTAACTGGACACATCCATTTATCTGTCAAAAGTATTGAATACAAGTGCAGGGGAGCACTGATTATTAGAAGTTCGGAAATAAATGGAGAAGCCAAATGGGAATGTTCTAGTCGATTCGAGTCCAACGGTCAAGAATCAAAGATTTTTTTTTTGTCAGTAGAATCAAAGATTTATGGCATGTTCTATTGTTTGCGAGGAGCAGGCAGGCATAGTTTATAAGGATTCGGATTTTAAATCCGATTTGGTCAGTTTTTTAAAAAAATTGGTTTTTATTCGATCTTCAGAAGTATGATTTGGCCATTTTGAATGATAAGAATTAGACTTAATATTTAAAAAACACACTCTTCAAATAATATCTTTATCAAACACGGTTATTTCGGGTCCTTACTCGGCTCTTCCCAAATTTTTTCTTTTATATTTTATTTTATATATTAATTATACTTTAAAAATAAAAATAAAATGTCAAAATAGAAAAATATAATTTTACATTATTATACAAATACAAGTTAACATTAAAAAATATAATCGGTAAAAAATATATATATCAAGTTTTTATCCGTCGACCCTTATTCGACTCTTACTTGGCTTCTCAGAGTTCAAAGAGATTCATAAGAATCAAACTCATCCCTTAAAAATTAAATTTTTTAAATATAACTCTCTAAATATCTTATTAAAACTCGGCAGTTATCCAATCCAAATTTATTAGGCTCAGCTCTTGACAAATTTATTAGGCTCAGCTCTTGACAAATTTGATCAGACCCTTAAAAACGGATGCATCATTTTCTGTACGACAAACTAGTACATCAGAATATCGATCAGAAATTTACCAGTACTCGTGACAAGGCAACGGCCAAACCCAAACGCGTGCTTCCCACTAGGATGAATAGAGCCAAATCAATGCCCATCGTCCGATGCGGATCTTGAGATCTGAAAGTTTACCGTCTATTCTATCACATTGTGTTGATTTGCTTTTTGCCCCTGAGAAAAAGTTTGAACAATGATGGACGAGACAGCTGAGGTTGCTTTGCGGTGGTGGCTTGATAATCCATTATAGCTGACGCAACCGGCACATGGAATGGCCCACATCATTTGTTTTCTTTTACTTGCTATGATCTAAATGATAATTACAAAAATAATTTATTGTTTATTAATGGTCAAGTATTACTGTGAAAAAAAATATTGAATGTAGCTGGAACCTTTTATTAATATTAGCAATGTCTACAATATGAAAACGAATATCTTGTCCATTTCTTTAGTAAACGTTATGCTATGATAAATTGGAAGATGAAAATTTTTCATAATTTTAATGCTTCTAGTTCTATATTTATGCTTAAATATGACAGGCGAGAAACAATAAAAAAAATATTATAGAGTAGTCCTGTCACGTAGCGGAGAGCGCAATAATATTTTAGTTATTCTTAAAGAGGGTTCACATCTCTACTCTTTTATTTTAACAACAGAAACCTAAAAGCTCAGACAACGAAATAAATTGCTATTTTTTTCTTCACGCACATAAAAATTATCAACTTAATCAATTTCATTTGAATAAATATAAAATTCAACATTCAGAAATTATTCATATATATATTATTTTTCGCAGTCTTGATATAAAAAATATTAAAATATTATAATTATTTGCATGTGCAAGTGATATATCATATTTAAAGTTTCCTTTTGATACTTTAGATTCCAAATCTGAGTTGTCAAAAGTTTAAAAGTAGAGACATACTACAACAAAATAAAAACATTTTGAACTCTCCTCTATATTTCTCTATATACAGGAATTAACTTGTGTCCCATTTTTTTCTCTCCAACAATCAAATTCAAATCTTCTACAAAGAATTACAATATCATACGAGGTGATGACCTTGCTGACAATAAATCTTCAAAAGTCCACTATTTTTTTATTTAATAATATAAATAATCAAATTATTAATATTGATAGTAATATTTTACAAATGCGACAGTCAGACCGGTGCTTTTGCAAATACGTCATCCTCAATGGCTCTCTTTTTTTAATACTTTACATTTGAAAGAAGTAAACGCAAATGACAAATTGGCCAAGTTGTAGTAGCAACCAGAGGGAGAACGCTATTTTCACTAGAGTTGTTGTATTTTATTTAAGTAAAAAATAAGGAAAGATGTCACTTAGAGTGACGTGACGTTTTATACAAACGTATTTGATATATTTGCAAAGCGTCACTATCAGTGATGCATTGTTTTTTTTAGTATTAATTTTTTTTTCATTATCATTGTAATAATTTAAGTATTTATATTATTAAAGATAATAATTAGTGTCAAAATTCTACTTAAGTTGTCTTCTCATTGTTCTCAATAATAGATTCATCATCATTAGTTTTTAAGCAGGATGAATTATAATTATCAATATAATTAAAAAATTGAAATTATAAATGCATTTTCTGTAGATTAAATTTAATGTAACATTCGAATTTGTTTTTTTTTTCGCATGACAAGTAAAAGGTATTCAAGCAGATGAATGTATACCGCCGCTTTTTATTTGGCCAACGTTGTCCGGATTCCTATAATTGATTGAATGACAAAAGACACTTCCTCAAAAAAAATGACAAAAGACACAATCGAGCATTAGAGGAGAAATGCCTTTTGTTTGAAAAGATCGCTGAATGATGACACAAACCGAAGTTCTTTGAACGCACTTCGTCAATTAAAATAAGGTGGGCCCCAATCAAGTTTGCCCTTTGGACACTTCTGTTATACAAAATGAATGTGTCATAGACTAGCATGTATGGAGCAGTATTGGACAAATGCAAATACTATAGGAGTCCTTTTCGAGGGATACGAGTCGACTTCCTTCACGGTACGGGTCTCAACTAGTGATCTGACTCTATAGGTTAATTCGATTTAATCTGAATCTATTTTGATCCGACATGATTCAAAAATAAATTGATCGGATATGAATTTAATTTTTTTAATACGAATCGGGTCGGATCGGATTCAGATCAATCCGATCTGACCCGATTAAATTTAATTTTTGAAGTAATTTTGTGATTTAGTACTAATTAAATTATAAATATACACTAATTAAGATTACTTATAAATTAATTAATATTTAATTACTTAAAATTATATAAAAAATAATTAATAAGTAATTAATATTTTATAACGGTCGGGGTCGGTCGACTCAATTTAATCAGATATGGATCAAAAAAAATTATCGATCAAGAAAAATAATAAAATAATATGACCCGAATCCGAATCCGACTCAGCCTAACCCATTGACACCCTACTTCACGGTCATTTGTCTATTTATCATTGAAATTTGAAAGCCAAGACTATTTGTCCTAAGCTTTAGAAATATATGCAATGAAAGTAGAGGATGATCAATGTTGCTCAAGTAAACCAAAAATAAAAAAGCCACAAATATTACAATTTTCACAAGTTCATTTTCTAAATTTAAATTTATTGTTTTTAAATAAAGATGATAATCTAACTTATTTAACTTTTAAATATTCATAACAAAATATTATCCGAATTTTGAATTCATCACCTGCTATACATAGATCATTATTGTCTTTGT
Source organism: Schoenoplectus tabernaemontani (assembly GCA_037127355.1). Classification (NCBI taxonomy): domain Eukaryota; kingdom Viridiplantae; phylum Streptophyta; class Magnoliopsida; order Poales; family Cyperaceae; genus Schoenoplectus; species Schoenoplectus tabernaemontani. The sequence continues at coordinate 19,218,185 of CM073744.1, read as the reverse complement.
TGCTAGCTAGACATTTTGACAAAGGCTTGATGCTGAATATCAAACTCGAACGTTAAATCCGTACCCTTTTATAATAACACATACATCTAAAATTTAAATTTAAAGTCTATTTTTGAACAAATTGAACAATACTTAAATCACAAACTTGTTAATTGTGACAGATTAACATTTCTTTTAATGTTGGTTGATGAAAAGCAGTCGTAAATTTAACTCTGGTACATTTTTTCCACTCTTATTCTAATATAAAAATGAGCAACATATTATAGAATACAATGTAGCTGGATCTTGTAAAAGCGAATAAGATTGATAATTTGATTTTTAAATTTCGATATATAAAATATCTATAAAAGAAGGGGAGATATTACTTGACAAAGCTTATCTTGACAATATTGACAATGAAATTTTATACAAATTTGCAAAAAAAAAACTTTGAAAAATTATAAAAATATTATTTAATTTATAAATTGATTATGTTTAAAATATCATGCAGTTTAAATATTATTTAATAATACATAAAAATCATTAATTGATGTAAACAATTTCTATTTTAAGTACTATTAAGCTCATTGAAGAGTCCATGTGTTTAAACTCAGACTAGATTTACTCATTTATATCATTATATTGTGTTCTCTTCGTGAAGTAACTGCATGTTTAATTATTTTTAATACTTTTATTTGGGCTCCATTTCCGAATGCAACTTCTTTCCTTTTCAACACCATTTTCACTTAGATAATTAAAATCGATCCATTTTTGTCCTATTTTCTTCACATAGAGAATTAATAACCTTTTTTAACTATAAATTGAATTTAATATTTTTACCCTTCTATTCAACAGAGACAAACATGTTTAGCTAAATTTATGCATTAGCAATTTCAAATTGAAAATCATGCATTAGCATAGATAATTTCACTTTCGGAAGAGCCTTGTAAATATTAAAATCCTCTAAAATTATAAGGAAAATATTCATCACTAAGACAGTGATATTAAAAATATATATTCACTCTAAAATTATTATACTATATTCGCTTATAGCTATGGGACGAGGAAATTTGGATGGTTATTCTTTGTTTATATATGCACGTCGCCACTCACTATATCATCTGCCCGGTTTAATGCATTTTCATGGACAGGGATCCATCAGACCCAGAAGGCTCATGGATCATACCCATACGACCACTTCAATCTTATTATATTGTAAGAGTTAGTTTGTACCTGGCTAACAAACGAAATATCACAGTGTCTGGTCAAAAAAAAAAAAAGGAAAGAAAAATATCGCACAGTGATTAATTTTATTTCCGACTGGTAATTACTTTTACACAATTTGACTTCTTACTAAGTATTACAGCACAACTAATTTTCTTGATATATTGAGAGAATATGAGGGTTCAAATGTCTGTTTTGTGCTTCAATCATGTTTTTACTTTTTAAATTTTTAATAACTCAATATTTAAAAATAAAATATCAAAATAAAACTGTTAGATTTAATCTATATTATATTTTCTTATTACATATAAAAAATATTAATTTTTTCACTTTTATTTTATGTAAATCAACAAATTATAAAATCAACGTTCAAATATTAATCTTATTAGTATATTTTTTACAAGGTCTTGATTTCACATAAAATAATATTTAAATACCATAATTTTAATCTATATATAAATAAAATGACGTAGATCAAATTTAACAGTTTTATTTTGTTATTTCAGTTTTAAATTTTGAGTTATTAAAAATTAAAAAATTAAAAAATAATTGAGCCACAAAAAATTTATGCATTTGAATCCTCTTTTGAGAGAAATATATATTTACTTACGTATGTGAGAGGTAATTGGTCAGAAAACTAAAATGATACCTTTGATACATACAATTAACTTTCATAACTCGTGTATGCACTTGTTGACGTAGAATAATCAGGTGTTGCTGCTAATTTTTTTAAACGCATCATTGTAAAGGAATTAGTGTACAATGTAATTTCATATAATTTAGATACCTATAAATTGATTGATAAGTTAATACATCCAACAAATCAGCAACACGTAGGTAATTGTTAATTTTCTTTTTAATTTTTTTACCATCAAACAATTTTATTAAAAATTTCAAATAAATATATTGCAAAGTGATTATCATTTTAGAAATTTTGTAATTACACATGCTTATTTAATATTTCTTACAAGATAGTTTTATGAACCTTTTATGTAAAAAATTCGCACTAATCACATTGAGAGAGCATAGATTACTCCGGCACTACTTGTTTACTTTGCGGTTTAAGAGGTAAAATTCAATCTGATCTGTGAAATTCATCCGATCCGTTTGTATCTAAACCGATTCAATCCAATTAAAAAAATCAAATTAATTCGATATGATCTAAACTAACTTAAGATCACCAATCAAAATTAATCTAAAACTAATAAAATCAACATATAATTTGATTCCATCTTAATTCAATTTGATTTTTTTCCGAAAATTAAATTGATCTGATCCGACAAATTAACAATTCTAGTGATGCGCGTAGTGCTTGACTCGTTCGCATTAAAATTGAGAACAATTAATGCAAAGAAGAAGAAAAAAAAAGAAGCGGATATAATTAATGCAAGCAAAACAAGAACAATCACATGTAGTTTGGTAGCGCTCTTTGACCGTGTAGAACAAAACTAAAAAGCAAAATTCCAACTTCGAAATCATCAAAGTACTTAATTCTTTCATATTATTTGATATACCACGCGGACGAACAAACATCCTGGTCTCTCAATTTTGAAAAAAAAAATTAACTGAATAGTTATTAAATAATTTTAATGATAAAATATAAAGATTTCGATATGTCAACCCTTAAATTTTTCGATAACTCTATCAATTATTTTTCAGCTTTTTCTATTCGTAAATCCTGATTTTATCTCTGTGTAAGATATATTTTATGAGATCTCTTTGATAAATAATATCATGAAATTAATGAGAGAATCACATGATAATACACGATCAGTGATTAATAGGGCAACCCATGGACCATATTCCCAAAGTCTTATTAAATATCAAAATTTCTCGGTAATCAATCCGCATGATAACCTTAAAAGTTAAAATAATCTCAGATAAGAATATAAATCCTTATTCCACAATAAGTGGGATATAACATATTCAGATTTTTTACTTAAACGGCCCTAAAACAAATCTTAACTATAGAAACGGCTTAAAAGCAAATTTATTTTCACAAACGGTCTAACAAAGGGCGTGAGTTCAACTCACGCCCTTAAAACGTTATTTTCTCTGTCCGCCCGCTGCCCAAACAAAAGAGAGCAAAATAACCCAAATGACGTGAGTTGAACTCACACCCTTTAAATCCACATATCACATTTATATCAATTTATTTTCACTTTCGATGGTTTTGAAAGATAACAACCAGAGCACATTAACATCTAAAGGGCGTGAGTTGAACTCACGTCTTTGTGTCTTTGGGCAGTGTTCGGACATGTAAAATGAAAAAATTTAAGCCGTTTGTGAAAATAACTTTGCTCTAAGGCCGATTCGGTAGATAATATTGATTATTAAGCTTTTAAGTAAAAACTCCACATATTCCCTCCATGACTTCATATATCTATTATCTAACCCCTCCATTGATTATCAAATACAGACATGAAACATCAGAATCAGAATGTCTACTAAGCAGTCATAACCGCTCGCATTGGTCAACTCACCTCAGCCATTCATTTTCACTTTTTCAATTTACAAATTACAAATTAAATTAATTGAGCTGTCCATTTATAAGAACTGGAGAGGATTGTCACTCTGAGTCTGGCTCTGGCTGGGACAAGCCTACATAAAATCTATTAAGCTCTCTAAAATCTAAATTAACAAAACTTTCCGAGGAAATATAGAAATACTTCCATTAGAAGTATTAACTCTAAGGCATGGGGAGGGTGTACGCGGCTCTGGTGGTGGCGGTGGCGGCGGTCGCTGTGGCGGTTGTGGTGGTGAAGCAGAGAGGGAAGGGGACCAAGTGGGGGAAGATTAGAGAGATCTTGACTGAGATTGAGAAGAAATGTGCCACGCCAGCTGCGAGATTGCGACAGATGGCAGATGCTATGGCCGTCGAGATGCATGCTGGATTGGCATCCGATGGTGGGAGTAAGCTCAAGATGCTTCTCAGCTATGTTGACAATCTCCCGACAGGGTAATTTGATCAAACTTTTTTCTTGTTTTGTCATTTGATGGAGCTCTGTTTAATTTCTTAAATCTAGTTGAGAGTGTTTATTGCATTCTTATTTAGAAACAAATCCGTAGAAAAACTGAGTTAGTTGTGTAAACAAGTCCTTGACCTTGAGTTATGTAGTTTATACCTGTTTTGATCTGAAGTTGTTATTTGGTTTTTTTTTTTTTTGGGAATTCCAATAAACAAATCATAAAAAGTCGAATCCAAATGTAAGCTACAGAAAACTGTGAAAAAAATACTAAAAATATAATAGTTTATTCCTTTGTATTCTGGAATTCTAATTTGAAATTTTAAATCTTGAATGCTAATGCAATGCATAGAACTCCTTTTTATTATTTCCTATATATTTTTTAGGAAATTAAAAAGTTAGGCTGTACTGAAATTATTTGGGAGAGTAATAGAGTATGCACCTTATACTTGAACACTGTGGCTTAAAGCCATATTCTCAAATCCTTTGATATAAATGGTCCACATCATTAGATGTAGATTTGGTTGCAGTGTCTAGTTTTTATTGCAATTGATGTATTTTATGGGGCTATTAATAAATGTTGGCAGCATCTGCCAACTTTTTCAATAAATAAATAAATGGCTCACATCATCTCCATGGCGTTTCTACAAAACATCCCCAGAAAATTTGTCATTATTTCATTTCACAAAGTAATAGGAAAAAGTGCATTGGAGGTCTGAAGTGAGAGGTACTGTAATTGAAAACTTTTCTGCACTTGGATTTTATGTTCTCTTTTTCATATGATAAAACAATAAAAATGCTTGAATAGATTTTCTGATTGTTGTTATTTCTGAAGTGAAAGAAAAACAACCTTGCTTTTGAAGAAAATAGTTTAAAGAAACATGACGAATTGTCAACTCTCATTAGGAGGTCAGAGGCAGAACCAAAAGCCTCTCCACTTCAATTGCTTGGATTTAGTCGGGATTTTAAAGATAATCGGATTCAATAGTTTATCGGGTTTAAACTCATTAACTAATCGGATATTAAATAAAAATATTAAAATAATATTTTTTATATATTAAAAATAATAAATAATCATAGCGATAAAGAAAATTTTCTTCTACGAGACTTCATATTTTAATTTTTTGCATAATTCTTTCATTATTCATGATATTAAATTTTTTTTCTCAATAAAAAAATAATTAGACAATTTAAGGGGATCAGAAATTTGATCCAGGGATCAGATTAACAAAACTTTAGTTTAAAATTATTATTTTACAAAATCCAAAACTAACCCCCCCCCCTTTTCTACTCTAAATCCGCCCCTGGATAAATGTAGTGGTAGTAGCAGGGGGCACGTGCCCCCTTGAATTTTGAAAAATAGCGTTTTTTGGTAATACTTTCGGTAATTTGCCCCCTGGATTATCTGATTATTTTTATTGAGAAAAAAATATTTAATATCATACATAATGAAATAATTATGCAAAGATATCAAAATATAAAGTTACGTAGACAAAAACTTTCTTCATCAACTTGATTATCTATTACTTTGAGCTTTATTTTCTTATTATTTTTAATATATAAAATGTTATTATTTTAATATTTTTTATTAGATAAGAATATATATTAAATTATTAATTTTTTATTTAGTACCCGATTAGTTAATGAATTTGAATCCGATAAGTTATTATAATCCGATAATTACCCCCGACTAAAATCTTGCATCCGCCACTAGGATAATAGGATAGATGCATAGAGCTCTTTGGTGCTTTCAATTTGTTAATTAATTGACTTTCCTCTGGTAAAATGATAACAACAGTTCTTCATGTAAAATATCAAGGTCCCTTTTAGCAATAAATTATTATAAGAGATCAATGGATAGTGATAAAATTTTGTAATGATCTCTTTGTTGTTTGTGTTATTTCATTAAACTATGTTAATTGTTTCTGCCATCCATTGGAATTATTTGTTACTCTGAGTCAAGATGTTAGTATCGTACGATACGAGATACGTATCGCACAATTCGGTATGAGTCAGAGGGTTAACGAGACAGATCGTATCCGTATATCGCAAGCGCAGTGAATCGCTGGAATCGCGACGATACAGACGAGCGTGTATCGTAATCGGATCATAAATTTTTGAACTGAGCCATCGGGAGTCGCGCGCTAAGAGTGAATCGCCCCGTCGCCGTCGCGCGCTGAGAGTGAAGAAGCCAACCTCGTGGCCGACGAGAGGTGAGAGTGATGAGCCAACCTCGTCGCCGCCGCCGCCGCCGCCGAGGAGTGAATGACCTGGGTACGATGAAATCGGCCAGAAGTGGTTCACGAACTCGCAATGAGGCTTCAGTCGCAAACTCGCTATGTGGCTTCATCGTGAAATCGAGGACGAAATCATTTGCGCTTCGTAAATATCAGAAGATTAAGGAAGGCGAATCTGACTGTAGGACCACTTTTGGCCGTGGACTTGCCAAATTTTCACCCTTATTTAATCTTTTTGTTACGATTTTCTTCTTTTCAATTGTAGGTTAGTTATATTTAATTTTCAATGATATATTTTATAATTTTTATTTACTTTTATATTTTTATTATAATTGTTGTTCAAATTTTATTTTTTTAAATACAAAATAAGTGACAATATAAATAATATTGAATAAAAATAAATAGTTTTCTAATATAGTACTTAATAAAAATTATCTATATTGAATTTATATGCATTATAAATATTTTCCTTGCTGTATTCTTATTTCATTTCTAGAATAATATACATTGAATTTTTATATGATTGATTGAAAGAAAGTATTTTTGTTTATATTTTAGGCTATTGATTAATAATGTGTGCTATTTCAATCATTGTATGGTCTATAATGGGTGTTTGATGTGCTCATATGCATAGCCAAGTATTTTTTTGTTTATATTTTAGGCTATTGATAAATAAAATAATAATAATTTAATATTTCATAATTATTTCATTGTATGATATTAAATATTTTTTTTTCAATAAAATTAATAATGGGTACCGAAAGTTGTACTGTGCATGCTCATATGCATAGCACATATAGTGCATATAGTGTTATTTTAATGCGTAAATGCAATAATATGTTATATTATAATAATTTTCAAATAAAAAAATCACTACATGTTATACTAATTGTTTTAACTCATTTTAAGACAAATTTAATGTATCTTAATGATACGATACGATACACAATATGATATAAAATATTACGATATGATACGTTTTATGATTCAATAATTATGCTTTGAGATCTTTAAATGAACTAACTAATTGCCTTGCTGGTGATTCCCTATAATGGAATCTGATAAGATACCCCCGCCTACGCTGAATGAAACCTACACTTCAATTTTGGTGCTCTAGAAGTCGATTTTGATGGGGATGGGCCACATTCTGTTTGTCTACCTTTATTTTTATTAAATATCAAATGCACATAACTATTAGTGAGCTGAAGTCAGGTGCTTTTCGATAAACAGTAGATTCCAAGAGTTAGTGAGTGCATCTACGCTTCACTTTGTAACTAAGTGTTGTCTCATGAAAACCTATTTACAATTGTTGAAGAAAATATTGTCCTATTTGTTATCAGTTACCAATATGGTGCTTAAGCCATCAAATTTGAGATGTTAATTACAGTCATGTTGTCATGACTTTCATGTTTCAAAATTTATTTTGCACATTCCTTGTATATCTTTAGGGAAAAACTGTTGTGCATGTCAAGGACATAATTTTCTAGTCATCAGAAATCAGCACTCATTTTCACTAGAAAAATCCTGCAGTTGTTGCTTCCGGAAGCCAATTGAAAGATTTATGTTAAAAAATAAAAAAATGTGTCTACTTACTGGTTTTACTTTATATTGTTGTATGCATGCTGCGCTTTACCAAATCACTGCAAATTTATAATTTTAATTCAAATTGATAACTACTTGAAACTGTGGTTTTAGACAAAAACTAAAATCTGGTATCTCTTTGGAAACACCCTTGCAGTGATGAAAAAGGTCTGTTTTATGCCCTAGACCTTGGTGGGACCAACTTTAGGGTTCTGCGAGTAATGCTTGGAGGAAGAGAAGGCTGTTTAATAAAGCAAGAGTATGAAGAGGTCTCAATTCCACCTCATCTCATGCTTGGGGGCTCCAATGTAATTTCCTGTAGCCTTCTCCTTTGTTTTCTTTTTCCTAAAAAGTTCTGTGTGCCTGTGTAGTTCTTCAAATCCTGTTTATGTGATTTATATAAGCTGTTTACCCTAAATCTTCCTTTTCTCAGGAGTTATTTGATTTTATAGCAGCAGCACTTGCCAGATTTGTGGCAACTGAAGGAGATGAATTTAGAATACCAGAAGGGAGACAAAGGGAGCTGGGTTTTACTTTCTCCTTCCCTGTGAAGCAGATGTCAATAGCATCAGGTACACTCATTAAGTGGACCAAGGGCTTCTGCATCGAAGAAACGGTATGTTTGTATTTTATTGTTACTCACTGTTTGAGCACATCAAATAGTGAGTTTTCATAGGGAATGATAATGCCCTTTAATATAGCCTGGATTTTCATCGATCCTATTAGTCAGTCCTATCAGCGAGTGGGCATGAAAATTGTCTTCTGCCTATTTTCGCTCAACCTGAGCTTACAGAAACAGGGGCATGGGCCAAATAATCATCTTTGCTACATCCCTCAGATGTGTTGGCCATACCAAATTTTTACAGTTTGTTTGACATGAAACATCAGACTGAATTTCTACACACGGCTTAAGCATTTTTGTGGTTGTTGATAGGCTTGAGTAGTTATTGGGCTGTATATCATTGAGCTTGAGGATGCCGATGGGCTTATCCTACGAGTGAATTTCTCCAAGCTTTGCAGCAATACAAAAGCCATATTTCTCTCCAAAACAATTCTGAAATTCTGAATATTGTCATAGAAAGATTCAAATGCCGTCCTCTCGTGTTTGTTAGTCCATAACATAAATTGTCACATATATTGGTTGAGGCATTAAGAATTAAAAAGAATAAAGTGGGAATATAAGAAATGTGGGGACTTTTTCTGATTTCTCCAACATCTGGGGGTCTATGCAAATACTAAAAGAATTTTGGGGCCAGTACACCGTATGCAAATTTCTCAATGAAATGAATACAAAAATAGATGGTAAGTTGGTATCTCAAACCAAAGAACCTGTGCATTTCTTTTCTATTGATCCTGTGTATGTTTCCTGACTCAGGTTGGGCAGGATGTGGTTCTTCAACTAACAAAGGCCATGGAAAGACAGGGGCTCGACATAAGAGTTACTGCACTGGTATGTTCTTTTACAAATAAATTTTTTTTAACACAAAACAAAACTTAAATCCCTTTTATTTTTTTATTTTTTATTAGGTTAATGATACCATTGGTACCTTGGCCAGTGGGAGATACGAGGATAGTGATGCCCTTGTGGCTGTGATTTTAGGTACTGGCACCAATGCAGCATATGTAGAGCGTGCCAATGCTATTCCAAAATGGCATGGGCCTCTTCCTAAATCTGGAGATATGGTATGTGTTTTATACATTACCAAATGAAAGTTTATATATGGGTGAAGTGATTTAAGCCACTTAGTTTTATACTCAAAACTGTCTCCACTTGTGAGGGTAAGTGTTGCAGTTACTTGATATAAGTAGTCAAGATGCAGGGTTTACTCCATGATTTCATTGTTTACAGGGATGGTGTGTGTATTTACATGTTCCGTGGTATCTGATAATTTTTTTTACTTGTGCGTGAAATTTGCGTTTCAGGGTATTTTTCTAGTTTTGTTGCCTCATAGAGTTACCTACATAATTAAATTTTCCTATCAAACATATATCTACCAATACTATTTTCTATTTGAGAGGCAACCAGGTATATTTTATCTTCACAGATTAGACTATGAACACTTATTTATTTATTTATGTATTTCTAGGTAATAAACATGGAGTGGGGGAACTTCAAGTCCTCTCTCCTCCCAATAACAGAATATGATGAAGCATTAAATTTTGAAAGCCTGAATCCTGGTGAGCAGGTATGCTATCTTCTATAACTTTTTATTAACTACGTGCATGCATCTGATACTGTAAGTTATAAGTTATAACCTTAGCATATTATATGTCCTATTCTTCTCGAGCTGCCAGATTTACGAGAAGTTGATTTCGGGCATGTACCTGGGAGAAATTGTGAGAAGAATTCTGCTAAGGATGGCACAAGAAGCTTTCATCTTTGGCGAGATTGTGCCCCAAAAACTTGAAATCCCGTTCATATTAAGGTATTGCTTTGAATGTTTGTTTCTCTTGTTTTTGTGTATATGAATGCTTAGGTTGATAATTTATCCTGAATTCCTGATAGACCCTAAAATTTTATATCCTGCAAAATGTTAACTCAAAAACCCAAATAAATGTGCTCTTTATCTTGAATGGTACCTGCACTATGGGTCTTCTACTAGTACAAATTTCAAAGTGAGGGCAACACCAATCAGTATATAGTCATGTTTGTCCATTAATTGCATTTACTTTTATTTGCATTTACTCTTTAAAATTATTGTTAATTATCTCTAATAAAAAAATTTCAATGCTAGGACGCCACATATGTCGGTAATGCACCATGACGGATCCCCAGATCTGAAAATTGTGGCTTATAAGCTCAAAGAAATATTAGGGGTATTCTTCTTTTCCTTTCTACTGTTATGATATTTTGTGTTCTAGTACATATGCTTAGATTTTGATTACATTTTTTTTGCCTGATTCAGATCCAAAGCACTTCCCTGAAAACAAGAAGACTAGTTGTCAACATCTGTGACATAGTTGCCAGGCGTGGGGCCCGACTGGCAGCTGCTGGCATATATGGCATTCTTAAAAAGCTTGGCCGTGACACCTTAAATTCACCTCAACAAAGAACAGTGGTTGCCATGGATGGAGGTCTCTATGAGCATTACTCCATTTTCAGTGAATGCTTGAATAACACTTTGCGAGATTTGCTAGGAGCAGAAGTCGCTGGTACAGTTGTTATAAAACTTGCCAATGATGGGTCCGGTATTGGTGCAGCTTTACTTGCTGCTTCCCATTCACAGTACCTTCAAGTGTAATTTAGGTTTAGTTAGAGTTAGCTTCTCTCATATGTAGTCATATGTCTAGTTCCCTTTATTTGTAAGATGCCTTTTGACAGTGAGGTCGTAAAACTGTGTATTAGGTTAATAATTCCCTCTTTACATGATTGGTGCCATCTCCTGGCTTTCTGTGCTAGGACATGGCCATGGGATAGGAGAAAAAAAAAAAAAAGTAAAGATGATTTTCTCAGGTAGATTTAATCATTTCTATTATTTTCCTTGTTAAATTGTCAAATAGATGTCCGGCAGTTCCAACCTTAAAATAACAACTAGTTTTGTGTCACTTTAAAATTTTAAAATTAGAATAATGCCATTTAAAATTTAACTCTTAACTCAATGCCACTCTAAATTCACTTTATTTAGATATTTGCCACCTATAGTATATAAATATTTAATTATTGAATAAAAATATAAAATTTATTTGTTATGACTAAAATATCCTCATCATTCAGATCAGATTAATACAATAAATTGAATCCATTTCTTTTCTCTTTTCTCAGCTCGTTAAATCTCTTCACTATATATCTGTTGTAGCCTGAAGGGAACCTAACCGTCCACTTCCGCCCTCTCCACCTTCCTATCCTCTCCTTTCCTTATTGCTCTCCTCTCCTCTCTTTGACTTCGCATTTGACAATAAGCAGAGATTTTCAAGCAACTAAGGGGATTGTCTTGACAAGATTCTTTCAATATTTTATGTTTTCGCTCAGATATTTGGAACCATACTATGATGATATCAATTTACTTGCCAAACGCTACATTAGCTTAAAAAATATATAAAAAAATGATTAAGTATCAACTTACTGCTTACGTTTTTGGTCAGAAACTCAAGCAAAACAGATGAAGCTAACAAAAACAGGACAAAACTTATTGTACCTGGTATTGCTTGTGGTACCAGTTCTCACATAATTCATGTATTTATTAAGTAGTAAAATCAGTGTCAATTACTACACACCGGTAAAAGTATTTCATTGTTCAAATCTGAATTTTTATTTTACAAACATAGCTATGCATAACACATGGTGTTAATTTGAACACAAATTAACACAAATAAGCATATACTTCTCCATTAAAATTAGTGTAACAATTGTGCACAACAAAGCCGTACAATTCCTGGACACTTTCATCCATTTATTTAGATCAGTCAGTCAAATATTTCATGCTCTAAAAACAGCCAGTATTAGTCAAACAACATCAGAACCCTTAACGAGCTTGAAATATGCATGCCAATAAGTAGCAACGCTGTAGAGAGAGGAAAGCAAGGCGAGAGCAGAAAAGGAAGGTTGTAGAGAGAGAAGATGCAGGCAATAATAAGAGGAGAGGAAGATCAGGTTAGATGGCGGGAGAAAGATAGATCATAAAGAAAACTAAAGAAGGATGGGACAGAGGGCGTATTGAGAAATATAAAAATACATTTCATCATACAGTACATTTTTATTATTTTTTTATAAAAATTATAGGAATGTCACAAATATCTAAATAAAATAGATTTAGGGTGGCATTAAACTAAGAGTTAAATTTAAAGTGATATATTGCTAATTTTAGAACTTTGAAGTGGCACAACTAATTTTTCCTTTACAAAAAGGTTGTACTTTTTTCTCACTACAAAAGAAATCAAAAGCTAAATAAAATAATTGCTTATATATCATACAGTTTTCATAGAATATACAATTTATATCCGTCTTATCGAATATGATATTAATTAGATAAATGAGTAAAAAAGTATAGAGGAGTCAGAAAAAATCTAATGGCGCGATATAGAGGAGCCTGCTATATTGCAAAGTAGTTTGAGCTTCCGCTATTTGAGGCTTTCTTTTTTGGGCCTGAAAGACTTGAGTTGTAAAGCATTTGTCTGAAAGTTCACACTGAATCAGCCCATCATTTCTGGTTCTATTGATCATTATTCATTAACAAAGAGGAGACTTCCTGAGGATGGAATTATTTGTCAAATCAATTTAAGATGGAATTGCATATTACCACAGCTGGGTTGGGCCGTTGGGGTCATTTTTTTTAATTAAAAATATATATATTTTGCAAAAAAAAAAAATCAGGTTAGAGGTGATCCGAAAAACTCGATTTTTTTTACAAAAATCATATGATATTTGGTGGAAAAAAAAATTTCGAATTTTTGCCAACTCATCATCTGATCCGAAAAAAAAAATCAGACTCTATTATACCATAAAAAAAACCAGTGAAATCTAGATGACGCGAAATATTTTAAAATATTTATATTTTAAAATAAATGGGGTTTGAGGCCTTTCACTTTTGTTCCCAAATCCCTCCCAATTGCTGTCGGCGGTGCTAAAAATGTCTGAAATGGAGTGGCTCTCTATGCTGTTTTCTGTTCTTCCTTTCTTTTCTCTTCGTTCTCGCTATCATGCGATCACTTTCGATTATTCGCACCCAAAACAAAAAAGCAAGAATCCATGGATCCAATGAACCACAAATGAGTCGATGAAATCTGCACTAAACAAGAATCTACAAGTTTTTATGAGATGGGCTATTCGGCTACAAACCTCAAAGTCAGATACCCAGATCTTAATTAGCTGCCAACTCCAGTTAAATCATGTTAAGTAAGGAACATAATTAAGTGATGTTATATTATAATTTTTTAACACAGAATTGTACTTGTAACATCCATCAACAATTAAAAAGTCTGATTGTATCTTTGTACCTAAAACAAATATAATATCAGTTTGGAGTGAAAATGCGCAACTTTTGATATTGTGAGGTGATGCAAAAAGGAGAAAAAGTTGTAGATAAAACGCACATGCCATTATCCAAGATGCACATTGCCTCTTTTAAAATTGCTAATATATAGTTGAAGAGGACTTCCGTCGGTTAGCAACCAAATGCGCTTTCAAGCTTTAAATATGTCATTTCATAATAGTCATTTGTTTGTTATATCCATGGAACGAACCCACCACCTGTCGACTGTCGTTGCCTCAATAATTTAGATTTTATCTTTATCGAAAGGTTTATCACGCTCTATTATTTAGCTCTATTATTTATAGGTCCACAATTAATGGCTCCGTTGCTTTTGAATTAGTGGATCAAAATATACTAAATTGTTCTTTATGTCAACATTTTTTATTTGTTTTTTTACACTGATAATAAGTGTGCCTATGCGCCCCCCCCCCCCCCCCCCCCCCCCCCCCCCCCCACACACACACACACACATCATTTTTTAGGGTCATTTACAATTTGGAAATTGTAATTTTTTTGTTTGATTGCTGCGCCAATTTCGGTCTGATAGAACTTCTCATCGTTGCATTCTAAAATGGAACGTTTAATTAATCGATTGATCAACGTCAAACAAATTAGTTTTCACTTTTCATAATCCTTTTTTAAACTCGAAATAAAAGGATTGGATATCTGTCAAAAAATTTTACTAAAGAAAAGATGATTATGATGCTTGCCACTTTTCCAAGGACGGTTTTGCTTTCCAAAAAATATGGATTGCTAAGTGGCGTCTTTTTTTAGTTATGATGTTTCCGTACACATTCAGTATATTTAATTTTTGTGGTATATATATATTTTGAACAATACCATTCAAAATAAAAATATGTATTTCTATTATTTAGATTATTGAGTCAATTTAAATTTTTTGATTGGTTATTCATGATAAAACAATTGAAAATCAATATTTAAAAATTTCAAGTTGTCTGATTGAAGCTCAGACATTTTTGAAATCTAATCAAATTAAATCCATATGGTTTTAATACACTATATCCTCCTATGGTTTTGAAGTTTTAAATTAGCCACTCAGGTCCTGTTCGTTTCCTCTCCACGTGTGGGAAAATCTCAGGGAATTGAACTATTTTTTTACTATGTGCGCGGGAAAAATAAAATTCACTCAGACTCAATTTTTTTCCCCACGCACACACTAACAACGCCGAACAGAGCCTCAGTGTTTATGAAATTGTGTTCATTGATATTGATTTTGATTCCTTTTCCATGGGTCGCCTACAAGCTACAGCGCTACCCGCACCGGACCTTCCTAGAAATAAACAAAGGGAGGCTCCAACTGAAAGATGGCATCCAATTATTCTTGCGGTTGCCTGACGTGCTAGTGCTAGTGCTAGTGCTAGTGATACTCAAAAATATCTTAGTCTTTTTATGAGTAAAAAAATATCTTATTCTCAAATATATATATCTGTCATCTAACCCGTGTGAGACTTGGGTAGCATCATTGGGTCGGAATTTTTAAGGGTCCGGTAGCGGCACTACGAGACAGCTGGATAAGTATTAGATTTAAAAATTATTTATAAATAATTAAATTTAAAATTTTTGATTTTTGAGGGATAAGTTCAATACTTAAGATGTCTGATCTTTGTTAGATATTCCGGGTCTTAAAGACTGAGTTTGAAAGAGATTTTATATTTTTTAAATATAACTAAAATGCAATACAAAATATTAAAAAAAATAAAGAAAAATTATAACTACAAATGTAAAAACATATCATTTTAATTTATAAACTAAAAACGTAAAAATAGCAATTTTATATTTTAAATATTTTGGATTTTTTAAATACAATTAAAACATGAGAGTTTGAAAAGGATTGAATTTGAACATAGCTTAAGAGTTTCAAAATTATCAGATTTAATAAAAGCTGGATCGAATTTGAAAAGGGTGGGTTTAATAATGGCTGAACAGAGTTTCATAAGGGCTTAATCAGATTTGGAAGGAGCCATAAAGGACTTATTTCTCCGAGATTACATCTGAACCTTATCAAATTCGGCTCTCATATCAATTTTCTTGTGATCAATGTTGCTTATATCTCATCATATACAGTTAATATATGGATCATTATAGTTTCATGTCATTTAATGAATGATGAAATTGCATTAAATTTCATTGATTTCAGGTATATTAAGTATAAAATATAGATTATATTTTACTGATCCTTTAAATTATTAATTAATTTTTATGGCTGTCAAGACCATTGAATTATTTTGTCGATGAGTATTGAGATAAAAGATATATCTACAAAGAAGAAAATAAAGAAATAATAAGATAGGGCTATAAATGAGTCGGGTGCGAGCGAATTGGGCTTGGGTCAAATTCAACTCATGAAATATGAGTCAAGCCCAGCTCGTACAACACTACGAGCTGAGAGATATAGCTCAAGCTCAACTCGTCACTATTCAAGCTAGTTCACGAGCTGGTTCATGAGCTAATGCATGTGTGTTAATTCAATTTGACATTTAAATTTCATATATCTATTAACTACAAGGCTGATATATCTATAAGGCTGGTATAAGAGTTGATATAAAATTGATACATCAACAACCTATGATTTTAATGATATATTTGTTACACTAATTTAAATGGATAAACTAGCAGAAAACTACCGAGTCAGATATACAAGTTGAGTCACAAGTGAGTAAGAGAAATTAAAATAACTTCAATTGGTATATAATATTTGTTGCACTAATTTTTTAATTATTTTCCCTAAAAAAGTACTTTTATAAAACTTAACCCATTGCATTGAAGTTACTTCAATTGATATATTTTGTTTCAAATCGACAAAATTTGGATGCATACTTCTTTGCCACTATCTGAAATATATACTTCTATACTATTATATAAAGCATCTAAGAATTGAAGGGTCTATTTTTTATCATGGTATTTTTTTATTATACCCATTTTATTCCTCAATTAGACGGATAATATTTATTTTTGATTGATCGAACGTATGTGATTGCGTCCATTGATCCCCTCTTTCTCTCCATTTCTTTCCCATATATACTATTATTTTCATAATATTATTTTTTTTATTTAGCAACATTGTGCATATTTGGTAAGAAATTAATGGTGATAATATATGTTAGAATAATTTACTTTTCTTGCCATAAAAATCATGAATCATTAACTCATATTATGCAAAAATCTCATCCAAGATTAAATATAGTCTTTATTATAGATTTTCTCTATAATTTGGTGAATTTATAATTTAATATTAGATAAATGTGATTTTTTTATCTTATAATATTTTAATATTTAAATAAAACAGTCTGCTACAACGGGCGGATATATAGCTAGTATTTAGAAAGAGCGAAATAATTTTAGAGAAAGAATTCTAGCTTGATTTAAGGGGACATACAGAGGAAGAATTCTAGCTTGACTTGAAGGTGCTGCTATACAATTTAAACGTTATGATTTTATTTAAAAATCAGATTTAATTAATATAAAAAAATATTTTTTATTTAGTAGATCTCATTACTATAAAGACAATGATAATACTCTGCCATTATCAACTATGATAATTGATACATTTCCGATGAAAGGAGATATAGTAGTAAACACAACATCAGGCCGTCTACGGCTGGCTATGTGAATTCTTACTTTCAAACCCTCGTAAAAAAAAACTCTTTTTTTTTTTAAAATAAAAAATAACAAGACAGGCTTTTGGCCTACTTCTTCTTCAAAAAAAAAAAAAAAAAGAAAAGAAGATCCATTAATTCAACTTCAATTAATATTGTAAAAAAAAAAAGTTTATAATCCCCAGTATTAAATATCTTATGGTTATATTGTATTGATTCAATTTGACAAAGACATAAAGAAGGCTATTTCAGATATCATTAAAGTTAGAATAGGACGGCCAATATAAATAAATATATTTGATTGTCTTCGGACAAACTTTTTTTTTATTAAAGTGAGAAGAATATTTTTCGAGATACCTTTAATATGATCTTTAAGTTCTAACAGGTGCTAATCATGTGAAATTCTTATAACGAGTCCCTATGCGTAGAGACCATTTAATTCCGATAGAGTTAATTAATATCTTTAAATATAATTTTATTGTTTTATTTTTTGTTCAAATTAAATGTAGCGTTCCCATTTTAGTAGAAAAAAATGATCGTCTCTCATTGAAGAAAAGGCAAGTTAATGGATATTTCTGTCAAGCTTAACAATATTTCTAGTTTTCTCAAATGTTTTTTTTTCCGGTGTCATAAATAACAAATTTGCAACGTTCAAAGGTAAATAGCATAAATTAACAAAAAGAACAAAAAAATGATGATCACATTCTCATACGATATGATCATCAAGAATACTTCAAATTCAATACTCATATTAGAGTACTGAAAATATTTGAACGAGTCAATCTGTCCTGTGAAAATCTATGAGCATGATCCTTTTTCAGTTCAGACCTTGTGAGATCATGGGTGATCTAAACCTGTAAAAAATTTGGTCCTAACAAAAATTGAGTTTCAAATTTCTTACATTGACCCCTCTAACTCGTTCCGTCTAAATCTATGGCCCATTCAGACTCGACCCGCCTGAACCCCTCTAAAAAAAAGGCCTTGTTTTCTAAATACTATTGATCAAGAACACTTTTCTATTTTCTTTGCAATTATTGGACACCCAGATATTAACACGTCCTAACTATAAATTATATATAATTTAATTTCTTAACTATAAATAATAATAATTTAATTTCCTAGATTTGTCATGATTACATCTCTCTCTCTTTCTGATCGGCACTACTGCCAACTTGTTAGTGGTAACAAACCATGATAGTGACGTGCATGATGATTAGTTTCATGGCATTAATTATTTATTGTTATTTGTTAGCTAGATATTTAGCATGGATTGGGGATTTGTGGCTCAAATTGGGCTTTTTATGGTTCCATAATTGCATTGACTAATGTATCGCTTGCTATTCGTCCTTCGTGGATAAAAAAATGTGTGCTGGCATATACAAAGAAAGGGGGCAAAAATGTCCTTTTCATGATTTTTCATGATTATCCTCAAATCAAAATCAAGACTAGTTTTTATTCATCATAAAAAGAAACCACATATTTTTACTCTCGGTTAGTTTCACAGGAGGATCTTAGTACAAATCAAAATGATTAATCGTCATATATACCCATAGTTTTAGCAACAATGCATGTATAGACAAGCAGAAAAAAAAATTACAATACAATATATGTGTTTCTAAATATCAGATCGGTCGCTTTATGAATCTTGATTTTTAAGTTACAATATTGATTTTGAGAGTTTTTTTTTTTATACATAATGACGGACACATCCAATTTTTTGGGGGAATATCAAAGATTTATTGATTTCTATATTCATCTTTACTTCATGTGTTGTCTCTAATGACACTGATTTTACAATTCAATATTAAAAAATAAAATAATTTTTAACAAAACACAAAAACTTTTAATAAAATTCAGCTATTACGAGTATATAAAAATATAATGTGTTGTACAACTGTGAATCTCTCATCTCTTGTACCAAATAATCGAGCAACGAGCAACCGTAGACCATAATATCAAACAAAGGTGAGAACAACAATTCTAAAAGAAACTCACAAAGAAGAAAATAAATATCATATGTGAACTCTCAAAGATCTTAATAATCTCATTCTAATAAAGATATTACAAAATAATTTTGAAATTAGATTCAAATAGAGAAAAGTCTAGGCAGTGCTGCAACTGACAACTAGGATTTCACAAAGATTTTGTTGTTCAAATCTTAGAAACAAAGAAGAAAGAGGTTCTTTTTACATGATTTTTTGGGAGGTTGGAATTGATGCTCTTAGATTTATTTTTTATATGTTTTGCAGCAAATGAATTTGATGAAAAAGGTTGTGGATCCAAGACTGGCACTAATCTCTAGTTAACAGCTGCTTCCACGCGAGCACCAGACTTAATTAAGGCTGGAAAATTAGGTTGACCTTGAATTGCTAAGTATCCTGATATAGTTGGTAAGGCTCTAATTATTATATTTATGGAGTCTTCATTTGTGGGTTTAGGTTTAACTCAAGCGGCCATTGCTCGCCACCTACCAACATATGTCACAAATGATTCATTTTTTCTTGTCTAAGAGACTCAAGGTCCTCACGACGGAGTTCCATGTCGAGATTGTATGAGTATTGGTCAATGAACAAGTTTAAAAAATGATCAAAAGATGTTATACTAGACAAGTCAAGGGAGGTAAACCACTTCAAAGCCGGACTCGTCAAACTCTTTTGAAAATAATAAATGAGCAAATGATCATTTGATTTTACTAGAATCATATCCCCACAATAAACTCTAAGATGTGACATTAGACAACCTTCTTCATTATATTTTTCAAATTCAGAAAGTTTAAAGTTTTCGGGTAAAGTTACATCAGGAAAAGGACAAAGATCTTGAAATGAAATACTTCGAGTGCCTCCATTTCTTATTTTTGATAGCTCAACTTCTACCCTATCAATTCTAGATTTTAAGGGGTAATATTGAGGGATGGCGGGTGATTATCTTGAATTTTCTCTGACTCCGACTCCTTTTGAAGACAAAAATTCAAAATTAGTGTGCATGCAAAACGAAATAAATGGTCATTGACCTAGATCACATAATCGCATGTATTGCTACTGGATATTATTCAGCCTAATAAAGATATTAATCTAGCCACTAGACGATAGGAATTTACGTCTAATTTTAGGGAATAAATTAGTTGCAGCATTTTTTTTACATAAAAAGTATTCAAATTTATATATACTTGCTGCCTGCAAGAGCGCTATATCTTTTCTGCAACAGCAATCTTCAAGTATCATTTGTTTTACGAGAAAATTTTAATAATTAATTTTTGAGTTTTTGACCATCTGATCAAACAGGAATAATGATGTTTTTTTTAAGACGAGTTTGTAATTTTAGGTAAGAGAATATTCGCTGAAAGCACAAACGATAACAAATTAGTTTTATTTACTTTTCTTTTTATTTGATTTGAGAAAAATCTCAATAACATAGCATTAGCATATCGTCAGATCTAACAAACGTGTATTAAAAATAAGTCATCATGTCCACAACAATAAAAAAATCAACATGTTTAAACACATTGTTCAATTTCACAAAGAAAGTCATTAACAAATGGCCATCCATGAACCACTTTTGTTTTCACCGAAACTTTTCCCTTTTTAATTCTAGCATGTCAGAAATAAATATATATCTTTTAGTTAAAGCTACAACGTCACCATGTGCTGTGCAAGATTACAAACTATGAAGTGAATGTGATACAGCTAGGGTGTCAATGGGTCGGATCGGGTCGGATCATATTATTTTATTATTATTTTTGATCTGATCCGAACCCGATCCGATTAAATTCGGATCAAAAAATCTTGACTCATACCCGACCCGATGGGTCACGGGTCGACCCGATCCGACCTCTGTAAAATAATTAAATATTTATATTTAATTTTAAGCAATAAAATATTGATTAATTTATAATTAATCTTAATTAATATATAATTAGTGTATATTTAAGCTTTAATTAGTACTAAATCATAAAATTACTTCAAAAAATATAATTAATCGGGTTGGGTCGGGTTGATCCGAACCCGACCCGATCCGATTCGGATCAAAAAAATTGAACCCATACCCGACCTATTTATTTTCGGATCGTATCGGGTCGAATCGGATTAACCCGTCGGATCGGATTAACCTGTCAGATCGTTGTAAAGCTAGCAAAAGCAAATGAGTATAAATGAGACCATTGTAAAGCTAGCAAAAGCAAACAGGAGGAACATCCATTTACAACGGTTTATTTTGACAACATTGATAATAGATTTTTAAATAAATATTAAAAATTTAAAAAATAAAAATATTTTATAGATATAATTCATAGATTGATAGTGTTTCAAAATTTATGTAGTTTAATTATTGTTTGATAATTCATCAAACCGTTAAATTAAAATAATTAAAATTATATAAAAAATATATCAATCTATAAATAAAAAATATATCTATAAATTTTTATTTTGAAATATTTATTTAAACATCTATTATTAAAATGGTGAAAATAACCCATTGTTAAGTGCCCTCCCAGCAAACAGAATAACAGATGTCTGATACAGACACAAAATATAAGGGTCCGTTTGGCAAATCAAGGAATAACTTTGGAAGAGTGATAATTTTGGAAGAGTGATAGAATAGTATTTTTTTTGGAAGAGTGGTATTCTTGACTATTCGGAAGAGCGAAAATATCGTTTAGCGAGTTGTTACTCGAATAGTTAAAATATGAATAATTATGATACTAATAATGATGATGATAATAATAATAATAGTAAAATAATAATCATAATAGTAAGATAATAATAATAATAAAGTAATAAAAAATAATGATAATAAATAATAATATTATAATAGTAATATAATAAAAATATAAACATAATCACAATATAGTAATATAATAATAAAAAATTATAATTACAATCATAATTATAATAATATAATAAAAAGTAATCATAATTTTAATAATATAATAATCATAATCATAATCATGATAATAATAATTATAGTCATAATCATAATAATATAATCATAATCATAATAATATAATAATAAAAATATAATCATAATCATAAAAATAATTAAAAATAATTATAATTATAATAATATAATAATAAATTAATCATAACTATAATCAACATATAATAATATAATACAACATAATAAAATAATAATAAAGTAATAAAAATAATTATAATAAATAATAATATTATAATAGTAATATAATAAAAATAAAAATATAATCATAATATAGTAATATAATAATAAAAAATTATAATTACAATCATAATTATAATAATATAATAATAATAAGTAATCATAATTTTAATAATATAATTATAATATAATAATCATAATCATAATCATGATAATAATAATTATAGTCATAATCATAATAATATAACCATAATCATAATCATAATAATATAATAATAAAAATATAATCATAATCATAAAAATAATTATAATTTTAATAATATAATAATAAATTAATCACTATAATCAACATATAATAATATAATACAACATAATAAAATAATAATAAATAATCATAATCATAATCATAATCATCATAATATAATAATATAATAATAAATAATCTTGATCATAATAATATAATAATAAAATAATTGTATTTATATTCATAATATAATAATATAATATTAAAATTATATTTATAATAATGATAAATAATATAATAATACTAATGGTAACGATAATGTAACGATAATAATTTAATACAATAATGATAATAATAATTTAATAATAATAATATAATGATAATAATAATAATAAATAATAATCATAATATTAATATAATAATAAATTATAATCATAAATATAATATAATAATATAATAATATTAAATATTAATCATAATCATAATATAATAATATAATACAATATAATCAAACAATAATCGCTATT
The DNA here is from genome assembly GCA_037127355.1 of Schoenoplectus tabernaemontani. Taxonomy (NCBI): domain Eukaryota; kingdom Viridiplantae; phylum Streptophyta; class Magnoliopsida; order Poales; family Cyperaceae; genus Schoenoplectus; species Schoenoplectus tabernaemontani. The sequence goes on along the minus strand of CM073744.1, from coordinate 19,194,732 downwards.
CCGACGAGAGCTAATCCGGTATTCCACCTATAAGTTGGTATACCGGATTAGCACTCTTCCGCACTCTTCTACTTGGTCTAAAATTCGTTTGACAAATTAATTGATCGAAATAGCTATTCTATTCCAACTTTTTGATATTTCATTGGATGCCAAACACTCCCTAAATTTTTCAAAGAGGGGGAGGGGAAGGTTCCACACGACGCACTGTTCCTACACCCAGCGTTAATGTAAGAAAGAAATTGAAACATGGTAAAAAGGACGAATATTCTAAACTATTTGCATAGTTTGACTTTCACCAAACAACTCTCCCCTTTTTATTCTCCTCTTCCCTCCCTCATCTCCTCATTCCAACTTCACAGGAACTCTCGAGAAGAGCAGCCCCACACGCCAGAGAGAAACCGATCCAGACGACATCTATCGCAACTCGCTGCGACCAGAGACCGACGCGCGCTGTTGCAAGAGTGAATTAGGAGAAGGAGAAGAAGAGGCGGGTACTGCGACGCCAGGTGTTGCGATGGAGAGCTTCATGAAGGGGATCCGTGGCGATACGCCATGCGTACTGGATATGGATCCGACGCACACCGTTGGAGGAGGCGTTGAGGACTTCTACGGCGAGGATTGTGCCACCGAGGATCAACTCGTCACTCCCTGGACCATTTCTGTTGCTAGGTCCCGCATCTTTCTCTAATAGTTTTCATTGTTTGAATTTTCAAATCCTTGTGCAGACCAGTGTATATGAGTAAGATTAGAAAGGTTGTTTCCTTTCGATATGGCTTCTGATCGATGGATAATTAATTTACGTCAAATTATGGAAAAGAGTTGAGTTTTCTAATCATATTAATTTAATGTCACTGATCGATAGATACAGATGTTCTCAATCCCAAATTGTTAACTTTTTCTTTTGATTTTTTATAAATCATGTGCGAAATGTCAGGTTAGATCAATTTTCTTTTTTGGATCTAACAAAATTATCCGTTACTTTATAAAGCTAATATATATGAAAGAGACAGTTTCGTTTCCTTTGTCCTGTCTGTCTGTGTTCCCACATGGTTTATTGTTCTCAAGTCATTTTTGTTTGTTGATTCAATAGTTTTCTTCTTTAAACTTTATTTTGATCTCTACAGTTTTCTGGTTAATTATAATTCTTTTTGTCCACTTTAATTTTGAAAATTTTCCCAAATAAATTTCTGGGAGCTGTCAAATGCAGTATTTATCTAGGAACCAGTTTAAGTAAATTACCAAAATTAAAGTGTTCATACAATCAAAGAGTTAAAGAAATGACTGCAGTTGTAGCAGAAAACCATTGCTTTATTAGGAAGTATAGAGTTGATCTTACGAGCGGTCAATCTTATTGTTGTAGATGTAAGTTATCAAAAAGAAAACAAATTAAGAAGGTTTTAGCTTAAAACAATTAATTTTGGCTTTATACGTTTCATTTCATCTTATAAAACGTATTTGCAAGTGAGAAACTACAGATATATACCTCTAGTTTGATGTTATTATGTACCAACTTCGAGCTAATGGAAAATCATGTTTTAAAATTTAAATTATTAAAATTCAATTGCTCAATGAACTGTTTCTAACTATGTCCTGAGATAAATGCTACCTGGATTTGCTCACCAATCCCAGGTTGCTTGCCACGTCTTCTTGTGTCTTTGTCCAAAAGTATGAATCATTACAAATTTGAATTTGGATAATGTCTGCACTTGTCTAAAATTTGGAAGGGTTGGCATGTGTTCCTCTCGGTGAGGAAAAATCATTCTCCTTTTCAGTAATACTGGGGTGTAATTTTTTTCCGCTAATTTTCTTATTTTTGTTCATTTTGTTATTGTTATTGTATTTCTTTCCTTTTCAGTCACATAAAGTTCTCACAAAATAAGTATGATTCTTTACATTCTAAAAAAGTATCTTTTAAAAAGGGTTAATCTTCTAATAAATCACTGAACTTTGATGTTTATCCATATTTGGTCACTAAATTTTTATTTATCCTTTTTTTAGTCACTGAACTTTCATGTTTATCCATATTTGATCACTCCTATTAGTTTTTTCCTTCAAAAATAATTGAAATGAAATTATATTTGTTGTCAAAACTAATTGAAATGAAACTTAGATAAATGAAATAAAATTATATTTATTTTTTCATTAGTTTTTTAATTATTTTTGAATGAAAAAAATAATGGGAGTGATCAAATATGAATAAAAATCAAAGTTAAGTGACTAAAAACGGATAAATGAAAGTTTAGTGACCAAATATGGATAAACATCGAAGTTTGGTGACCTGTCAGAAAATTAACCCTTTTAAAAACTACATTTAGCAATTCCTACTCTTTTCTAGGAATTATCCTTTATTCTTGAATCGTAATTAAGTCACAGTTTTATAATCCAAAGTATTGGCATTGGAATCACACACCTGTGCATTCTTTGATTTTCTTAGTTAAGAAGAATAAGGTGCTGGCTTTATTAGATAACCTTGTAGTTGTAGATTGCCTCCAAAATTAGTCTCATCAGTAAACATTTTTTTTTACCTTTTTTCACCTCAGTGGCCACACTCTATTGCGGGACAAGCGTCACAACAAAGGGCTTGCTTTCACTGAGAATGAGAGAGATTCCCACTACTTGCGTGGCCTCCTGCCTCCTGCTATTGCCTCGCAAGAGCTTCAGGTATATGGTGTACAACATTTCATTTTTGCATGCCTCACAGTTAAATGTATGTATATGCAGAAAGAAATGTTTCTCAGTATGTCAAATCTTCTATTTTGGAAGAGCTTGAGATGTGTACTATATTGTACTGCATGGAGTATAGCTCTTTTTACACATGTTTATACGATTTGTAAGACATGCCAATTTTATATTGCTTTTCTGGGATATTTTTATATCTCACTTTTTATTAGAAGCATGTTCTAATGGAGTTAGGTATGCTATTTTGGGGTGACTATATCATATGGTTTTTGACTCAATATCAGGAACTTTAAATGAAAAGGTGTCTTGATTCCTGTCTCCAACAATTATTTTTCAGGAGAGGAAAATCATGAGAAATTTGCGTTCATATGAGGTCCCACTTCAACGCTACATGGCCATGATGGACCTTCAGGTGAAATATATATTTCTTTCATAATCTAGGTTTCTACATTGGTATAACCATTTTCTTATTGGATGCCATTTATTATGAACCTGATTTTTTTTCCGCAAAAAAATAGTTTTTTTATGCTGTAGACTTCCTAATTGCCCACATTTGTGGCATTTGAATCCAACCAAACTCAGTTTCAATCAAATGAGCTTTTTTTTTAATTGATTCAGAATTATAGATGAAATTTCTTCATTTCTTATGTTTCATCTCTCCAGTGTAAAAGAGACAGATTACTAGAGGGTAAATTTTTGGCATCAAAATTTGTCCTGTAAAATAGAAATAATATGGTGCTTGTTTGCAAGTACTTGTGTTGAAGACTCCTGAGTTTTCTTCCTTTATCCTTTATGATTGTCTAGAATTTGTGGTTTTGCACTTTTGCTACATTTTCAATTCCTTTAAAACTTAACCTCAAAATTTGGATTTGTAGGAGAGAAATGAGAGGCTGTTTTACAAGATACTAATTGACAATGTTGAGGAGTTGCTCCCAGTTGTGTACACTCCCACAGTTGGGGAGGCTTGCCAGAAATATGGGTCCATCTTCAGGCGTCCCCAGGGGCTTTACATCAGCCTCAAAGAAAGTAGAATATTTTCTCAACATTATACTTAATAGACAATTAATATGTAAGAAAAACTTAAATTGATTTTAATCTTTTTCAACGACAACAACAACAGAGCCTTTAATACCAAATAAATTGGGGTAGGCTAGAAATGAAACCCAATCCAAAAATCACAAAGATCATAAATCTCAAAGATAAAAATCAATGATAATAGTAGTGATAATAATGATAACTATTATTATCATTAATTTTTATCTTTCTGAATTATTTTAATCTTCTACCTTCTGAAAAAAAAAAGAACAATTATAGTCTTACTATATATTGGATAACCGATAACATTGCAAATTGAATATCTGTAAGTTGGTACAAGAAAAAACAAGTATTTGTTCACGACAATCAAGTCACCTTACAGTGATCTTATTCAAATATTTGAGCAACTATAAAAGTGTTTGATTTGATTTGTAGGGGCAAGATTTTAGAAGTACTGCGGAATTGGCCTGAGAGGAGTATTCAAGTCATTGTTGTCACAGATGGAGAGAGAATTTTGGGTCTTGGTGATCTTGGTTGCCAGGTTAGATTTTTGCTTATCTAAATATATGATACATTTCTCTTCTTTGTTTTTATAATGTAATTGGTCAATAGCATTCTTCATTATTATTAATATTAATATTATTATTATTATTATTATTATTTATCTTCTGAGTTCTGATAACCATAAAAGTATTGTTACATATTAGTGATAGTTATTTAGTTGGTTATCATTTGCTTATTATATGTAATATTTAGAACTTCTATACGCTGATTTGCAGCCGACTAATTGAATTTTGTAAAATTTTGTATGCAGGGAATGGGTATTCCTGTTGGGAAACTCTCTTTATACACCGCACTTGGTGGAGTCCGTCCATCTGCTGTAAGAGTTTTGGCCTCATTTTCTTTGACCACCTTTTATTTTGGTTAGATACTGTTTTTTTTTTTACCAGAATTTGATGTCATTTTACCAAATTTAGTCCATAGAAAAGAGGTATTTCACCCCGTAGAAACTTATACAACTACATTAGGAGAGTGTTTTTTCTAGAATTATTGCTAAATCTCTATTTCTTTTGTAGTGCTTACCTATCACACTTGATGTGGGAACAAACAATGAGACACTACTAAATGATGAGTTCTACATTGGTTTGAAACAAAAGAGACCCAGAGGCCAGGTTAGACACATTTCTCAGACCAGTACTTTTCTTTTCTGTTGTTACTTAAAAAAGTTTAAAAAATGCATTATTTTTTTAATTATTTTTATTATTATTTTTTTTGTGTGTGCATGGAATTAGGAATATGCTGATTTTCTTCAAGAGTTCATGTCTGCTGTTAAGCAGAGCTATGGTGAAAAGGTGCTGATTCAGGTCAGTGTCTCGAAGACATGCTGAAATCATTTTTTAATCTTATTAGCATTATTTATTTAAGCTTTAACCTTCTCTTATTCTTCAATTAATCAGTTCGAAGATTTTGCAAATCACAATGCATTTGATCTCCTTGCAAAATATGGCACAACCCATTTGGTCTTTAATGATGATATTCAGGTATAAGTGATTAATATATTTTGATTTTTGGTTTGTTTAAGACTGTTTTTTACTTATATGTTATATGTATTACCGATGTATTGGTTTTTCAGGGCACCGCTTCTGTGGTGCTAGCTGGATTCATCTCAGCTCTAAAATTGGTTGGTGGAACACTCGCTGATCAGAAATTCTTGTTCCTTGGAGCTGGCGAGGTAAATTAAAGTCGGGCTCTTGTTGATAGTTTTTTCTGCAATTTTGCTTATTGTAGTTAATTTTTTTTGTCTAGGCTGGGACGGGTATTGCAGAGCTCATTGCTCTTGAGATTTCGAGACAGGTAATGTTGAATTCTTTGATCTTTTATATGTTATAAAATATTTTTAAACCTCAAGTGACACTTTCAACAAATGCCTTTTTATGCTTTTAACTTTCTTTTGATATAACAAACTAATTCTTATTACGCAGACAAAAGCTCCATTGGAGGAGACCAGAAAGAAGCTCTGGCTTGTTGATTCAAAGGTCTGTTAAAAGCATATCATTTATATATCCTTCTAGATTTAGTTTTAGTTTTCTTTTTGCTACATTTTGCTTAACATAAATAGTATATGTAGGGATTGGTTGTAAGTTCACGAATGGAATCACTACAACACTTCAAGAAACCATGGGCCCACGATCATCACCCTCTTAAAACTCTTTTGGAAGCAGTGAAGGTAATAACTCATGTTTATTTTTTGTTGTGCATTTCTATTGATACTTTTACATGTACACACCAAGAATATTTTACTACTCCTTCAAGTTTTGGTTGGTGTTTGAATAACAAAATGCAGTCCTGCGTGAAATTTTCTTTTGAACAAAAGGCACCAATATGTACCACCTGTGATGCCTGGTCACACAAAACAAAAGAAATCAATAATATCAATTCAACAAGTCTCTTCCTCCTGTTGGATTAGCCTGCCATCAAGCCTTAGAAAATCAATAATATGTATTTAAAAGTAAACATTGTACCTTAACAAGATTGTTTGCAATATTTATTATTATTCTATTTCTTACCCAGGCCATCAAGCCAACAGTTCTGATTGGAACATCAGGTGTGGGCCAGACTTTCACACAAGAGGTGGTTGAAACTATGTGCTCATTCAACGAGGTAATTGATCATCTTAAAGATGTTCCTCTAATTTTAATTGATACAAGATATCAATAAAAAAATAATAGTTGACGCTTTGTCATTGAAAAAAATTAGAGACCTCTAATTCTTGCTCTCTCGAACCCAACCTCTCAAGCTGAGTGTACTGCGGAGCAAGCTTACACTTGGAGCAAGGCAAGGAATTTCTTATTCCCTTGATATCTTTTTCGTTTGTGTATTAATTGCTACTTCATTTGTCCCCACTACGCACTTCAGATTATGTGTAGATAGACAAAAATCTTTGGAAATAATTCTGGTGTCAAAACTTGTCTGAACAGGGAAAAGCTATATTTGCTAGTGGCAGCCCCTTTGATCCAGTTGAATATGAAGGCAAGACATTTGTACCTGGTCAGGTATGCAAAAATTAAGATGTATTGTATTTTCTTTTTATGTTTTTTAGATTACCAGTGGTTAAAATATTATACTTTTTCTTCTTCTTTTGATAAAAGGCAAACAATGCATACATCTTCCCTGGTTTTGGGCTTGGTGTGATCATGTGTGGAGCCATTCGTGTGCATGATGACATGCTCCTTGCAGCTTGTAAGTGAAAATCTACAAGAGAGTATAGTCAATCAATTATATGCTTTAAGAAAAAGTATGTTTTCTAATTCAAATGTGAACATCATTAGACATTTATCAGCTAGATACTATAAAAAAATTGAATTTGCATCGAAAGACCATGGGAAATATAAAGAAGGATAAACCTGGATTAATTGAATGCGTTATCAAAATAAGGATATCAGAGACGCATGAGACAATTTCATTGGTTAATTTTTTTTGCATTTTACCATTCAAATATAGCTGAAGCGCTGGCAAAACAAGTTTCTGAGGAGAACTATGCACAAGGACTAATTTACCCTCCTTTCACCAACATCCGCAAAATTTCTGCTCATATTGCAGCTCATGTGGCTGCCAAAGCATATGAACTTGGTAAGTTTCTCCATTCCACATCTCTTTCTGTGATTCTTTTTCAATCCCACTTCAAGTAAACATATTTGCTGCCGGAACCTTTGATGCCCAAACTCTCCCCAAGATTATGATTTTGCATGTTATACCATATCTAAAATGCTCATTTACCATATTTTGAAATAGTGGACAATTGTTTCCTGTTGTACTTTTCTCAGCTTTCTTAACAAATAACAACCCACCTCTATATGCATTGCTCTATTTCAATTCTGTTAATTCTGAAACCTCTTTTCATTGGAACAAATAGGTTTGGCTAGCCGTAGGCCCCGCCCAGATGATCTGGTGAAGTACGCTGAGAGCTGCATGTACACACCTGTCTACCGCAACTACCGATAAATTAGTCCTTTTTACTGTTTCTGAAATTACTATAAGAAAATAAGGTGCTTTCAGCCATTGTAATTGCCTTGCCTTCTCTTTAGTGATCCTTGTATGTTGTGCTAAAAAAAAACAATCTGTGTAATTGTTGAGATCAGTTGAAAGTACATCACGAGTTATTATTTCTCTTAACAGGCTTTATTAAAAGTTCGCGTTTAGGCCTAAAACTTTTGTCATGAACATGTTTCGCTGAGAAGCTTGTCATATATGTACTTTGAATGGATGTTGGTTTAATTGCTCTTTCAATTACGGCAAAAATCTGAAGATGCATCAGTAGAAAATCAGAAATGGTCAGATTCAAGATGTGTAAGGAGAGCAGCAGTCTCTGAAGAAAAACCCAGCCGCTTCTAGTGAAAAATCTCCTGTGGGTAGAGGTATTAATTCACCTTTCCCTGTCATCCCTCATCTTCTCTATCTTTTTATGATGATCATCTCATAAAGTTTTGCTCTTTGTTCAATTTTTCATCTGTTTCTTCATTGCACTGTTGTGCTATGAGTTATTAGAGAAGTTGAGTTTTAGTTCAGCTACAATATACTCAAATGGTGATTCGATAACTTAAAAAGAAGATTTTTGTATTTCTCTCACTGTGTGTTGGAGATAATTTTTAAAATCATAAAGGTAAAATACTCGTTTCAGAGTTCAGTTGATAGTTGTGTTATTTGATTTGAATCGAAGAGTTTGATCTTCTTTCTATTTTTATTTTTTTATGGATGCAATTACCTTTTTTAAATGAAATTAGTTAACAACTTTAATATAAAAAAAAAAACAGATTCTTTCAGATTTAAGTCGTAAACATTAAATATTTGCGTTAGTTTAGACGCCTTTAAATAGTGTCCGCAATGCGATAAAACTCAAAGGGGACTGGTTGAGGGAGTATTTTGGAGGACAAAAAAATGAATAATTATATACCGAAAAAGTTTATTTATATATTCTTACTAATTCCAAAAATGCGATAAATAGAGTGTTTTGGAGGACAAAAAAATTCGATGAATAAAGTAAAATTTTATTTATTTGTTCTTACTAATTCCGAGAAAAGTTTGTAAGGGACAAAAAATGAATAATTTTATACCATGTAATAATCAATTGATTTATTTAAATATCTAACTATGTAATAAATTGTTTGGATATATATTTCGCAATGAAAAACTTTGACTTGATGATTGGAAAGTGCAACACAGCGAAGCTCATTTATTAACTTTAGAATGAATGCAACGTGTCGACTTCGTAATTGGCTGGATTGAATTGTAATTGGTAAGGAGGAATTCCTCAAAAAAGAAAAAAAAAAAGGAGAAAAATCCTACCCACGCGATTCGGTTCCTTTTGTACTAGCTCTGACACCGTAGTTATGGCCTTATAGGGGCTTATAGCTGTACACCTCACTTGCAAGCATTAATTGAGTGCATCTTAAGATCTTTGAACTTTGTGCCTAGTTTGATCTATTACGAAAAAGAAAGAAAAGAAAAACTGAGCTAGTGAGCTAGCTGTCTTAATTATCTCAGACACAGAAATCTCTTTCCTTTTTGTCTTATTCTCTGATCGGAGTAATATAATTAATATTAGATAAAAAAAATCATCTGATAGAACAGAAAAATACAAGAAAAATTAATATAGAACTAAACTTTAGTAATTAGACTGCATCCAATAATTAATGGCATCGATATCTATCGAGAAAAAAGGGTCTCCATGAAAAATAGGTGCATACAAAATATTGCCCTCACAACAAAATAATTCCAATATTTCAAACCCAACGATATAATGTAGGTTTGGACAAAACAATTTACAGTAATTTTCATGAATGTCAAAGTCAATAGTTGAGGTTTATGTACGTGCTTTTAAATTGAAGAAGAAAACTAAAATTGAATTGAGTGATGCATACAAAGAGAAATTTGATGAAGTTAAAATACAAGACGTTGTCATATTGTCGACTATCAGTCCAATTTTGATATTGATCTCAAACAAGAAGCAACGAGCAAGGGCGGAGACAAAAAAAAAAGGGGACGAGGGGAGGTCTGACCCTCATAATTTATATAAATATGAAAAAAATTATGAAAATTATTTATATTTGTATAAAAATTATCAATTGCCCCTCTTAATTTATTTCAATTATTTAATATTTTAGGTTCTGTCAAAGCCGACTCTTTATATTCAAATTCTGATCTGACTCTGCTTTTTGCAATGAGGATTTATTCTGTTTGGATTTTGGACTTTGGAAAGAAACTGGAGCGAACCTTTTCTCTTCATTTTCTGGACCATGTTTATTCGCTGCACAATGTAAAATGATGGGCTCAAACTCCAGATCAGTCCAATATTTCAAATGGAGCGGCCCAATAAAGATTTTCCTCATAATCTCTTCATATTTGCTCAATACTCGCTTCACATTGTAGCGTTGCGCCCGGCTTTTGGCGCCGTCTCCGAGTCTCTCGTTTTCTTCTCTCACCAAAACCCAAAACCCTACAGCCTCAAACTTTGCATTTCTCAAGAGGGCTACTGTATCTCCATCCATGGGTAAAGAGACGAACCCCGACTCGGATCAGAACACGAAACGATCCACCTCTTTCTCCCGGACGGTCGATACTTCATCGCTCTCTCTCCGGAATCAACCTTAAAGGTGCGAGCTTCGTTTTTTTTTCCCACAATTCATTTCAAGTTTGTGCTTAATTTGACTTCAATTTTCTGAAATTTATTTAATATTCTTTAATTTTTAGGTATGGGATACGAGCTCTGGAGAAATCGTGGCTGATTGGAAGGATCCCGACTCAACTGCCGTTTACTCTTGCATTGCGTGCTCTAATGGAAGAAAGAAGGTACTTGTGATGATATTTTCTTCACCCAGTAAAATTTTGATGAACCTCAATTATGATTCAAAGGTTAACTTCTTTTTAGGGTAAGAAGAAAAATGTTATCCTGGTTGCTTTGGGTACTACTACTGGAGATGTTCTAGCAGTTGATGTTATTGCAAGTAAAAAAATATGGACTAATAGCAGTTGCCATTCTGGGTATGTCAAATTCTTAATTGCAAACCGTTTTTTATGATAATTATTTATTCATTAATTTTATCTCGTTAAAGTCATCAAATTGCATATTTTATTGAACAGGTCTCTCCATGCTGCTTCAAGTTTTTTTAAATGCTGAAAGACAAATGTTTTGAATAACCATATTAATATATGGAAAATTTTTTGTCACTTTGGTCAAATATATTTGCCTTTATAATTTGGAATTTTATGTTGCTTCCCAATATGTTTTCTTGATATATCAATTTTTCGTGATGATAAAATCAGGTGATTAGTTATTTATTAATTTGTACTTCTTTGTTTATGTAGTGAGATTGTTTCTCTGCTTTTCTCAACAAATGGTGATCTGATTTACACAGCTGGTGCTGATGGGGTCATGCCTGTTTTTGATTCTAAAAGTGGAGAGGCCAAGAGCAAATTTAAAGCCTCCAAAAAGCAAATAAACTCTCTTTCCATATCACGTGGTAAGCTAAGTTTCATTTTATGGGTTCAAGTCCACCAGATTTGTGTGTTTAGTTGTTTACTAATGTTCAACCCCAATTCATGTTGTTTTGACTTCTGTTGCAAAGTAGCACCCTTAATTAACACTTGCAGAAACTTCAAATGAACTTACATACTTGCACAGGATCTTTGCATATGCTATTGCATATGTATCTTCATATTTTATTCTTAGCAAACAAGTGACGTGTCAGGTATTTGAGAAATAAGACAGTGTAAGAGAATTAGCTGAGAAATATGTAATATGAATTTTATTATTATTATTGGGCCTAACATCATATCACAATGGTTATACATTTGTTTGGATTATGAATTTAAGATAAAGTGGTCATGTTTTGTTTCCAAAAGCCAGTCAATGCCAAAATTATTGTGGTCTTTACAAACATCATGAGACGTGAGTTTTTATCGTACAACACTATAATAATGTTATCTTTAGTAATAGTCAACTCTATTCATTTAGATCATATTTGTTTCTAATTTTTAATTCTAAATGCTTTCAGATGAGAGGTTTGTTGGTGTAGCAAGTAAGATTTCATGCGTTATCAGACTAGATAGCAACACTGAACTCACCAAGATTTCTTCTGATTTCGTATGTTTATTTATGTCTCAATTTTTTTTTTCTTCCAAACAACTTTTTACATGCTCCCCAGTTGGTAGAGGAGGTGAATGGGGAGGAGGGGAAGAAAAATGGGAGAAACCATAACTCTAACATCGCTCCCAAATTTAAATGAAGGGTAATAATACTCATTCATGTTTTCAATTCGGAGGGACAAAAAACTTAACCCCTCTTTCATTCTCTTCCTTTCTCATCCCTTCACTTTTCCCCCTCAAACTTGGGAGTACAACATTCAAAAATAAAAGGATACCCAAGAGAGTAAGACATGTCATCTATAGCTCTGATGTTCCCATTCTGTAAAAAAGATACCCAAAGAACCCCTTGTTTATTGCAAGTTTTTCTTAAAATAAAATAAATTATAAAGAAACTAGGTAACTAAACTTAGTTTTGATAAACTCTAAGAGTGGTTTGCAAAATCTAAACATGGTGTGTGTTGGCAAGAGATAGTGTTGTAATTTAAGTGTGTTAAGGCATTAAATGGATATGATTCAATGTGCTTTGAGATGGAGTTAAGTTAAAGAAGCTCCATAAGTGCTTTAAACTTCAAGCACCTAATATCCAGTTTTTGACTTCTTTTACCCCTACTACTTCACTTGCTTACAATTTGACCAACACTACCACACTTATTTACTTCACTACTATCAAACACCAATGGTTGAAACTTGAAAGTGATTTAATGTCTTTGCAGGAAGTTTACTTTTGCTAATTACTAGAATATCATAATGTAGTATATGGGATATTTCTTATATTTTTTTCTTTGTAATTCAGAAACTAACATAGAAAATTCAATTTGATCCAGGGATGTGCACAACTTATTTCTCTGTCAGATAAGAATATATTTTGTTCCTATGGCAGTGGTGAAATCCATGTTTATGACTTTGACCCTGATAATAAAATTATTAAGACCAAAACAGTCCTTCACATGAAGAGCACACCCGTTATGCTTGAATGCAACAATGATTTGGTGCTGTCAGTTTCTGACAAAGGGATTGTATATGTCTGGAATATAGAACAAGATACTGGCCTGGGATCTAGTTCCTCTAAGATTGAAATCAGAGCAGAAAGAGGGAAAAAGAAAGGCCATGTTATGATTATTTCTGCGAAGATTAGTGAAATAGAAGATGAGAATGAAATTGTTTCTGTTCTTGTTGCATACTCAACAAAAAATGGTTTGAAATTTCAATGTGTTGAACTAAGGGATTGGGGAAAAGAATTAATTATCTGCCGTGACGGAAAAGTGAATGAAACTGGTATGGAGATTTTTTTTGTCAGTTCTTTTTAGTTTTTTTTTTTTTAAAGAAATACTAGTTTGACTTTTGAACTTGTAATTTCCTGCAGTAAAAACTTCATATGTGATCTTGATAACAGTTTTACAAGAAGTATAGTACTGATTGGTTCAAATAAGGCAGTTAAATATTACTCTCTGATAAAGTAACCTGACCAGGCTGGACCATATGGTAGGGCACAGGTCTTCTGTGCTGGTCAAACAATGTTACTGTAAGACAGGCAGAATTGTACCTGTTACTACTTGTAACTTGGTGGTTTACTTACCGTTGCTTGGTACATCTACCTTTCTCGTAGTTGCCAGTTGTTTATCTCTGTTGAAAAGTAAGTCTATAACACCAACAAGAGATGCACAGCCGAAAAATTTCTCAATTTTCTACATAGTGTTTGAATTTATCGTTAGTTAATTAGTTGGGTACTTCCTTTAGGGAGTGATGGTGAGATGGAGAAATCTGATCTTCAGAAAGAAAGAGCAAAGAAGAGAACAGCACCAGATTCTGACTCAGAAAACCAAGAGATAGTTGGTAAAGTCCTTTGAGACCAGTATATTGCTATTTCTCCTAGTCTGTACAGTTTGCAAGAAGTATTCTTATTGATTTCATTATGTCTACTGTTGTTCTTTTTTCTTGTTTCTTTTGTTTTTGCTTTTCTTGTTGTTAAATTGATTAATTGATTTCTTTTAATGTATGCATAATCTGGTCACTGTCAAACAAATGAAATAACCAAAATTGATACTGTACTGATCACAATGACATAATATGTATCAGATCAAATTTCCATGTAGCTGTTACTCAATTTCTGCCCAGAAGCACAATACTATATTTGTTATTAACATTTGGTCTTTTGTTTGCAGAGAAAGCCCATGAACCTGATGCGGAGTTTAATACTGACGAACCAACCATGGCAGAGAAGCTTGCAAGTTTTGATTTGGCCATTGAAGAAAAAGAAAAAGAAAAAGAAAAAGGAGAAAGGGATGGAAGAGTAACAACTTCATTTGCAAACCTTCCCAGTGCTGATTCGGTGCATGTTCTGATTAGACAAGCCTTACATGCTGATGATCAGTCTTTATTATTGGATTGCATATACACCAGAGATGAGAAGGTCAATCAATATATTTCCTTTCCACTTTTGTTTCTCTTGGGTAATCGGTTTGAGGCTTTTGACTGACCACTTGACCAGCAAAAATGAGATGTCAAATTTTGGCTGTTTTGCATATGTTGCACTCCTTTTTGTTATTTTATTGCCAAAACTATGCCGTTCATATACCCTGATAGGTTTACATGTGATATGTTCTCAGTCTTACACCATGTCCATATGAACAAATATACTTTCCAAACATGTGACAATTGGTAATTTTTCATACCATTTCTGCATTTAACTTTGTACCTATGCGTGGTATGTACTTCTTCAAATATACATGAGAGCCACTGCATGAGCCTTTTTATTTCAAAATTAGAATGAGAACTTCTTAGACATTTTCTAATGACTTGCTGGTGCAGCATCATATGGTTTTCGAATTTAAGGTGTTGTATTCCTTTCTTATCTGTTCATCTGTGGTTAATGGCAGGTTATTGTGAAATCAGTTTCGCTCCTGACACCGGCTGATGTAATCAAGCTGATGAAATTCTTTGTGCTCATGATTCAATCTAGGTATCAATCTTATGATAATATGTTCTCATTTGCGGAACTTTTGGTGTGAGTGTGAGTCAAGACTAAATTAAGCAATTTAGGATGAATCGATAAATTCGTGAACAATTGCATATTTTATGGTTAACATAGCCAGACAAGAATTTTATTTAGGCTTAGTTGCCTGGTTGGTGCTTTTTTAAGGCAATTGTGGCACAGTTTAAGATTGATTATTCTCAATGGGATAAACACTAAACATCATATCTTATGAACCTTTTCAGAGGAGCAATTGTGGCATGTGTAATTCCATGGCTTAGAAGCTTGATTAATCTAAAGGCTAGCAGTATTGTATCTCATGGCTCATCTCTTAGTCTTCTCAACTCTTTATATCAGGTAATACCGAATATCAGCAATATTTGTAAGTTTTGTGGTAATAATGGATTAAAGGTGTCTTGGTTGATGCAGACAACATTATATTGCAGAAATGAAAGAGAAGTTTGTACATTTTACATAATATCTTGAAAACTGGTAGCAGTTTTTAATTTTTTTTATTATATTTGTATCATATTTTATTGTTGTAGCTGATAGATTCAAGAGTCTCAACATTTGGTTCTGCACTGAAGTTGTCTACTTGTATAGATTATCATTTTAGTGCGGTAATTTTCTACCTTTTTCATTTCTATTGAAGTTACTTCTGTCATTCCTTGTTTTTTTAATCATGTATAAGTTGAGATCATAATTGCATTGGATTTGTTATCAGGTTGATGATGCTGAGGCTGAAGAGGCGGCCCCACCTGTAATTTATGAGGATATGGATTCTGATGAGGAAGAGGCCTCTGATGATGCTATGGACACTGAGGAAGGGGAGCCTGAAGAGGACATAGATGCCCCTACGTACTCTGATGGAAGTGAGGTCATGAGCGATTGAGGATTTTTTTTTTGTTCATCGTATTATATTTATGTGAGTTAAAATTTTGATTGGTGGGTTTTAGTGTACATTGCATTTTTTTAGACTTATTTATGTTGCGGTATGTAATCAGAAAGTGACACTGTTACCATCAAAGGGTACTCGAAGACAGCACATTATCTATTCCTGGTCTTAGCGGGCAAAGCAATTTTTGAAATTTATCACAGGACATAAGGACGAGAAAGATGATCGTTGATTCATTCTCATAGCAGGTCGGTGTTTTATATTGCGCGGTCTATTCAGATTTCAAAATGTCATTTGTTTTCTTTACGCGAATAGAATGGGGCGAGTGCGAGACAGCGAAATAGGTCTGCTCTTGATTTTTTATTTTTTTTTCTTTTCGAGGGTGAAACTAAGTGTAGCTGGGTTAAGCTGGAGAATTCTTCTACTATTTTTTCTCCGATCCATTTACCTCAAATTGACTGTTATGAAAGGTAGCCCCCTCTCATTTCCAAGCATTTTTTTTTTCATTCCATTCCTTCTTTGTTGAACTCAAGAGCACAGCATTAGTATCCATTCATAAAACTAGTTATATACTCGCGCGTTGCAGCAGACTCTTTTATTTAAATATTAAAACATTATAAGATAAAAAAATTCATATTTATCTAATATTAAATTATAAATTCATCAAATTATAAAGAAAATTTATAATAATATTATATTTGATCTTGGATGAGATTTTTTGCACAATATGAGTTAATGATTTATGATTTTTATGGCAAAAAAAGTAAATTATTCTAACATATATTATCATCATTAATTTCTTGTCAAATATGCACAATGTTGCTAAATAAAAAAAAACAATATTATGAAAATAATAGTATATAAGGGAAAGAAATGGAGAGAAAGAGGGGATCAATAGACGCGATCACACACGTTCGATCAATCAAAAATAAATATTATTCGTCTAATTGAGGGATAAAATGGTTATAATAAAAAATTATCATGACAAAAAATGGACCCTCCAATTCTTAGATGCTTTATATAATAGTATAGATATTGAGCATGATGTTTCCTTCTCTTACGGATTTTGTAATAGCTATGTACAGAATTAAATTTTATTCTTTTTATTCTCAAGTTCAATAAGTTCAAATTGTTCTAGATCATCTCTCTGACAGTATACATCATAATCGTATATGTGTGTTACTGGATGATAGAGTCAAAATAAAAATAAGTGAATTTTATTCACAAAGAGGGATATTTTTTTTCTCAATTTACCAATATAATTAGTATGAATTAATATAAACTATCATCGATTGAACCTATAACTATTCATGATTTTATATTGAATCAATTCAATACTTTTAAAAATTCTAAAAGACTTGTGATAAAACTTCGTCTGAGATGATGTGGGAAGAAGCAAAGGACATAATTTTATGTGGATTTTTACATCCATCATTTTCTTTATATAGTAATGAAAATGCTTTTGGCTCGACATAATTTTTTTGAAAATGCTCTTGGCTCGACATATTTTTTTTTATGTTCAAAAACCCAATTTCTAATTTCTATTAAGTTATAGATAAACAGTACATGATGGGGCTCGAGGTTTTTTTTTTTATCAAACATGGGAAATCAATGAAAATTATTTTTTAGTAGTTAATTTATTGTATAATTTCATTCTTTAAGAACAAATAATTAGAACACCATTATTTATGCCGTGTTATATTTGAAATTAATATATGATTTCGTGATGTTATAAAATTAGCAATTTTTCTAACAAAATGTTGCTATTATTCATAATATTGAGATATTCTTATTTTTATTATTTTTGACTTGTGTTTTACTTTCTTTTATTGGAAAGGTCAGCTTCATAAATAATTTATCCATCTACACTTAAAAGATATTTTCATTAACATACGAGGTACACGTATATGAATTTGCAAGAATATTTTATCAAAATGGTTATCGTAAGAAAGTTAAATAAAGTATTTAATTTATAAAACAGAAAGGCAACTATAAAAGTTTTAGTACTAGTAATACATGTATAAACACTTTTTGCGAGGAAGTTTAAACATTTATGGAAGGCAAATAGGATATGTACAACTAATATAACTCCTTATATGTTGTAAATATATGTAGCAGTATATGACTCAATTTTTTTGGGGGGTAAATTTTTCTGGAGCACTAAACTATACTTCAAATCTACATTGGATCATCAAATTTTCATTTATCCGTTTGTAATAACTAAACTTTGATGTTTATTTAAATTTGATTACTTTGTTAGTTTATTCATCCAAATTTAACAGAAATTCTATAATAATATTATTATTCAGAGCATATAAATTTTTATGCAATTGAGCATATCAATGTACTAAGCTAATTTATATCAACCATTTAATTTTATTTGTCTCACGAAAAAGTTTTTTAATTTCATATTTTATTTAGAAATATTTACATCATATTATAATTGAAAATCAATATTTTATGGTTAATGATATTTTTTTGAGTAAAATGGTTAATGATATTTTAATTTTTAAATAACAACTAATATATATTTTAGTTAAATAATATAAAAATGAACTAAGAATGCATATCATAAATAACATAATTACTTCTTAAAAATAACACATATAGAAAAAAAAGAAAAAAAAAACTATTTATTTAAAAGGAAAGAAATAGAAATAGTTAATTTATGACTTATATTGTTATATTTTTAAATTATATATAAAAATATATGTATTAAACTTTAATATAGAGGTCATGTTAAGTATTTTTTTTTACATTTGGATGAAAAAACTAATGGAATGATCAAATTTGAATAAATATCAAAGTTTGTTGACTAAAAATGAATAAATGAAAGTTTAATGAACAAATATGAATTTGAAGTATCTCTAAAATTACCTCTTTTTATTTATAAAAACAGTGGATAATATTCATATAATAATATTTTATATTAGCATTGTTCTGGCGAAAAAGAAGTGTAGACAAGATTACTTGAAATTGGAAAAAGAAAATAAATTGCGGATGCTTGTGCTACTGCTGATGAACGCAGAGGACAGATAGGCCCAAAATTTTTTTTTGGATGTTTTCTCACTTCTCAGTCCTTGATTCGGTACCACCGTACCAGTACTATTGATTTATTGATTACCTACTGGTTACGACTTTCCAGGAAAAAGAAAAAGAAAAAGAAAGCAGCAGCATATCCAAAATGATCTTGGTTTGTCCTCATTACCTGTCCCTCTGTTACACATAAACAGTAAACATTTCAGCCATAGGCTATGTTACCCGGGTACTTCATATACCCAGCCGAACAAGTACCGGGTGCGTATCGGGTATGGGTACGCGTTGGGTACGGTACGGGTACGCCACGTGGCGTATTGAATTATTTTAATCGGTTTGACCGGCCGATATGGACACCGGTACGGCTGGGTGCGGGATCCGTAATTTGGTGGGTGCGGGATCGGGATGTAGTCAAACTCAAAAAATTTAAAAAATCAAGTGCATAAGTGAGATTTGAACCCAAAAAATAAGCTACACCCGTTAATGCATTAGACCGCTACAAAATCTCTTCACTTGTGTTAGTAGTGATTGACATATATATATATTATACTTATCTATTTTTTTTTATTTTTTATGTATTATATATTTATTTTTATTTAAAAAATATTATATATATTACCGTATCCGTATTCTAAAATATTTAAAATTGATGTACCGCCGTACCCGCACCGTACCCGATATGATACTCGCACCCGCTTTTCGTGCAACACAGGCCATAGGTAATTAATAATTGCCTATAGCTAAATTTCATTTAATATCCTACTCATAAAAAATATTAACTGTATGATAGTGAATGCATAGACTAACCTCTGCGGTCATTGTTCATTGGTCACTGTTCATCATAGTGAACGGTTACTACAGTCGTAATATTTTTTCGATCACAATCAGATACTTAGCATTTTGTGTATTTTTTCAGAATCTTCATCTATATCCGTTGCAGTTACTTTGAACTGTGAATGTGACTAGCGATAGTTCAAAAGAGTTCGGTTTTTAACTCGGTCTGACTGATTCTTCAAAAAAATCAGTTCTTATCTGATTCTTACAAGTCCAATCTGACTCCTTTTAATGGTAAGAACTAGATTCAATTTTTAAAAAAAATATCATTCTAACTTAATTATTATCAAATCCACTCTTTTCTGGCTTTTATCCGGCCATTTTCAAATTATTTCTTTAATATTTTATATTTTATATTAATTATACTAAAAAAATCTAAAAAATAGAAAAAAATTAAAATAAAATGCTAATACTGAAAATATAATTTAATATTGCTATACAAATATTACTACAAAGATATACTTATTCTTATTTTTTTTAAGGGATAGACAGAAAAAAAAATTCATCCAAGTACGTACGCCCGAGAGAAAATTAATTTCCTTGTTTCTGACTCTGATTAATCAGAACCTTTGCGTGTATTTACGCCATTTTAACTATTTTTGGCAAAAAGATCCTTTTACTTTTTTTTTTGTATCAGAGAAACTAGAGTATCCTTTCATTGATTCCCCTGGTACCTCTAATTACTCCTTCCGTTCTTCACAAAAAAACATCCTTCTTCTCTGTTTAGGTCTATCAAACTAGATTTATCCATGGCCAAAAGCAAGCATTTCATGGTGGTGCTATCTGGAGACTTTTCTCATAGGCTGGTACAGTTCTTAAATTTATTGCTTTGTTTTTTAACAATGTTGTTCTCCTTAAGTTACTTTCGGCCAGATAGTTGAAAAAAAGCTTTTGAATTTGTTCTAGATCTCAACCTTTTTCTTTTAAGCATTTTTTTTTTACCTCAGAATCAATAATGCTTGTTTTTGTTTTTGGAGCACTCTCTGCTTCCCTTTACGAGTTTCATAGTTATGTTTGGAAGTTTTTCTCAGTACTTTCTTACTGGCAAACAGTAATAATAAAAAAAATAAAGAAATAAATCCGAGTGCTACATTCAGAAACTAGGCCGAAAGAAATATAACTTCTTTGCACGAAAGGAAAATATAATTAAAATTTCACTTGTTCCCAAAAAAGATACTTCGGTTGTGAAAAGAAAATAATAAAAAGAAAAATAATGAAATCTAAGGGTGCATGTAGCATACTACAAATGATAAATATGTACATCTTTTATCTACAGAGCTTGTTTCACCAGAAAATGTTTTAAAGCATGGGCACAATTTACATAATTGCCCTTTTGTAAAAATAGATGTAAAATCGCAAATGCTCTAGTCTTTTCAAGCCATTTATCTAGTACAGCTAACAATGTTCTCAGGTTCTTCAAAAGCACCATGCATACCAATTTATGTATAACTATAATTTCTGAAGGTGGTATATGAAGATTAAACGGTTGAACAAATATACGCAAATAATTCATATTTTTGTATATTACCGAAGCACATATTTGATATTCACTAATGTTGTTGCAATTTCTGTAAGTTCATTGTAACTTGGCAACAAGTCAATTGCAACATCCTCCAGTTTCTACATATATGTTCTTCTATTGGTTAATATCTCTTTGCAAAATTTGCACAGAAAATTCCAAGAAAATTTGTCAACCACATAGAAAGAGCCTTGGGGAAGCTAGGAAAGGGCATTATGCCATTCAAGTTATCAGATCCCACTGGAAGAACATGGCGTGTGTTCATAGAAAGAGCTACCGATGGGACCCATTTCACCTCAGGCTGGCCAAAGTTCGCTAAGGACCACACACTGAAGGAGAATGAGTTTCTTGTATTTCAGTATGACGGGATCGAGCTGTTCTCAGTTGTCATATTTGATGAGACTATGTGTGAGAGGGAAATTATGACCAGCGAAGAGGTTGCAAAGTGGGAACCAGAAGTGGTATCACTGTCAGATTCTGAAGAGAGTGATGAAGGTAGAAATTTGTAATTCTATATGCGTACCATTATTACTGAATATGTTAACCAGCCCAGTAGACACTTATTGATTGGACCTTAATTAATATATGGTTAAATCATATCCACTCTAAATGAGGCCTTAGTTTATAATACAACATTGTACCAGTTAAATTATCATTGAACACTCTCTGAGTTCACTGTTTGCCCTAATCAACTGAACCTTAATTAGCTCCCAAATTATCAATTTTCGCACATATGAGATAAGTTAAAATATATTTAATTCTTGGTTTCGGACAAAAAAATTGCCAATTCTAGCTAGTCTCCACTTATTCACCAAAATACATTCAATGAAATTGAAGGGGGGAAAAACCAAGCAAGCTGTCATCATACACCAAGTATTATATTGATTTGGTTTGACTTGATAAAATTGAATTCATATCAGAGCAAGATAGTGAAGAAGAAGATGAGAATGAAGATTCTGAAACCGAAGATTCTGAAACCGAAGATTCTGAAACCAAAGATTCTGAAACCGACTCCCTTGCCAGGAGCAAGTCTCAAAAGAGGGGTGCTAGATCTTCTTCTTCATCTCTCTCTCCTCATCCTTCCTCAAGAAAAAGAAAGAAAGGGCAGTATGTCTCGAGGCGTCGTGCTGTGACAGACTTGGAGAAGCAGAAGGCTGCTGAGGCTGCTTTTTTCTTCTATCCAAAGAATGCGCACTGCATGATGCGCATGTCAGCCAAAATGGTTTACAGCTGGGCTCCACTGGTATCTGTCATTTGATCTTTTTTTTTTATTTAAATTGTTATTCTTGTTTATTTTATTTAAATTGTTGTTCTTGTTTCTTTTCTATGTTTTATGATTGGAGATTTTGTTACTGGAAACTTAATAAGAAATTGAGTTCTTGACTTCTATCTGGACAACAATTAGGCTTAGCCAGAGGCCCAGAGGCCTGAATTTAAAAAAGTTCCTTTTGTACAAGTTCTAACAGTACCATAAAGCACAATTAAGGAAAAAAAACTTAGCTTTCATTTGCCTTAATCGTGCAATTATAAAACAAAACAAAACTTAACAAAGTGCCTGCAACTCAATAAAATTTAGTCAACAAATCTGGGACCAAACTTTAATCTAGCTATTTCTTAATCAATGAATTAAATGTGTGTTCATCAAGAAATTCTTATCAATTAATTTTCATTTCAAATGATATGCAGAGATTCCCAATGCATTTCTCGAAGAATCATCTTCCCCGCAAGCAAACGACGGTCATACTGAAGAATTCAGCTGGCAAAGAGTGGACCGGGTCATACTTACTTGAAGGACAGAACTCTAGAAAAGGCCTTATTTCGCGCGGATGGACTAATTTTGCACGTGACAACCACCTTGAAGAAGATGACTATTGTGTGTTCGAGCTAGTGGAGAGAAATAAGTTTCTTGTTCATATCTTTCGGGTTGTTGATATGGTTGTTCCTCCAGTGTGGGTTTCAAAATAAGTAGCAAGTCTCTGGAGCTCTTGGTAGTTAATTATGGTGGCATATGGAATTATAATTTACCTGTATCCTTTTTATCTTTTTTTTTTCTTTCTAGTTGTACTTTGATTACTGGTAGGAGCTATAGTAGTTGGGCTAATGTGGTATTGCTGACTGTGGTAAAACTTGCGTATTGTTCGTTGATTATGAATTAGTATGTCGAGTATTACTTTTTAATGCTTTCTTATTAACTGGACAAGCTTATAAAATACATAATCTCCTAAATCTTCTAACCAAAATTATCATAACAAAAAAAATCAAAAACAAAATACAAAAATCAATTTTTTTTATGTATTGCCTCCTTTAATTGTGTCGAATGATTTTGTTATGACATGGATAATTTTTATAGCAACTCGCGGAACACTTTGTTGTTTTGGAGGAGAATATTTTATCTTATAAAGAAGAAGAATAAAGAAGAATCACAGATAATGCCTGGACCCAATAACTTAAAAATGAAGCTATATAGAAATAAATAAGTATGGCAGAGGAAGGTTGCACCATCAGTGACTTCTCCCAGCGAGGACAAAATAAATTGATTTTTCGTCTTACAACTAGGAATTTTCTATTATTCATGCATGTTGTATGACCAAACTTAACTCTTATTAACTGGACATTAAACCCGATGCTGAATTGTTGTTAGGATTCGCTGTTATAAAAAACTATGGTAGCAAGTTCTCATAATTTTTAAAATAAAGTTATACGGTAAGATTTGGCGAGATTTAGATTTATGAAGGTATTATTTAGTAGGACCCATTCACTTTGAACTCACATCATCCATGGAGCTAAAAAAGATGCGCGGTTCTTTTGATTTATGTGGTCAGATCATTTATCAACGATTCTGATTTAACACTAATAAACAATCTCGTGCATCAAAATTCGTATTTAGATTTCCCCACAACCGTTATGATTTTCTTAACTCGTTATAATTTCTCTACGGAGATCTCCGCACGGAAATTCTCCGCAGAGAATATGGATCCCATTCACCTTAGACACAAAGAACTATGGCATCAACCGTCATAGAAAAGTATGGCATAATCTGAATTTACCATTGTTCATAAGAGTGTACAATCGGTTGGTTCGGTTCAAACAGAAATTAATATATATCTGAAATTTTATTCGATTTTGTCAAATTATGAACCGACTGAACTTATAAAAATATCAACCAAATAAATTAAAAATCAAATAAATCAAAATTCTATTCAGTTTATTCGATCAAAACCAAAATTATATTACTTCATAGGAATAAAAAATATTGATAGTTATAAAAAAAGATAGAAAAAAATAAATAATATAAAATAAAACAAAATCTATAAAAATAAATATATTAAAATTTTTATTGGTATGATTTTTATTTATATCAAGTAAAATGAATTAAGCTTAGTAAATTTTAGACTATTTGATTTATCCAATTTTAAAAAATATATAAAATAAATCAAAGAAAAATTAAATTAGCTAAAAATTTCATTCGGACTGAAATTTTTGAACCAAAATATCAAACTAATAGTCTAAAATCTAATGACTAGATTCAAAATCAATTAAACTGATATGTTTCCATA
Organism: Schoenoplectus tabernaemontani; assembly: GCA_037127355.1. Lineage (NCBI taxonomy): Eukaryota > Viridiplantae > Streptophyta > Magnoliopsida > Poales > Cyperaceae > Schoenoplectus > Schoenoplectus tabernaemontani. Next base: position 19,170,064 of record CM073744.1, on the reverse strand, counting down.
CCACTAGTTTCATACTCAAATTTATTCTATTCATGCGATTTCTTTTAAAAATTGAGTGCTTGAGACATTCTGTGTAGGCTCATGTATAGGGTAATGATAAACATGTCAGACACGTGTACACACACGTATAAATACGGACACAAATATGTGTTCGTGTCTAAACGTGTTTGCACGTGACGTGTTTACGTGTCACACGTGTCGAGTTGTTAAACATGCGTGATCAATATATAAATAATTTTGACACAGCTAAACATGCATGTTTAACACGTTTAACATGAACACGTACGTCTAACACGCGAACACACACACACGTCTAACATGTGTACACGTGTAGCACGTGCAGCACGTCTGACACGTCTATTAACATCCTCAATTTTTATCGATATAATTAAAACTATGATGAGTGGACCCAGGCACATGGATGGTTCACCTGACGGGACATCGCATGACACAATTAAAGAAAAAAACAATCTTGAGTGGCAATCCTTGTAATATCTTATACAAATTCAAGAGTTTTTAATAAAAGGGAGCATGCCATAATACGTAAAGATGTGTCTAAAGGATTGATGTCACTCTAAAAAAAAAGATTTGACTTGGTTGACCACTACCTAAATTAAATATTAAATATGATATTTAAATTTAAAATCATATTTTAAATGCGATATGTCGATATTAATTCGGTATCAAAACTAATTCAATTTGATGACATTTATAACTTTTTGCCACTACATTAAGCTGGTAAATATATATTTCTACATTATTTTTTTTCCTACTGGCTTTTTACCTCAAGATGATAATGAAGATGAAGATTAAATACCCAAGTATGAATAAATAATAACAAAAAAGGTATACATTTTGTATTGTTCATATTACTTCATTTCTTAAAATATTTTTAAATATCGTACTAACAAATTTTTAAGTTTTTAATTTTACCTACGTTTTCAAAACATAGTCGGTCCCAAGCCCGAAAAAAAAGAGGGAAAAATTAAAAATTTATTCTTTAATTAAACTTTTTTTTTAAATTTAAATCAAGATTATCAATTTTTTTATCATTTTATAATTTTTCATGATTTTTCTTATATATTTATCTTATTTGAATTTTATTGAATTTATACGTATTATAAGTGTTGACACGTGCCAAACATATATAAACACGAACACGTCTAACACGGCGTGCTAGACGTGTCACGTGTTTAGACGTGTGTGTTCGGATTTTTATGTTTTTGACACGTTAAAACACACACGTTCAAACACGTGAACACGTGTTGACACGACACGTTCCATGTCGAACACGTCACGTGCTCGCACGTGATACGCACAACACGCACGTTTGTCAATACACTACTCATGTATTGAGAAAAGCACAATTAAGCCCGTATTGAAGCTCATTGAAAGGAGGAATTTGCATCGGATTGTTTGCATACCCCAATTGAATATCTCTACTTCTTATTAAACACGTTATAACGGTATAGATTTTTTGTTAAATTTTTAAAGCTAATATCAGTAATTGGATTGAATTATTTGTCAAATAATATTACTATCTCTATGATATTTTGTGTTGAAGCTATAATTTTCTCTCAATTTTGATTGTTACATGAAATACTGTATAATTTAGAAATACAATTGCTCTACTTTATTTTTTTTCTTAGATTGCAATCAATTATGAATTTTAACTTTTCTTAAATTCTTATGTCAACTTTTCTCTCAAATTTATATTTATTTTACATTAATTATGTATTCATGATTGAAATTTACATTAATTACTAAAATGTAACGCACATATGATTTTGCTTTACAAATTTGACGGTTTGCAATTGTTATTCATATGCTGTGATACACCACAATGATCACACATTTCACATTGCACTAATAAACAACTAATCGAATGCATAAATATCATATCGCATGTGATTACTGATTTTGTTTTTATAATCATAATATCTCAAACATGTCATCATCAAATCCTTGATGGATGATACTTAGCGCGTATTGATCTCTATTTCTTTTCTTTTGCACAACATTTAACTCGACTATTGTGAGTTCACTATCATTTTCAGGTTCTTTAACGTCATTCTCGATAATCTTCATTCGCAATGACCATTGATCATAATTAGTTTTGATTAAAATTGAATATTGAAAGAAGATATTTGAATTTCTAGTGGCTATTTTAACAAGGTTCTGATACCAATTTATTGTAAACTTCTAATTCAAAAGTGAAAAAGAGAAAATTTACACACTCATTCCTTAATTGAGTTTCCAATTACTAATTTCAATTACAGTACATAAGTGGCAACTACGAAAGAAAAACAAAATTAATTTCTTCAACTTTAATAGTCGGCAGCTACCAATTTGAATTCCACTATTATTTGGATGCAGAGACTTCTTTTTGAGTTTTCAAGAAGGCATTTACCTCGCCGCAAAACAAATGTTATTTTGCACGTCTCAGCCAACAGTAAAACTTGGACTGTTGCATTCCTTCCTCATCTAACCGATAGGGCTAGATATGACCGGTTTTGGAGAGGATGGTCTTCATTTGCAAGCTATAACTCTCTACAAGCATGTGACTACTGTGCTTTTGAGCTTCTGAAATCGGCTGAATTTCTGGTCCACAATTTCAGGGTTTCTGAGATACAGCTGCCGCTAGAGCTTGGAAGAACTCTAGAGCTTGAAAGAAACTGAGAATTTAGTGCTCTATTTCTGTTGCTCGTCTGGTGTGAGTTGTTGGTTGGGCAATTCAACAAGGGCTTTTTGTATATATATAGATGGTCTATGTTTTATGCTTGTATCTATGCTAGAAGTCTTTTTAGCATAGTTACTACGCGTGCCTATTAAGACAGTACTATGGCAACAGTGTATTTGTATAGATGCTTAGGTTCCCTGTTTGTATGCCTGGAAGTTAGGAGTAATTTATATGTATCAAGACTTCTGTTGTAGCTTCTGAGTTCAAAATTCCGTATATTTGAAATTGTACTCCTTCAAATTAAGCAAGTTTCTCCAGAAATCTAGACTAATTATCTTAATTTAAGGATCATTTAGCAGTTAAGAGGTGGCATGATCATAAATCCGCCATCTATTCAATGATGTTACATCTGCAAACCACTTAGTGATACACATCGATTTCATGTCTGTATCCCTCGTTACTAGTTCAACTTTAGCATTTGGTTCCTTACATCTCATATTTCTCTTTCAATAGAAGCTACTAAAATATTACATCCTGTACTAGAACCATCGTTCTAGGATTTTCTACTCAAAGAGCATTTCTTCTAATTAGTTAATAGCAAATCGATCATTCAGTTACAGCCAATGTACTTAGCATTTTTGTAGAGTAGCCATATTATAAAATGCACCTTTCTTGCTCATGAGATGTTGGTAGTTACCAAGCTCCATGACCTTACCATCTCCTAAGAAAGCAATTGAGTCGACATTTTTAATAGTGTTTAGCCGGTGCGCCACAACAACTGTGGTTCGATTCTCCATGATTAGGTCAAGTGCCTCTTGCACCACTTGCTCTGATTGCACATCCAAAGCACTTGTCGCTTCATCTAGTAGAAGTATTGCTGGTTTTCTAATAATGGCTCTTGCAATTGCAATTCTCTGCTTCTGTCCTCCTGATAACTGTAAGCCTCGCTCTCCACAGTCAGTGTCATATCCATCTTTAAGAGACCTGTAACAAATTCATAAGCTATATAAAACGGTGTCCATGTGCAATTTGTTGTTTCTTGGTGTCTAATTGTTTGAATTGAACAATTCGAAAAATAAATTATGAATTATGGGAATCCAATCCATAATATGATTTCATCACTGGCCCATAAATTTAAAAAATAGCTACCTTTTCTAAAAAAATAAAATAAAAATAAACCTATCTTTTTTTTCTATATTTAGAAATCAGCCATTGTATAGATGTATTTTGTCGTTAGAGTTTTGCATATAAAAAGACAGTTCACATGTACATCCGATATCATCAGAAATATAATAACAAATATTTCATCATGTTCTCCTCTGTTTAATTTTCAAATTTCAACACTAATTGTATTATTCGGTCTTTCATAATCAACCAATTTTATTGATGGATATCGTCATCACTATGTACTCATTTGTTATCTTTTCATTACTTTTCTTTTGGTGGTGAGGGGTATGCCATTTATTGGGTAGCTATGGTTTATTCCTGACACAAACAGAATAAGGACTTACGAGATGAATCCATGTGCATTCGCTGCTTTTGCTGCCTCCACAATCTCATCTTCGCTTGCTTCCGGCTTCGCAAATGAAATGTTCTCTCGGATGGTGCCTGAAAAAAGTACCGGCTCCTGGCTAACAAGTGCTGTGCAACCTCGGTACCAAATGATGTCTAGGTCCCTTATATCCATGCCATCAACTCGAACAACACCTCTATCGACATCATAGAACCTTTGGATCAGGCTGATAATTGTAGATTTACCACAACCACTTCTACCTACCAGTGCTATGCTTTTGCCAGCTTTCACTTCTAAATTAAAGTCTTGCAAGATTTGGCATTGTGGCCGGGTTGGGTATGCAAAGTCAACCTTCTTGAGCTCTATGCGCCCTTGGATTCTCTCTTCCAATCGGTTAATTTCAGCTTTTGGGTTTTCCTGAAACATATGTCAAAATAGGATACTTATTTGACCATTTGATTTCCTTTGCATTGTATTAATCCCATAAATGCACCTCAAGTGTAAACCTAAAACTGAAGATGTAAATAAAAAATGATTCAAGATCTTACTTGTGGAGTCACCGATGTTCTATCAAGCACCTCGAAAATAGAAGCAACTGCATCAGCACCTTTTGCTAAATCAGTTGTCATGCTCCCTGCATCAGCGATCATCTTCCCAGTACTAACCAAGATAAAGAAAGTCTTAAAGATATCACCAGCAGAAATTTGCCCTGACTGTACCAGCCTCCCTCCGTACCAGAAAGCCAAGGCCCAAAACATGAACGACAAACAGGGTGAACAACCGGTAGCTATCCCAGCAACCCATGATTTTTTACTTGCAGCTTTTAATGGCTCTTCCTGTGCCTTTTCAAATAACCTGAGGACTAAAGCCGAACAACCAAATGATGTCACCATTTGGTGATTATAAACGGCCTCTATGGCAATTTGCGTGCTCTTGTATTGTGCCTTCGCCAACTTCTTTGATACTTTTGATAAAACAACTTTTTTAAAATAGTAACATGACATGATAATGGGTTGCACTGCCATCATGACAAGGGCTAGCTTCCATGCGACAACCAGTCCCATTGTAACTGCTATTGTTACCCCAGATGCAGTTTGCACCAACAGGGATATTCGATCAGCTACAAGAGTTTTCACTAAGGAAGCCTCGTTACTTAACCTTGAGCATAGTGCACCACTCGAGTTCAATTCTTCGTCAAACCATGCAGCCTCGAATGTCAGTATCTTTTCTAGCACCTGCACACGTATCCGTCGCACCAAATTCTCCCCCATGCGTGCAAAGTTGTAGTGTTGCAAGATGTTAAACAGCATTGATATCGCTGAAAGGGAGCAGAATATGATCACATACTGACGGACAATTGCCTTCATCTCTTCATGGTTGGTTAAGAAAAATGCTGCGATCAGTCCACCAATTGTGAAGGCATAAGTAGGTTGCAATGAACCATAAACAATGGCTGAGAGGCTACCAACCAGGGCTTGTTTCCACTCAGGGGCATTCATGGCAAGAAGTCTTGAGAAGGATGGGGCCTGTTGCTGAGTATTTGGTGAGGTCGGCATAGCTTGAGCTGGTGTGAGGTTGAATGGGCTGGCTTTAGTCATGCTTATGCGGCTTGCGCTGCTGTGAGCTGCAGAGCCCGGGACAAATACATCCTGATCTTGGTCGATGTAACTTGCAATCTTTTGTAGTTTGACAAGATGCGAGTAGTGACCCCCCTTGACAAGTAGCTCGTCATGTGTACCAACTTCTACTACGGTACCATTGTCTACCACGACGATCTTGTCAGCATGTTTTATGGTCGAAAGTTTGTGAGCCACCACCTGTTCAAGGAGGGAACAGATCACACCAAATGTCTAAATTTTTTGTTCTTATATCAGTAACAAGTCCCAACTGGAAATTTTGACCAAGAAAGCTAAGTACTTTCCTAACTGCACAGTCAAGTCAGGTTCCAATTTTATACCTCCAGGAATTATGATAAACCGCTAAGTTGCCAACAAAATTCTATGTCAACCCAATAATCATATTAGATATGGAGTGAAATTGAAGTGCGTAGAAGTCAGGATATAAGAATCTACATACCAGAGTGGTTCTACCCATGGAAGCTTGGTCAAGAGTAGTTTGCACCAGCTTCTCTGACTCCGAATCAAGTGCACTTGTGGCCTCATCGAGGAGGAGAATAGCTGGATTCTTAATAATTGCTCTGGCAATTGCAATACGCTGTTTTTGCCCCCCTGACAAAAGTGCCCCTCTTTCTCCAATCTGTAAGGAATATTGTCACTGAATTAATTGATTGGTATAATCTATAAAAGTTCACACAATATTATTGCCAATGTAGATTGGTATGACGTTCGAAAAGTTCTAATGCTATAAGTTAAATGCCAAGAGCAGTTCAATATTAATTCCACAAATTTACTGTATATAAGTTTAGCGACAAACAAAAGTTTCACAATTTCTTAATTGTTCTATGCAAGATTCTGATGGTATCACAAAAATTGAGAACGTTCTCACTTAATTTATAAATGGAAAGTAGATTCATTTAAGTTGAGTGTTAACACAATTAATCAATTTACCTTATATGTACCATTATCTACTGATCCCACAAGAAGCAAAAAAACAAAAACCTTTTTTTTTTGATAAAAAGATGAGAGTTTAGTTCTCAAATTTCAATTTGTGTTTATGAAGGTCGAACTCATTACCTCTTAGAGATTATCTTAGTCAATTATCACTTGAACTATCAGATCCTTTACTTGAAAAAAAAACTTTAATGCTCAAAACCCTCACCTTAGTCTCATATCCTTCTGGAAGCTGCTCTATGAAGTTATGTGCATTCGCTGTCATTGCCGCAGCATAAATTTCTTCAATGGTTGCTTCAGGATTGCCAAACAAAATATTCTCTTTTATTGATGTGCCGAAAAGTGCGTGTTCTTGGCTGACTAGTCCCATCTTTCCTCTAAGGCATTTCAATTGCAACCTCTTTATATCATAACCGTCGATTTTGATAATCCCTTCATTTACATCATAAAAGCGTTGTACCAGAGATATAACTGTAGATTTGCCACTGCCACTGGACCCCACTAAGGCTACAGTTTGACCGGCAGGTACATGAAGGGAAAAGTCTTTTAGAATGATCGAGTCAGGTCGAGATGGGTATGTGAACTGGACGGAATTAAACTCAATCTCACCATGGATTTGATCCAGTCTCAGCCCGGTTGGGTCATCAGTGTTAATTTGTGGTGTTCGGTTGATACGGTTCAGAATGCGGGTTGTAGCTACTGATGCCTCAGTGAAGTGTTTTACTTCAGGAAGTGCTGTTCCAAGGGACCTATTTCAGATTTAATACAGAACTAAGGACTATTAGTAATGTGTTTGTTTTATATCATGAAGATTAATTAGTAAATGTAGGGAAACTAAAAAGTATTATAATAAGATCATAAATCATGACACCAAATTTGAATAAGTTGACATCAACTCAGCATTTGTTAGATTCTTTAACTTATACTGTCTTGAAAATGACATATTTCCGGTAGATATTATGATCTTATGATATAATAATTATGTGAATTAAACCACGCCTTCTTTTATTTAAATTTTGGCTAAACCTGTTATATTTATTATAGAATCTAACTACAAGTTTGACTTCCCCTGTTGTACATGTGCGTGAATCAGACTCCTTTAATAATTGAAGCTAAAATATTCCATTCAGGTAAAATATGGTTGTGTTGTACTTGGTTAATTATTAGAGATTAATAATTGACTTCATTGTTATATCAAAAAAAAATATAACAAGTTGAACACGGTTTTTGTAGCATTTGGTAGGGCTGTGATGCAAATTATTAATTATAATTAAGTATTCCTTTGCCTCCTCAATTATTTATATGTTTGGCCGCTTTAACCTGTAAATCTAGGATTGTTGTCTTTGGAAATGTACAAATAAAATATGACATCAATTTGATTTAAATCTGAATAATTAACTTGCTATTCCGTGTCTCAGCTAGTCATGTATTACTTAGGCGGAGCACTGTTCCAAGGGGGGCGTTTCAGATTTAATGTAGAATGTAGAATATATCAAGATCTAATAGTTGTGTATGTCATTATCAATTGAAAGTTAATTTGTGAGTAATGCAGGGGAAGTTAAGTACTGTATACTTATTAATTAGTTGATTAGATAAGGTTTTAAGGTCCTTCAACTCTTTGACATGTACATATTGTCTTCACTCCACAAAAAGACATAATTTGTCTTGATATATATAAACGCATTAAAAGTAGATATATATTATGAAATTAAGTTAAGAAGGATAGTCCCAGAACATAATGCAGGCTTAATTATATTCAACTTAGATATTTTGGCTAAGCATGCTAAATAATATATATCTAAAAATATATGACATGTAGCGTGAATTACACTCCAACAATTGAAGTTTGAAGTATTTCGTAAGAATAAAATATGGTTGTGTAGTACTAGATATTAACAATTGAATACAATGTTGTAAGAGGAAAAAAAAAAGTCGAAGACGGTTTCGTAGCAATTGGTAGGAATGTGATACGCATGTTGCTTTGTCTCCTAAATTATATTTTATATTTTGTCTGTATCAATCTATAAACCTAGTATGAAGGTCCTTGTAAATGTAAAAAAATATGGTAGTAATTCAACCTCAGCAATTTGTTACTCCATTCAATGATGCCACAGGGGCATTAGAAAACAAAGGCTTGACCTTGACTGTTAGAAAAATAGAACTCAGCACCAACTCCCCCTTCTTTCAGAAAACTCGGTACCCACTACCAACCGAAGTCCATATATATAACCAACTTGGTAACAATATCAATATGGTCGTATTTGGTAGATAACAATAGTACTGCTCTTTTATTTTTTATGAAAGTAGGCGCACCTAATTTGGTATTTTATTAGAAGAAAAAAATGTCGGTCTGTACAATTAGCTCTACATTGTTTTGGGGGGGGGGGGGGGGGGGGGGGGGGGCTTCTCTGTCCCATGCAATTTAAATCATAAACCCAAATACATTCTAAACTGATCTAATCCCTTTTAAAGATACTGTCCCACCTCCTCCTATCCCTTTGTATTATCAGTATAAAAAACTACTAATACAGGTTGGTACTCTGCTTTGGCCTGCCTCATTTATTTGTCATGAACTAAATAAAACAAACTAATAGTACTTGTAGAAGTAACTAATAATGATGATAGTAATCAAAAGAAAGTAAATACTTACAGCCCTCCTAACACAAACGAAATTCCAGCTGCATATATCCTTCCTCCGCTTTCGCCGTGGTACATCACAAGTCTGCTGCCATACCATGCAAGAAACGCCCATATAGCAAAACTCAAGCCAATACATCCAACCGCAACACCCTTGGCAATTCCTTGTTTGATCCCCAACTTGGCTGTCTGATCCAGCACAGCAGCATAGCGGTCTATGATTCGCCGCTCAGCGGTAAATGAATAAATGGTCTTGATCGAGCCAAGTGCTTGCTCTAGTAGGGAATTTGCTTTTGAGTACTCGGCACGAGTTCTGTGTGAGAGGTAGAGGAGGTACTTTCCATATATAAGGCCAGGGATAATGAGAATAATAACTAAAGGGAATGCGACTATGGAGAGGCGCCACGAGAAATAGGCTGAGAAGGCCAGACCAGAGATGAACACTGATGAGTGCATCAGAAACAGAGGAACCTGTTGAATAGTGAGATTATAAATTCTTGGACTTTTAGGGGCCCAAATGTACATCGAAAATTATAATATTATTGTTTTTTTTCTCTTGTGGGAATTAAAATATAATTTAGGAAATAAGATTTTTTTTCAGAGAATGCACATTATTGAGAATAAGTGGATAGAAAAAAATTAAGAACAGAGGGAATCTATTATGCAAGCGAAGTACAATTTTAATGAAGTGATTTAGTATTTGTTTTCATAACTATTCTTCACTCAAAAACTTTGAATAGGACTAGTATTTAAATATTTTTCAAAATAAATGTTCATGCACCTTAAAATAAAATGAAAGAGTTCTTGGTCAAAGAACATCTGGACTCTAAGTAATGGAGGTGACAGCAGAAAAAATAATTAACGGATTCCATAAGCAAATTGTTGGACTTTATGCTAAAGAGATATATTATATTTCCCAAATTTGAAACAGATAATGCTTATTTCATTTGCTTAAAATTTCCACTAGCATATTTTGTTGCAACGTTGTAAGTAACGTGGAGTATTTATTCTCCTACGATTCCATGCGTGTATTGTTATATCAGTCCTAATATAATGCTACGCTCCTATAGAATAATACATTAAGCAACAGATCGATCATTCCAGTTGAAGATTTTAGATACAATTTTTTCCGCAATCTAGGTGCTGCTAAAGTTCCATTGCTTTTTAATTAGCACATGTTAGCATCTTGGTGACTATTGCCTCAATTGACTACATTGAAAATGGTCAGGTGATATTCCCTCGTGATTTTTATCGAAAGATAGGTAATCTCAATTGTTTATCCCAATTAATTATATTTTATGAGCCCCGCCAACTTTCGGACATCAGTATATATATAAAAAATTTAATGAGAATCATAAATTAAAATTTAAAGACTATTTAATGTACTTTTTGAATTAAAATTATAAAGACACTTCATGCTTAAAGCATGTTAGTTTTACTCTTTCTCTTTATATATACACACATACATATATATACGGATAAAGTAAGTCTACCATAACATGTATATTAGAGGAGAGTCCCAATCTTTTTTGGGGTCCTTTTATATATTTTTTCAGATTTTTGAAAAATGATCATATTTATATTGCAAATAATATTAGTTTCTTGTTTGTTGTTATTTTAGGTTTTCTTTCAAAACAAAATAAAAAGGATTGTAAAAGAACTCCAAAAAGTAATAAAATTGAGATTTCATATGATTTCAATATACACATGTATATTGTATTGTGCTATTCAAACCAACAGACCAAACTCTGAGTTTTGAAATTTAATGTATCATCAATCTTCATAATAATATTACATATTGTCATAACCTGAACTTGTAGTATCTAAAGAAAAAAAAATGCAAGCATAAAACTATTTTCAACATGATGTATATATCTAGCAAAAAAATGAGCACATCCTGAAAGTAGCATCTTCATTTCAATGATGTATGGTTGGACAATTTATTTTTTTGAACGTACACTTGTGTTGTCCTAGAGAGTTAATATATACCACTTTAGCATTTAATTTTCAACAATCTTGATTTTGTTTCCCCACAAAAAATTGGTACCATCTCTTCCTAGCAAGGAGACGCCATTTTTCGCACACACAATGAATCAAAACCTCAAACAAACACCATTTAAACGCCTTGATGATTATCCTTTTAACTTTATAAATGGGAACAATAAAAAGTACCTTCTCACTTAGGACTTCCTGGATGAGAGAAGTGTCATTGGAGATGCTATCAATGATCTCAGAAGTAGTAGCCTCTTTTGAGTCAAAGAACCCCACCTCTTGCTTCAGAATAGCTTCCAAATACATGTATCTAATCCTTAGCACCTGCCTCTCACTTGTTCTACTCCAACAATACCCCTCTGCACAAACCACCAAGTACATGATTTACAAACCAACCGTTTATTTAATTTTTATGTGGTGGAATTTTTCATGTTCATAAAATGGGAACAAAAAAAATGAAACTTCGTCGATAGCACTATGTGCTGGAAAGTCTTTTTCTTTTTAATTAAGACCCATAATAATAATTAGCAAAGTACTTTTTTTATTATGAGAAACTATATATATTGCTATAGAAGTATTTGAGGTACTGAAATTACCCATAAATGCCACCACCAAGACTGCAATTGCCACATAGACGAAGTATAGACATGTCTGCAAATATTTTAAAAAACGAATTATAGATGATCTTAAGTTGCCAATACAAGAAACTTTGAAGTTGAAGATCTTGTTTCAAAAATGCCTTTAGCACTGACCTTTTCAACTTCTTTCATGAAATGTGCATTGTTTCCGCTTGCATTCGCATTACCTAGGAAGTTCATCACCTCACTGGCAAAGATCAAGAGACAATTTGTCGAACACCCATCTCCTATTGCACCAATAGTGCCCAAAATCATCAAAATTACATCGATCGGGTCGGCGAACATGAACATGCCATGCAATTTTCTTTTTTGGCCAATACCCCTTGGTGGTTTCTCCATATCCTCCTTTCTTTGTGCACCTATTTGCTTCGTCTTAATTAGCAGGATAATTCGTTTGACAGTGGTTGTATATATAGCCTCAGCTTGACACAAGAGGTAGTTAATTATGAGCTCTAGGCCGCCTTGCCATCCTTCTATTATATATACTTTGAGAAAATGAGGTCGAGGATTCGAGGAAACTTTGGTAGTTACATAAAATAAAACAGGTGGCAGACCGATTATAATTTGCAAGAATTTTAACTGTTCTTTCTATAATTTTGAAGAAAAAGTAAAGTACTTGTCATTGGTCATCTTTGGGTTTTATTTATTTTTATGTATAGATGTGATGTTTGGTAGAGGTAAAGTAATTGAGTGAATTAGGACCCTAATAGTCCTCTATTATGCGCACTAATTAGTTGATAAGGGATGACATTTACTTTTTAAAAAAGATCAATTCACTTAACTTTAAATATTCACTGAAGATTTTCTATTCACTAAATTTCGAACATGTGGTATGAAATGTAAAAAAAAAAATGTGCAGCATATGAATGCTAACGTTGGGAGTTTCATCTTTTCATTCTGATAGCATGCTATATTGATCTTGTTAATTTAATTGACAATTAGTATTGCTAACAGTCCATTTTCTTAGGGTTTTCCATTTTTATGTGCATTTTCTTCTTTTTCTCATATCCAGTAGAATAATTAGCTGATTCTAATTTACTACGGAATAATTATAAGTTCAATTAGTTATTTCCAGTATCCCCCTTCAAGGCTTCAATTTACTACGGAATAAGTTCAATTAGTTATTTTATATGTTTTAGAGTTCAAAACTATTTGAAAATCAACCATAATCTAATAACTGAGATCTTTTTCTTTGAGTGTATATGAAAAATCAAATTTGAAACTGCACCTAGCTAGCTAGTGCGCCGAGTCAATACAATAAACTTATTTTGATCATCACCTCATCCTACAAAAATAAAATTAATTTCCTAAAGTAAACATCACTATAACCTCACGTGACCTTGTAGAATTTGGAATAATTAATAACCTTATTAACTACATGTGAAAAAGGTCTAACATTCGTAAAACACGCTAATGAGAGGCGGGATTTTCTGTTACGATTTTTCTTGTAACATAGACTTTATAACTAGAAGAAAATACGTCGCGGAATCCTCTTATTTCTAAACATAATTATATGTAGGATTAATTTTGTTATAACTAAATGATATATAATTTACATCTAAATTATATAATTTATATCTAAATCAATTACAAAGACTCTTAAGTTTTTAAATAAAATAAATTTATTATTTAATAAGAGACTATTTATAAAATATATATATCAATTTTTCTTTTCTAAGTAAAATTATCTAGTGGATAGTTTTTTTTTTTACAATAACATTTAAAATAATTGATATTTAATTTATTTGATGGATAATTTTTAGATCTCTTTTTATTAAGTGGTAAAAAATAACAAATGAAACGACGGAGAAGGAAGAGAGATGTGCTGACAAATCTCATTTCTCGATTTTATTCAAGTTTTGATATGTACTGTCTCTATTTTTAAAGTGATAGTATTTTGATTATTAAAAAAAATTATAATATCATTGGAGAGTCTAGTATATACATTCTTTATGAAATAATATATATTAAGTTGTGACATGATATGATTTAAATATAATTAATTTCTGATATACCCAGCTAAACCTTCAAAATAGCCAATTTCCCTCATCAAAACAATAAAAATAGCTCATTTCCCATATCAGAACTCAAAATCTGTCTTAATCTCCTTCTCTCTAAGCTCAAATATTTTATGCAAACACCTTTTAGTTTTCAAATTTAATTAATATTACAATACTAAGGAAAGCTGTATTTAATGACTAGAAAAATAATTATTTTATGAGTGTTGACTAAACTCAATACAACTGTAAGAAATTAATATAGAATATTACCACTAGTAAAATTATAAATCAGTTGTTGAGTGTGACGTTCATATGTGCACATGTTTCCTTTCTTTTTTTCCCCAACAGTTTCCATCTATTTTTTTTTCAATATGTTCTTCTAATTGTATTTTAAATGGAACTATATGATGTATGAATGTATATATCGTTATGTTGTTTTATAGTATTGTATTATTAATTAAATTCAGAACTAAGACGTTTGCGTAAAGGATTTGTGCTTAGAGAGAAGAATAAATTAGTTAACATCTTTTGAATACAATATTCAAATAAAGAGAAGGGGCTTTAAGAACATGTTACAACGAATTTAAATTCCTTTTCGCAGGACCTAGCTATATTTTTATTGGAAAATATACCTTGTATTATTTGTCCACACAATTGAACGCCTGCTTATTTGTACAATAGAAGATAAAAATTGTTATATCTCTTAATTTATAATTTGTGTGTATATTAATTATGTAAATTTTTTAACAAACATAGTTGTTAACAATTATAAATTTTAGTTAACAAGTAGATAATTAATATGCAAAAACAAATAAACAATGGACAAATTAACTTAACATGCATGTATGAATTCCTAAACGTGCTCCCTTTTAGTTTTCATTTCATCTACCTTTAGCAGTGGCGGATCCAACTTTTAAATAAGTCCAGACATATTTATAGCTCAAATTCATGAGTAACTTAATTGCACAACGTTCAGACACTTAGAAGTCTAATTTTTTAATCAAGTTTGGACATTACATCTAATATATTAACTTATTTAATTAGTCAGAATAAAAAAAATATTCTAATATTTAATTTCAAAATTCAAGCTAAGATACTTACTGGGCTTGCCCATATGTGGATCCGCCCTGACCTTTAGGCTCTAGCGTTGTGTGTCCAAATTAAAGTTGCACTGTAACCAAACCCACTGAACCCACATTGATTTATTCCTTTGATAAAGTTCACACATAGTGACATTTATAGTTTAGATAATATAGTATATTACGCACAAATCGCTAAAGGACAGAAGACTCAGAGAGTTTAGTGCATGCGCTTGTTAAACCTTTCTTGATCATTGACTGTAAAAGTCTTTCTAAATGAGAGAAAAAGAAAGAATTTATTTTTTTCGGTTATTTTATTTTCTAGTTTATATTAGATAGGATCTTCTTGAATGACAAAAAAAATGGAGAAAGGTTCTTCACTTACATAATTTTACTGAGAAACAGAGAAAATTAAAGATGTTTTTTTTTTTTTTTTGGGGGGGGGGGGGGGGGGGACGATAGTCCTACATTTAAATAACAGGTCCTATCTCGTAACTATATGTTGACATAATAGTAGGAAAATCAGCCCTAGTCCGGTGACAACTTAAGACAATGATTTTTTTTAATCAAAATTGCAAGTTTTTAAATTAATGAGAAATTTTGTAAATAATTTATATTATATTTATCTGAAAATAATACTACAGATGGTAATGCAAATGAAAATTATATCAATAGATTAAAGTAGATGATGCATATATATGTACAGAATTAAATTATAATTAAATGGTAAATTGTAGAATTGATTTGTTATAAATGTGGAGATTAAATTAAAAAACAATCATCCTTTTATTTTAGGGAGGGGGTGGTGTTTATAGGCGTACAGTATACATCCTTAATCGCTCTACATGGCTGATGTTTTTTCAACATCCAGCAACCACCTTATTAATTGTGTTTGCAATTTTAAGATATTAAAAATAAAACATGAGAAAATTAATAACCATTTTCGCCCTCTAGCATTCATCAGGTTCGTCCACTTTTACCTTCAGTATTTATGTTTAAGTGGACGAAGAGAAAAAATTATAACATTGAGAAATCTAAATTGGTATTTACAATTTAACGTTTTTAGACGTGGACAGGTATTTATACTATATGAATTGATTAAAGGAGTGTTTATATTAATCATTAATATTCATATATATTTTTTAAAATAGTAACTGAATGCCTGTTAATAATGAAATTAAGAGAGTCCCTTCCTAAAAAAAAAATAAAATCAAATACTTTTGTTAAGCCTATCTAAAATTATAAATACACGGATGACATCAATATAGTTGAGTGGGCTTCATTTGGAATATCCTAGTAAGCATTCCAATTACTATAGAACTGAGTATCTTTTTTTTTTTTCTGAGGCCACTAGCATCCTTTTCTAGCATAAAAAAAACTAAAGCAAGCTTCTTTTACCATAAAGAAAAAAAGAAGAAAGGAAAAAAGGCACAGAAGATGTCAGGTGTGAGATGGGCGATAACGAAGAACAGACGGAGATTAAAATATTTAAATTCCGGGCAAACGGGCAGACCTAAACGGTTGAGAAGGGAAGGTCTGCGCCATGTAATTCAACTGCCCGTCATTTAAATGGGGCTGACCGAAGGCGCGATTCAACAGAAGATCTTCCTTCACTTAATCCAGCTGATGTGGCGTCACGAGATTGAATAGAATAGGATTTATAATGGAATTGGATTGTTTTTTATCTTAATTGCATCGTCTATATAAAGGGAATTGTTATACTGTAAATAGATTAAGAAAAGAACTAATAAAAAAGTTTAATTTAGCCATCTTAGTTAGTTATTCGCCTTTGGCGAGTATCAGATTGAGTTCTCAGTTTTATTCAATTGGTCTGTTTCTTTACTGAATTCTTGCAACTTCATTCTCAATTTATATTAAGAGTGTGACACGTGGTATGGTAGTTATACGTGCAATTGGTGTATATATGTTAAAGAAATCAAATACTTCTTTTTGACCAAAACTTTAAACTACTAATCTTACTTTGTATTTTTCAATTAAACCATCAGTTCTAAGTTTCTTTTTAAAAATCCAGCGACATCCTAATGGTTTAGTACCTTGTGGCAAGTCAGTAAGAATTCAAGTCTTATTTGCTATAATTCATTCTATTTCACTATTAATTACTTCTTTCCAATATGGATAATCTGATGAATTTATAACGTCTTCATATATTTTAGGTGTATCTTCAACAAGATAAGTAATAAAATCATCTCTTATATTCTTCTGAATTTTTGTTATTTTGTTTCTTCTAATTTTAGGTGTTGATTGAGATTCGTTAAAATTGGATAGATTTGATGATGTAGATGGCGCAATATTTGGGGATCGTGATTCATATTGATTTGATATTGGAGATTGAATTTTATTTTTAAATGAAAATATATTCTCAAAAAATATAGCATCTCTAGATTCTATTAAAGTATTATTTGAAATTTCACTAATTTCAGAATTTACTATAAGACACCTATATGTATTAATATCCTACAAAAAATAACACCTATAATTTTTGGACCTATTTTCTCTCTTAGGTTCAGGTATTCTAATTTTAGCTTAGCACCCCACACTTTAAAATAATTTAAATTTGGTACATGATAATTTCAAAGTTCATAAGGTGTTTCATTTTTATCATCATAAGGAATTATATTTAATATAAAATATGCTGATAATAATGCTTCCCTCTATAAATTTTGAGGTGCTCCTAAACTTAAAATCATTGAATTTATCATATCTAATAATGTTATATTTTTTTTGGCCACTCCATTAGATTGTGATGAATATGGTGATGTAACTTGATGACTTATTTCATTATCTTGACAAAATTGATTCATTTCATTCGATGTTATATTCTCCACCTCTATCATACCTTAAAATTTTAATTTTCTTTTCTAATTGATTTTCAGCTTCTGCCTTATAAATTATAAATTTATTTAAAACTTCATCTATTATTTTTAATAGATATGTATAATAATATCTTAATTAATCATACTAGCTATATACCCGCGCGTTGCAGCAGAATTTTTTATTTAAACATTAAAATATTATAAGATAAAAAAATTCACATTTATTTAATATTAAATTATAAATTCACCAAATTATAGAGAAAACATATAATAAAGACTATATTTAATCTTGGATGAGATTTTTGCACAATATGAGTTAATGATTCATGATTTTTATTGCAAGAAAAGTAAATTATTCTAACATATATTATCACCATTAATTTCTTACCAAATATGCACAAGTTTGCTAAATAAAAAAAATAAAAATTATGGAAATAATAGTATATAAGGGAAAGAAATGGAGAGAAAGAGAGGATCAATGGACGCGATCACATACGTTCGATCAACCAACAATAAATATTATCCGTCTAATTGAGGGATAAAATGGGTATAATAAAAATTTACCATGACAAAAAATGGACCCTCCAATTCTTAGATGCTTTATATAATAGTATAGATATAAAAGTAACAAAATAATGACTTCCTCCTCTAGATGGTCCCCGATTTGAATCACAAACATCACTATGAATAAGTTCTAGAATTTGAGGATTTTTTAATTTAACAGATCTAAATGGTTTTCTCGGTTGTTTAGCTTGAGCGTATATAATAGATTTCGTGTCAAGATTAACTTGAATTTTTAGTATAAGATATAAAGTCATTGTTTTTTTAATAGATTGCAAATTTACGTGACCAAGTCTGTTATGCCAAACATTACATGATTTTGAATTATAAATAATAGCTTGAGATGAACTAGAAATTTCATTTAACAATAATGATTCAACATTAATTTTAAACATTCCATCTTGACCAAATTCTTTTCCTATAAAAATATTTCCTCTAGATATAATAACTTTATTAGACTCTAAAATAATTTTATAGCCTAATTGTACTAATAAAGATCCACTTATTAAATTCCTTCTTATCTCAGGCGCATGCTGCACATCGAATAATTTGAGTATTTTTTCAGAAGTTAGCTTCAAATATATTATTCCTTTTCTAATTACTTGAACAACATTGTCATTTCCTACAGTTACACTTCCTCCACTTGTGATCTAATAATATTTAAACCAACTACGATTAGTATAAATATGCCAGATTTTAGTAATAATATGATTTATTAAATTAATATTATTAAAAATAAGAGTGAGAAACGTAAAATTTCAAATATAATGAATGGCGCGCGCGGGCAGCGATGTGACGCTGTTTGAATTTACAAAAGCGCGCACGCTGTCGGTGGCGCGTTTCATTTTTTTTTACGAAGCGCGCCACGCGCGAGTGCGCGCGTTTTTCGGTTTTTTTTATTTTTTTTACGAAACGCGCCCGCCATTGGCGCGTTTCGTTTTTTTTTTTACGAAACGCGCGCCGCGCCGCGCGTTTCCTTCTTATATATACAAAACGCGCGCAGCGCAAGTGAGATGGAGCGCTGCGCGGCGTTTCATTATTTTTTGAAACGCGCCTTTGGCGCGTGGCGCGTTTCGTCTGGCGTCATTAGCAGTGATGCGTACGCCATTCGTATATTTGAATTTTTACGGTTTTCAGTCTTATTTTTAACAATATTAATTTAATAATACTTATTAATAATAAAAACTGTAAATATGCACATTAGCTTCCGAAACTAACCACTAATCAGAATCATGATATGTAAGATTGATTGAAGGAATAAAAAATATTGACCTAAAAGACGGGTCTGATTTTACTTTTTCTTTTACATTCACTTCAGCCGGTTTGTTGTTTTTCGAATTCTTCGTATATTGAATTTTTTGTTTTTTTCTGATAGTTGCATTGATATGCCAGATGGTTGTCTCTTCCGCATACATAGCAGAACCTTCCATCATTTCTCTTCTTATGATCATTAGATTGATTATCAGATTTATTTTGAAAATTATTTTTATTATAATTATTATTTTTATTTTTAAAACCTTTTCATCTAGGATTAAATTTCTTACTATTCTTCAATTTAAAATTCTTATTTTAATTCTGATTTTTATCCTGTATTTCTATTAAGTTGACTTTAGTTTTCATTTCATTTTCTTTGGATTCCCTTAAATGATACTGATGCTTTATTCTAATATAATCAAGTACATTTTTGAAACTTAAATTTTCTTATATTTTTCTAAGATCCCGAGCCAAATTAGACCATGATGGAGGTAGTTTATCAATTAGACATGCAACCTGATAAGTTTCATCTAAAGTAGAACCACCCCTGAGAATTTTTTAAATTAAATTTTGAAACTTTTGAAGTTGATAATTTAATGATAAATTATCATTCATTTTAAAATTATGAAAATCAGACACAGTGAAACATATAGCACCTTCATTATCTCTTTTATATGTATTTTCTAGTGCATCCCAAATTTTCCTTAGCTATTTGATATTTGCTAAAAGTTTCATATAAAGCATCATTTAAACAATTTAAAATTTGGATTCTACAGTGATATTTTATTTCTTCTAGAGATCTTTCAGGTTAAGTTTTACTTTTTTCAGCGTCATCTGTTGATTTGGATGTTTCATCTGTTACAACTGCTGGTTTAGATATATTATTCTTTATAGTAATGATTTCATATGGCATAGGCACCAAAGTAACCTAACAAGACAAGCTTGTAATTGTTCTTGCCACCTAGCAAATCCCGAACCATTGAATTTTTTAGTAACCCCAAGTTACGCCAGTATTTTTCCACCTGCGGGTGCAACCGTGGTCGAGATTGATGCGGCCTCTTTCAACAATGACAACAAAATATATGTTTAAAGACAATTATTTATTTGTGGGAAAAACTAAACTTAATTAGATGAACTGATGAAGTATGAGCACTTGAATGGAAGAAACGAACAATTAAAATTATATCAGAATGAGAGAGAGCGAGCCGTTCTCCTATGGATCGGTCTGGTACGTTATTCATTCGTTAATCAAAAGACAAAATTTATTCGCTCATTGAACTCTCCTTCAGTAACACTCAAATGAGTTTATATCAACCATCCAATAGAAAAAGAATAAACGGTCCAAAACTATTCTGATCCATTGCAGAATTAACCATAATGTAATTATGACATGGATTAGAACCAATCATTATTCTATTAACACAATTGAAATGATGTTCTGCAATGAGCAATGGATATAATTAAATGAGAAATGGATATAATTAAATGAGCAACGGATATAATTGGGTTTGTTTGGCACTCCAGAAATAGCAAAAAGTAGAAATATAATTGCTATTTCGACGAATTAATTATCCAAACGAATTTTAGACTAAGTAGAAGAGCGCGAATAGTAGTTAATCCGGTATACCAAGTTATAGGTGGTATACTGAATTAGCTCTTATCGGAATAACGATTATTATTTGATTATGTTATATTATATTATTATATTATTATTATAATTTATTATTATATTATAATTATGATTATAATTATGATTATGATTTATTATTATATTACAAGAATTATGATTTTAGTATTATATTATTATATTATGATTATAAATATGATTATATGATTATTATTATATTAATATGATTATGATTATGATTATTTATTATTATATTATTATGATTATGATTATGATTTATTATTATTATATTTATAATTAATTATGATTATGATTATATTTTTATTATATTATTATGATTATGACTATGATTATTATTATCATTATTATTGTTTTATTATGTTATATTATATTATTATATTATGATTATAAATATGATTATATTATTATGATTATGACTATGATTATTATTACTTCTTCTTCTTCTTCTTCTTCTTCTTATTATTATTATTATTATTATTATTATTATTATATTATTATCATTATATTATTATGATTATAATTATTTTTTATTATTATTATTATATTATGATTATGATTATACTTTTTTTATTATATTATTATATTATGGTTATGGTTATGGTTATATTATTGTTATGGTTATAATTTATTTGATTATGTTATATTATATTATTATTATGATTATGATTATGATTATGATTATATTTTTTATTTTAATATTATTTTATGATTATGTTTATATTTTTATTATATTATTATGATTATAGCTATGAGTATTATTATTTATTATGATTATGATTATAGATTAAATTCTTCATATTAAAATCTTATGGGTACAAAATTTTAGTATGTTTAGAGTTTTTTAAGTCACTCTTTTTAATTTTTAAAAATAATATACAAACATTGAATATTTTATTATTATTTTGGATCTGATTTTCAAAAATTAAAAATAGTGACTTAGAAAACTCGAAACATTCTAAATTTTTGTACTCCACAAGATTTCAATATGAAGAATTTAATGAGAGTGAAAAATCAAAATTTGAAAATCATTTGATATATTTTTTGAACTAATCTCACAAAGGTCTTCCGTAAACTTAAGCTCATCATAAATTTACTCTATTACTATTATTATTATTATTATTATTTTACTATTATTATTATCATAATCATTATTATTAGTATCATAATTATTCCTATGTTAACTATTCTGATTAACAACTGTTAAATAATATTTTTACTCTTCTAAATAATTATAAATATCACTCTTCTACCTCTTTTCTGAAAAGATATTATTCTATCACTCTTTTAAAATTATTAGTCTTCCAAAATTATTTATTAATTTATCAAATGGTTATTTTTTTAAAAAAAAATAAAAAGTATGGGAGATGATGTAAATCCGAGGTCATATGACTGATTAAACTAACCGTGGCTTGATCTTATCTCTTGAATTGGGAATTTCGTCGAATGCCTTCCGCGCACACGCACTCTTTCTTCTTCGCTTTATTACCTCTCTGATATCGATTAGTCCCAAATGGCGCAAAAGGTGGTTGCAATCGCCTCTGGTGAAGCTCATACACTCGTTCTCACTAGTAATTCTCAGCTACTCCACTCTCATATTTCTCCAAATTAATTAATTTTCCAATAATTCACTTCAATGGTTATTACATCACGACATGCATCCAGCAAAAGTTGCTAATTGTTTCTCAATTTAACAACCACACCCTTTGGTGAATGGTTGATTTTACAATTTTCCTTTCCGGAGATGTTTGCATCAGAAAGAAAATAATTTCAGAGATTAGAAAGGTATCATTTATTTTCTTTTCTTTTCTTTTTGTGCAAAATTTGATAGGTGATGGGAACATCTACTCATGGGGAAGGGGTATGTTTGGTCGGCTCGGTACAGGGAAAGAGGCTGATGAGCTAATCCCAGTAAAGGTCTCGTTTACACATTCGTCCCAGAGAAGTGCAAACTTATATCCACAAATTGGAGACACAAAAAACCCCAAATTTGTTAAAATTGCAGCTGGTGCGTACCACAGCCTTGCACTGGCAGGTAAAGAACATTTTTTTTGTTATCTTCCCGCTGTTATTATGGTAATTTCGTTTGAATGGTTAAGATAACTGCTCACAAGTTCCTGATTATGTAATGTTGTGGTATGGTAAGATATTGAAGATTGTTGAGAGTAAAATTGAGGTTCATTGATGGTTTAAGTTGACATTTAATTGGAAATTTAGACAAATCTACAGATAGAAAATGCGACTTTTAGCTAGTAATTACAAACTGTAGTTGTATTATACCAACAAATGCAATCAAATGATGTAGTTACCTTAGATAATTGTTGGCAAGATAATATGAATTGCTGATTTTTTATCACAAAAAAAATGAATTGCTGATTCTCATGTTTTCCAAAATGCAGATGATGGATCAGTTTGGTCATGGGGCTACAATTCCTGTATGCTTTCACTCTATTCACATTCTGATATTTTCTAAATTTAGAAGCTGAATGTAATATCATTCATATTTGTATTATAAACCCTCTTATATCACCAAATTACAGATGGTCAGCTCGGTTATGGCAAAGAAAATTCACCTGCACCTTGTTTGGTGGAACAATTACAGGAGTTGGTATCTGATTCTTCAGTGGATGTACCAGCCAATAACAGTGGAACTACTCCTCTAAAGGTTGGTATCTGCTCCTACTCTACCATAATCAATGATATACATGAACTAAAATCCATTTTGTAATCCTTTTGGACTCAATTGAAGCACCAAAGATCAGTAACAAAATAAGATAAAATTTAAAACTCAATGTACCTATTTAATAGAATCCACTTATTTATTATTGGTGTATTGATTGTACAATCTTTGTATGTACTCGTCTTTTCTGTATGGTTATACTAAGGATATGCCCAAAAAAAGTAAACTTCCATACCCTCCCTTCATCTCTCTCTCTGATCCACATAACACATGTGCACTTATTGAGATACTGATCAGCTCCTTGACTGTAATAATCAACATGGCAGATATGTGCAGTCAGGGCTGGTGGAATGATGTCATTTGCGATAGACAACCTGGGCTCTCTCTGGATGTGGGGCCAGTGCCCACAGCCAACTGACACAGGTCAATTATGCCTCGTCAGCACCTCCTCTCCGCTGCCAGTCTGGGACTTCCATGGGCACACTGTAGTCAATGTTGCATGTGGTAATGAGCATGTAGTAGCAGCTGTAAGTTCTGGTGCATCATATAATGGTCGGGGCCTCATATGCTATTCCTGGGGCAGCAACACACATGGCCAGCTTGGCCTTGGTCACAAAGAACCTCAAGCACGACCTGTTGCCATACCAACCTTCAATGAAGAGTCCTCCTGGGAAGTCTATGAGATAGCTTGTGGAGCTTACCACACAGGTATACTTTCACAGAAAAAGACTTACGAAGAGGATATTCAATGTCGGTGCTGGACTTTCGGATTGGGTGACAATGGACAATTGGGTAGTGGTTCCACTATTAGTTCTGACCTACCCATTCCTGTTATTGGGTTGCCGGGAGATGCCTTCTTGATATCTCTTGATTGTGGCTTGTTTCACACATCAGTTGTCTCAGCCGATGGTGAAGTGTGGTGTTGGGGAATGGAGAGGGGTTTGGGGTTATGTCCTGATGCAAGTTATTCTGGTGCAGATGCAGGAGATGCATTGCATCCTTTACGGGTCAGATCACCTGAGACTAATGGGTTCAAGTTCTTGGGCCCGTTGCAAATTGCATGTGGTGCAGCACACACAATTTTGATTGCAGGTGATGGTTATAGAATGTGGGCCTGGGGACGTGGTCGGAACGGTGTATTGGGTCGGGGTGTGACAGATGACAGTTATACCCCTGCAGTTGTTACCTGGCCCCCACTTAATGAGCAAGATTTAAAGGAGTTGCAAGGAGGTGGTGGTAATAGTATCAGCAGTGTACGGTCAAATCAGATGGAACGGGAAATGGAGATGAAGTTATCAGAGACAATGGAGAGGCTTAACCTATTGGAGAGATATGCAAATATATTGCATATTTCAATATTTAGGAAGCAGCTGGACGAGAGGAGGCTAAAAGAGTCATTTCAGGGGAAGGTGGTTTTTGACATAAGGAGTGAGTTTGAGAGCTTGTTAGGAGCTGCAGATGGTGATGAACTGGCACGTATGGAAGGGTTTTACAGGAGCATACTTGGAAGTGTGAAGGATGAGATTTTGAAGAGGCATGTGCAGGAGATGGTTAGCGAGAACCTTGCTTCGATGTCCGTGCAAAGAAGGCATGGTTAGTGAGGAATTGTTGTAGTTTACAGTAATATTTCGAACTTCAATAAATTGATAATTGTGAGGTTAGGTGTAAATTGTTGTGATGAATTAACCTGATATTGTAATAAGAAATTATCTTTGCATTATTCTACTGCCGTACTGATTTCCCTCTCAACATATGTCAATTTATGGTAGGTGGAGTCATGTATATATATTTTTTTATGACCTACGAGTTTTTAAAAAAGAAAAAAAAATCTATGATGTTAAACAAGCCCAATTGCTGAAACACTTGCAAAAAAAAAAAAACAATGCTGAGAAACTATGGCTGCGGACATGAGCTCCAATTCCTCTAACATTTCTGTCAGGTCAGACAAGCCCAAGTTGCCGAGAACACTCATGCAAAATGTGAAAAAGAACTGAGATGCAAGAAATAAATATTCTGTGCAAAAATTACAGAAATTAGTCTTTAGTATTTTAAAAACAATCAATTGTATGGTACCTTAATTTGCCAAACTAACCTTAAGCATAGCCAAAGAATGAAACATAGAGCACCAATAAGTGAAAGTTCTGTTCTTATGTATCCGAATAATAACATATGTTCTGCATAAAGCATTAATAAGTCCCTAAGTCCAAAAAAAATACCAACTCTAAAAAATTGACCAATCCGTACGATCACGACGCATTGGCACAATTAGAGTAGATAAATGTATTAGACACGTATATACTATGTGTAAATACGAATACAAATAAGTCTTCATATTTAAATGTGTATGCACTTAATGTGTTTACATGTTACATGTGTCGTGTTATTAAACATGTATGATTAACATATAAATTTTTTTGACACGTCTAAACATGCAAGCCGAACACATTAAGCACAAACATGTATGTCTAAAATATGTACTCGCATGTATAGCATGTATAAAATACTTTAGCATATTAGACTTTTGAAATACTTGTTTTGCTTAAAAGATTGGCTTAGTACTGAAGTGAGAGATCAAGATCATTCTAATCTATATGATATTTTTGAATATGACACATTAATTTTATTTTTTGTGACTAGGACCGCTCTGATTTTTCTTATATATTTCTCCAATTTTGTTTGAAATTAGTTAATTTTATACGTGCTACAAGTGTTGACACGTGTTAAACAAGTATAAACACAAACACATTTAATACAGTGTACTAGACGCGTCACATGCCTTAGACGTACGTGTTTGATTTTTTAATTTTTGATACATTAAAACACGCACGTCCAAACACGTGAACACGTGCTGACACGACACATTTCGTGTCGAACACGTTACGTATTCGTACGTGACACACACGATATGTATGTTTATCAATACCCTAGACACAGTTGGAGCTAAAGCATACAAGCATGAAGCATGGGTCATAATGAAATTATGAAAGCAACTCAATAGTAAGTATAATAATGTAATGTCAGTTTTTCTATATATATCCTAGAATAATTATTTAAAGTGCTGTTCTGATTTCTGCTTTCTTTTCAACACAGCAAACACAAGGGAATAGATCATGGAGATACGACTCATCATCTAACCCAGGGTTCGTTGGTACACGAAACTTCACTCTGATCACAACTCAGGTACACATTTTTATCAACTTGGAAAATATTTGGTGGCATAATATCAAATACCATTCATTTACTATGTTACTAATACTGAATTTGTACCAGCAATCATACTGTAAACTCTCTATTTTGAACCTGTTACATCAAAACTGATATTTGTAAAATTATTTCTGGATTTCGATTTTCAGATAAAAGTGTCATGTCTCTGTACTGGTTGGCAAAGCATAATCAAACTGGTAGTTGGAGATCCTCTTCCTTGCAGTAAGAAGGATTCTTTCCATTTAGAGATGATCTTAAAGAAATACAAAAATTGTCATTTTTAGAGTTTTTCAACTACTTTAGGAATTTCAGAGATGGCTTTATTTTATATAAAACAATTGATTCAATAACTGTAAATTTTACTCTCATATATAATAGTCGACATCAAATTATATTTTGTAGGATTTTATTCAATAACAAGACAGAATTTCATATGGGCGTCCCTCTAAAATTCAAAAAGTATATATTTCCTCCTGAAATTTATAATGTCATATTTATAAATATAAACTATTAAAACACTCAATTTTATCCAATAAAATTTTATGACATATCAATTTATCCAAATATTTCAATACTACTTAAAATCTTAATAAGTATGTCATGACTACTATATCTATAGCTTATCTTATTCACATTGTTCCAGAAATAACTCTCCAAGCTTCCGAAGATATTTCATCCCCTCTATTTTCATTTACTAAGAACTTGATTTAAATTTTTATTTTCAATAAAGATAAATGAGAAATCGGATTATGAATTTAGTTTTAATGAAAAATATAATATATATTATAAATTTGAAATTTTTTAGTAGTTTAGAATGATATTTATAATATTTAGGTATAACCCATAAGAGTTCGACCTTTAAACCCAGTCTGGCCGACTCTTCAAATTATTTCGCTCTTATCTGACTCTCATAAGTTCGGCTCAACTCTTTTTAATGATAAAGGCCTAACTTAAAACCCTTTTGACCCGATCATTCTCAAGTCATTTCTTTAATATTTAATATTATATATTAATTGTATTAAAAATATCCGAAGGAAAACTAAAAAATAAAATAAATGCTTAATAGAAAAACATAATTAATATTTTTATACAAATATAAATTAATATTAAAAATACTTAATGAACAATATATATAAATATAAGAAAACTAAAATACAACGCATTGCACGGATGCATTCGTGCACCGCGTTAAAATCTCAAAATTCAAGTTAAAAATGATCGATCCAAACCATTTAATTTATTTTTCATATCAAATTCTTGTAAAAAATCAAAATTTATAATTTTTTTAACTTTTTTGCTATTTTTTGGACAAGAGAAAGTTGCTTGATTGAATAAATTTGGATCGTTCAATAGTGATAATTTTTTTCCTACCTAAAAAAATAGCAAAAAAAAATATAAAATTTAATTTTCTACAAGATTTTGATACGGAGAATATATTGAAAAATTCGGATCGGTCATTTTTAACTTGAAAATTTATTTATTATTTTTTTTGGATAGAGGGAAAACCGTCATTTTTGGATGAACCAGAATTCTCAGATCAAGTCATTTTCTCCTCATCAAAAAAAATAGCAAAAAAATTCTAAAAAATATAAATTTTGATTTACTAACAGATTGTGATATGAAGATTAGATTGAACGATTCGGATCGATTATTTCTGACTTGAAATTAAAAATAGAGCGCAAAGTACACAACGTCTCTGTGCTTTGTAGAGCACCATAGTCTGACTCATATATATATATATATATAGTAAAGATACCATGAGATTAAGCTCACGGAGATCTTCCGTGAGCTTAACTCAAAAATTATATATCAAATCATTTCTAAAATTTAATTTATCATACTCATTAAATTCTTCAAATGAAAATCTTGTGGAATACAAAATTTTGGAGTGTTTTGAGCTTTTTAAGTCACCATTTTTAATTTTTAAAAATTATCTCTAAAAATAATATATATATCAAGTTCTTACCCGTCGACCCTTATTCAGCTCTTATCCTGCCTTCACCCGGCCCTTAACGCCCAAACAGCTTCATAAGGGCCGGACTTCTCAAGTGTTGAGTTTACACCTTAAAAATTAAGTCTTTTGAAACTGACTTCTAAAAGCTCTTATCAAATCTGATCCTTACTCGACCCTCTCGTAGGTCCGCTGGACTCGGCCATTAAGGACGATGCTTAATAATATTATTAAATTTAGATGGAGAAATATAGAATTTTAAAATTTTCGAAGAAATAATAATAATAATAATAATAATAATAATAATAATAATAATAATGATAATAATAATAATAATAAAATTATATCACAACCGATCATCACGAGTCTGCCAATCCTGATTGGTTTTTCGAATTTCAATATATTTGAAGCTGTTCAAAGTTCAAACCCACGTTCCAACTGGAAGTAATAATATATCCACATTCACCACAGTCCACTTTCCAACAACAATAATTGCGGAATTTGTTTTTTTTTTTCAAGATGGAAAGTCGAATGGAAGCTGCTTTATTATTATTATTATTGTTTAAACTTTAAACTATGTGGAAAAGGCAATCGCTTTCAGGATTTTGGTGTTGCAGTTGCAGCGTGCTTGGAATTAGTGATTTAAAATCGGGACAGTAAGTCAGGACGAGTCGGGCTAATTTGGACGGGCTAACGGGGTTTGATCAGAATGAGTTAGGACGGGTCGACATATTAGATGGGACGGATTAGGACAAATTAGATTTAAGAGGGTGTGGTTGCGATTCGTCTTAGGATTATGAGTCAGATGAGTCGATGAGCGGGTTAGGACGAGTCCATGGGGTGGTCGGGACGGATTGGCTCGGGTCAGGCGGGTCGGTTTCATTTTTTCTAAAATTAAAAAATAACTTGAATAAATTCTCAAAAATTCTGAAAATCAAATAATTATTGAAAATATGAAAAATATATAACCATTAATATTCTTGACAATTTTTTTTTCAATTTTTTTCGCAACTCAAAAAAAAAGTAGAAATTCAAATGAAATGTTAAAAATTCAAATAAAATGATATAATTTAAAATAAAATGACAACCTAATTATATAATTGAAATATAATATAAAATTTAAATAAAAAAATATATATTTTTAATTTTTAAATCAAATCAATTGACACAAAATTTTAAAAAATTGCTAAAAATTAAAATATAATGGGTTTTCACGGGTTCCGAGTCGGTTTTGCCCAAGTAAAGTGGGGTGGGTTTGTTGGTTTTATTCCCGGAATGGGATAAGTTTGCTTGGGTTTTGGCAAGGACGGGTTTGGGCAGATTTTTCTGGGTTTTGGCGGGTCGGGTCAGATACGGTTAGGACGGGACTGATTTTAGACGAATTTTTTTTTTGAAAATTTTTATCCGTAATCCGTTGTAGATCTATGAGTTACTCCGAACACAGATTAGGACATATTGGACCTCGAATCGGATCGAATCAAAATGTAAATACTAGTTTGACAGATCGGATTTAACCCATCTGCATATTTTTATAACACTACATGAAATTCGTATCCTCCGTGCACTATGGTGCAACGCGGTGTGATAATTATCTCATCTGCATTTTAGATATATACTTCATTAATCACAAAGGATTCTATAAATCTAAAACTGTCATCCGGATCTTCTGAAGATCCGGATCCGGACACTTGTATGTTATATGCTATGTATTATATAAAGTTGGCGGTGTTCCATTTAAGAATTCATTTTATGTCATTTTTTTTGTATTTTAAATTTTGATCAGAAGAGGAACAAATATAAGGAAGGTTTTTCTAAACGTTCTTATGTAGCAGATATGCAATTATACAGAAAGACCGCTAGACACTTTCGCCTTGAGTTCATCTACAAACTCTCTTTAAAATATTCAAAAGAAATTGAAATAGAATTTATTCTCTATTGAATTCCCCTATATATGGTTCAAAAGAAAGTTTTTTCAAGGAAAAATAATTGGAATTTATCGACAATGTACTTCAACTTTTTGGTTGGATGTATTTAATGATTCCTTTAATTCTAGCCACCCCCAAAATTCTAACTTAAAATGATACCAATTAAAATTTTAATTTTTGTCAAGTGCCTCTCTAAATCATTTTAGTTAGATTACCGTTATAATATTCACCTCTTTATTATATAAGGAGAGTTTTCAATACCGTAAGTTTTGTGTGCCACAAGATATCACCAACTCACTTTTTATTTATATTTTAAAATTTAAAACTCAAATTTCAAATTCAAATCATTAATCTTGTTAAAAAGACGCTTGATAAGGATTAATTTTGAGATGATATTTTTCTAAATTACAAGTCTTGGGTGGCATGAAATTAAATTTTCCTTTAATTTATCTCCAAACATCCCATTCAATGCAGCAATGAAGAAGCTCATTATCGGTCTCCATCCACAAACAATCACTGATGTTTTTATTTAATAATTTGAATAATCTAATTATTAATGATGGAAAAATAAAATTTTAATAGTAGAAATGGCAGTGCATCTGCCACGACATTTGAGAAATACATCAGTTCGACTGATACGTTTGTGAGAATATGTCATTTACTCATTTTTTCACTGGCGTATTTTGAGAGTGTGTCACTCCCACTGACATAGTTCTTTTTTTTTCTTTGCAAAAATATATATGAAAAATAATAAGAAAAGACGTCACTCTTAATGGCGCACTGCCTCTATTAAAATTTATTTTTTTTATTATTATTATTAATTATATTATTTACATTATTAACACACACGCGTTCTTAATGTCTATACGGTCCAAAATAATTGACTGCACTTATTTGCTATTGCCATATCCTTAAATACTAATCCTCTCATCTCATCCAACCGTGCTAGAATCATCAAGGCTGCTGGGCTATTTATCTTTTAAATCACTTGAATATTACAACAGATCCTGTTTGCCGGCCACATGGTATGATCCACACTGACACCGCCAGAGATCAGTAATAAGGATTAATATAATAGCAAATTATTCGGTGGTCAATGATGAGGATCTAAGAGTCGCGGAGTTTTGACCCAAAATTATGATGGCTAAACAAATTATATATATATATGGGTCTTAAAATTTGAATCGCTGAAATAAAATTATCATAATTGCATTATAAAATATCATAAATTTTTAATCAGTCCTCACTAAACTTCATCACTAAGATTTAATAATAAATTATCACTATTTACATCGGATTTCTATTCGTAAAATTATGTGCATGCCAGTACGAATATGATTTAGAATTATCAAAATAATATATATGTCAAGATTAGTTGATTCAAAGTAAAAAATATTTTAATGTTTTTCGTAGGACAGTACTAATCCTCAAGGCTTGTACTTGTGCATCTCAGCATCTCAATATATTTTTCTATGTTCTATTTTTGTTGAAATATTCTTATATTTTTTGTCGTCACATATTATGAACATTTTGTCGCTTTGTTGTTTTAAATTTTATTTTATATTGTAAAATTTTATTTTTGTTCACGTGTACATATTATTAGTTATATACTAGTGTTGTCTTCCGAGTTTTATCAAAAAAAAATATATTAATTAAATTGTTGTGTAGTTATTTTTGTAATTCGATTTTTTGTCAAATATGAAAAATAATGAACAACTTCAAAAAATCCCAAAAATAAAAATCCAATAATTCACAAAAATAAAAAAAATAAAAAAATGAATAATATAAGTTTTATGTAATATTCAGTAATTTTATTATTTTTAATTTTCCAGATTTTTTTTTCTATTTTTTGGAATTTAATGGTTTGGGCTGAGTTTGAATATGGGTAAAGATATTTTCATACTCATATCTTTTAAAATTATCTTTACATATATTTTATCGTTAAAAAATAATTTTATCTATACCCTACACTTACCCATTAAGTATTTTGGATAATGAATGGGCGACATTACGTAACGGATAAAAAAATCATTATTCAATGCAAAAAAAAATTGGACAAATAAATGACATCAAATAAATATACTAATAAAGTTTAAAAATGAATAAAACTTTAGATATAAAAAACCATATAATTTCTTCATGTCAAATATCATTAGAAATATATACTAATTTCAATTTAATTTGATTGTTATTAAAATATGAAATAAGTTATTGTATGTATATGTATTTATCTATATATATATATATAATTTACTCTATAGATAATGGTTATGGTTTAATGAATTTTTTATACCTCATATCCGATAAATTAACAAAATAAAATTTTATTCATACTCATTTTATCGAGTACGATATATATCATATAATAGCCCAAAAGTGTTCATTGGTAGCCCTGGTTTGGAGCAGGGTCTGTTGGGTTTCCAAGGGTTTTTAGCTAGGCCGGGTCAAATTTTGACGAATCAGATTTTGACCGGTTCGAATTTTAGGACGGACCAAATTTAAGACGGATTTTTTTTTTAAAAACACAATTCAAATTCGTGCTAAACTCACTGGAAAAAAAGCCCAAATGAATTCATTGGTAGCCCTGCTCCAAATGGGTTCATTGGTAGCCCTGGTTTGGAGCAGGGTCTGTTGGTTTTCCAAGGGCTTTTAGCTAGGCCGGGTCAAATTTTGACCGGTTCGAATTTTAGGACGGACCAATTTTAAGACGGATTAAAAAAAAAAATCAAATTCGTGCTAAATTCACTGGAAAAAAAGACCCGGTCCACAAAAAAATTATTTTGATCCAGCTGATCTAGATTTTTTTTTTGACGGATTAGCCAGACCGATTAGAACCCACAGTTTTTTTTTTTTTTTGAAAACTTGGGGGGGGGGTAAACACTTTTTATTTGCTTTTAGTTTTATGATATCTCGAGAGAATGATTTGGACCCCAATAAGTCCGCCTAAACAACAAGTCCCTCGCTCCTCTTTTTACGTGGATGAAGTTGCTGCACGTAGCCACCTTTTCTCGACTTAAAACGGTAACTGAACTGGCTCGGATAATTGAAATTGTGGGACGTACTCTGTTTCCCAATACAAAGAGAAGAAAGTAACTTGTCTTTTGTTCTTCTTTGAATAATCCCAACCTTACATTTTAATGACCAAGGATTATTGGAGCTTTTCCTAGAGCTCCACAATGTGTACCCAACTGTTCATGCCTTGTCTTGTTTTCGAAGCCAGTTAATTTTTTATTTCACATTATTTTTTTATAATATTTGGTGGTTTACATTTAAGTCTTATATTAAGTCACCTTAAAATGTTATTTTCATGTAAGGAAATTTCTAATCTTTAGTGCTTTGCATTTTCATTTAGGAAATTTCTGATTTGACATTAGTGACTAGGGTTAAGTTAATTTAAATAAATTAGCAAATGTTAAGATTATAAAAGTTGCTTGTACTCTTTAACTTACCATTTTCTATTTATTTTTTTTTCTTTTATTTTTAAAATGATGAAAAGATTAGTACAACTCAATACCAGAGGCAACAAGTTTCATTTTAAGTGTTGTTCATTAGTAAATCTAATTTTCTGCAGTTGTGAAATATTAAGTTTCAACCATCAAATATTTTTGTGTCCAGATGATAAGAAAATTTTCAATTAAAATATTTTATACTAAATTAAATCTTCTTAGACAATAAAACCTTGTTCAAAAAATATTGTTTGTCACTAGCTTTTATTACTCATAATTTTCTATGTCCAGTAATTGCTTTTTTTTTTTCAATCATCCTCATATGATAATAATCTAAACAACACATACAATTAATATGCAATCCAAATAATCCAATAGCACACCATTAATAACGATACAAATAAAACCTAAGCATACCATTATAACGCATTTGGTACCGAATCTCTTCCTTCATCTTTTAGAAGATTGTTATAGTACTCTGATATGCAATGTAGTAGATCAAAGCTTCCAATTATCTCGAGAGATCAATTCAAAAGTTGATTTGAACAATGAAACTAAAAGAGCAATATTTTAATCATAGGCCTTAGGCTGAGAACCACTATTTTCATTAATATCTATTCGAAAATTTATGTTAAAAAAAAATGAGGAATCAAATTATCATGGTCATTGGTGCCACATCGGTTCCATTAAAATTAGATATCAAATAACTATTATTTAAATTATTAAATAACAAAACTAATTGAAAGTATATTTTATAAATATCATCTTACATATGTATACAAAATTTATATCATTTTAATATTATTTATATATGCATCAAGTATTAGTAAAATCAACGGACCAAATTTTATGATTTAGCTTCCTTATTTGATGACTATTGAAATATAGTTAAAATTTTATGATATTTTCTATATATAATTGAGATGATACATAATACATCTAATGATTCATATTTTAAAATTATACATAAATAAATAAATAGACACTATGAAAAAATCGACGATGATAATTGAATCCCTTCTAAAAAAAATCCAAATATTATTTCTTCGTTTGTCGTGATGACTATATTCAAACATAATAGGTTTCGATATTTAATACACATTAAGCTAAGGGCTATTACTACTTTCAAATATCCATTTTTATTGAAAGCATAAAACTATTATAAGGGATATAGTATACACATTTATATGGCAAGGAAAGTTACAATGGAAAACGGTTGAAATTTACAGACAAATGTATTTTTGCGAGAATGATGTTAAAATAATCTGCGACATCTATATTTTTCAGACCATCTATATTTTTCTCCACCTAAAAAGAAACTTGTAAGTTGTAAAGAATATATAATTTTATATGATGTGAGCACTTTTTCCAAATATATCCGCATTTGAGCCAAACTAAGTCTCTAATTTGAGAGCTTTTAGATGTCGGGAAGCAAAATAAAAAAAAATGCTTGTCTTGTTGATCTATTAGAGACATGTTGTAAAAGATAAAGATAAAATAGAAAAATTAATTACATTACACTATAGTTGCGGTGGAGCCACAACCAATTATATAGTTATTTAGTATTAATAATAAAAACATAAATTTCAGATGAATTCTTTTGAGATATGTTAGTAATAAATAAAATTATTTTAATTCGGTTATATATATAATGGTTTTTAAATAAAAATTACTTAGCTAAATTCTATAATTTTGACTTTCTCAATTGCTTATTTGAAATTCTTTGAGTATGATATTTAAGTAATATCATTTAGTAAAGTGATTCTTTGAATTTCTCTTCTCGACTCTTTGTACAATTGAAATTTTAAAGATTAATTATCACGATTGATATTCGACATATCAAGTTCGCACAAAACTTTTGAACATATGTCCTTCATGCGAATAACAATTCTGGAAACATAACCCATAAGAAAATTGCTCAATATTGGAAAGAGATCACACAAATTGTTTGTGAATTGCAGTTACTTTTTGTCATTGCAATCAGTGTGTGCAGTGGCGGAGCTTCTTTATACCATTTTGGGTTGTGGCCCCCCTTCCAATTTTAAATTATATAAAAAAACTATTATTTTTTAAGTCAAAACTATAAAATTGTGAGCACGATAGAGACATTTTGTTTCCTGAAAATTATTTTAATTTTAAAACGTCTTCTGTAGTAATAAATGATCCAAAATAATTTATCCTAAACAGATTAGATAATACAATTTTGTTTACCATAAAACTAAGCTGAAAATTGATTAAGTGTTCTTCCTTAAACCAAACCAAACCATATTAATGAGAAAAATCATAAGCAAACCTCATCAATTGCTCTAAATGGCATAAATCAATCATAATTATCAGCAAATCCAAACAGATTGAATACGCTCAAAAATCAAATTTCACATTTTGTTATTTGTCAACATAGAGGTATATATGGATATAGATATATTCATATATGGATATGAATTAACTAATTATTATTATTTTTTGTATCAAATCTCGATAATTTACGCCCCATGGTAACAATAATATATATTAATAGAGTTTGGCTACAGTACATGGATAACCCATGTACTATGGAACATAATATTTTTTTATTTCTAAAGTTTCAATGATCGATTCAATTGTTCAAAATAATTTTTATATAAAAATCTAGTTATAAACTAAATTATATTTTTAAAATTTTTTACTATAGTTAGAAAATTATTTCTTTTGAATGATTCATAATAATTATATCAATTGATTTTTTAGCTATCTAAAAAATAAAAAATATATAAAATTTAATCCATAACTAAATTTTCATATAAAAATTATTTTAAACGATTAAATTGACCATTTAAACTTTTAAAATAAGAAATTATCCTAAACTCCATATTAATATCTTAACCAGATTCCAAATTTGACAAGCAAGCAACGTCCTTAACCTTTGGGTTTGGTTCGACCGGACCTCTTATTAAATTATTAACATCGAAGCAGTTTCTATTCAAAAAGCGAATTATATTTCCGTCAAAGATATTCTCGGTTCCCCTTTTGAGCACTTGTCGAGTGGGACCGAAATCCTGTTCCTTTTGTTTTTCCTCTGCACTTTATTATCTTCTGCAACGTTTTTCTTATGTCCTTCAAAGTAACGGTTTACTAAGATTCACTAAAAATGACCCGCTACAGAGACGGGATATGAGTTGAAGAGATAAAGGAATTGTAGCACAGTATGATATGTCCCAACTTGAACAGTACAAGGCGATAAAATAAAACTGGTACCAGACGTGTTCTTTGTGAGGCTGTGGCGCGACCACGACAAATGGACCATGGCCAGCGAGCTTCACATATTTCACCTCAAGTTTCTGGTAAATGGACATCTCCTTTCCCATCTCGCAATACAACCAGACATCTCTCCAGTTCAGAACAAATGGATGGGAACAAGTTTAAGAGAATTTTTGTTAAAAAGTGAAGAAGCGCAATTAAAGAAAGATGTGTGGTTGGTTGCTACCTCAGGTTGGTGCAGCAGATCCTTATCCTTCACCGTTCTCTTCTCTCTCTCTCTTCACTTGACAAGCACACACTCGCTTCCGTCTCTCTAGCTCTGCGGTTGTTACTGTAAAATACAGAAAAAGAGCGCGCTCTTCTATAGAGAGTTCTTCTTTGGTTTGGTTCATCGCCCCCAAAAACTGACGGTCTCTCTTTAATGAGGATTCTCCGTCGGTGGATCTTGCCAATTCTCGGAAAACAAGTATAAATCGTCGATGATGCGTGGAAAAGAAGCTATCCTGTTTACATTTCAATGGGGTAGATAGTGGGTTATTTCTTGATGGATCGTCGCTCTGAATCCGCCTCCGCGTGGGACAATTCAAGGTCGAGGTCCAGGTCATCGTCCTCTAGGGATCACAAGCAGAGAGACAGAGATGGAGACCGGGAGAAGAACAGAGATAGCGAAGGAACAAACAGCGACGAAGGAGAAACAGAGGACGGAGGAGAAGGAGAGGAGATTGAAGAGGAGGAAGAGGAAGATTCAGGAGAGGTTAGTTTAAGAGAGTGGTTGGACAGGCCAGGTCGCCATGTGGATCATCCAGAGAGCATCCACGTGTTCAGACAGGTGGCGGAGGCTGTCGGGCTGGCCCACTCGCAGGGAGTGGTAGTTGGTAACATTCGTCCATCGTGCTTTCTCCTCTCGGCCTTCAGTCGGGTTTCGTTTATTGAGTCAGCTTCCGGATCCGGGTCGGGTTCTGACTCCTGTGACGATGCAAAACCCGGACCTGGACCCACACGGAATAGTGGCGTGGAGGGGAGAGCAGAGAAAAATGTGTTTCCTCTGAAACGGGTTTTGGGTTTGGAATTTGGGTGGTATACAAGCCCAGAAGAGGTGGATGGTGGTCCCAGTACATATGCATCTGATGTGTATAAATTAGGCGTTCTCTTATTTGAGGTTAGCTTTCTCATTCTCAAGGAATCGTCTAATTAAAAGAATATTTTGTTTGTATAAATGCATGCATGTATCTCATGTTAGTATACATTGTCTGAGTTAACAATTGTCGATTATTGTGGTTGCATGCACATGTGGCTGGCACAGAATGCTCCTTTTTCCATGCATTATTTGCATGCAATTGTACACATTATTTGCATTGTGCCAACATCGAAGCAGTGATTAAGGATCTATGTGCGTGCATTTACAATTATTTGTTGTTGATGCGTATGTTCCTCATTTTAATTGAAGACCATTTTTTTTTTCAATTTTATTATTTTTATATTTGGAGCTTGGACCATTGAATTTTACAGTATCACATGTCATTTTGGGTTGTGTCTGGACAAGTCATGTCTTGCGGATTTGCTAGTTCTAGTCTATTGCAATGGTTTGCCATTGCAAACTTGAAATACATTCGTGTTTGGCAAGTGAAGTAAAATAAAAATGGAGTAAAAAGTAAATTTATTAACTCAATTTTAATGTATTGGTGGTCGGTTGTGTAATGAAGAAAGATAAACTAGTTAGATGTAGTTTTTAATACAATAATATAAAATGTTGTATTAAATATTAGAACTAAGACCAAAATACTCTTATGTACTCTGTAGAAAATAAGATGGATAGCATGAATATGTAGCAGTTCCGAAAATATCTAAAATAATACTTGAACTAAGGTGGCTGACAAGCTAACTTTATTATATACACATTTCTTTTGAGGTACTTGACAACTAAATTAAACTAAACTAAACTAGAATGACAGAAAGATAATTCAATTGACCATGTAAATTATCTCTTTTGAGAAAATGTAAATTAAAAAAATTGCTAGCAACTTTTTAGTTAATAATTATCGTTGTAACTTATAAGTAATTGATTAAGTAACAACTTCAAAATATGAAACTTATTTGGTAACTTTGAATAGTATGCCAATTTAAAGATTTGAAAATAAATATAATTACTTGAAAAATTGATCAGTAGTCAAACAAGTTCCATAATCAAATAGTGAAGGGATCCTTTTATTGAATTGTGGTAAATTTGTAACAAGCAGGGATAACATGATCATTTAAAACAGCTCTATTGATGATTATAGTTACAGCACCACTCAAGGTGGAGTATGTGAATTGAAGTATTTACTTCTAGTTAAATCACCTTACTACACTTTGAGTCGCAACTGTTTGGCAGGGGTAACTGCATTTAAGTAGTTACAACAGCTACTTCAGCTGCCAAACAAGGAATTGCATTTGACCAAAAGGTTTCATCATCTGTGGAACACAAGTTATAGGAATTCAAAATTTCCAATTGAGCTCACTCTTTTTATTTTTATTTTTTTGTTCAGCTATTCTGCACATTTGAGTCATTTGAACAGAAGATCGGAATGATGTCAAACCTAAGACAGAGAATTTTGCCACCTCAACTGCTCCTCAAATGGCCCAAAGAGGCTTCATTTTGCCTCTGGCTTTTGCACCCACTGCCTGAATCCCGGCCTAAAATGAGGTATTATTGCAGAATTTAATGCATTGTTCATTAGTTTTTTGGTTTTTGTTCGGATTATGAATCCTTTTTTTTTGGATCTTTCAGGATAGACAAATTCAATGTGCTGAAAAAACAACGTACATACAAATACTGCTCATTTGTATCTTTTTTGAAACTTATCTCTTCAGTTATTTTTTACAACAGTAATGGAAACGAAAAGAAAACGAATATCCATAGTTAAAAATGTACTTTTGAAGCAACAGGGAATTCTGACCGAGAGTATTTCTCAAAAAAGTTTACAATTTTGGAGGTCGTCTCATATTTTGAAGTTAAGTTGAATAAAATGAAGAATATGATAATAATAATAATTTGAACATACGATAATAATAGTTCGAACTTCTTGTCCTCCTTCATTACTAATTTATCCACCTGCTAAAATGGAGAGATCACACATTTTATTTTATTGAAAATATAATATAATATCCGCTGAGGATGGTGAAGAATTATATCATCTTGTCGACTTGGCTTGACAAGGAAAACAAATTGTGTAGACCTTGTA
Organism: Schoenoplectus tabernaemontani; assembly: GCA_037127355.1. Taxonomy (NCBI): domain Eukaryota; kingdom Viridiplantae; phylum Streptophyta; class Magnoliopsida; order Poales; family Cyperaceae; genus Schoenoplectus; species Schoenoplectus tabernaemontani. The sequence continues at coordinate 19,128,997 of CM073744.1, read as the reverse complement.
CCACATTATGCTTTTCTTATAGGAGTTAAGGTGAATCTCTACATTTCAAAATATGAAATGGGTATCATAAGTGCAAATCTGTAGAATTTAATTTGTATTGATTGCTTTTCTAATTTTCTGAATTATTACTTTTTTTATCTCTTATAATTCTTTAGTATAAATGTGTAACTTGAAAATAGAATAGAATATAATTTTAGTCATACAAAATCCAAACACCTTACAATTGTTAATATGATATCAGAGTCTTGAAAACCCTAGACAACAGTGCTGCAGCTCCGTAGGTATAGTGTAGCAAATACACTGTTGATCTACTCATACTGTAGCAGAGATACTGTTCACCACTGTAGCATCTCTACTGTTCGTCGGTACTAAAGTCCCGCTCCTGTTTCTTCTCAATCTCGATGCATTGTGCCTGCTGAACTAGTTGCTCCGCCACCCTACTGCCAGAACCGCCACTCCACCTTGTCGCTGGATCTGATTCTCGCATCTGCTAACGCCGCCCTCCAATCAGTGCGCAACCTCCGATCGACCCTCTCCACTTGCTCCGCTTCTGTTCAAGACCAGCGTCGTCCTCTGTCCAGCAATCAGATCCGACCTTGTTGCTGTACTCTGTCTCTCTCTCTCTCTCTCTCTCTCTCTATTGGTGTGTGTTGTCTGTTGTTCCTGCTCAAAATCACTTATGTGAACAGCGCCTCCATGAACTCCATCTTCTGTCGACGTGTGTTGCTCCGCTGTGAGACTGCTTCTCCTGCTTGAGCTTGATCTGTGCATCCAATCCGTGTACCGCGACCTGCCTCCAACCCGCTGGTGTCACCTAAGAGATCGAGCCTCTTCTTAAATTGATTCTCTCAGCCACGATAATAAGAGGTGTGAATTTCATTTCTTCTCTGGTGAGCCACGTGTGAACCATCTCCATTTAATTTTTATGTGGTTGTGAGCCGCGCAAGTGAACTAGTACAATTTCTCCTTTGTTTTTGGGTTGTGCACCATACATATAGACCAAGTCCATTTGTGCAATTAATTTAATTGCTTTCTTGCTCTAGCCGTGAGTGAGAATTTGGAGATGTTAATGTCATTTGAATACTTGATTAAACTGAAGTTTTAATTAAGTATTTTGGGGATTTGGTTAATTGATATTTGTGTTCTCTCTCTGATTTGATCACGTAAGAGAAAGGTTTCTCAATCCCGGATCTTGTTTGAGGTGACGAAGAAAGGGAGAAAGGTATGTTCAGATATGCACTGCTTTTGTCCATATCTGTTCTGTTGTTCTATGTACATTCTCCTTCACACCACCTCTGTACGGCCACTGTGCTACCCTAGCCTCACCATTTCTCTTCTCGCCTCTGATTTTAATTTGTCTCCGACTCGACACATCTACGCACTTTGGAGGTTATGCCATATGAAATCTCTATGACAACAATTCTCATTTGTCTTCCTCAAGGCTTTGTTACCTTCATGGCAACAGTCCTCATGTTTCTCGAGACTGTCATCTGAAATCTTTATGGTAACAACTCTCATTTGTCTTCTCGAGATTGTATCATTTATTTTCAAACTGAAGATATACTCTATCGAGACATCTTGAGTTTGAGGAAGGGTGTTAATAGTAGGATTTCAATCATCTACAATGTTCGTCTCTACTCTGCCGCCTAACCTGTTCGCTATTACTCCCTTCAGTTCATGGCTCTATCATAATTATGTTCTGACCCTTTCTCTGCTTGGTGAACTGCTCCTACTTCGCACAAATACTACAACGTTGCCACTGCCGCAAGTTCTGCCCAACTACCGTCACTATTATCATCTCCACTCAGCCCGCACATAGATTTGATCAGCTACTGCAACCTTGTGTGCACCACCTTAGTCAATCCTAGCACATGCTCCCTCTTGTTCATCCATTATGTGGAAACCCCGACCTCTTTTGGTCGTTTGAACCAATGATCTTCAGATCTTCTGAAATCATTTAGTCATCTAAAACTACGACCTTCGGGCTATCTTGGAACCACGACCATTCGGGCTTTTGAATCTAGAACTTTGGGTCATCTAAAGAAATTTGAACCTTCGAGTCATCTGAAATCTGGACCTTCGGGTCATGTAAAATTTGAACCTTTAGGTCATCTAAAATTTGGACCTTCGAGTCATCCTGAACCCAATAACTTGAGTCATTCTGAATCCACGACCTTTGATCATCTACAATCACTTCCTTCATCGCTTCGACCAATTCATCTTCAAACTTTGAATGTAATTTTTCATTAGCATTCTTAGTTTGAGGGAGGTTGTTAAAATATCTAATATTAATTATCTAATGTAGGCAAATCTGTAAGATTTATATTGATTGATTTTCTGATTTTCTGCATTATTATTTTCCTTATATCTTGTAATCCTCTAGTATAAATATATAACTTGAGAATAAATATAATACAATTTCAGTCATTTAAAACCCAAATACCATACAATTGCTAACAATAAGATGTGCTACAGGTTCTTCCTTTAAGTTCATGTCATAGATCATGATTTCAGCATTGTTTTTGTGGGTATTAGGAGTTCTGCACATATTACTTGATGTGTTCTTAATGCTCATGAGAATCAAAGCTGAAATGTCATAATTTTGTAGTTGCATTTTGGGAAGTGAAATTGATTGCAAGTAATAAAGTGAAATTTGTTCTTTTTGAATTGTGGAGTTTTTTAATATTAATATTTTAAAAAAGTAAGGAGGAAACCAGATGAAGACACTTTGAAGTTCTCCTCTTGGAGATGTTCTATATTTTTTTTGTCCCTGATGCAAAATTTCTTATTGGGGGTACATGCTTTCTAAACATATAACAGTGATGTACAAAGCGAGTTTCTCAACCAATCAAGAAACAGCCTGCAGGAGCGTGAGGCCGCTGTCAAACTAAGAGAGGAAATAGATGATCAAGAATTACTCTTGGAATTCCTCCTACAGCTGAAGAGACAAAAGCAAGATGCTGAAAAGCGTTTATGTGAAACAATTTCCTTTCTGTCCTCTGACATTGATGAAGTTCTATGCAAGCAATCCTTCCTCCAAGGGTCAGTCTCTGATGACAGGTCACACAAGCGTATTCGTCTCATTTTTGACCTTGCTCACCAGGATGAAAATGTACTCTCCAAAAGCTCAAGACTAATGAAGAACTTTAAGAAACTTGAAGCTGTTTATTTCTCATCCCGGTCATGCTTTATCAAAAGAAGTGGCAAGGAAAGCTTCAATGAGGGAAGCTCAGTTGATAATTTATCCGTTAAAGAGGACTCCTGCAAAAAGTCAGAAAAAGAATGGGTGAACCCATTTTTGGAGAGCTTGTATAAATATTTGTCTTTTAGCCGGTTAAAAGTTCGAGCTGAGGTTAAACATGGCGATTTGCTGAGCTCATCAAATTTAGTGTGTTCTCTTGGTTTTGATCGTGATAGAGAATTATTTGCAACTGCGGGGGTGAATAAGAAGATACAAATTTTTGAATGCAGTGTGGTATTGAATGAAGAAAGAGATATCCACTATCCTGTTGTTGAGATGTGTAATAGGTCGAAATTGAGTTGTATTTGTTGGAATAGTTACATGAAGAGTCAGATTGCCTCTAGTGATTTTGAAGGTGTTGTACAGGTAAAAGAAATTCAATTGAAAAAAAAAACATTATACCCTATAAAAACTTTATTATATACTAGGGCATGAATATATGCCAAAACAATAAAAATCACATATAGCCCTCTGTACATATTACTCAGTGGGGTATATTATGATTGATTCTGATCTCATCGGTATTTTGGCTGGGTATGCCTTATAATTGTCGTTGGCAGGTTTTGCAACCATGAAGTTCATTTTGCACCTGTCTCCTTGACTTTAATAGCTATTTTCATGTTTAAACTCCAAATCATTAAATATCAGCACTGTTCTGGGACAAAAAATAAATATCTTGTATGTTCAGAAGAAACATGGGAATTTGTCCTCTTATCCCCTTTCAAAATTTAAAAGATATTTGCATTACTACTCTTTCCTCATTTATGATCTCTATACAGACCAGAAAGGAATATAATGACACATATCAGTTCTCACTGTATGCAGGACAAAAACATTTTCTAGGTAGATGATTGAAATTATTCTTAAAAACAGAGGGAAAAAGAGTAGAAATGAGACTTTGACAGGGTTTCAGGTTTGGGATGTCACTCGGGGCCAGGTGTTTGCTGAAATGAGGGAGCACGAGAGGCGTGTGTGGTCTGTCGACTTCTCCCTTGTGGATCCCACCCGACTGGCCAGTGGCGGTGATGATGGTTGTGTCAAGATATGGCACATCAATCAGGTGAGATCTGTTTGTTAGGTATTAGCTCTGTACAAGCAACCATAGCTTCTTGTATGCTGGTGTTTATCTTTTGATCTTACTGGTACATCAAGAAATAGGATTCTTTCAACTTCCAAGAAGGAATATAGCTCACTGAAAATGTTCCTACTGATTACTATAAGTTGTGTCATACCATCATGTCTGCTAGCTTTAATTTTCTGTTAATTTTTAACTTGTATATCCAGTATTCTTCTTAACCGATGCACATTCAAATCTTGATCGTCCATGACCAGCCTGTTGCGGGACTTCTTTTATTGAGTTTATCATAATAGAGTAACAGTACAAGTTATCATTGTTAATGATTCATCATTTTTGCATTCTATGCATGAGCTAGGACTCGTTTTACTTCTGTTAATCTCATTATTCTTTTCTTTTCAGGCTGGCAGTGTAGGCACAATACGAACAAAAGCCAATGTTTGCTCAGTCCAGTTCCAGCCTGACTCAGCCCGAAATATTGCGATTGGATCAGCCGACCATAGAGTTTACTGCTACGATTTGAGAAACTTGAGAAACCCTTATTGTACCTTGGTGGGCCATGCCAAGACTGTAAGCTATGTGAAGTACATGGATCCATGCACCCTGGTCTCAGCCTCAACTGATAGCACCTTGAAGCTCTGGGAGTTGGGCAGGTGTCAGGCCCGGGTGGTGGATTCACCTCTTCAAACCTTTACCGGTCATCTAAACACAAAGGTTGGTTTCCTGCATATTAAATGATATAATCATGGAATTCTTTTATGGAATGTCCATAAAATGTTGTAGTTAACTCTTAATTACTTCTGTTAGAATAATCTCAGAATTATCTTGAGGTGTTTATAAGTTAATTTGTATTGCTTACTTTGTCCAGCACTGTCTAGAATGTATTGGGCCTTCTTAGCTCTTAACAATGCTGTTATTCTGCTTGAGCATAGTAAAACTTTAGACACCCATTTTACTGCGATCTATGTATTCGAGTCAAATAAATTAACTGTACAGATTGTTAAATTCAAATATTCAAATTGGGAAGTTGTCATTATTTGATTGTTGTTCCACAGTGGCAACTATATAGCAGATGCTGACTCAGAAATTCTGGTTCTATGATTCTGGATAGAGTTGTGTGCACTCAGTTGAAATTTCTGTATTTAGAGAAATAAACTTCTCTCTTCATTTATTTTCTCTCTTGTGTGGGTACAGTTGCGCCGAATTTATTTGGGACTAAAAGGCTTTTGTTATTGTTGTTTGTGTGGGTACAGTTGCACTCCCAGTACAGTGATTCTTTGATGCTACATGCTGTTAGTTTGATATCCCAGTAAATGAACAAATCACCAAATTGTCAATTATTCTTTTTTTTTCTAATGAATCCCTAATTGCTTCCAATTTTGGATTTGACAGCTGAATGCCAAAAGCATCAGCAAGTGACTAGTCTCAGGGTCTAGTTGTACAAATTTTAAGTTCATAAGACTTGGCGTCTTAGGCAAATTCCTAGGTGTCGTTGTTGATCAGCTTTTTGTTTTTTAAATACATCTTTTGTTTCCTTTTGTTTACCGTTAAGTTGGGACATGGCTGAATTACTGCAACCTAATTAGACAAGTCTTGGAAGTAGCTCTATTATTTCACTAAGATGAACTGATGTATTCTTTTTCTTCATCTAAATGTTTTTCTTTTGTTCTTCCAATGTTAGAATTTTGTTGGGCTTTCCATTTGGGATGGATACATCGCCACTGGCTCTGAAACAAATGAGGTGAGATCCTTTAAATTAATTAAAAGTTTAGGGCAGACAATGCCCATAAACTATTTACTCTATACATGCGATTCGTACTTGGAAATATGCATTCCATCAGAGACTTCTCTCAGAATTTGAGAATGTCAAATTTGTTAACGCTCTACAGATTCAGTGTTTCATAATGCAATATTAAACTGGAAGTAAAATTGAAAAGCTGATATTTAGGAGAATTAATTAGATATTAGAACGTGCTGTAAATTCGTTTATTGTATGGAAAATTGATTTATTACTATCAATCACTATTTATGTTATGTCATACTTTATGTACTAACTTTGTTGTGCATATTAATGATGGCTATGGTGCTTTAGCTGGTGCATTGAAGTTATTTTAATATGCTTGAATACCAAGCATTGTCTTTTTCCTTTATTGGGAATCCTATTATTTTAAAACATTTCAATAATATTTAAGGTAAGGTTTGGTTTTGAGTTATATAATATTGTTCTTATTGATCCTGCATTTAGGTTTTTGTCTACCACAAGGGTTTTCCAATGCCTGTGTTGTCGCACAAATTTAGCATAGTCGATCCAATATCGGGACTGGAAATTGATGATCTCACTCAGTTCATTTCATCTGTATGCTGGCGAGGCCCATCTTCCACCTTGCTTGCTGCAAATTCCAGTGGAAGCATAAAACTTTTGGAGATGGATTAATTTTAGTAGTGAAGTATACTAATTGAAACTTGAGGGATTAATTTTAGTAGTGAAGTATACTAACTGAAGACATGTTGTGGGCCTTTTTCTTTCTGGTCTAGGATTTTTATAGGATCGAATAACAGAGACATGTATAAAGAGGAAAAGAAAAATGTAGTAACAAGAGGGAATGGCTTCTGTATATCATTGGTTAAGGGAGATGTATGTATAGTCGCTGAAAATTATTTCTTTTAATTATTTTGTGAGGCCTTTTTAGAAGATCAAGCTTCTGATTCGTTTCACCCGAGTCGCTGATTATAGTTTTAGTTCTAAACGAGAACTCTCATCTCTCTCCTTGCTTGTTAACGTACTGTCAAATTATGCTTTTGAATATAGGTATGAACATTGTATCAATTCAACTATATTAGCACCTTTAAGGTGAGCATGAATAGCCCTGAGAGGAAGGATATATAAACACTCCTTAATTTGAGCTATGGACACATGGCGATTAGATATAGAAGCCTGAAAACTGAGCTAATACAAAACTCGGATGGTCAAATGGTATAAACCTTGTTATTGAGTGTTATAAGTAATTGAATGCTATAAATTCCTCAATTTCCACTGATATAAATTTAATCTCTGATTTTCCACCGGTATAAAATCCTGAATCAAAACTAGTATAAATCTCTAAAAATTGTCGGGTATAAACCCCAAAATAGCCAGGTATAAACCTTGAAAAATGAGAGGTATAAAACCCTGAATCTGAACTGGTATAAAGTGTTGAATCTGAATTGGTATAAAGCGCTGAATGTGAACTGGTAAAAAAAATAGAATAAATCCCAAAATCTGAATGAAAATAACATATTTTCCACATTTAAAATATATTAAATGTGCTAAAAAAAGGTTTATAGTTGTTTTTCAGGATCTATACCAGTTTGCGAGGAAATTTTGAGGGACTTTTATTGGGCCGCAGTTAGCTGCTTCCAAATTTAAAATACCCTTTTTTTTATGTTAATGTGATGCAATAAGGGCAAGTAAGCTTGTACTTAGATGAACCACTTAAATTGCTCTATCAGTAATTTTTAAACAAAATATGCCAGTCATTTCCGAGAAAAGAAAAGAAGATGAAACCAATGCGAGTTGAATAGTTCTAGAATGGACACAATCGTATAGATTTTTCTAGGAACAAACAAAGAGGAAAATTATTCCGTAGATGAACCACTGAAATTAACGGATTATAGTTATATTAAATTTTAATGGTGAAATAGTTATATTCCAGGATGATATATTTCAAACAACCCAAAGAATGTGTGTTATATTTCAAGTCTTTTGAATATTTGATAATTAAACAAAGAGTTTTCCACTCTAATTTTTTTATATTCTTAATTATAATTTTTAAAATAGTCCTTAGTATATTGCATTTATTCTGTAACAAAATAAATAGAACGAGTCTGCTATGGACAAAAAATTGAAACCAAAATTGCACTGAAATTAATCCCAGCCCTTTATTGCGGAAAGGGTAAAATAGGTATTAGAATGTTCTGTTATAATCTCTCCGTTAATGTTTGTTGTTAATATCTCCGTTAATCTGTGTGTTTCTCCGTTAATATTTTTTCTCCGCCGCCTAGAGAAGTAGAGATCGGAGAGTTTGACATTAAACGCTTCTCCCTCTCGCCCTCTCCCTTTCTTGGTTTGACATGAAAATTAAAGATTCGATAATTATCACAGAATATTAGCTTGATCGACATTATGTATGTAGAAGGATATATTTGCAATGCCAATTTCTGGTGTCAGATATTATCCCATTGCCAATATTTTAGTACGCTATTAGAAATTTGAGAGCCTATCCACATGTCACCATCAGCGGACATTAAAGTCCCACCAATATTGAATCAAAGTTAATCATTACCGAAGCTAATGACAAATTTGGGGAACATTCCTATGTGATTGAAATAGTAGTTGATGTAAGAGGATATTTTCCTTTAATAAAAAAATAAAAAGAAAAAAAGTAGTAGTTAATGTTTGGATATTTAGCTTCTTCCACTCTCAGAAATTTAACAAATAAGAATGATGGTTTTATTCACTTGCAGAAGAATCCTCCATATTTTGTCAAGTGCAAATTAGTTATTTTCACCGGGTCAATTCTCGGAAAAAAAAAGTTATTTCTATGGATGTTTTATTCACTTGCAAAAAAAAAAAATCCTCCATATTTTATGCAGTGCAAAGTTATTTTCAATTTTAAGACCACATATTTAAGGTTAGTTATTTTCAAACATTAATTTTTTTTTTGTTAAAAATATACAAGGCCGCTGATGAGAGATGTGGATGGATATATATATTTCTTTAATCATGTTTGGTCTCCGGTCATTTCATAATAATTTCAGATTTAGATATCCATATCCTTACTCCTAGTCATCCTTATTCCTAGCCTAAAATTAGTTAATTGTACATAGCTTGATCCAGTACACTGATTAAATCGATGTATAGTTCTGAAACCAGTAGTCCAGTATGTAAATTGGCAATTAATATATAAGAAATGTGACTTTTTTGCTCGTTTATTTGAAATCTACCTTGTCATATTTACAACTATCACGTGGAACGCTATTAAGGGCTTGTTGAATGGATAAAGAAGAACCGATTCTTTTCCAATTTGCACGAGTAATTTGCTTCAAGGAAAAAAAAAATCGATGCATCTCCGAGGAAGCAACATTCGGCTGACACGTCATGCCATGATGCAATCTATGGGAAACCTATATGAATGTTAAATTTTTTACCATAATATGGAAATTTATTAGAATTTATTATTTGTATATACGGGATAAAAGAAAATAGGGTTGAAATTTATTAGAATTTTTTATTTGTATAACGAACTTTCAAATAAAATTTAAAAAGTTTTATTTATAACTTTTTTAAATTAAGAAATAAATAGTTTAGTATCAAAATTTATGCAATATATAGGTAATTTGATCATTAAATTTAGACCATTGCATGTATCATTCAATTTAATTGTTTTGAGAAATATCAAGTGACATTTAAATTACCCGAAACATGAAACACAATCTTTAAGTTAAAAAGTATCAGTATATTTTTTTCTATTTTTGAGTTTAACGTTAATAATAATCAAGGGATCCAATTTTTTGTTAAATAATTACAAATGCAATAATAATAATTTATTTAAAATAAATCATTGACAAATTTTGATAACAAGAGTCCATATTTGCACATAAATTTGAGGAATAGGAACTAAAAAGATTAGAAACAACCTGGTATTTTAATGAAAATTTAAGATCTGAAGCGGAGAAAATCTGAATAAATAAAGTATAAAAAATTTCAACGGTATCTACTCAGGCTGCAGCTCCAAAGAGAAATGTATTCAGAAATCAGGCCAAAAGAAAAAAAAATATATAAACATACAAACATCATCACCTCTGAATAAAATACCAGAGAAAAAAAATCTCCCAACTTAGTTCAGCAATCCAATCCCGGATCAGGTAACATTCCTTCACAGCTTTACTATACTCTAACAAACATTAAAACAAACAAACAATGCAAATTCCATCAACCGAGAGATGGGAATGGGAGATAATTAGCATTTCCATTCTCCAAGGTTGCGCAGTCACCGCTGAGGGGGACGAAACGGGGCCCCGAAATAACGCGTGCGTTCCTAGACGAAATGGATAAAATCGCTAGAACAGACACGGATCATGACGTGTCTGACCCACACCCGCTTAGCCACTTTCAATTATTGAGCCCCAAATCCAATTCAACCCGGCTCACGCGCTAGTGTTAGTGTACGTGGATCCTCGCTGTTACACCTCCACCAGTTTTGACTACTCTGCCACGGTGTGACTGTGACTTCTCTCTGTCTCTCTCGTCTATCCGGGAATAATACCGGGTCCCAGCTTTCTCTACTGTTGATCTACCTCCTCTGCAATTGTTCACCATTGTACAGTTCAACCAACTAAATTTAATTTCTGGATAGTTTGTTATGTAGAAGTAATACTATTAATTTAATGATAATATTTTTTTACTCATCAACCTATTTTTCTCTAATGAGACAAAAATATAAACTCTTAAACATCCGACATTCATTGAATAGTATAAAATTATCTCAATCTATAGTATTTTTTTTTGAGGAAAATCTCAATCTATAGTATAATCTTCATTAACTTTTTAAATGTCTAAATTTTATATGAAAAATTATGAAAAGTTAATTAATTATTGAGGAGAATTCTGCAACTGGTGGCTGGAGAAAAAAATAGAGAAAAGTTTTTTTTATATACCTCAACTATCTTAACTAATCTAATTACTTTCTAACCTTATTCAATTTAGATTTGAAAGAAAAATAAAAAAAATGCGGGTCACATACTTGACCCGTTTGAACCAAAACTCCAATGATATCTCCCTCATCTTTGAGAGTTATCTTTCATGCTATATATCGTTGGAAAGCTAGCAACAAGGAGAACACAATGAGCTAAATTACACATTAAATGTATCAATAATTTGAAATAAATCAAGCGAGAAAGTATCTGCGCGGAGTCACGTACTTGACCCGTTTGAACTAAAACTCCAATGATATTTCTCTCATTTTTGAGAGTTACCCTTCATACTATATATCGTTGGAAAGCTAGTGACAAGGAGCATAATGAGCTAAATTACACATTAAATGGATCAATAATTTGGAAGAAATCAAAGGAGAAAGTATCTCGGTTAGAAATTCGGTTGGAGCGATTTAGTGCGGGTGAACCTCAATCGATTGATCAAATATTTTCTCTAGGCCAAGAAGATGATATGTGAAGATTTAAACAAGTTCTCTAATATTCTAAGTGTTTGGATCATCATTTCACTTCTTTGTGAGAATATGTTGAAACTCATATTTTAAACTCGGTTGATTAAGAAATGAAACTAGATCATTTTTTGGGAGTAAAAAGATAAAATTTGAGTATCCATTCAAATGAATTGGTTAAGATATAGGAGAAAATATAAAAAAATATTTTGTTACACTAAATATATATGCTTCAAACTTAGTATAATAGATATAAAGACTTAATTGTACTAGATATAAAATATTATTATACAAACTATAAAGACTTTATCGTAATATTGAGAATTGAGATTGAAGGAACTTCAACACAAAACTAACAAAGACTATACTGTTTGTACTAATAAAAATTTAGATTGAACTGTAAATTATATTTTAAATGATATATTAATATAAATTTTAGTCATTAAATGTACAGTACATATTGAAGCGTGTATAAAATATACATTTAGATTTATTTATAATAATAAAATTAAAAATAAACTATAAATTATATTTTGAATGACACATTAAGATGTGTTATGGTAGATATTAAAACTTATTTTTATTAAATATTAAACCTATTTTTGTTATAATTATTCTAAAAATTTTATTTTGTATTACATACCTATTATATATATAATTGTTGATAATATTATGACTTAATGATATAAAATATAAATATAAATTATAAGGTCTTAAGATATTAAAAAATATTAAATATAAATTTATCAATTGTAAGACATTAGTTAAGATAATAAGAATATCTATAATCAGAAAATATTATAAAATTTTAAATTCATTAAAGTTAAATATGACTTATTAATCAATATTAAGAATTTAATTACTAAGTTTTAAGATGAGAACAATTAGGTATAGAGATTTGACTCTAGGAGTGTTTGATAAATATTTTTTAAATTATATATTATTCAAAGTTAAAAGTAAGATTTGTGTTAATATATATTAAGACATAAAATGAATGATCTTAAAACTTCTAATGCTATATTTTAGGACTTTATTTATAAAATTTTATATCAAATGTAAATTACGTACAAGTATTATTTTAGGTAAAGTTTATTAAGACTTTATTTCTTAGTATTATTTTTTTTACTTTATTAATTTTTTTCATAATTAGTATATGAACTTCAGATCGTAAGTACAATAACTTTAAAATGCAAATATTAAGACTTCAAACTGCAAATACTAAGAGTTCAAACTGTAAGTATAAAAACTTCAAACTAGCTCACTTTCTCACATAAAAATTAGACACATTGACATATTTATAAGTGGTGATATTTAGATAAGAATATAAACAAATAAAAATAGATATATAAATAAAAAAGACTTAATTTAATAGATATTAAGCTATATTTTAGAAATTATTAGAAGTATGACTATTAGTTACAGTGAGTTTAAAGTTTATAGAAAGTTATAATTTTTTTTGTTTTTGATTTTCAATGATTGTTATGTGGTTCATTAATATTTATTCGGATGATTGATATATTAAGATATTTTATTTAGAATTATGTTGCATATTGAGAATTACATAGATGGATGTAAAGACTTAGTTTGATGAATATTAAGACCTAGAAAAAATATTTTTAAGATGTCTATTCAGAATTAATATAGTCTATTATGTTGCATGGATGAATATAAAGACTTGTTGTGGTGACTATTAAGACTTAAAATATCAAGTTCTGTTAATATGACTAGTGATAAATTAATTTCTTTTGTTTATTAGAGAATGAGAAATTGATTGAAGCTCCAACTAGTTAGATGAATTATAAGACATTATAGTTTAGATATATATATATTTGCTTATATTATGATGACCGTCGAAATATAAATTTTAAGTTTAAAATATAACTTGTAATATTAGATTTTAAGACGTCATATTTTTCGTGTTAAGATTTCGGACATTCGATTTAAAGATTGATTATCCAGTGTTAAGACTTAAGACATCCGATTCAAAGACTTTGATGATTGTCCATATGACGATTATCAGTTGATGTTCAGGAACATGATCAATGTGGTCAATAACTTTTTCTGTTAGGCTTAATTAATTAATAAGTATTAAGACATGTTGAGAGTATAGTTCTTAGTTATAAAGAGTTCATAGCCGAGGCTATCTGATTCGCCAAGTCATCATATCACGTCTCTCTTTCAAAATAATATATTCTTTGCTCACAATCAGGTATAAAGTATATGAGTATTAAGGTAAATAAAGACAGATATGAAAGAAAAATAATACTTGTATTAATAACTTTTAAGGTATATAATATTAAGTATTAAGAATAAAGTTATTAGGTATAAAAACATCACAATTTAGGGCGGTCGGGATGTTCCAGAACGTGAAACGTTTTCAAGAGTTATTTCAGTACGTGATCAATGTATTTGAGTTGGGGTATTTAACGGGTGTATTGAACTTGGGGTACAATTATCAGGTTCCAAAAAATAATAATATGCCTTTTTAAAAAAATAGTTTGTTAAAAGCTGTTTTGAAGCGAATATGCAACAACATAAAATATATACCTTTTATAAGAAAAATATTATGAATGTTTTTGGATATTTTGGATATACTAAAACTTGTACAGATGATTTATAAACAAATACTAATTAATTTATTTGTTTGCCTTGTAATAATATGGTTACTCTAAAATCTTTCTTCTTTTTACAACTCCATAATTTACAAAAATAGATGAACTTATTTTCCTTCCGTTTGTTGAAATCAACGATTGACTCATTATGTTACACCTAAAATTGTACAAATTGTAGAAACCGTGGTATTCTAGAAACCGGAGGCTAACCATTTGGTACCTAAACCGGAGGCCCACCTCAACTCTACACAAGAAAGATACTCGCCATATATAATGCCGCTCTTCTTCCCTTCCTTCCCCAATCCGATTCGGATAAAAAGAGGCGTCGATCAATTTGAGTCGAACTTCAAATCAAGTTCAGAGAGAAATCAGACTAAATCGAGATGGCAAGAGATACAACACAGCCTGAGAGTGAGCGAGTTGGGATGAGTAGAAAGGGGAGCTTGTCGGACATGGTGATGGAATTCCTCGAGGGGATGGAAGGGGAGAGATGTGGGAGGAAAGAAGGCGCCGCGAGCGAGTATGAGGAAAATGATGGTTCAGTTGCGAATTTGGAAGAGGAAGAGATTTTCTGGTCATCGCAACATAATGATCTCCAAGTAAGTCCCGGATTAGAGTCTATCTGAGAAATTCTGAATTAGATTAATATGTATTATGTACATATGATTGTACAATACACATAATTTCATTTTTTTAATCATGTTTTCTCCACTGATGAAATATTGCTATTGTCCTTTTCTGTTAGACTGTTGTTCTCTACTTTTGTTATGACAGTATTCTTTTTTTCTTCTTCTTGGATATTACGTACAATAACACTTTTTCTTGGCATCCTTCGAAAGATAAAGGGATAGTTGAAATTAGCTTTTGTTTTTTTTAGAGTACATTATACATTCTTGTCCTGTAGTGCATCCCAATAAAAAGAAATGCCTGGATGAACACTTGTATTTCTGTTTCACACTTCTGATTTTTAGAAACAATGATTTGTAATGTTAGCTACTTTAAAGCAATCACTACATAGCATTAGTTCATGTTCCTTTCAAATAGATGGAAGCTTGCTACCTAATAGTACTTCCATTATTGAACAAAAAACAGAAACTAGACAGCATTTTTTTTTCCAAATAAACCCATCATTGATTTAGTATTGAATAAACAATTAACAACCTTACAAATACAACAACACTGTAAAGCAAATAATGGTTAGAACAAGACTTAACTCTTCTTAAATGTATTAATTTATATAGGATGCACTGGCTAGGGACAGTTCGACTGAGAAAAAGATAAGATTTGACACTGAAGAAGCAGTATGGAAATTGCGAGCAGATGGTTTGATCTGTTCCTGTTCAGGTAGAGTTTCTGAGTATTGCCGAAAATGTTGCTTGAGTTATGTGGCAGAGCAGCTGAAGAGAAAGGGGTACAACAGCGCACTTTGCAAATCCAAATGGAACCGGTCGCTTGACATCCCTTCGGGTATTTTTTTTTTTTTTCTTTTGCTTCTAAGTAGAAGTCTATATGCATCACATGAAGAATTCATAATGCTTAATTATATAGGTGAATTGATATGCCAAGCATTGTCCAACAGTAGCTTAGATAGTGCATATCTTCAAAAATATTTAAAATTCGCAATTGTACATTCTTTTACTAAGTCAATCATGTCTTTATTCAATAATATTATCACTCGGTGTAGACTTGGATTTTAAATATTATTTTAGCATCATTTGAATTCTTCACTTTATCCTGCTTTAATCTTCTGTTGATGCTCTAAAAATATCTATATTTTGCGTCCTTCAACTAAAAAAATAGTACCCCTGGAGGCAGTATTTTTATTTGCATGCTAACAATTAATGATTGTGATAAATTATTAACTATTTTTTCCTTGCATTAACTAATTATACTGCACAAAACCTTTTACAGGAGAGCATAGTTACGTGGATGTAGTTGTCGAGTCCAGATCTGGCAAGAGAAACCCCACTCGGATTGTCATAGAGCTGAACTTTCAAGGTGAGTTCGAGATGGCTAGGCCAAGTCAACAGTACAAAACCCTAGTTGACACCTTACCAGAGCTATTTGTAGGAAAATCAGAGAGACTAAGAAACATAGTTCAAATAATGTGTGCGGCAGCAAAGAAGTCCATGAGAGATAACAACATGCACATGGGGCCATGGCGAAAGCAGAAATACATGCAATCAAAGTGGCTCAGTACACCTGAGAGAATTACACCCGGACTGTTCGTCCAGAATACACCAGTGATAGTAGCACCTGAAAGGCAGCACAGGAAGCAAATTGAATCCATGCTTACGTTCGATCTCCACCGTACAGCTGTGAAGGTTGTATAATGCATGGAGATATATGAGAAATTCTTTTACTTTCCTTTTAGTTCTTGTTAATGATGTTAAGTGAGATTTTCTCTTAATTTGGTTGAGTTATCATGATTGACTCGCCAACCGCGAAAATCGTTTCAAAGTAGATTTTGAATATTTGTATATTTTTGGAGTTACTTTTTCTCCCTCTCTAACTCAAATAGTTTGTCTTAATTTTAGAAAAAAGAAAAAGAAATTATGTTCTGTGAATTAATTGCTTTGTGCTTCCATTTGAAAAATGTGTATTAGAGAAAACTGAGTTTCACAGATACAATTATAGAGTCCAATTAGCGGATGGCCAGGGCCCACCAACTCTGTGCCAGGGCCTAGTTGCCTAGATAATGTATTATTTCATAGTTCCGCACACCATTCTTTGATAGGTAAAATTATAAAAGGAATGAGTCGTAGGCCCAATCTTTAAGTGGGCCGAGGTGGTGTTTTCAAGTCTACAGTCTACAGAACATTTAAAGCATTTCAACAATCAAAAGAAATCCTGTTTTTTTTTTTTTTTTTTCAAATCTTAACCATTAAATTAATCCGATGGTCCATATTAATTATGGCAGGCAGCTGCCATAAAAAATTATGACAACCCGTAGGGATCCTAACAGACTTATATAAGACTTGGACATGACATGATGCTGCATGCAGTATTTTCTTTTGAAAAAAAAACTTGAATTTAACTTTCAAATGTTTCTTAATTCGTCAATCGTCACTATTACATAGTGTTTTCTAAGAAAGCCGAGCAATATTTCGAGATCTGTTGCAAGAATAGTTCTAAGCTTCTGTACAAACTAACTAATGTTTTATTCTTCTTAAATCAATCTGATAAATGTTAGTTGTACACAAAATTGACATACTTATTTTTTGGAAAACATTCTGCGGATATCACAATCGATACGTGAATGGATACCATCCGACCAGGCATCATTTCCTGAATTTTGCGCCTTATCTCTTGTATTATGTATACTATTATTATATAAAACAGTTAAAAAGCAGTTAAGTCAGTTCTCTTTTTGTCATAATATTTTTTTTTATAATATTCATTTTATCCCTCAATCGGATAATCTATATTAATTTCGATCGTTCGTACTTAATCGTGTCTATTAATCCCTCTTCCTATTCATTTCCGAAAAAATGCTCGATTTTGCTAAAACCTAAATTACTCCTTACAAGTTTGCGCCGATTCTCTCCTCGTCGCCTCTCTATCTCTCTCTCTCTCTCTCTCTGCACAAAACCCCTAAAATTCACTCCATTGCTCTCTCTTGTCCGAGTGCCTCTCCGCTCTCTGCCTCCTCAGATGTCTCTTCGCGACCCCTCAAATGTCATCTCTAAGATGCTTGTTGCGCACTAGAGTTGTAAAAAAAATCCGGACGGGTCAGACCCGATCCACCGAACCCGTGGCCACGACTCGACCCGTTCCGACTCGTGACCCAACCCATCAAATCCATAACCCGTTAGAACCGACGGGTCTAGCACGGCGCGGACCAAAAAATTAAAAAAAAAACCGTGCTAGACCCGACCCATTTTGGACCCGTCCCGACCCGCCCAACCCGTGCAAACCCGCCCCCGACCCGTCCCGGGAACCCGTGCAAACCCGAAAAAATTCAAAAAAATATGAGAAAAATTAATTTTTTTAGTAAAAATATAAATAGTTATATATTTTTAATATTCTTAATAATTATTTTTGAGTTTTTCAGAATTTTTGAGAATTTATTTGGATTTTATTGAGTTATTTTTGAATTTTGAAAAAAAAAGAAAAATCCTTAGACCCGATCCGATCCGTCCCATCCTTGGACCCAACCTGACTTGCCCCATCGATCTGTCCGACCCGACGGATCTAAGACGGATCACGGCCAAAACATCAAAAATAGACTCGTCCTAATCCGTTCCGTGAAAACTCATTGACCCGTCTCACCAAATACCGCCAATCCGTACAAATCCGTCCTATCCCGACCCGACCGACCCGTTTTTAATACACTATTGCGCACTCCATCCTCTTGGCGCTGTGCCTGAGTGTTTCCGCCGAGTCCATCACTCTATCAAATGCCAGGAATCATCCAGCAGTCAAGTATTGCAAGAAACACGTTGACACCGTTGTCGTTGCACCCGCCACCACAAAGAGGGAACCGCCACGGTGAGGATATGCAAAGGAAACAGCGAAGGATTAGAAGGGGTTGCGCGTCACTTAAGCTCGCTGTGCAGAACCGTCAGGCCATGGTACACGATCTCGATTTTTAATCTTTATTTATAGGTTCATCTTTGTTCACTGTCCAGAACCGCTTGGTCTCTATTAAGTTGCTTAATCAAAAATATTAAATTGGACTGTATATTTTAGTTTTTACAATAATTGGTGTTTTTCTTTGCGGAGTCCTGAATAAGGACAGATGTCGAAACTTACATCTGCAAAAAAAAAAAATATATTTTATTTGAATGAAGTATTCATGTAGACTATCGAAACTTACATTTGAGCATTTATTTTCTTTATTAATTCTAATGATAGACTGTTTCTAATTGCATTCATGCGGCAGTTAAATCTATTAAGTGGCTCTTTTTTTCTGGATAAATTTGAGCCCCACAGTTTTTCCGCTTATTTGATACAGCAAGTTTTTATTATGAGCATCGAGCTACCAAAGTTAGTTCATATGGAGCTGATATTGATCCATTCCTCTTAATTCTTTGTTTGTTGTTTGAATTATTTAACATTGGCTTGATAACTTGTCAGCCATTTCACATATTATTCTTCATATTATTTTTAAATATAGGCATGGGAGCTACTTATAAGACAACAAGACTGGTATGGCCATCGACATTGCTGGTGATGTTGGTATCAGGTACCGCTATTGCTTTTCTATTTGATACTGGTACAATGTTATTCTTCCATATCTTTTCTTGTGCTTAATACTGGTACAATGTTCTTCTCTGATAACTCGATTTGGAGTAAATTGTAGATATTCACATGTCTCTCCCAATTAATATCAGAAACAGAATCAGTCAAAGCCTTCAATCAATTCATGTTGTTGTTTTGCTGGTTTAAAGTCATGTTGTTGTTTTGCTTGTTTAAAGTCATGTTGTTGTTTTTTTGCTTGTTTAAAGTTTCACCATCCAAAACCTGTGAAGTGGAGCAGCTCCATGGTTGATATATTCACCCCAGGTAATAAAGCACATTTATTATTTTTAAGCCTTGTGTGTTGTTTACTGGTATTGTAATCTGATTCTATGTATATAGCTATGAGGAGTAATGCATTAGTGATGTTAGTTGAATTGCAACTATAATATGAAATGTTATTTCCATACAGACATTTTAGATTTTCAATAATATATTCTTACATCATAATATAAATGTTCATAGGGATGATAAGTTTCTTGAAATCAATTTGAGGAAAAAAAAACACTTGCAGTGTTATTATTCTTTTTACATGTATTTCATATTTAATTTGATTAAGTATTGTTATAGTTGCAATTAACTCTCCTGGTCATCAACTATTGCAAGAAGCATGTCAACACTGCCTCTACTGCGCCTGCCACCACAGAGGGAGTTGTCGCGATGAAGAGCTCAAGCAATTGGATTTTGATCAGGCTATGCTGTTTGATCTCATTCAGTAAGAATATTGTCTTCTGAGTTTTTATTTTTGATATTTTATTTGTTAATTCAATGAATCATGTCTAGAGTGGTATCAAACTGGTACTTTAATTAAAATCCAAACCTGAGCTTGAAGGGCTGCTGGCAGAAGGATGTGGCTTCTTATGCTTTGGGGATACAGACACTGAGACACTCTTAATTTCCATTTGATTGTGTGTGTGTTTATTAGTAAGGTTAATACTTCACAAGCTTTGCATGAGCATTGAACTGTAAATTATTAGCTTCAGACCAAAATTTGTACAAAAATATTAAAGGCCAGAAAGACATTGGCAGCACTTTATATCCAATTGCAACTGGTACATCCTTACATCAAAGAAGAGCCCTGAGGTAAATCCTTTCATAGTTTATTTATTTTTTTGATAGTATCCATTTGTTTTACCTTGCAACTATGTTGCATGGGTGCGGGTGCGGGTATCGTATCCGATACGGTGCGGGTGTGGTGATACGGAAAATTTTAAAAACTTCGGATACGGGTGCGGCTATATATAATAAATTATTATATATAAATATAAATAAATTATATAATAAATAAAGTTGGGAAGAAATTATTATATTCTATTGATATATAAATAACTGAAATGTTATAGCAACACAAAGGACGTGATATAAATTTCACTCAAAAACGTATCGGAGGAGTATCGGGGTATATTGACGAGTATCGGGGGTGTATTCTTGACCGAATCCACCAAAATACCTTGAAAAAAATATCATGGACGTATCGGGACATATCGGAGTTATCAGGATACTCCGATACACCAGCTGGAGTATCGGGTGCGTATCGCACGCGAATCGCACCCGCACACGTGCGATACGCACCCGCACCTGTATATCAGATACGGGATACGTGGATAAAGTGGCGAATCTGGGTAACCCAGCCTTGCAATAAGCATTTATCACTGTTTAAGATTACCACGTCACAAATATATTTATTTGGTGAAATCTGTAGTTTTTAAATTTTTATTCTAAAATTAGGATATTTGCTATTGCCGCAACAGGGGTATAAATGCTGATAAACTAATTCAGAAAGATAATTAAGGCAAAAGTTTGTTATTTGTTCAAGTCATTTTTAAATTTGAATTATTCAAATTCAGTTGCTTATGCCACTATGTCAGAGTTCATAGTTGAATTATTCAAATTTAGTTGATTTACATGTGTTTGTCTATTTTTTTTGTTATTTTTCCTTATTTCGAAATTTGGCTAATAGTAATATTTGTTTTATGCTTTTTTTGCTGGCCACATTTATTTCCATCTCATTCTTTTCTATTATTTGTTCTACTAGTTATATACCCGCGCGTTGCAGTAGGATTTTTTATTTAAACATTAAAATATTATAAGATAAAAAAATTCACGTTTATCTAATATTAAATTATAAATTCATTAAATTATAGAGAAAACATATAATAAAGACTATATTTAATTTTGGATAAGATTTTTGCACAAAATGAGTTAATGATTCATGATTTTTATGGCAAAAAAAGTAAATTATTCTAACATATATTATCACCATTAATTTCTTACCAAATATGCACAAGATTGCTAAATAAAAAAACAAAAATTATGGAAATAATAGTATATAAGGGAAAGAAATGGAGAGAAAGAGGGGATTAATGGACGCGATCACATACGTTCGATCAACCAACAATAAATATTATCCGTTTAATTGAGGGATAAAATGGGTATAATAAAAATTTACCAAGACAAAAAATGGACTCTCCATTTCTTAGATGCTTTATATAATAGTATAGTTATAGATTTATGTGCTTTTGAATCTTTCATAGGGAGCTGATGGATTAATTCATTAATTGCTACTTATGTGTCTTTACATACCTTAAATAGGGGTCATCTACCCCCTTAATTTTATTTCCTTTTGACCCCATTCTTTCTTCTTTTGTTGTAATTTGAATTAATATATGTGTGCAATTTTGGAAATAAAATGCTTACCAGATCTCCGAATAAATCAGTAAGATCAGCAAAATAGAATTAGAGACATTATTGCAGTTTTACAGTGCATTAATTGCTAACCCGTAATAGACAATTAGGTAATTTTTTTCAAAAATTTCTCATTATTAGCTACATTATTCTTTAATTGCATATGCTATGTCATAAAAGGGAACAATATTTATTAGGATCTTTTCTTGATTCTGAAGCTTTCTTGATTTTAAAACTTTCTTTTAGTTATGATTACTTACTGTCTGTGTTTCTTGATTTTTTTAACGCTTACTCTCTGTTTTTAGGATTTATGTCTAATTTGCACATATTTTATAATTTCTGAGATTTGGACATCAAACTTCCTTCAGTATCAGGTGTCGTTCTTGTTGAAAATAGTTCTTGTTGATCAGTCTTAGTATCCATTTTCCAATATGGATGGTAAAAACCAATTGATACCATGCTATATAGAGTAATATACCAGCTCTTTATTTGAAAATTTGAAAAGCGATGCAGCAAAACCACAAGGGGAAAAGGTTACAACTTACAATCATGGTCTTGGTGCTTTGCATTATGCAGTTTGTTAGGATAACCATTTTTTTCTTTTTTTTTTTTGGTTTTTGTTTTTTAAAGTAGCAGGCATATTACCTACTAAATTTCATTCAGTAAATAAAATATGTACACATAGCTCCCCCCCCCCCCCTTTCCTTTTTAAGTTACTTTCTTCTGAATCTATAATTCTTTGTTGCAGGTTTTTGCGGAGAGTCAAGATTATGATATGCATGGAGAGCGTGTTAGAAGTGCTTGTTGGGGCTATCTTTGTCAAAGTACCATTATGGAGTTAGGAGAGGTAATTTGCTATTTGTAATCCTTGTGCCTTTAGTTTCTTTATTCTTAAAAAAAAAGAGAGTAGGTTCTCTCTCTTTGATAATGCTCCGAGCTCATATCAGTACATGGTTCCATAACTTCCATTCAAAATATATATTAGCGGTATGATGGTATGTTGCAAATTTTTTGGTATTATAACACTTCTCATTTACAAGTTTTTTTTTCTATTTATCATTTTTATAGGGAAGAAATCTTTGGGTTTAGGTATTTATAATGCCTTTTCACTTGCAGGTATCAAATATTGTCGCGATGAAGAGCTCAAGCAATTGGATTTTGATCAGGCTATGCTGTTTGATCTCATTCAGTAAGAATATTGTCTTCTGAGTTTTTATTTTTGATATTTTATTTGTTAATTCAATGAATCATGTCTAGAGTGGTATCAAACTGGTACTTTAATTAAAATCCAAACCTGAGCTTGAAGGGCTGCTGGCAGAAGGATGTGGCTTCTTATGCTTTGGGGATACAGACACTCTTAATTTCCATTTGATTGTGTGTGTGTTTATTAGTAAGGTTAATACTTCACAAGCTTTGCATGAGCATTGAACTGTAAATTATTAGCTTCAGACCAAAATTTGTACAAAAATATTAAAGGCCAGAAAGACATTGGCAGCACTTTATATCCAATTGCAACTGGTACATCCTTACATCAAAGAAGAGCCCTGAGGTAAATCCTTTCATAGTTTATTTATTTTTTTGATAGTATCCATTTGTTTTACCTTGCAACTATGTTGCATGGGTGTGGGTGCGGGTATCGTATCCGATACGGTGCGGGTGCGGTGATACGGAAAATTTTAAAAACTTCGGATACGGGTGCGACTATATATAATAAATTATTATATATAAATATAAATAAATTATATAATAAATAAAGTTGGGAAGAAATTATTATATTCTATTGATATATAAATAACTGAAATGTTATAGCAACACAAAGGACGTGATATAAATTTCACTCAGAAATGATCGGAGTATCGGGGTATATTGACGAGTATCAGGGGCGTATTCTTGACCGAATCCATCAAAATACCTTGAAAAAAATATCATGGACGTATCGGGGCGTATCGGCGGCGTATCGGGGCATATCGGGACATATCGGAGTTGTCAGGATACTTCGATACACCAGCTGGAGTATCGGGTGTGTATCGCACGCGAATCGCACCCGCACACGTGCAATACGCACCCGCACCCGTATATCCGATACGGGATACGTGGATAAAGTGGCGAATCTGGGTAACCCAGCCTTGCAATAAGCATTTATCACTGTTTAAGATTACCACGTCACAAATATATTTATTTGGTGAAATCTGTAGTTTTTAAATTTTTATTCTAAAATTAGGATATTTGCTATTGCCGCAACAGGGGTATAAATGCTGATAAACTAATTCAGAAAGATAATTAAGGCAAAAGTTTGTTATTTGTTCAAGTCATTTTTAAATTTGAATTATTCAAATTCAGTTGCTTATGCCACTATGTCAGAGTTCATAGAAATTTGAATTATTCAAATTTAGTTGATTTACATGTGTTTGTCTATTTTTTTTGTTATTTTTCCTTATTTCGAAATTTGGCTAATAGTAATATTTGTTTTATGCTTTTTTTGCTGGCCACATTTATTTCCATCTCATTCTTTTCTATTATTTGTTCTATTTATGTGCTTTTGAATCTTTCATAGGGAGCTGATGGATTAATTCATTAATTGCTACTTATGTGTCTTTACATACCTTAAATAGGGGTCATCTACCCCCTTAATTTTATTTCCTTTTGACCCCATTCTTTCTTCTTTTGTTGTAATTTGAATTAATATATGTGTGCAATTTTGGAAATAAAATGCTTACCAGATCTCCGAATAAATCATTAAGATCCGCAATATAGAATTAGAGACATTATTGCAGTTTTGCAGTGCATTAATTGCTAACCCGTAATAGACAATTAGGTAATTTTTTTCAAAAATTTCTCATTATTAGCTACATTATTCTTTAATTGCATATGCTATGTCATAAAAGGGAACAATATTTATTAGGATCTTTTCTTGATTCTGAAGCTTTCTTGATTTTAAAACTTTCTTTTAGTTATGATTACTTACTGTCTGTGTTTCTTGATTTTGAAGCTTTCTTGATTTTTTTAACGCTTTCTCTCTGTTTTTAGGATTTATGTCTAATTTGCACATATTTTATAATTTCTGAGCTTTGGACATGAAACTTCCTTCAGTATCAGGTGTCGTTCTTGTTGAAAATAGTTATTGTTGATCAGTCTTAGTATCCATTTTCCAATATGGATGGTAAAAACCAATTGATACCATGCTATATAGAGTAATATACCAGCTCTTTATTTGAAAATTTGAAAAGCTATGCAGCAAAACCACAAGGGGAAAAAGGTTACAACTTACAATCATGGTCTTGGTGTCACTTTGCATTATGCAGTTTGTTAGGATAACATTTCTTTCTTTTTTTTTCTTTTTGTTTTTTAAAGTAGCAGACATATTACCTACTAAATTTCATTCAGTAAATAAAATATGTACACATAGGCCTATTATGCCCCCCCCCCCTTTCCTTTTTAAGTTACTTTTTTTCTGAATCTATAATTCTTTGTTGCAGGTTTTTGCGGAGAGTCAAGATTATGATATGCATGGAGAGCGTGTTAGAGCACCCGCATTTCATTGTTAAATTGGTTGTCAAATCTTATTTGATAATTGTCATTTTAATTTTAGGGATACAGAGACTAAGTAAGACTAGATAATTGCCTAAATTTGACAAGTCATATCAGCAGAGAAGTAGAAAAAATATTTATGAAAGTGTCAATTTGACAATTTCATTTTATTCAGGGATGTCATTCTTAAAATAAATTGTTAATTTGATGACGTGACATAAAACTTTAATTTTAACAATCGACATTAATACGGATGCTCTTAGAAGTGCTTGTTGGGGCTATATTTGTCAAAGTACCACCATGGAGTTAGGAGAGTTAATTTGCTATTTGTAATCCTTCTGCCTTTAGTTTCTTTATTCTTAAAAAAAAAAAGTAGGTTCTCTCTCTTTGATAATGCTCCGAGCTCATATCAGTACATGGTTCCATAACTTCCATTCAAAATATATATTAGCGGTATGATGGTATGTTGCAAATTTTTTGGTATTATAACACTTCTCATTTACAAGTTTTTTTTTTGCTATTTATCATTTTTATAGGGAAGAAATCTTTGGGTTTAGGTATTTATAATGCCTTTTCACTTGCAGGTATCAAATATATTCTTGAGACATATCTGCTGAAGAATATTAAAATATTATTTTTGACACAATTTTATTTTTTATTATATAATATATCAATAATGGCGGTAGACGTTTTTATATATTTACACTCTAAAATTATTATATATTCATAAATAATATGATTTTGAATTGATAAAGATGCCACAGCAAAGCGCAAATACCTAACTAGTGTAATCTTATTTCAGTACTTTTTCTCAATTGCGCACTCGCTCTTTTATCCTAGAATGAATCTGGTTCGTGACCGATTCGCGCCTCTCAATTGCGCTCTCTCCCTTCTATATTATTATGCACATTAATTATATTATGTTTTATATTATTTCGCTTAGGTTGCATAATAATATAATTAAATTGTATAATAAAAAATAATATATAACATGACAAAATAAATATGTAACATAAGAGAATTAATGTACATAATAAATAAAATTAGATATATTCTAACAAAAATAATGTGCAACATAATATAATTAATGTGCATAATAAAATATTTAAGATGCAACATATTGACGTTGATAATAAATGAAATTAGTTGATATCATTAATCAGGATGACCAGTTCGTAACCTCTTCGCCCTTTGCAACCTAATAGAAATAATATGAAACATAACAAAATTAATTTGTATAATAAAAGAAATAAAATGCAACATAACAAAATCAATATTTCATAATAAATAAAATTAAATCAGATGAACGGTTCATAACCTCTTCGTCCTCTATTTGTGTTTTCACTCTCTAACATAATAGCAATAATGTGTAATATATCAAGAGTAATATGCATAATAAAAAAGAAAGATACATAAATACAATCGCGAAAATGAAATTCCTAGACCACTTGAGTCGTGTATCGACCATGATATTGATGTATGTATCGCCATATCAGCTACTTATTTTTTTTTATGGAATGACATGAACTGCCTTTTTTTTTAATTAATATCAGCTTACTTAGCTACATATGTTCTGGAAACTATGAAATAATCTAAATTGGTATGCTATAAAATTCATTTTAAGCTGAAACTATAAAATTCAAAATGGACATTGGAGGCAATTTGAACGAAAATTGATAGGAAACTGGTGAAGTACCTAAAATTAATATAATAAAATTAAACTAATTAGATTACTGAAAGATATATATTTAACTAAACATTCAATTAGATTGACGGCATATATAGTTTCTTTTTTCCCCTTATCTGCAACTGATCATAACCTAACAACCAAAACACGAAGATCTTACATTTACAACACCGAATCTCTGAGGAAAATTAAACGTTATAAAAAACTGAGAAAAGGTGAACCAAAACAACAACAATCTTTATTCCTTGTGAGCACAAAAGTACTTGAAAGCCCTGAAAAGCCATACTAAGGGCACCTGACACCCCTTTTTCTGTTTGAAAACAAGAAATCCACTGGAATAGATGTACTCGATTCCGTTGTTGTGCGTGATTGCCTTCTCAAACTTAAGCACATTGAATACTCTGCTACCAGGATATACTGGCACATTGCATCTGCACGATAGCGAGTTAGGTACATACACACGGCAGCAATTTCTGCTGAAGCTGTCAGCTCTGATGTTTGTAGAAGGAAATACCCATAAATTTCAATAATTAATGCTTCATTAATTGTCAGAGTTGTATGCAACATTTAAATTTCGATAGTTGAGAGGCCCATAACAAGTTAGTTACTAAAGCAATAAAGCTGAAAAGACTGATCCTAACATTATTGGGCATTGATATGATTACTTCTTTTGAGTCGATAAAAAATAAGAAAATAACCTGAAATAGGAGCCACATCAAGTTCTGAGTTGTACCCTGGCAGCTTGCATGTCTTGCAAAAGACCATGCCTTGAACACCGACGGTAAACTTCAGACGAGCACCCGGTGGAGGCAAAGGTATTCCCATAGCAGAGAGCAAGACAATGGAAAGAGAGAGCACAAGAAACTTAAGCCACAGCATTCTTGTAAACCACAATTTAAATTCAAAACTCACAAATCATAAAGAGTATTTGATGCTGATAGAGTGTGAGAGAAGGGTGTTAGTGCTATACATAGGTAGTTTATAGGTGTTGTTTTGTGTGAGATCTGTTGTTGGAAACTGTCAATTGGAAGATGAATTGGGAAATATGAATAATGGAATTTTATTTGCAAATGTTACTGTGAGATTTTCCAGAAATGTCTAACTATGTGGATTTTTTTTAAGAAAATCTTGTGGTACTATGTGAAGGTAACAAAGAGAAGCTTTGAAATATCAGGGCATATTCATCAGATTTTTTTTTTGGTAAATAAAAAAAACATAGCAAAATAGCCAAAATTGGGGTCACTTTTGTGGAACCAGCCTGGCCCGAGTTTTGAACTCGGGTCCGAGGCCTTGGACCAAGTTCATAACTCGGGTCCGGCCGAGTTTTTTTTTTTTCTGTTTGTTTAGTTATTATTTTTAATAGGTTTTAATAATTTATTTAGTTTGTTTATTATGTTTAAATATTTATTTATTAATTTAATTTAGTTTTTAATATAACAACGGTTTTTAATTAATAACCGTCGTTAATGATAATTTTAATTTAAAAAAATTGTTGTAACATTCTTTATGAAGTCATATTGATATATGGAGTCAACAATCAATAGAGACAAATTAATTAGATAAGAACGTATGTTATTGTATATTATTCACTCATTCATTAACTAATATAAAAAATATTATTATGCATCCAATAATAAAAAATATTTACTCAATAATACATATATACATCACGCTCATGTAATAATATAAAAAATTATACAACTTCTATGAAAAAATCTAAAGAAAGAAATGAAACAAGAGAATTTAAAACTTCAAATGCGTTTTTGAGCTTGAAGACGATGTTTTTTTGCCCGAAAATGATGGCAATAGCATTAGTAGATCTCATCGTAAGCTTTTTGTGGCCGCGTAGAACGCCTCAATCGGAGTTTCCTATCAAAAATTATGGCCATTTGAAGTTGAGATGGTTTATTTTTAATTTTTATTCCTTCTCTCTCTTCTTTCTTTCTTATTTCTCTTTCTCTCTCTCATCTCTCTTATTATATATGAATATATGAAAAGGATTAATAATACGTGATATTTCAGTTTTTAAATTTTAATTTTTGTATCGTTGGTTTGGGTGTTGTGTAATGTCATTTCTGTTATAGTGATAATATGGACTAACGTCAGTGTTAATATTTTCAAAAATATATTTTAATTATTATAACATTATGTATTTTATTGTTATTTTACAAACAAAATAATTAAATAAATATTTAAAATAAACTAAACTAAAAAATAAATATTTTAAACATAATAAATAAACTAATAAAACTTATTAAAAAACAAATTCTTAATGACTTTAATTACATAATTACACGTAACAAGATAATTAAATAAATATTCTAAAATATGCTAAATTAAAAAAAAAATAAACTATTAAAATCTATTAAAATAAATATTAAAATCCATAAAAATAAGTTAAATTAAAAAAATAAACATTTAAACATAATAAACAAACTAAATAAACTATTAAAACCTATTAAAAATAATAACTAAATAAATAGGAAAAAAATCAAACTCGGCCGGACTCAAGTTTTAAACTCGGTCCCAGACCCCAGACCCGAGTTCAAAACTCGGGCAAGGCCATCGGCTGCAAAACCCGCGCGTCTTTTGGCCACTTTTCGATATTTTTTTTATTTACTAAAAAAAATATGCATATTCACACTTTGGTTTGGGGGGGGGGGGGTAAAAGTTAATTTTTTTAGGGGAGATAAAATAAGTATATTTTTTTTTTTTCTGAAAATATACATAATTATAAGATATCCCTCCAAAAAAAATTTTAGGGGGCAGAAATATGTGTGTATATCCAAATCATACAGTTAATTTATTATGCACGAAAAAGTATAAATATTTGATACATCTCTGAAGATACGATTATACGAATGACAAATCTAAATATCAAAAGAAAAGAGATCTAAACATCTGATTTGGTTCTTTAGGAGTTAGGACTAATATTTTGATAACTACTGACAAGATGCATTTATGTTATTTCATTTTCAGGCGAATAAACCAAAAATGACATTTGTAAAAACTGAAACGATATAGAGAAAGTACTTATTTCCCTTTTTTTCTTTAAACAGATTCCCACGTTCTTATGAAATTGGATTTTCAAAATGGGTAATTCTAGTGTATATCTAACTTTATGGTATATCTTTTTAAAAAAATATTAGTCAAATATAAAATATAAAATCATAGATATGTTTGTAATAATTTAGATAGAATGTGTATAAAATTTCAGTCAATTTAGAAGATATTTTAACTCTTATATAATTTGAAATTTAAGAGTAGAGTTTTATTCATATTGTGATGAATGATCAAATAGTCTATAAATTATTTTAAATTTGATATACATTTTATTTAAATCATTAGAAATATACCTAAGAATTCAGATTTTTTTTTATTAGAATAACATTTTTTTCAAAAGAATATATTATAAGCATGAGATGTACCATAAAATTAGATCTACATTAGAATTACCTTTGAAAACATTGAAATGGGTTTTAATTCAAAGTTGTGAAGTTGTACAATCTGAAGAATAACACAGGACACGCACTTTGATAACACAAAGAAAAGGAATTTGTACTTTGTGTGGTGTAAATGATTCCGGAATCGCCCTCTGAGATTCTGACTCATGATTGTAGTGAGATGATAAATCTAAGAATTATTTCCAGAATAATCTGAAGTGAAGACTAACAAATTTGTGCCTTTAAAACGAGTCTAGATTCCCTGTGGTCAAACATGTACTTGTTCATAGTTAGGCAATTTACTGACATGTAGCCAATGCTACTTACCATTTACCACAGAGAATCAATACAAATTTTGAAGCTTTTGGGATTGAGTTTAAGCATGGGGTTTGTAGTTATAGCATTAAATTCACACGGGATCAGTGAATTTGTGATCAAAACTATTGATTTTCAAACTAAAAGCCTTCTCTGTAGAATTGTATTGCAAGTAACAACTAACAAGTATAAAATTAAGCGGCCCAGATGGATAATCTTGGATCTAGGATAAATGGAATCTTATTTAATTCTATGTTACATTTGCTCTGTTGGTAATTCCATTACAAGTCATGGCATCGCAATCCCCAATGTTATGAAATTATTTTAGGTTAAGGCCGTCATTTTTTTTAATAATATTTCTGCAAATGTATGTGTAAAAGAAGGGATATATTAATGTGAAAAAAATATATGCATAAAAGAAGGGATATACTAACGTGAAAATGTCTACTTCAGCTCGATGAGAAACCATCTCAAAATATACTTTATCAGGTCTGAAATTTCGACTTATATTGCTCATTAGATTTTTCATATAAAAATTTTGTTGGATAGAAAATTTATCTAATTTAGAATTTTTGCAAGTATTTTTTAATTTTTAAAATAATCTATTTTTCATGTGCAAACATTTACTATTTTATTAATATTTTAAAGACATCTGAAAAAATATGGTTAATTTTTTGTATATGCCCTCCAACTCTTTATCATTTTCGTATTTCTCTCTCAACTTTTTTGAATTATTTTCTTTACAACTCAACTCTTCCAACTCTTTTTTTTTACCCATTGAATAATTCACAAGTAACATCTATGATTGAAGTTTTGTAATTCCTATTGTAGCCTCTATTATTATACCTTCATTGTCTTCCAATTCTTAAAATTTCTCTAAAAACAATATAGAGAGATTTGGCTTCGGTGGTGTCCTTTCATAAAACAATATTGGTCAGGTGAAGATTGCAAAAGGAAAGAGGGAACAACAAAATGAAAGAGAAGAAGAATAAGAGTAATTAAGTCATCGTGTGTTTAACTAAAGATAAATTATTGATTTTATTATAAATAATACGAGAATCATAATGAAAAGCGTAAATAAGAAAAAATTTGAAAGAGTTGAGAGGTAAATAAGATATATTAAAAAGTTGAGAGAAATAAGAAAATGATAAAGTGTTGGAGGGTATACGAGAAATTGATAAAAAGATAAATACTTAGAAATTTTCATATCATATAAAATTTTATATGAAAAGTTATTGAGAAGCATAAATGAAAATTTTGTTTGTCGAAATTGAAACGTTTTTCATAATAATTCTTGCCCATAAAAGAAATCATGCATGTCTGACTGTGTCAATGGGAGGGTGATTTTGGCAATATGGATCTTCTATTACCACCCAAAAACATGCTGGGACCAAGGATGAATCCAAATTTCATGCATGTCTGACTGTGTCAACATGAATTTGAATGGTGTAATCAAGATATAGTGAACCAGGTCTTTTTTTATCCACTAGATCTTTTATCGTTTGATATGTATATAATCTGATAAGATCATAGGATCATCTTGTAAAATTATTTTGACAAAATTTGTATTTTCATATATTTGATAAATCTTTAATCCTAATTTCTGCTATCATGGTTATCAAATCAGTTTTTCAATTTGGTTTTTCTCTTATTTAATCAGTGTTTATTTATTTCAAGTCAAGCAAGATTGTATTCTATTGAGATTATATAATGCATCATCCCCATCCCCAAGAATTTTTAGATCAATTAACAACATAAAGAGTCAAGAGATCTAAAAGCCTATGAAACCTTTCTTAAATGCGATTTTGTTGTTACTGAAAGGGGCAAACCAAATCTTTACAAGGCTGGAAATAACCGGCCCATTGATAGATTCATTGGACCTAAAAGTAACAATACCCACTTGTTCATATAGTTTGCAGTGCGCAAATCAGGGCCGTTTATTATGAACATATTTCTCGAATTAGCGGTATCAGATTTAGGGTTTTGGGGCTCCCATATATTACATGAACCATAGAGTTGCGAATATGTGAATGTGAATTATGTGATTCCGGCTGTGTGAACTAGTTGCTCCTCCGCTGGGTTACTCGACTTCGGTATTTATGTTTGTTCACCCCCTCTTTTTTTATTATTTGATTTTGGAGCTTCAGTTTTTTTTTTTATATATATTTCCTGTTATTATCTGCGATTATTTCGTTCGAATGAAGTTTGCAATGATGAAAGAAATATCAACTTCAATGATAATATTGATTTATGATTAAATTAGAAATCGCTACGTTCTTTCTGAGCTTCTGTGTTTGAGCCTGCTCTTTATATTTCTTTTAATTATATCGATTATTTAATTTTAAAAAAAAATCATATCGATTATTTGATCTTGGGTTTCTCTGTGTGAGGATGGAAGCATTTGATTCCAATACTTGTGCTATTATTATTTTACAAAGGGAGCTTGAGTTTTCAGGATTAGACTTCAATTATATTTTGAACTTCATAATTTCTCTTTTTCTTTGCAAACTTTAACCAAAGCACTATTTTTCTAGTATTGGAGGACTGATATATATTTTGGTCGGCAATATTTTTTACTAATTTTAGCAAGTTCTGAAAATATTAATCTTCACTGAATGATCTTTGTGTTTCTGCGACAAGAAGTTTGTATTAATGCCTTAGAAGTGTTATCAAAAAGGAATTGGACATTTAGTATAAATTAAAGATAAATTAATGACATGCAGTAATGAAATGACCAAAATTATTACAATGCTAATTACTATTCAGACCTGGATCTTATGATTCAACTAGTTATTTCCCCGGATAATATCTAAATTGATATCAGACAAACAGATACATCGATCTCTTATTACATAGCGCAGTACAGAACAAGATTCACCTGATTGCTAAAGCGACTTTTAATGAAAATTTAAAATAATTACTTGCATCCAAGTGCTGATATACCAAAATGTAATATAACATCATCATAGCTTCAAATCCATTCAATACCTACTGTACATGGCAAAGAGTGTTGTTGGTTGTGGGGCCGTACAGGAGCACACCTGAAGAGTACACAGCTTGGAGGCCACGCATATCATTTCGCACACCACTAAACACTAATGGAGCACTAATTGAGCCGTTCTGGTAAATCGGCTTCTTACAGAAGTTGAATGGTGACCATCCCAGATAGGCCTGGCATTTCGCTTGAGAGAATTTCGCCGTGTCATGCCACACCATGTAAAAGTAGCCATTTCTGCCAGTTGTAATGGCCATTGAGACCGGAGTCCTGCCAGTGTAGTAACATGTAACTCGAACTAGGGCACCTATTGAGAAAAAGGAATAGGTTTCCCAGATATTTCAAGTAGATCATAAATTTGTTGTGATGGAACTAGTTTGACAAAACTATAGCATTGTTATGAGAATGTAGTATAGACTAGTATCGTTTGTTAAAACCTCATTTAGCATTTTCTGTCATAAAATTGCATACAACTGTATAAATATCAGTAGGTATCAAAAGCTAACCAGTGATGGGAGATGCATCCATAGCGCTATTATAGCCACCAAATTTGCATGACTTGCAGAAAACAACACCAACAATGGCAACACTGGTATAGTTGGTGGACCCACCTTTGAGTGCCTGGGTTGTAGTTATTTCAGAAAGGATTGGACTCACAAAAAGCAATAAGATTGAAATTAAACCTACAAGAACTGAATTAAATGATGCCATGCTTACAATGAGAGTGGTGCATCAATGAAAGATGACTAATTGAGGTAATTTATTGAGGGTTTAGGAGGCATAAAATTTGAGTTCGGCAACAATTGCTTCATTCAATTCATTGATAGATCCAAAATATTGGGATAAGGTTTTGGAGTAGAAAACAAGCAAGAAAAAGTGAAAGGTGGGACTTGTTCCCAACTCCCAAGGCCCGATCAAATCACGATCTTCTAAAAAGAACAATAACTTTGGTATAGAAGGGTAATTTAGTGATAACTAGGTGATAAAGTTATCTTATCCCTGTGAGAGGTGGTGATAATTGTATCTTCTAGTTATCCCTCTCCCAAACATGGGCTAAGTTTGGTGTCTAACTTCAAAGAAATTAGCGCCAGAACTTAATTTTTAGAGTAGAATAAAATAAATTATTATCATGTCTGGCTTTATCAATATAGGTTCAGTAATTTTAATTCAGGACCATAGTTTAGCCATAAAAGATCAATTAGTATCCGCTGAATGATGCCACTAAGATTAAGATTAAAAAAAAAGAACATGTGTCATTTAAATTATCTCAATTTTTATTCTTCAAAACAATCCGCCATTTGCCATGGGGGTTTGGTTTTGCATTCATAACTGTGTTCGAGTTATACATTTTTAATTTTTTTGGGTGAAAACTGGTCTTTGCAAAATCTAATGCATATTGGAAATTGAGGTTTGATGTTAATTACGGAGTATTATTGTGTTCTGCGAAGCATTTTAGCCTTTTTTTTGTGTAGTTTGTTAACACAAATTGTTTATATGCTAACCATGAGATGGAGCGTGTCAGAATAATTTGGGAAAAAATAAAACATGACCCAACATATCTGGCATAGCCAATGTACATTTAGCAATTTAGATTGACTTTACAAGAGTAAATTGTGCACCAGTTTGCACTGTTCTGACAGTACATCCGGGCTAACACAATAGAAAGGAGGAGCATCCAGCACAGCTTGGCTAAAAATTGAATGAAAAAGAAGGTGTTAAAGAAAAACTCAAAAAAGAAAGAGATGGGTGATGGATCTCAACTCCAGTTAAGTTTGCTAGATTAGTGCCATGCCAAAATATTACATGTACTCCATATTAATGATATTTACCCAGCGGCTGAGTTTGAATCCAAAATCAGAGGGGCTCAAATAATTTATATATATCTTAAACACTACATATATATTTTTTTCGGATGGGAGATCAAAACAAAAAAAATATCATAATTATACTATATAATATCATAAATCTTTAATAAGTATATTAATGTTTAAAACTTTCGAGGCCATGATCCCCCATGGTCCTTTTAAGATCCGCCCTTGCATTTAGCAGACCAATATAAAAGTGCAGGAAATTGTACCAGAAATAAAAAAATCTGTAAATTGTTGGTATTTTGGCATAGCCAACCGGAATTATTACATACTAGTACATATACCTGCTCTAACCCAGATTCTTTTTCAACATGCTGGTTCTTTTTTAATACTCTTGATATTTTTAACATTTTTAAAAATTAAACGAAGGATAAAATAAAGGACTGACTGTATTAATTATTCTTGCTTTTATAGATGATAATTTAATTTTTAAATAAAATAATTAAATATAAAAAAGCTCTTAAAAATTATGAAAATATAAATTATAAATTTATTCAAAAGATAACCGTTTTTTATGAAAATACTTATAATAAATGCTAGTAAAAATATTATAATACAAACATTTAATTTTATAATATTTTTTAACAATAATTTTAACTATTAATTAAGATACCCACTCTTTCTCACTTCTCTTTTTACTAATGTTTTTTCTATTGTTTCATTCGAGATGTGATTAATTTTTGTTTCAATGAATCCTTAATGATGATAGATGTCATCATTTGGAGGACGTCATTGATGTCGACAAACAACTATATAGCATTTTATCCCCTATTCTGTATAACTAAGAGAGAATATGGGAATGAAGGCTATGCTATAAATTTGGTCGCATTAATTACATGCTATGAATTGAAGCTGCGCTACATATACAATTCATTAATCCCAGCTGAGGTCTCTTTAAACCTCTTGCTAGAAATCCCTACATCATACAAATAACAGATATACAATCACAATTGCTCCCCTCTAAGACCCGCATGAAGCTGTGGTATATATACAATTCATTAATCAGAAAAAAAAAAAACCTAGTATATACCAGATGTGATGTTTCGACATCTTGCTCCTCTTGAGACTTTGGAAATATATCATTGAAATGATTCAACCCTTTTCCAAATTGGCTTTCTTGAGGGTTACTGAAATCAACAATATGCTTATCAAGCTTGATAAGATCATTGCATGCTTGGTTGACAAGCTATGGATTGTTATTGTCATATGCATTAAGGTTGGTCGATTCACTGTTTGATACATTTGATGAATTTGGTTCAATAATTGAATCAATGGCATCTTGTACTTCAGCAGCTTCTCCTCCTGCCAGTACAAGAAGTTCACACTCAATTGAAGCTAATTAAACATCGAAAAGGATGTAGGAAATAAGATTAAGGGATTGACAGTCAAGAAAATATTTTTTAGCCAGAGATTTGAAATTCTCAGTAAAGCAAATAGATTTGCAATATGCAATTGCATAGGAGAAGAGATGGATATGAAGGAGAGACCATTTAACAAGGAATCGGGTTCATGCAGTCAACCAAGTACTCCATCTAAATATAACTTATCGATGAAAGGAAGCTTATACATGACAATGAACAGAGAGGAAGATACATATAAGTGGGAAAAGTACCTTTCATGGTCAAGGCACACAACGCAAGATGTACCTGCGTCATTTTTGCAATACCTACAGCCTCTCCCAATCAGACATGGCAAGTGCACTCAAATAAACATCGTTGGCAACTGGGGACTTCCCCTTGAAGATTTGGTGCCAAGATACCTCATAAGGAAGAATATAAAACAGCTTCTAAACGACTGGGCCTCAGCAATGTCGGGTCGATTTTAGTTAGCAATTGATTCAGCACATGATCAGCAGCACCTCCATCATAACCAACACCGTCCCCTCTCTGAAACATAACAGCTTCACAGGTGAGTACACAACAAAGAACAAAATAAAGAGGTGTTTTTATCGCTTAGATTTTCATAGCGGGTCATATGATGCATATCAAAATTTTGAAGAAAAGGAAAAACTTAATAAAACCCCCAATTGAGCATCAATCCTGTAGAATAATGAAAAATAGAAATTAAATTAAATTAGAAGGGTAAATATATGAAAGTCATGGATTGAAATTGAAAACATTAAGATCAAATATTTTATCTCTGCTCTTGATACAATAAAGGGTGGAAATAGTGGATAGATTATCATTTTTTTTCTCTTTTCTCTTTAGGAGTCCTGTCTAACTTACCATTTTACCGCTAGTTGAATCAGTACCTTGTTGTTGAAAGCCAGGTCTTTTTTTCTCTGCTGCGAACTTTTGTTTCTCTTCTTTTTCAAGAACATCCTTCCTGCTTGTATCTTGTTCTATTACCATCGCAATTTGACCATCCATTCTCGCCATTAGATCACATAATTATTCAACTATACCTACATTCAGAAAGTACAACTAAACTTCATCTAATTTTTCATAAAAAAATTCAACAGATCAGTTAGATCATTTTTAAAAGTACAATTTTTGAATATAAATTATTCAAATTAATGATATAATTAAGTAGTCAAGGCTATTTAATAATTGGTCTGAAATATGGTCAGACATTACTCAGAAAAAGACACTGTATCATGCCATTAATAATGAGACCTCGTACTGGCAAGCAACTGCATTACCTTATCTGAGGTAGATATGCATGTTGCATTCTTCATGATGCTTTGTATAATGACAACAGTCATGACCTTGGTTGTGGCATTATCTAAATGATCCATAACTTTTGGATAGTTAGAAAGCTCTAAAGTTATCACAATGTTGCTATATTTCTCAGGTGCACTTGGAACTGTTTTAAAGCTCATAAGAAAGTTTTTTCAGTTAGTAGTATCAAAATTTCACAAAATACAGAGTGTAATTGCAAAGATCTGTTTTAGAGCGAACTCAGTAATTGATTTGATTTCACAGGCTCCTTCATAATTGACTAGAGGTTTGCCAGGTGAAAAACTTTTATGGTAGAGAACCCTATAATTCTATACTCCTGTAACAAATTTAATTATGTTATCCCTTTAAATAAGAAGTTGATCAAATGAGAATGCTAAATTTTTAATCTTTTGAATTATTCTGGGTAATGAAATGCATTTCAAAATTTTGATGTTCCTTCAAACAGTTGCTGATAGAAGCTTGATAGTTCTGGGCAATCCAGCCTAACTTGTTGGAGGTGGTTCTTTTAGGCACATTTAAAAAAATGGCCAAGGAATATTCATTAAAATTAATTTTCATACTAAGAAAGAACATGCTTATAAAAATGTCTATATTAGGTTCAAGTAAATTTTGAACTGTTTATACTTGAAATATTTCAAGAGCAGTGCATGAAAATTTAAGTATACAACATTGAAAAAAATAATAATAAATAATAAAAGAAAAGAGAAGATAGATAGAGGAGGATGAAGAAGGGGACATCGGTCAGAAAAGATCGTTATCAAGCTCCGGATCAAGTTCATTAGTCTCACATGAAAATCTAAGTAATGATTCAAGGGTATAAATATTCATTATCACCCTCTCATTTGAGTGGGTGACTCACAGGAGATCCAGGAGAGAGAGTGATCTCTTAACGTGTTATCCACGTGATTATTTTGTCTGACCAGTAGATCCCACACTCTAGTGAGAGACAAAGAAAAGATAAAGAGTTAAAGAAAAATGCCCAAAATAAACCCTAAGTGCAGGAATAACAGAATTCCAAAGCAATAAGAAGGTGTTGTGTTCAAAACCAATATTTTGATACAGACAAACAAATAAAAAATTTCATGTGATTTTGCTTTCATGAACATAAACTGAAAATCAATCTCACAAAATTTATCAGATGCCAATATAAGCAACATCTGATTAAATTAATATTTAATTAAATTATTGACACATGATCAATCCTTTGATCAAATAAGATTGGCCCTCGTGAAACATCAAAAATAGATGTTTAATTGGGAACAATACAAGAAAATAATATTGTTGGCACAAGCTTTGGACTCCAACATTCAAATTTTGGAATTAATATGAACATAAATGGGTTTATGATAAGAGAATTTTTGACATAAGGAGACAAGAGCAAAATAAGAATTAAAAATTAGAGGGGTGATAATCATGAATTTATAGATTTTTGATGAAAATTTATAATTTTTGGATAAGTAGAGCTATTAAAATAAATATAGAAAAGTAAAATAAAAGAAAACAGATTGATCAAGGGTTGAGATTAAATCATGATCTTCACTAGGTACAACTTAGGGACGAAGATAACTCTGAGTGCAAATTGGGAGATCAAAAGCAAGAACATGCAGAATCAAAGAGGAGAGAGGGTATGCCACATGGCAGCACCAAAGTGAGCCAAGTCAGCAAAAGTGTGTCACGTGTCACTCTCCCATCAAAACAATCCTGTACTGACAAAGAAGCGTGTCAATGCCAAGTCAGTATTCTGATACAACCAATCACAAGAAATCTCAATGTGATTTTGCTTTCAAGGCTGAGGGGTTGGGGTTGGTGTTGGTGTTGGTGTTGGTGTTTGACAAAATTTTATGGGCTCGCACACGCAGTCGCAGGGTTCGCTCTCTAGCCGAGCCGAGCAGAGCCTAGCCTCACTTTGATTCGTTTGGAAAAATTTTATGGGCTCGATCCCGTTTTCAATGTTGCAACCGTGTTGCAATCTTTCATACCGAACTTTTAGATAATTTTTCGGATATATGCTTCTTGAGATATAAATATTTCTGATTTTTCTGCTTTATATCGCTTTATATTGAGATCGAGAAAAACCTTATCATCTCGAGGTCCGTCATTTCATCACTTGCTAAAACTCGTTAATAAGCCTTTGACTATTACCCATGAAGAACAGATCATCCACATATAGTATGATAATCAAGAGTTCATCTCTGTGTGCCTTCACATAGATGGTCACTTCAAAGGGATATTGTTTGAAGTCATTCTCCTTTAAGTAGCTATCGATCCTCATGTTTTATGCTCTCAAGACTTGCTTCAATCCGTATAATATCTTTTCAGTTCGAGCACCTTATTCTCTTTCCTAGATTTTATATACTCAAGAGATTGTTCAACATATACATCATCTTCGAGTATACCATTTAAGAATATCAACTTCACATCTATCTGATGTACCGACCATTCATTTTGTACAGTTTATGATATTAACGTCTCGAATCTAATATGAGATCTATTTTGTTTTCTACAGTCTGATCTATATATTTTTTAGCTGTTCGGCGCTCCCAAATCCTAAAAACTCAACGAAAAATAACCTTCATATTTAGCTAAAAAATACCTCATTTCACCTCCTCTCGATAACCTCTCACATCCTTTCACTCTCTCTGTCTATTTTTGTCCTTTACATCGCTTGTGACAACATTAACACTGCTCTCCACACCATACAGCCCTCTGTTCCTACCCTCGGATCTCATTTGCCCCGCCTCGACTCCACATAAAATCACGGATGATCTCCATCACCCATTTTATCTCTCATTCAAACCCTCACTTCGCCTTCCATCCTCCGCCTCACTCCGCTACTCTCCTATCTATTTTGATACTCTCCTATCTACTCTGATACTATCCTCTCTACTCCGCTCTTCTCCTCTTCGTCGCCTCCCGCGCGTAAGAGATTTCGCTGCACTTTCCTCTGTCTTTCTCTCTTTGATCTCCGCTAATACATCTGTGGTACTACTTAATCACCCTTCCAACTTCAAATCAAATGTACTACTAAGCAATGAGACTCAGATCAACTATTTTCTTTAGCATAACTAACCACGAAAGACTACTTGGTTAATTTTTTTTGTAGATTTTGA
This sequence comes from Schoenoplectus tabernaemontani, assembly GCA_037127355.1. NCBI lineage: Eukaryota > Viridiplantae > Streptophyta > Magnoliopsida > Poales > Cyperaceae > Schoenoplectus > Schoenoplectus tabernaemontani. Next base: position 19,087,317 of record CM073744.1, on the reverse strand, counting down.
ACTCCATTGTTATTACCTTGAGCATTTGTGTTGGCGAACGTCTTGTCTTTGAACGCGGTGAAAGTCACCTTGGCTTCAACCTTAGCCCCTCGTTGTGGTTTCTGTTTCTCATGAATGTTGGCATGATGCTGGACGATATCCTTTCCATATTGTATATACTGACCGTAACATATCCTTAAATGTATTGACTTTGGTTACTCCGAGGAGCATGCTCATCCACCCATCAATATTCTTCATTATTAGGTTGACGACATCGTCTTCAGTTAACGTCGGGTGACATTTGATGTTGAGGTTTCTCCATCTCTTGATGAAATTAGTCATGGACTCTCCTTTCTTGGACTTAGTGCTTGTCAAATCAGCTACATTTATTTTATCAGACACTATGACGAATCATACCCTGAACGAATCTGCCCTCTCGTCCCAGGTTCTAATGCTGTTATTTTTTAGTGAGTAGTACCATTGAAAGGCAGTACCTATTAAGCTTTACGAGAATTTTCTTAACAATAAGGCATCATTTTCACTCTTGTTTCCGTACGAGAAGGTTCTAAATCTGAGGATCACATACCCGTTAGGATATTCTTTTAAATCATATATGACGGGATATGCATGTTCGTAATTCTTAACTAGATGGATGATGTATCCACCTCCAGCTATTTATATTTGTTGGGCAATCATCATCTGAATCTCTTTCAGGGATAGTCCCGTCGGTTTAGGCTCTATCTCTACCACTTTATGTGGATGGGGGTTGGAGTTAACATGTTGTTTCTCTTTATGATTATTTTCATGTTATGACCCCCTTCTTGGCGAGAGCTATCAGCTTTTGGATTGAAATTGGCGTCTTATGATTCTTATAATGACTTGACTGTCTTTATCAATTCTTCATTTTTATTTCAGCATTGTAGCAATCAGCTCTCGCTACCTGATCAACTCTTTATCTCGTGCCTATAAATAGTTTTTCAGTATTTTAATCTCATCCAAGGGTACTTCAGCACGTACTTCGTTGTCGTCCTTATTTTTGAAGATATCCGGGTTTTCATTATTGTCTTTCCCTTCCCTGTTGTTACCCTCTATGTTATTTTTCTTGGGTGTTCTTTCATTTCTACCATTATTTTTTATTTGTGTTGGTAATGTGGGTTTGGTTGGGTAGAGACTAGTCATTTGTTTGGACCATATTCACATCAGTAGCTTGATCTGTGTCGAAGCTTATGCCGATCATGTTTACAAAGAAGTGTTCTTTCGAGATTTCTACATATTGAGCAGTTCTTCTATTCTTCCTCCTCTGGTCGGGAGCAGTTATTTTTATGTTGTCGGGGTGTATTTTGAGCCTAATCGGCTAAATATGCTCTTTTGGCCTAGGCGGTTGAACACGCTTTCAGGCGGAGCACTTCTATTGGTCGTCTTGTTGAGTTGAGTTTGGGACAGTATCAGTTGGGAACCTTTGAAAACCCACACCTATCGGGTGCTAGGTGCTGTATTTTTTATGATTTTTCTTATTTGAGGAGCACTTATGGTGCAGAGACAAGGGCATGTGGCCTGGCCATGTCTTGGTATTGGTTATGGCGAGATACATATTCTGGGCCTAGCACTCTTCTCCTTTATTTAAGCGCCCTATGAGCTTTGTAGATAGCTTATGCATGGGTTTGGGGTTTGCGCTGGCCGCGTGGAGCATTTCTTGCTTAGGCTGGCCGCGGTGTGGGGTTTGTGACCTCCTAGACCTGATAGAGCTGGCTAGTGGTTGAGTTTTAGCCACTATATGGAGGACAAAGAATGAGTTTGAGACTAGGATAGTTGGCTTAGCCACCAACTAGTTTTGGTATTCGTTCATGGCTCTCTTCCTATGGATTTGGGAGTTACTGGCGGCTTCGGTCGTCGCTGCCGTCGCTGCCTTCTTGGCTAGGCGCCTCCTCCACCTGAGAGAGTTGGTAGGGGAGACCATGATGTTGTTGTTGACACCCTTTGGAGTTAGAGCGAATGCGGCTTCCTCCTCGTCCGAATGGAGATCTGGATGATTGCCGGCACGAAAGAGGGCACGGGAGCCGGGCCGTAAAAGTTGATTTTTTGCGGGATGGACCCGAAGAACATGAAGAGATTATCGTCTGAGCTCTAGGCCGGAGTGACGGTATAGGGAGCAAGGTTTAAGTTGCCAAAGTATGTCATTTTCTGTAAAGCAAAATACTTGAACTTCATTAGTCATTTTTATAAAAGACCACTTATATCCTTTAATTATTTTATTTGCTTCTCTCTTTCAATGATAAGAGGAGAATCTAAGTCCCATCGGACATGCTAGATTTTGTGCGACTATTTTTTACGCGCCTCACCCTCTAAGCAATGAACTACGAAAGAAGGACACAGAGATCCTTCCAAACGTGCATTTAGGGTGTATTATGATTATGGAATACACATTTAAGGGTTTTTAGAGATTATGAGTTCTTACAGATTCCGATGGGCGTAAGTCCCTACCGTTAATTACTCTGTGTTATTAACCTCGAGGCATCTCTGGATCACGAAAGGGGAAACAAATATAATAACTAAGTAGATATAAGTGGTCGAGTAGTCATGAAGCGTTGGGGTATGGAGTATGGTGTAATGAGTGAGATGGTGGGTCAAGTTAAGGACTTATGAGTTTTGCGTCCAAAACTCATAGCGTGAGCCTTTATAAAGTAACTGACACTCGATCAATTGTACAAAATCAGACTAATGATGTTAATCGATCTTGGAATTAGTATATCAATGGATTAACAAACTTAACTCGCTTACAAATCTCACTAATCTTTTAGATTTTGAATATGAGGTGCTGAGTCGATTCATGAACCTAAGTATGTCATTTTGATTCAAGGCGACATTATCCATTCAATCACACAAAATCAAGTTTAAAGCGTTATGTCAGCTAACCTTGATGTTGGTAAATCAGAAAATTAGCGAACTTAACTCGCATGCATATCTTACTGATCTTCTAGATTATGAATCTGAAACACTGGGCCGATTCATGAACATAGGTGTGTCATTTTGATTCAGGATGACATTACCCATCAAATCATACAAAGCTAAGCTTGAAGCGCTATGCAAGCTAGCTTTGAGGTTGATAAATCAGAAAATTAGCGAACTTAACTCGCATGCACATCTTACTGATCTTTTAGATTATGAATTTAAGTACTTGATCAATTCATGAACCTAGGTGTGTTCTTTTGATTCAGGACGATATTAACCATCCAATAACACAAAACCAAGCTTGAAGTGTTACACCAGCTGATCTTGAGGTTTGGTAAATCAGAAAATTAGTGATCTTAACTCGCATGCACATCTTATTGATCTTCTTATGAATCCGAAGCACCGAGCCAATTCATGAATTTAAGATTACCATACTCAAAAGTTAAATTCAAAACACTTGCCGATTTAACATTGATGCAGATATACTGAAGTATGAACTCGTGGACTTGACAAATTCAAAGCCAAAGATATGTTTTATGAGGTGGTTGACTCTTGGATGGTCGTGTGATCATCATCCTTGTCATCCTACTTTTCATCTTTTTTATCTCCTTCACATGATACTCTTTGTCATCATGTGATCTTCATCATCATGATCATCATATGATCGTCATCACCGTATGATCATCATCTATCTCTGCATGATCATCATTATCATCATATGATCATCATGACTTCATGATCATCATCTATGCATGATCATCATCTTTGTATGATCATAGTTATCATCATGAGATCATCATTTATGTATGATCATGATTATCATCATGAGATCATCATTTTGTATGATCATTGATTATCATCATATGATCATCATCACTATATGATCATCATCTTTATATGATCATGGTTATTATCATGTAATCATCATCACTATATGATCATTATCATTGTATGATCATCATTTCTTCATGATCATGGTTATCATCATATGATCATTATCACTGTATGATCATTATTATCATATCTATATGATCACCATCACTGTGCATGATCACTTTATTACATGATCATCACTATTATATGATCATCATCTCAGTATGATCATGGTTATCATCATGTGATCATCATCACTGTATGATCATCATTCTCTATATGATAATCATCTTTATATGATCATCATCTTTGTATGATCATGATTATCATTATGTGATCATCATCATTATATGATCACTTTTATCACATGATTATCATCATTGTATGATCATGATTGTCATCATATGATCATTATCATTGTATGGTCATCATTGATCTCTACATGATCACTTTGTCACATGATCATCACTACTGTATGATCATCATCTCTGCATGATCATCATCTCAATATGATCATTGGTTATCATCATGTGATCATCATTACTATATGATCATTTTTATCACATGATCATCATCACTACATGATCATGATTATCATCATATGATCATTATCACTATATGATCATCATCTTTGCATGATCACCATCATTACATGATCATTTTATTACATGATCATCATCTCTATATGATCATGGTTATTATCATTACGTGATCATTATCACTGTATGATCATTTTATCACATTATTTTAATATATTATTCTCTTTATATTTTTTATTATTTTTTATATTTTATCACCTCTTTATTCTTATTATTATTATTTATGTTTATTGTATCTTTTCTCTTTATTTGTGATATTATTATTTTATTAATATATTATCATTTTATCAAAGGGTTTATTATTATTATTATTATTATTTTATCGCATTTTCACATAATATTTTTCATACTAAAAAATCATAAAAATTTAATATTTATTTTATTTTATTTTATATTAATTTTATAAATTTTATTTATATTTAAAATACCAAGTCAAAGCATAGTCAATATAAAAATTCATATAAGTATTGTTTCAATTTCAAATTATTATAATGTTATAAATATTATAAAAAATGAAATATTTTTATTATAAAAAATAATATGAAAAATAAAAATTTTTAAAAATAAATTTTAGTCAATTTAGAGTTTGAAAATATTTTTAAATAATTTATTTACGATTTTATTTTATAATTCTGTTATTAACTTATTCTGAGTTTTAATGAATTTGGATAATTTTTAATTTCTGTTGGACCCATTATCCCAAATTGGGCCTAATCTCTTCTACCAATCTCCTAGGTCTTAGGATGTGCTCCAGGATTGGTGATGAAATGGATGAAGGGTTGCGATGCTATCTGCTGAGTACTTATGCATGTCATCTGATTCCCTCTCAGATTCACGTGTGCGCGCAGAGATTCGTGATGGCTGCTTCAATACCCGTGTTATTAAATCGGCGCTCCTACTTCTCCGGTGACTACCGCCGGTGATACCCACTTCCGATGAGAGATCGGACTACATGGAAAACATCTTCTCGACTTATTGAATCTGGTGTTGACCTCCGATCAACGATCAATACGGTGAGTCACGATGGATGCCGGTACCAATTCGCTTTGCCCGGTATACCTTGGTACCGAGATGGTTTCGGTGCTGAATTCAACCCAATCAGTTGTAAATTCTTATAATTCTTGTGATATGCTGCATCGCCCTTGTGTGTTCATTGATTTTATGTGATCAATTCTTATTCAAAACCTTTCAAGATCATAGTAACTGTTAGTATCATTCGGTATCGTTCGGTACCAGTCACAATTCCACTTGCAATTGGTGTTTACCCGATGGACAGACAGCTCAATCACACTTGTACGCTTTTAAAAGCTTATTTAGAACCTAGCTACTATTTTATAATATAATAACGACTCACAGGATGATGTTAATCGAGTTAGATAAATGATCGGCACTCGTTTTACCCAATATGCATATCAGTATATCAATTCTCTTAGTGAAATCGACTGAATTCATGAAATTGAACTTGTAAAAAACTGAGAGGATTACGAGAACCCTTCAATCAATGTCTAATACAAGTATAGCTTAGTTATTGTTTTAATTTTGATAAAAAGGAAATCGGGAGGATTACCCAAACGTTTTAACCGATTATCAATTATTCTTGATCTTAATACACTCTCACCTTTGCAATTACTCATACCAGAGGTATGCTATGATAAGAAATGATAAAAGAAAAAGAAATGACAAAGAAAAGAATCAATCTCAAGAAAAAACGAATTATACTCAAATGTAGTTACAACTTACACTTGATTACACCTCCAAATTCAAATCTTTACCTATTCTTGATGTCTAAGAGGTGTAGTAGCAAGGATGTGGATGCTCAATTTCAATTTAGTTGAGAGAATTAAATCAATTCAATAGCCAACAGAAGCTCTCTTTCTCTCTTGTTTTTTCTTTTATCTTTGCTCTTTCTTTCCTTTCACTTTTCAATCTAGATCTCTCTTTTATGTGTCCCGTTTCTCTCCATCTACGGGGTTTATATGGGCTTTGGTGGAAGATTCTAGGTGGTGTTGACTGATTTTGATCGCTTCTACTCTTTTCTCTATTACATACACTTGGTTCTTTCAATCACTCATTATTCACTTTTATAAGGTGCTCCTTGGTCTACTGAAACAACTTTAAATAAGTATCTGATCTCTAACAAACTAAAGTGATAACAGTTTGAGTTGATTAGAGTTCAATTGAACTTGCATTTTTGTCGTATGGTCCCCATCTACCTCATTCTTCTTTATGGATCTTTCTAGAAGCATTGAAACATCATCACCACCTCCTTATAAATGATCCAGACAGTACAAGAGTTCAATTTAAATTTAGCACTTAACATTCATTTCTCGCTTTAAGCCTCATTCGAGTCTCCATTGTCATCTCACTTGCCTCTTCATTAATCTCTTTACTTACAAGCTCTATCAGTATCGCCATAGCCCTAGAACCTAATCCCACATGCTTCTGTGACCACTAGTGCATCCTATCAACTTCCAGCATTAGTTTCGGCCTTTAATGGTGATTTGGTGAGGCATCATCTTAAAACTTCAAAATGTGTTGCCTTTGTGTTCAAGGAAGATCGCCTAAGCAATGAAAAGGTGTATAGGTGATCAATTTGACTTCTACATGCTTGTAAAAGTTAGTCTCAATTCCGATCTTGTTGACTATTTTGATCAATTATTCTTTATTCTCTTTTTAATTTTCAAAATTCATCACTCGTACATGCTTCAATCCATGCCATGTAGCTTTCTGTGAAGGAATTTCGAAAAAAAGAGATGCACTTGGCCTTGTTCAACTATGACGCCTTCTTCTCCATCGCGCGGAAGAAAGAAGAAGAAGGGAGAGATGGGAGTCGTCCTCGGATGCACATGGAGCACATGAGCCAGAACTTTCAGGAGGGCGATGTCAGAGAGGTATAGTGCAAGAGCCAGGTGTGTTCTCTCATTTTCCCTCTTGATTTAAATTCTGGCTTCTAATTTATGGAATTGGTTCATGATTGTATTTGTGCGCCTCTATCTCATTTCCTTACATGGGGACCCCACATGTTAGTTGTTAATGGTTTGGTTAAGAGTAGCCATGTCAGCATCTTAAGGTTAATCATGATGATATGGCATAATGCTATAGGGTTGCTTGTATGACTCAACTTCATTATGCCATGGTTATTTGCTAATTAATTACTCGAGCTTCATTATACCATTTTGTGAGTGCCACATGGCACACGGTGGAACCCACTGGGATGCCATGGTCCAATGACCAGCTGTCATGTGGGTGACTATTGTAAATATGTTGATGAGATAGACTCATACTGAGTTGCCACGTGGTCTTTATTAATTGATGTGTACCAATAGTATCCTGCCACGTGGACTTATTTGATTAATAACCATATCCACTCGTCTACTTGGTTATTTGCTGACGTGGACCATTGAGTGACTATCACGTGGCACATGTGGGGTAAGAGTACTTCGGGATATGCATTCTACATAGGAGGCACAGTTTTCACATGATTATCGAAAAAACAACACATCATCACATTATCCACTTATCAAGTATATCGCAACATCACTCGGGATATGCTCACAACTTAACTTGACCAAGATTCGAGTTGATAACAAATCGGCTATCGACTTAGCTAAGAACAAGACACATCACGAGAGGAGCAAACACATAGATGTGAGATTCCATTCACAAAGGCTTTGCCAAAACTATTATTTGAGAACTACAATAAATGCTCAGAATTATGAATTTACGAGACTTGAGTTTAAGGGAGTATATTATGAGTAGTAAACTCTAAGTCTCGATCTCAAAAGGATCAAGAGCTTAGAAATTTGTCCACCTCGAGAAACCTCATGTCGAACTCAAAGAAGCAATAACACCAAGGACGAGCACATACCAAAGGCAAAGCTCGAGATGAATCAGAGATTAATAGCTCGAGAACATCAAGAGCTTGGGATGAATCTACTTGTCCCGATGACGAACATAACACTTCTGATATCTACCGCATGCGTCAGAAATAGATGATGAATGCAGTAGTGAAGTTGGCAGAAGTGTAACTAGATAATTAATGTCACCGTATAGCTAAAATATCTAGAATTAGATTAATTGTATTGGGTAGTTGGTGTATTTATGATATCAAAGTAGTATAAATAAAGAAGTAGAGTAAAAGGAATAAGAGAGAAAATACTTTATAAATACAGTTGAGTTATAAATAAAATAAGTTTAAGAGTGCTATCTTTTTTCTCTCAAATCTAGTAATTTATTTTATTCTAATTTTAATTTAGTTCTTTATTTGTTCTTGAGTTATAGTGAAGCTTATGATTAGATTTCGAAATAGCATTTTGAATTCAAAGAGTTCGAAATAATTCACTTCAGAATAGTTCAAAATAACATATAGTTAAAAACAACAAAAATGACATAAAAAAGATTCCAGTACCCTAAAAATTACATATTTCTTATTTTGTATTACTGCACTCTGCACATATCCGAACATGTGTACCGGATGTTAACATTGGAATTATTGAGTTACAAAACCGATGAAGTTGCTTAGTTATTACTAAACCAAAATCTTGTGATTGGAGCAATACATTTGCTAAGAGTGTCTTGTTCCCTCGTACAGGGACTACTAGAAGCAATATTTTTTCTGTGGCAATGCAGTTAACATTTGTCTGTGTACCAGGTTCGAAATTCAATATACAATCTGCACATATTGGCTCGCTACATATCACAAGCTAGAAAATATGCTTCTAGAGATACAGATATTGTTGAGTAAAATACAAAAATAATCTCAGCATTCAATTTGACTAGTTTTATAAAAGAAGGAAGCATTATTTGAATATGTACAGAAATCAAGAAGCCCGGTGTACTTCCAATTTCCAAACAACGGCTCACAGTACACAGAGTACAGAACTACTAGGACTATTTCATTCACAAATATCGTTCTTATCTATACTATTATATAAAGCATCTAAGAATTAGAGGGTATATTTTTTATCATGGTATTTTTTTTATTATACTCATTTTATCTCTCAATTAGATGGATAATATCTATTTTTAGTTGATCGAACGTATGTAATCGTCTTTCTCTCCATTTCTTTCCCATTTATATTATTAATTTCATTTATGCACATGATTTATAAATTAGAATACTCAATATATTTCTATTTATGTTATGATATAAAAATTTAATTTAAGGCTTAAGGTATGCGTTATAATTAGCAACCTTGTACATGTTTGGTAAGAAATTAATGGTGATAATATATGCTGGAATAATTCATTTTTCTTACCGTAAACACCATGAATCATTAACTCATATTGTGCAGAAAATCCCATTCAAGATTAAATTTGATTTTTATTATAGATTTTCTCTATAATTTGGTGAATTTATAATTTAATATTAGATCAATGTGAGTTTTTTTATCTTATAATATTTTCATATTTAAATAAAAAAGTCCGCTGCAACGCGCGGTATATTACTAATTACTTCAAAATCAAGAAGGATAGGCCAACTTTTTCTTTCATTAATACAAAATTTAGATGCTCTTAATAAAATATATTTTTGTTGTAGAATTTATCTACTCTTTTTACCCGATGAAAACATTTTTATCCCCAAAAACAGTGGGTTTGTTTCATTGAAATGGGCACTTTACTGGGCCTTTGGAAAAGAAAACGGTGCTAATATACTACTGATACCATCAAACTATGACACTGTTTACCAATCCTCTTATCATATATTAAAGATGTTATCGATGGACCAATCTGCGTTGTTTGCAATCTGCAAATAAAGATCACTTCATTATTTCATTACAAGCAAGGTTGTTTGAGTTAAATGTTTTTGAAGTTCTTTCTTTATTCATATACAGGAGTTGCATGAACATTTCATAGCACAGAACCAGGATAAACTGCCTTTACAAACATATTATTAAGTTTAACGATTGATTGTGTTTTAAATTTCATGCAATTTCAATATTATCTATTATTTCATTAAAAATTATTAAATTTAAACCATTAAAATTATTGTGAAACTTCAATAGAGTTTGTTGGAATACCAAATGACATTCAAATTATATAAAATTTAAAATATAATTAATCCATTAGCGGAAGAACAAAGTTACAAAGTTTATTCCATTTTTTAATATTTTTTATGAATTTCTATAGAATTCACTGTCAAAATTATCAAAATAATTGATTGTCAATGATTTCCACCCCTATAAAATGTCTGATAAGATCACCATTGCACCATGTGTACGCAAGATAAAAAAAAACAGTGAAATAAAAAATTTCAACTTAAAAATTGACCATTAGCACAAGTCATCGTATGCCCTCATTTTCATTTATCAAATTAGTTAGTTCTCGAAAATATAATTCTATGACGAGTAATCAAAACATTAACAATGGAGTAAATTGCCATTAGTCCATTTCTCATTTTTCTACTTGGTTGACCTGAATTAACTAAACTAGAGCTATAACTCAAGCTTCCCTCTGACAATATAGTTCTCAAATAAATAATTAACAATATAAAACTTAAAATATATTTAATAAAATTTCACATTAATGAAAATTCTGACACAATATTTTTAAATGTTAAGTAATAATAATTATTATAATAATAAATAATATAATTAAATATATAATAATCTATAAATGATCATTTTAAAAGTAAAATTTCACTTTAAACACATTATTTTAAATGGAGGAGAAAGAAACTATTTTATATGAATATTTAAATTTAAGAAGATGAAAAGATTTAAACAAAAATAATGATGGAAAAAAATGATGATTAGACATACTTAAAAAGTTTAAGTTTAAGTTTAAAAACTTAAATATTTTTATGTATTAAGAATTAAACTCTTCAATTGTTATATGACTTTCTAAGATTAAAAAAAATGCTTTTCTCTCTCCAGAAGACGAGAAAGGTCAAATTTATTCATTAAATAAAGTTTAGCTTTTTGTGCTTGTATTTGTTGTCTCACTTCCAACAGAAAAAGGCAACCCATCAATGACAGCCCAATCCAACATTAAATGTTTGAAGGAAAGCCTAACATTTATTGTTGAATTCAATAACTTGGTCTTTTTTCCAGGTCTTTTTGGTTGGATTGGGCTGTTACACCATCAATTTGGACTTCACTTGATTAAAATATAACCTAGTATTTCAATGCATTGATCCTCAACTGTTCAAAGTTCAAACATTCAGACTTGCCGACTATGAGAGATGCATTAGTTACTATGAGGCTAAAACAAAGATACTATATTTTTGTTTACATTAAATACATAAATCGTCTCTTCTGAGTAGCACTAATTGAGAAAAAAATGTTCACATTCAATTTCTTGAAAAATCATTCCAGTCATAGGATACATCTCAAACACTTCCATATCACTTCTCTTGCTTATATCTTTCAGAGAATTGTCAATTTGTATACTGACAAGTGTTCTAATTAATCATTTAGAATTAGAGATAGATTAATAAATGTTATTCTCAAAGGTTCCACGTCTACATATAGTTCTCTGGACAAATCATAGCATCAGTCACATTCATCAGCATTTTTAAATGTATCTTCTAGCTTGATAAACTTGAAAATTGCCGTGGCTTTTATAAATACTATGAAGTATGACGAATAGCAAATTAAATGCACCGATCATGGAATATTCTTCTACAGTGCTCTAGAAATGCATGAGAATTCAAAAATCTAAAACAAATACTCAAAAAACTCGAAATATCCTAAATTTTTATATCCCTCAATATTTTGATATGAAGAATTTAATGAGAATGATGATTTTGAATTTCAGACGTGTTACGATAAAATTTGAGCCGTATACACTTGGGCTCGAAAGGAAAATATTTTCACAATAGCCTATCCCTATATATATAGAGAGAGAGAGAGAGAGTTTGTCTAGCATACTTCCGTTAGCATTTCAACCCAAAATGCTAACGTGTCAAATTTTAATTTTTCATGCTCGAAATTTTAATTTAAGTAGCTCAATAAAATCTTTATATCATAATTTTGTGGTATACTAATTTTCATCGTGTTTGAAATTAGTTTACTATACTTAATGATTTTTAGAATGTAAGTTTTTTTGACATATAATTTTTATTATTTTTCTATTATTTCAAAGCTATCTTTCAAAAATCATTAAGTATAGTAAACTAACTCCAAACAAGATGAAAATTAGTATTCTATAAGATTATGATATAAAGATTTTATTGAGCTACTTAAATTGAAATTTTGAGCATAAAAAAATAAAATTTAACCCATTAATATTTCAGTTAAAATGCTAATGGAAGTATGCTATACAAACTATATATATATATATATATATATATATATATAGAATTAGACTATGGTGCTTTGTAAAGTACAAAAGCGTTGTGTGCTTTACGCTATATTTTTAATTTTAAGTCAAAAATGATCGATCCAAATCGCTCAATCTAATCTCCATATTAAAATCTATTAGTAAACCAAATTTTATATTTTTAAAATTTATTTGCTATTTTTTTGGATAGGGAGGAAAACATCATTTTTGGATGAATCAGAATTCTCAGATCAAGTCATTTTTCTCCTCATCAGGAAAAATTCTAAAAAATATAAAATTTGGTTTACTAATAAATTTTTATATGAAAATTAGATTGAACGGTTCGGATCAATTATTTCTAACTTGAAATTAAAAGTAGTTAAACAAATACATAACGCTTATATATATATATAATATATATCGGATATATATATATATATATATATATACACGGGTGCATTAATTTGTGAGTAGCAACAATAGCAAAATTTCCTTTGGACATATCAGATGACACCACGTGTCATTCATTATCGTCGTAATATGATTCGTAAAGAGACAAACTAAATGCATTTTCGAGTTATTGACGATTTTGTGTGAATTATTCAAAAGTATTTCAAAAAATAATTACAGACTCCACTTTCATATAATTTTTAAAATGAAATTTTAGATCTCTTGTACCTATTTCCAAACGTTCAATTCATCAATATATAAATTACTCAAGGGATATAGTTTTAATTTTCGTTATTTTTTTAAGAATTTTCGTTATTTCTTTTTAAGAATGGCTGGAAGATGCTGCCACTAATTTACGTTACTCACGCATAATTTGGCTCAATCATGTCTTTGCTGTACTGCCACCGCACTTCCTAATTCCTTTACACCAGCAATAACTCACATAATCAACTAACCAGCTCTCGGTCAACACTGTGAACAACTGTCCCTTTTTCACCGTCTTTTCTATTTTTGATTTTTGATTTCATCAACTCTATTTATTCGTACCATCTCTCAAGTGCATTCCTAAGTCCTCTGGCTTTGACACATTGTTCGTTGATTCGTTCTCTGTCTCTTTCCACACTCCTTTTTGTAACCGACTGAATAGAAAATCACGGAACTGAATTAGAACATTAATTTTGGGAAAAAGAAAGAGAGAGAAAAACAGAGAGATCTTCTTGATTATTTTCTAATGGGGATTTCCAAAGCTCTCTTTCTTCTCATATTCGCTCTATTTGTAGCACTCTCTCATGCTTACACCTTCTATGTTGGAGGCAGAGAAGGCTGGGTTTTGCATCCCTCGGAGAGTTACTCCGACTGGGCCTCGAGAAATCGGTTTCAAGTCAACGACACTCTCAGTATACAAATCTTCTTTCAATAAATTGGTTATAAATCTAGTTTTCAATGATCCACAGTTCAATACCAATATTCTGTTGTTTTCATGTTTTTCTCAGTTTTCAAGTACCAAAAAGGAGAGGACTCTGTTTTGGAGGTGAGCCAGCAAGACTACGAACAGTGCAACCTGAGCAACCCGATACAAAAAATGGACACAGGCGAATCGGTATTCAAATTTGACCGATCGGGCCCATTTTACTTTGTTAGCGGTACAGATGATCGGTGCAAACAGGGACAGAAGCTGATCATCGTTGTTTTGGCGGTACGACCGAAGAGTACTCCCGTTGAACCGATACCACCTAGCATCTCTCCTTTGGCCCCACAAATTCCTGCTCCACCTATGGCACCTACATTAAGTCCAGGTCCAAGTTCTCCAGTTGTCGAACCTCCGGCAACTTCCCCTGCTTCACCAATGCCAAGTCCAATTTCATCTCCTTTCACAAGTCCAGCTCCAGCTCCTACTGTCATTTCCTCACCACCAAACAATTCCCCTGTTTCACCACCTGCGGTAAGTCCAGCTCCAGCTCCAATTACAGGTTCGCCACCCGTTCCATCACCGTCATTTACACCGCCAACAGTTACTCCTGCTTCAAGTCCCTCGACGCAACCATCTACACCCGGAGCTCCTATAACACCCAGTGTGGAAACTCCTAATCATCCAACAGGATCATCTGCCCCTGTATTATCCGATTTTAGGGTTTCCTCGGTGTTACTGACAGTGGCAGTGGTGATATTAAGTTATGGATTTTTCAATTGATTGGTTTAGCTGTAATTGTTATAAGTTAGGCAGAAACTATGCATACGCAATAGTACAATAAGATGCATTGGTTGTGTTTGTTGTTAAAGACTTTGATTAGTTTTACATGGATTATTTTTAGCCTTATGCTTAATTTTGATTTTACAGAGATTGGTATTTGGAGATTATATGATTATGGATATTACAATTGATTTGTATCGGATGAATCATTTTTTTCTTTTTCTCGTGGTTACATTTTATGGATTGAGAAATTTGAAATAAAGAATTATTGCATAGGGATGAATATTAAGTTAAGTACCTATTTTATTGCGTCGCAGCTTAATTGGCATTTAATATTGTTGTTTGTTTAGTTTTGTTTTGAGGAATATTAATGTCTTAAATCGGTGAGATATATGTTTAATTGCATGCATGTGCATATATAATTAATATCCTCATGTTTCTTTCTCTTTTTTTTTCTCCTTATTGCGCTCTCTTTGTTAATTTGTTACTTGATTGAATTTTCTTCTTCTTTTATGCGGTTTATGCAAATAAAATTTTGGACATCGGTTTCGGTTATTAGTGAAGGTACATATTGAAGTACTCAAATCGAACTGCAACTTGGTGATGTGGATGTCACTTAGCCACAATATAAACGTTCCACGAATATGTAATCGAGTTTATGTGTTTAAACAGGTTATTAATTAGTAACGAAGCATGTTTTAATTTTTATGTAAAAGTTGTTTTTTTGTTAGTATATCTTAGTATATGCCTCTCTTTTTCTCTCTCTGTTTTCTAGATCTTTTCCTTTAATTAAGTCATATTTCTACAAGTGGCAGCTATTGTCATAAGCTACTTCAGAATGTTGACTATTGGGAATTTGGGATACATATCACTATATTAATTAGAAAAATACTTCAAAATATTTAATGCCTCCATCTCTATAAGATTATAATATTATTAATTTTAAAATATTTAGCATAATTTAAATACAATATTTTTTTCATTTAGCGTAAAGCTTGTCACAGTTATTTAGGTAAATCTTTTTCCGGTTCTCCTCCTCCTTTCCTATATATGTATAGGATGTGTATCGTCAAGGATTATATCATAGTACGTTGGCAACAGTTCAGAAATGAACAATAAAAATTATGAATGAAAAATTCAAAAAATATTTTATTAAATAAATGATATATGAAACTGCTAATATTTTTAAATTAAATAAAATAGTTGTAGCTTCCATTTTAAATTCTGACACAAGACAAATAATTTTGAACGTTTGTTCAAAATTAAAATTTATCCGTTAAACATCGAGTCTTCTGAAGTTGAATGCAATAATTGTTTTTCGACATTAATTTGACGATCAACTTTATTTCCATAGACTAGACAAGGAAGATGGTGATGGCGAGAAAGACCTAAAAACAAATTTCATTTTCTACTGTTATATAGTTGGCAGTTGGCGCTGTTTTTCTTCCAAAAATTTAAGTTTTATTCAAAAAAAATATATTATGTTTTGTTTGAGGGCCCATTCCACCTATCTCAAGATGGTGATTTTTTTTCTAACGGTCATCATTATAATAAGAAATTCTCGTAAAGCAAAAAAAAAAATTCATAGATATACTGTGTTCTGTCAATGATTGTCTAATGTATATTAAATTTAATACAATTTGACTGTTAATTAACATTCCATCAAGGATTGATGTAAATTGTAGCTCGTATGATTAACAATAATAATTATGTGATAT
Organism: Schoenoplectus tabernaemontani; assembly: GCA_037127355.1. Taxonomy (NCBI): domain Eukaryota; kingdom Viridiplantae; phylum Streptophyta; class Magnoliopsida; order Poales; family Cyperaceae; genus Schoenoplectus; species Schoenoplectus tabernaemontani. The sequence goes on along the minus strand of CM073744.1, from coordinate 19,070,797 downwards.
TTATTACTTTTTTCATGTACATTATATTATAGTATAAATTATATCTGAAAGTTTAGTTCCTAATTTATTGATTGTATGTAGTGCATTATATATGTTTATATAATGGAAACTAAGGAACATATCAGAACCAAACGAACATAATTGTAATTTTTTATTGTGGTAGTACGGGTGGGATGGATGGGCTTAGTTAATAGTTATAAACTTGTACTCACAAATAAAAAAAAATGTGAAATTCCATAAATTTGAAAATAATAAAATATAAAACAAATGCACATTTATATAAAGGATATAGATTTATTAAATGTATCGAGACTTGATAACCAACATATTATGAGTATAGATTAAATGTCAATTAAAATGTTGAGGAACAGGTTGCCGCACGATTGATCATACTAATTCGACCGTAAAAGATCGGCACTAACACAACCACCTAATTTTTTTCCCTTGTCACATCTCATCTCCCTTGAATTCTTTCTTTTTCTGTTGACTGAGTTTCATCTTCCCCGAGTCCTCACTTACTCCCTCTTCTCCTTTCCCATCTATCATTTCTAAAAAAAACCTTCCACTTTATAACTCTTATCTCTCGATGGGAAGATCAATTCCACCTAATGGTTTGAAAAAACATGTCTGGTTCAATATGTTTCGGGATCAATTCGTACCCGCGGATCAAATCAGACTCAAATCTATATCCGATTCATTTTCTATCACGGTCCGGTGATATGATTCTCGCTTTATCCAAAACTGATCATGTGTGGACCCGTGAATCAAACCAGACTGAACCGTAATCCGTACAGAACCGTAAACTGAACCGACCCGTCCTCCACCTTAGACCCGGATCGGACCATTCCCAGACCTTGACCGCCCTCCACCCCTCGTCCCATCCAATAGACAAAATTTCAAACAAAAAAAGTGCTACCCCTCCCCCCAAAGATACCCAACAACCAACTTTTTTAAAAAAATAATTTTTTTCAATTTTTTTAGAAAAAGTCAAAAAATATATCAAAAAATGTTTCCAAAAATCTGAAAATTAAAACGAATCAAAAATATCTATAAATACCACACTCATTCTCATCTCAAAACACATAAAAACTTCATTCTTCCTCTCTTCACAAACTATCATATTCTCAAATTTTCATTTAATCTCAAATTCACAAATTTAATTTTATTATTCCAAAAAATAAAAAAATAGTTTAGTATAATTAATTTATTATTATTCCGTTAAAAAATAATTAATTGAAGAAAGATAATTTTCGTCATTTTCCTATTCCATCATTGCGATAATATTTCAAGTTTAAGATTAACTTTTAATTTTAATTTGTTATAATTTTTAATTTATATAAATTGTTTAAATTAGTATTACTTTTATTTAAATTTAATTAGTTGTATCTTTCAATTATTTGTAATTTTATTTTAAGTTATTTTAATTTAGTTGTAATTTAATTTTAGTTTTATTTAAATTAGATTTATGTAATACTTTTAAAATTTAAGTCATATTAATTTTATTTTAGTGAAATTGTTTGTAAATTTATTTATTATGTAAATTTATTTAGTTGTAATTTAATGTTAATTCATTTTTTAAGTAGATGTTTTTTCTTATATTATTTTTTCATCAAATTTGTTTCTTTGTTTTATATATTTTTTTATAGAAATGACAATTCTTTCTAATTCCGTGGATGATTTTATGCACCAGTTGAGTGTGGATATTTTTTATGAAGATATAGTTGACAATACAAACCCCTCACAAACACAATATTATAATCCACAAACTAACGCTCCATATTATCCACGACATGTGAATCTCCCACTACACCCTCAATCAACTTATATACTGTAAGATCTAAACTATCAACCTCAAAAAACCCTACATTTACTACATCGCATCATCCTCAATACACTTTAAGTTCTCATGTTATAATCGAAAAATCTTCATCGCAAGTTCCGACCGCACTCTCCTCTGCCGCAGGAACTCCACCCTCAAGTGTACCCCCATCACCAATGGAAGTGGGACCATCAGGAAAGAATAGAAAGACAGCTGGCCCCTTTTACGATGCATCTTGGTGGCTATTTTATGAACAAATGAAGGATGTGAACGGTGTCATACTCAACATGAGGTATAAGGTTAAAAATTGTAATGTTTTTTTACCAATATTCTAAAAAATAATCTAAGTGCATTTAAAAAATATGCTGATAAATATTTTGCCAAAAATAAGGAACCACAAGAACAACCAGACTCTCATTTAGTCCAAAGCGTTATAAACTCGGATGGTAGTAGAACTCACCAAAGATATAATAAAAAATATTAAGTGAGTTTGCTCGGTATATTTCCCAAAAAGAATAACCAATAAGTATGGATAATTATATAAGTTTTGTCCGGTTGGTTATCGGGGATGTGGTCAACAATTGTATAAGAGATTTCACCATAAAAAAATGATAGTTGAGATTAAAAAATAATATAATGAATGTAAGAATGATTTATTAGCAAACACGATCTTGATTACTCTTGTGTTACTGCCCATTATAATGATGAAAATTAGGTTTTACAAAAAAAAGTTTTAAGTTTTCAAATCATGAATTTTTCACATAATGCGCAAAATATTTACCAATCTATTGTTAGTATTTTACAAAAAAATCAATTTGAAAAGAGATTTAAAAATAAAATTTGTTCGATTATATTCGATGATGCTAGTAATAATATAAAGTCAATTGATTATTTTACTCGATAACTAAACCTTATCATGGACGGCAAAATATTTCATCAAAAATGTGTTTGTCATATTCTTTACCTTACCATTAAGGCAAGTATTAAAACACAAGGGTTAATACATTAATTATGAAATTTAAAAGTAGTCTTCACCATATTTTTTTCAAATAATATAAGAAAATAAGAATTTCATGTCTTGTGTGTCCGGTTGGGTTTAAGCAAGTTAATAATATCATGTGATGTAGATACCCGTTGGAACTCAACTTATAGTATGTTCTATCGTTGTTTTCCTTACAAGCACGCTATAACCGAAAACTTGAGTAACTCAACTAAGATGATTCATTTGCTTATCTCCAAGGGAGAATGGAACCAACTTGAGAAGTTAAAATCCTTCTTTGGTGTCTTCTCATAGAAACTGTCAACTATCGTGCTCGTATACACCGTCTATACATGAGTTACTTCATCCTTTTTATCGCATATCCAACGTGAATTATCTCTTTTTTAATTTGGTTTATTTTAACATTTATCTTTTTTTCTATCTCATATTTTTCTATATTCATTTTTTTCTCAAAAGGTTTATCGTAAAATGGAAGATATAGAAAATCTCGAGTCATTTTTTTCTCCAATCGTAGAAGTAATGAAAGAAAAAAATTCAAATATTGGGAGGAAGTACCGTCGTGATAATTATCATAAATTATTTTTATCCATCATTCAAGGAAAAATACACTGTAAGCCTTCTTCAAAGGTACAAACATAATCTACGTCTACGCACTAATGAGGAGAAAAACCGCATAAATAGCTTATTGGAGGAGATATTCAACATTAATAACTCTCAATGAAATACTAATCATCCTTCTTCTACCGATCGTAATATTAGGTATGAATTTTAATCATCCTTCTTCTTACTACATAATTTATTCACTTATATTGTGTTCATTTTTTAATCGTAATCGAAGTAATAGTTCATTTGGATTGCTAAATGAGTTTGCGAGAAGATGAATGTTTTGAAGATCAACAAATGAACAATAACAAATTACTAAATTATTATTTGGGAAGCATGAAAGATGATCGAAATGATATCTTGGAGTACTAGAAGATGGCGCGTGACATATTTGTAGTGTCTGTATCAACCGTCCCTTTCTAATCGTGTTTTAGTTCGACAAACATGATTCTAACAGATAAACATACCAAATTGGGTTCAAAAATTTTCGGGCAACTTGTGTGCAATAAAGATTAGATTGATGCCGCAATTGCATGCAACATGATACTATATTTGAGGCGGCAACATTCGCCATAGAAACTCAAAAAAGCGGTATCGATATCCCCAATATCCCTCTAGAAGATGATTCCGATGGCGCATCTGAGATTCAAGACATCGACTTGTGGTATATGCACAACGACTTCTAAAAGTTTGGTATTTCTTACCGTTTGAATCTTTTTATCTTCTTTTTTAATATTTTAATTATTATTTTTAATTTCTTTTTTAAAGAACATTACTAACAATATATACAAATTTTATAATTTTTTGAATATTATTTGATTTTTAAACAATTAAAATATAAAATTAATTTGATGAAAATTATTATTTAAAAAATGATAATTTTTTTTAACTTTTATTATTTTTTAAAATTTTCTGAAATATTATGATTTTTTTGGATTTTTTTTTATAATTTTTTAGTATTATTTGATTTTGTTGTACTTAATAATTTCTTTGATTTTGTTGTTTTGCAAAATATTATTGAATTTAATAAGTTTTTTTTAAGATTTGTGTGTAGGATCCTAAGAAGTTTTAAGGAATTCAAGAGTAGATGATTAAGATCAGTTTAGAGGCTTTTATGAAGATATAAGAATTTCATGTACATGTATAATTCAAAATCTTATATTTTTCATAATTTTACAAGAAACAGATCTCTACCACAGAAAAACTTTATAACAATTTATCAATCATTATAATGATTCCATTCATATACTAAAAACTATTCTAAGTTTTCTGAAGCAGAGATGAGCCAAATTTAACAGAATGTATCGTTTTGTAACGCTTGATAAATCGTTCAACGCTGTATGAAACGTATAACGATTCAGTTAATCGTTATAACGTTTCTGAAGAATAATAGAACTTGTAAGAGGTTTCTCAAGATTCACTATATAGAAACATTATAATATTTTAGGAATCGTTATAATGTTTTCTTGCGCAAGAATACCACTATTTTATGTTAAAGTGCTTATTTAAGGTGATGCTCTGAGATTATGATCAATTATTCAAAACCTTCTAAATCTTAAGCAATCCAGAGCACTTACTCAACAACAAACAAAGCCCCTACAATCTTCCTTGTAAATTACATCAATTGCTCTTTTTGTCATCTGATATTTAAGCTGAATTCTTAGAGCATATATTTCATTAAATTTGCATATAGCATTCAACTTGGTTTGTGCATTATCTTTTGATCTTTCTCAAGTTGATTTTTGTGCATTTTTATAGTAAAATTAGTTACTTACCAAACTAGTCTTTTACTAATTTGTTCAAACTAATATAAATGTGTCATTTCGATAAATATCATCCACCATTACAACATTACCTGAAATATCAGATTTTTAAATAATTAAAAATAAAAAATTTGAATTAGTTAAAAAATATTATTAATTTTTTTGATAAATTATTATTTTTTGCGATTTGTAAAAAAAAAACCGGACCCTCCTGGACCAGACTGGACCGTGCCCGTCACGTCCGGACCCAACCCCCGGAGGCCAACGATGAGACAAATTGGATTTTTTCGAGTTTGGCCCGCATAAACCCGTCCCGTATAGAACCGTAATAAATCGTGGACCGTCCGTGACCCGTGATCCGTCCGGATTTGATCCAAACTGGACCGACCCAACCCGTAACCCATGACCCGTCTATGTTTGACCCGGACTAGACCGACCAAGCTCGTTTGCAAAACTCTAATCCCACCTCCCCTTGCTTTGGCAGAAGATCCCTCCCACTTTTCTTTTGTGATTTTCATCCCTCTATTCGATCTCTCCTTCTCCTCTTTTCGTCACATAAGAGTCCCCATCAACGAGGAGGCAATCATTTTTCTCCCGCTCGCACAAGGCCTCACCAACAGCGCCTCACCCTCTCTTCTCCTGTCTTTTTCCTTTTTATCTGATGCCTCACTCTCACCAATTTTGCTTCCCTTTAGTTCCCCTTCCAAAGGCACACCTAAAGTCCCAAACTTCCAAATTCCTGACTGAAGTCACTGAAGCGCTGCTCCTAATTGATCTTCCTGAGATGCGTTCCCCCAAAACGAAAAGGGTAATCTGGTCCCCAACTGAGAAGTCAGAGAGTTCACTCTCGACCTTGCACCAGAGGTGAGCTCCACCAGAGTAAGAGCAGCACCAACGCTGCCCACATAGCCGGCCGTACATCTCGTCTTTTTGTCGTTGACTCTGCACCAGCAAACCGAAGGTGAAACCCTAAGGGCACGGGAAAGCAACAACATCATCGGCGATCGTGACAGAATCGAACACCCTTTCCTCGTCGCTGTTTCGGCTTGTTGGTATGATTTTGTATTCAAGTTTTCTTATCTTCTTGCTTCGGCAGTGTATGCCGTAGAGCGGCTAAGGCTGAGCCTTCTACTATTGCGTGTGATACTTTCTTTATGAGTAGCTCTGTCAAGTCAAAATATGTAAACTGTATGTAGCATGTGCCCTCTGTACAATTATTTCACATTTGTACTCTCCATTTCCAAAACCTGAGAAAGATTATTAGTTGACAACATTTTGATTAAACGTATCCATGTGTACAACTGATGAAACACTATTAATGAAGTTATATTCTAGTGTTGTAGAAATTTACAAATTGGAAATATAATACTTCTAATAAAACACTATTAACTGTTTGTTTGGTTTATATCATGACCCTCTGTACTGGTCTTGATTATTATCAGTACAATAGTGAGTAAAAACAAAGAACCCTGCAAAGGACTCATTTACCATTCGCAAATTACAAAATGAACCCCACAATTTTGGTAAACAAACATCATTTTCCAGAAGCCCATAGAGAGCAAATAACAAAAAAAAAAGAAGCAATGTTCAGGCTTCAAAACATAACAACTGGCTCATGCAAAATAAAACAGAAGAATGAAATCACCACATCTGAAAAAGCCTAAAGCTAAAATTCTTTTCCGTTGGTTTAATGCTCCGACTTCTATAGCAATTCCCTCTTATATTGAATAAAATTCCATTTGACATTACGTGATCCTTGTGTTAAGTTGATTTAATTTTCATATAATTTACATGGTAACTCATAATCAATTATTTATATGAACCATACGAAGTACCATAAGAATGATGTAAAATGAATCATATTTCAATAAAACGAAAGAAAATCATGGTAGCAAATAGTATTGTGATTCATAGATATCACAGTTCGACTTCTTAATCGAGGACGTCGTAGCAGGTTCAAGTATCTTTCCAGATCAAATCATAAATCGTTGTATGGAGATTATTACATTGTCTGTCTACTCATTTTTGGAATCACTAAACATGTACAGTGCAATCATGTAGACAATATATGATCTAAAAAATATTAAAACACCAACACACTTAATTAAATAAAAATATTTAACTAAATCGAACATATAACATAATTTCTAATTTATAAAAATAATATTAATATATATAAAATAAAATATAATTAAAAATATAATATAAATCATTCAGATTTAAAAAACAATAATTTAAATATAATAATTAATTATATTATAAAATATATATTAAGCAATTTCTTCATTTTAAAATAATAAGAATAATAAAAATAATAAATATTAAAAAATATATATTAATTAATTTCTCTATTTTAATAATAAAAATAACAATAATAAATATTATAAACATATATTAATCAATTTCTCTATTAATAAGAATAATATTAATTATATAATATTATATATTAATTAATTTCTTAATTTTTTAAATAATTAATTATCCTAATTATAATAATTAAGTGATAACATTAAGTTAACTTAGTGATAACAAAATGAATATAATCTAAATTATAAACTTTAAATAATAATAGATCAAGTTCGGTGCCCGGACCTAACCGGACCTAACGTAAATAGGATACTCGCAAATTAACTTATTTTGACGTTCTCAAAATTTTCTTGACGAGCCAATGTCGAACACTCAAGATATGACGAGATCGTGCATATGATCGACGCTACCGTCTTTGTCAAACAATTTAGGTACAGTATTGCACTGAGATTATGATTTCTTAAATAGGACTTTATTTGCATTGCATAATATTAAAATTGTTTACATTCATTTCATATGTATTACACTAAACATTTCATTTGTATGTTGTTAATTCAATTACTTTAGAAAATTATATTGATTAAGATAGATTATCTTATGTAGAAAAATTTTAGATAACTAGAAAAATATTTATAAAATTCAAGTAATATCTTTAATAATACTTAGAACACAATATCAATGATTAATCTTTAATTATATATTTATATTATGTTAAGGGTACTTACTAAATAATTATTAAGATAATTATCTTTGAAAAGATATAATATTAATTAAAGTGTTATATGTTATATTTAATGAGATTAATATTTTAATTAACACATATGATTAATGCAAATTAGTATTGAGAATTTAGAAATAAAATTATAAATAGAATATATTATAATAATGTATATTTATATTATAGGTTATTAAACACTATAGTTAAAAAACTAATAGCATTTAAAAATGATAGTAAAATAAATAGATAATTTAAAAGTGCTTAATTACACAATGGTATGGGAAGAGTGACGTCGGGCCAAATTGGTCTAGGTCGGAGTATCTTCGAGTAGATGGTAGGAATTATATTTCACCTAAGCCTCTGTCGGTGGCTGTTTCCTATCATCGCCTTTAAGAAACCCGTCTGTTCGATCGATCACCGAGGTCATCACTTGATGATTTCAAGGTCTAGTGTCTTATATTTCTCATATCACCCTTAATTTCTTTTGCATATACATATATTTTTTTTGTGAGGGTAGATTGGGTTTGACTGCATTGTGAGACATGCCATTCTTTTGAGATCAATGAGCTATGCCACCTAACCCTTTAACATCATCGTCAATACTCGATGCCGGACGGTGAGCCGGGCATTGCTCATGAGGTGTCCCGAATTTAATACATTGCACTTGGATAGTCTTTTTTTTTCTAGATTGTTAGGCATATGATAAGTCGAGCCATTATTTTATTTTTATTTATTATATTGGTATTTGGTAGAGGATCGAACGGGATCAAACAAAAAAAAACTTGTTTTACAAAACACGGTGTACGTGATTTCGTCCTGTCGTTGTTAAAATTAAATCAACATAGTGTACGTAACTTCATCCTGCCATAGTTGACTTTTCTTTTAAAATTTCAGATCCCGTTGAAGTCATATGTATGTGTGCTATGATGATTATATCTCATATTTATATTATTATTATATTTCATATATTTTTATTTTCTTGATATAAAATTATCATGACACTCATGTAGCGCATATTTATAAACTTTTTTGCATTCACTTTACACCACACCTATGAATAATTAATCAACTTAAAAGTTTAGCTACAAATATATTTATATATATATTTTATTGTATCTATCATAAATGAAATTAAATGGGTTAAGTCTAAGTCTATAGATATTTGATATCTCGGTGTCTAGACCAAAATCCGCACTGAATGACTTGTCACTCAGGTTCTACGGTGATTTTAGATTTCAGGTTTGGAGTTTGATGATAGACTATGAGGATCGATTTTAGGAGATGTCCATGATTTTGTTGTCGTTTGTTTTATTTTATTGGAGTATTAGGGAGTTTGTATTTGATTATTGGTTGCCCTTCCAGCACCATCTCGTTTTGTATTATTTATTATTTTTTTTCCGTAAAATTCTGATTTTTTTTATTATTATTTATGGTGGCATATATAAATGGACTGTTATTATTTTATAGAGATAAATGAATGGTTTGTGTATTTTTGAGTCTTGCGTGTACGCGTCTTCGTGTACACATGGCGGCTGTCAGTAGTCAACTCAAAATCACCGAATAATTCTTGTGGAAATTTATATTAGTTATCAAAGTCAAGTAGTTTTCCTTTTAAAGAATTGATTTAATGTACTGATCACTGAATACAAAAAGAAACTCACTTGCTTATGTGATTGTCCCATATACCCACACAGTAAATACTCCGTGGATAGATAACCAATGTGATGCTCCCATTTCTTTCCATGACATCTCTGATAACAAAAAATTATCAGCAAGTGCACTTTTGAAACTAGTATCATTCAAATTTTAGAAAATTGCTCCAGCAAATCAACACACATGAGTTTGTTGTTGCATATTTTGGAAATCTGGGTGAGTTACACACATTTAAGCTCCAAAGAAAGTGTTTGAAAATAATAGAACACTAAGAATCTCACCAATAATTAATTTGAAATTATAGCTTTTAATTTTGTTTACTTATTTATGCCTGGAAATTTACACAAAACATGTTTGGTGGGCTTTAAGATGCATCCCAACGAGAGAAGAAAACATCTCCTTTGGGCCCTGCATCCTACATGGACTGTCATCCAGCATTAGATTCTTCAGCCCACAACTATTTGGAAGGTTCAAATGATGTTATATTGATATTGTCATCGATCACTCCAGAAATCACTTTGATATTTGTTTGTGTTATGTTTTTATTCTGCAAGTTGTGAATTTGTTATTGTTATGATATGATGATAAAAGAAAAATGGTTCTACACGTTTATGAAATGTATCTTCTTGTCTGCAGAACTTATTAGTTCAGTAATAATTTCATCTAGTGCTTTGATGAAGGATTTCATGAAGGAAAATGTTACGGAGATATCAGAGTCAATATCAAAATCAATAAAAATTTATTATTCATATTAATGACTACATAATGATTTTTTTACCGTAATTTTATTATTCAACTTAAATATTATCAGCATAACTAATAACTCACTTAATATGAAATTATGAATAATAATAATACTATACAAATAATTATTCTAAAATTAAATAACATTCATCTTTTATGAAAAAATAAAAAGAAATAAAAAGAAATACTATCACCAAAAAATGAAAAATACAGAAAAACCAACAACGGCCGCAACGATATCAACAGATTGGAAGATGTGAAATTCGTACGTTACCCAGCTTTTATAGTTTTGTGTGTGAATACAACATTTTAGCTTATGACATACAGATCTTGCCATGTGCAGTGTCCCCATAGGTGAGTTTGTTCCTTTTTTAAAACCACATTTATTACAAGCGTAATGAGGGAAATAGAAATATATAAAAAAACAACCAGTAGGGGGCTATTGGTGCCTTTGAAAGGGTAAATGCTTTTCTGATTTGGATCTGGATGTGCTGCGTTGGCAAGGGATGAAGGGAAGGGTTGGTGCTAATGGCCAACACACTTTCGCATCCTTAAATCGTTATCATAATGATTAATTGGATTTTGTGATAATTAATGTTATATCAGACAAATTCAGTAAAATTTACAAACTTAATTTCACCAAATAATTTGTCAGCTTAAGTTTGAAAATTACTGATTAGCTTCAAACAATAATTTTAATTATCTATTTTATGATGCGTTAAGCCTTTGTATTTCAGTAATTTATTTTACGGTATTTATTTTCAAAAAAAAAATGTCAAGCTCATATATGTGCTAGAAGAAAGGTTTTTGTGGAAATCCTCCATAAACAATTACAATAGAAAGAACAAACTGCCGTTGTATTAAAAAAACAATGGGACTTATTTATAACAAATAAAAATGAGAATTAACTTTTGATCTAGTGAAAAAAAGTATTATCCGTGTGAGAGGTTACGAATTAAAAAAAAAATCAGATATGGATTATGAACATTTAAAAATTAGATAATTTAGACTCTCAGTAAAAAAAAATCAAATAAAATTTTTGTATTGAGAAATCTTCATGGTTAAGTACTCGATTAAATAATTGTCATACTAATTAATCATAGTCAGTCAAACATCCGACTCTTAATATCTAACGCATTCCTGCTTAAAGCATCTACACCCCTTTGTCAATTTCTAATTGGCAATTATCATTTTACTTTCAGCAATGAAAGAAATATGCAAAACTAAATAATTTTCAAAATTAGAAAATTATTTTGCCGATCCATGTAAGCAATGACAAGGGAGAGAAATTTATGCACTTCCAATTAAAACTTCTGAAAAATTCAGCAATGCAACGCAATTGAGAATTTTAGTTATCTTTTACTAAATAACTGACGGCGGTTGTTAGACAATTAAAAAGTCTGTTTGCCAACCAAAAACGACAATTACCAATTGATCCAAACCAAAATCCTGTAGACTGAATGTCAGCGTCAGGTCTGGTCCCCAATTAACAAATTATTAACCGCTAGGATTTGAGAATAAATCCTAGCCGCGGGGTGGCTAAGTATTCTGCGGCGTAAATAAATATATTTTTGTGTTATGAGTCAGTTCCAGCGAAACGAGCGTACCTGCTTCAGTGCTTTGGTTGGCCTCTAGTGACAGTGAATAACCATACGTATAGTTTCTTGGATTGGTTCTATAGAGAACTCTAAGAGATAGAGCCTGTCGCTTTCGGCCATCTGTCGGTGGCCTTTCTTCTCTAATAACCCCGATTCGACAGGGGTAATATAGTAAATTGTTCTTCTGACAAATCCATAACAGGATTAATCGCGAGTTCCCCGCTTACTCATACAGTGCTCACTCCCGCTTTCTTTCACGCGCTTCCTCTCTCTCTCTCTCTCTCTCTATCAATCACCCCTTCATTTCTTTTGGAAATTCGAGCAGCCACACTAATGAGTAACACTGAATTGCATCTATCCTGATCAATTTGAACAAACTTCGCTCAAAATGAAGGCTCAGATCTCATCTGATGGACTCGCGAAGGCAAACAGTACTCCGTTCAGGCGGTACACTTCGCGAGCTGTGGTCCCCACCGCTCTCCTCGCTAGCATTCTCTTGCCACTCCTCTTCGTTCGAACAGCATTTCTCGCTCTAGAGGCTGGTGCTTCCATCTGTTCTTCCTTCAGTGAGATTTTCAGTTTCAATTCAAGTTTCAGATTTGGTTGTTGTTTTGATAATAGTGGGAGATAATTGTGTCTGATTTAAATGATTGAAGCAGGTTGCCTGAGCTGGAGTTTGATAAGAGAAGGGGATCCATCAATGGTGAGTCTGGCAGTTTGGTTAGTTATTGTTCATTAATCTTTTTGTCTTTTTTTACTGTGCAAGATTTACTATGTTTGAATTGGAATAAATGTCTGAAGTGAAGCAATAAACTGAGACAAAACTGCCTGAATTGCGGCTATTGATATATCTCGGATAAATGAGAGCGATTCACGGGGTGGGGTATAGGGGTAAATATGGACATGTATCTGTGGCCTTTGATGTGTACTGTGCAAAAAGCACATGGTTTATTTAGTGATTACCATTGGAAATGTACCTGAAAAGGTGCAGTAGAGGATCTACATCATCTAATCAGGATAACATAGCAACGATATAATTTGATTGCACATTGAACAGATTTGTCTATGTCACGACGTTCTATAGGAAGGTCAGATTTTCTTCGTTGTTGTACGCCTGTACTTTTGCAATTTCATGGAAAATGACCCTGACGTCTTTTGTCTACCTCCACCTTTGAAGAAAATGGGAGGATCCCTCGACTAGAGTGTTAAAATACCCGTCGGGGTCAGACCCGATCCGTCCGATGCTCAAATCCATCAGATTCGAGATCTGTTAGAACCGGCGGATCTAGTACGGGTGCGGATAAAAAAATAAAAAAACCCGTGCTAGACCCGACCCGACCCGTCCCGCCCAACCCGTGATAACCCGCCCCCGATCCGACCCGGGAAACCCATGCAAGCCCCGACCCAATACCCGATAACCCGGAAATTAAAAAAAATAAAAAAATATGGAAAAATACAAGAAAATGCGGGAAAATGCGGGAAAATTATTTTTTTGGTCAAAATATATTATAGTTATATATTTTTAATATTCTTAATAATTATTTTTGAAAATTTTGGATTTTTTAGAATTTATTTGAATTAAAAAAAAACCCGCCGACCCTTCCCGTTCCCGACCCGACCCGCCGACCCGTCCGACCCGACGGGTCGCGACCAAACCCCCCAAAATGGATCCGTCCTAACCCGTCCCGTGAAAACCCATTGACCCGTCCCGCCAAAACCTACCGACCCATGCAAACCCATCCCGCCCCGACCCGACCGTCCCGTTTTTAATGCACTACCCTCGACAATAGGTTATTTTGGTAATTTTGACAATGGACTTTAAATAAATATCAGAAAAATTTATAGATATTTTTTATTTATAGATCGATATTATTATAATTTTATAAAATTTTATTATTTTTTGATACTCCAAAAATAATTAAAATGAAACTTTTGAAAGTAATATAAAATTTTAATGATATTTAATGAACTATCAAATGACAATAAAAATACATGAAACTGAAAACACTATCAATCTATAAGGAAAATAACATAACTATAAAAAAAATTCTATTTTTTTTTAATTTTTTTAATATTTATTTAAAAGTTCATTGTAACAATTGTCAAAATAATTCATTATGATCTCTTCCCTTAAGAAAAAATGACACAGTGCTTCTAATTTGGATATTTGGCAAAAATATACTTGATTAAGTCATTACTATTTCGCTTTTCCGCATGTGTTGAAATTAGCTTTCTTCTTTCAGATTTTTTGAAATTCTTTTGACATATTCTAATTGCATTCATTTAGTTATAATTGTGGAATGCATGTATTCAATATTGAGACAAGCAAGACGGATGCACATTGGTTCAGAGGGGTTAATTGACCTCTTGGTTTTGAAAACAGTATTTTTAGATTAAAATTTTACAAATCCGCCCCCCTCTGAAATTAATTTTTGACCTCTCGAATTGTTTGATTAATTTTCATTGAGAAAAAAATATTTAAACAATGATAGAATTAACTAAAAGGTCTAAAATATGAAATATATAGAGGAAAATTTTCTTCATCGGCATGATTATTTATTATTTTTAATTTTATTTTTATTTTTATGTTCTTAGATTTTTAGGATTTTATGATTTAGAATTTAAAATAAGTTTTAGAAATAGAGGTTTAGAAATAAGATTTTAGGATTTAAAATTTAGAACTAGGTTTTAAAATAGATTTTTAGGATTTAGAAATAAACTTTATAATATAGGTTTATTGTACTATTATTATTATTGTTATTATTGCTATTACTATTAGCATATGATCATCATTATTATCATCTTTATTTATTATTATTATTATTATTTTATTTATTTATTTTCTTTTTCTTTCATCATACTCATTATTATTACTGATATTTGAGATCTTTAATCTTATGCGTTCCGATTGGGTTTCATTTCTAGCCTACCCCAATTTATTTGAGATTAAAAGTTTTATTTTTGTTTGTTTATTTTTTAATATATAAAAAGATATTATTTAAATATTTTTTATTAGGAAAAAATATATATTAAATTGTTGATTTTTTATTATTTAGTAGCCTGTTAGTTAATGAGTTTGAACCCAATAAGCTATTATAATCCGATTATTGATCCCCTATCAAAATCCTGCATCCGCTTCTAGACAATGTTTTTAAGTTTTGAAAGCAGAAATATTCTTGTTGTTTTATTAAAACACGTGATAGACACATGAAAAATTTCCAGAGTTTTTCTCCTTAACCTGATTTAGTTTTGATGTTTTGACTTTTTATGAAAATAAATGCAGGAGCTTAGAGCTGAATGGAAAAGAACAGGTACAGATGAAATAGAGCTGAATAGTGCAATGGTTCAATCTGCGCCAGACTCTTTAGAGGGACTTATTGCAGAGTTACATTCTATATCAGAGGATGATAAACTCGACATGACTACATTTGTATTAAAAGTTAAAACAATGGTACGTTTATTTTCTCAAGAAGGAAGCCATGGTACTTGAATATATTGATTATTTGGCAGTTTATTTATTGTGAGGGAAAAAAAATCTTAATTGAATGTCCAAATTAATTGGGAACATTTTCTCGTTTAGCCTTCTTTTAACACAAAAAGAAAAAAAGATGTCGTTGATTGGTCATTGTTTTAATAAAATGTGTTGTACCAGCATTTAGCATATGTTATGCATATTGTACTGACACCCTGTATAGAGAATGAAGAACTGATAGATACATATTCAATTAATTAAATCTGTCTAGTGTGGAACTTTAATCAATGAAGTGACCTTTGAAATTACTATAATAATAGTTAGACTACTACAAAAAGAATTATGAAAAACTAATTCAGGGAAGGGACAAAACTGCATTGAATCTAAGACAAAGTTGAAAAAAGTCCTTAATTTGTTAACTGAGGAGCTTAACCAATTTGACGGTGAGCTTGTTATCCACTTCAACTTGATCAGATACTAAAAATGGAGCACAAGGCACGATCTGCAAGGCTCCAATCATCCTTTTATCGGCACCTAGCATCAGTCTCTACCCCAAAATCTCTCCATTGCCTCACTCTGCTCCTTGCAGAAGAATATTCCATCAATTCCCTCGCAAGATCCTCATTGCCAGAATCCCATCATGTGTCACACCTAACCAACACATCATATCTCCATATAGCTCTCTTAACTGACAATATACTTGCCGCATCCGTTGTTGTATCCTCCACCATAAAGCATTCAAAAAAACCCAATAATTTAGTTTTTCACATTATTACTGATAAGAAGACGTTCTCCGCAATGCATGCTTGGTTTGCAGTGCACCAGATCCACCCTGCTGTGGTGGAGGTTAAGGGGTTGCACCAGTTTGGTTTGTCAGCCATTCATGGTCGATCTGTTGTGGAGACAATAAAGGAGGTCCGGATGAGTAAGTCCTTGTACAACCAATATGGTGGGGCTGACTGGGATATTAGGTGGCTTGAGAGTTTGAAACCAAGTACTTATTCTTTATTGAATTATTTAAAGATACATCTTCCTGAGGTAAGTTCTTGCTTTCTTTTACTATTATTAGTTATTACAATTACAACTACTGGTAACCAACCTAAAAACTTGGTGTTGTGTGATAAGTACTGGAAATAGTTGGCACGAGCAACAGTATGCAAGAATATTATGTACTAGTATATTACTTATCTGAGGCCTAACTGGTAATATTGTTGTCAATCTTCTCTGTTGTTTTCTTTTTATATTTTTCAGTTCTTCCCCAAGTTAGAAAAGGTGATCTTGCTAGAAGATGATGTGGTGGTACATAGTGACTTGGCTGAGTTATATAAACTAGATCTTGGAGACAATGTGATTGGTTCAGTTGTCGATACCAATCTGAATGAATACAGCACCACTCTTTGTATCGACCCTGATAAGAGATTAGATAGTTACCTGAATTTTTCAAATCCAATTATAATGAATACACCACTTGCCACAGAAAAGGACAAATGCACATGGTCATGGGGTGTAAATATTTTTAATTTATGTGCTTGGAGGCAGCACAACGTCACTGAGTCGTATCAATTCTGGCTAAGGAAGGTATGATAATGTTACATATATATCCGTTGAATTTCAGTAAAGCCAACCAGAGAATGTTTTTGGATATTCTACAAATCAGCCCCCATTTTCTGCTTTGAGAAACTCCTGTATAATTCCATGAACCTGATAATGCTGACTTTCTTTTTTTTCCTCCTTTTTCTGTGATGTAGAACCGTGAATCCGGGTTTATTCTCTGGCCAATGGGATCGCTTGTTCCAGCTTTGATGGCCTTTAATGGGTTCATGCACCCAGTCGAATCATCATGGCTCGTGTCGGACTTGGGGTGGAATGAACCAGATCCAGGCATATTACAATCTAATGCAGTTTTACATTTCAATGGACCTGCTAAGCCGTGGTTGGAGATTGGGTACCCAGGCTCACGTGAATTGTGGCGCACTTATCTGAACAGCTCAGATGAATTCCTAAGAACCTGTGGTGTCATAGAATGAGAACTCCATATAAAATAGAATAAATTCATCCAGATCCATCTAGGCATCAAAATTTTAGTATATAGTCAAATAGTTTACAAGTGAAGATATCTTTCAAATGCAGATCTGAGAATTGAGGAGAGAGAAGTTGGTACGGCCTTCAGTCTCTGCTCAAGCCTGCTCTGCGTACCAATTTATACAGGTGCTGTTATAGATAACACTTTAACCTGTGTTGTATATAGTTTTCTGTAATATACTGCTTAATTCATAATTCTGTTAAAAGTTCTTCTAAGAAGCAAAAGACCTATGTTGAACAAGGTAAAACTAGCCTTTAAAATTGAATATCCAATGCATTAGGGTAAATTTCCACAGTGATCAGTAAACTATGCCCCATGTCAGAAACTTATTAGTCAACTTCGATCTATTCCGTCAAATCATTAAACTCCCTGTTTCTCTCAATAAGGTCCCCCATCCCCCCAAAAAGAAACAATGAAAGAAAGAAAACATACACCCGATGTTAATGCGTCCGCTTTTTCTTTTATAACATGGACGCATCAGCAGTCCATTAGTAATTCACTATTACAAAAACGATTTAAAAGGCTGATGACTTCAGGGACAACGGTATGGGGCAAATTAAAGTTGTGACCTCTGAAGAATTTCAAATGTTCTCTCTTATTTTGACTCTTTTGTCCAATAAAGCATATGTTGGGTAGCCGGAAAAAGAGAAGCAATGGAAACATGGGTTTCGTGGAAAACTGGTAAATGATAATCGTGTCGTGTCGAGCAATCTCTTTGTAAAATTTTTTTAAATAAAAGAGTATAGCCCTAAAATCCGTTGTCTTTATACTAAGTTCGTATATTGTTAATATCTAATTGCAAATTCAAAATATTTTAATAGTATATGTCTATAAATAAGATTCATAATCTTCATATTTATCACAATATACTTTAACATCGATTGAACAAAGTCAGTATATTATCTGTATTTTGATCTTTATATCATCACATACTAATCATTATGTGTATCATAAAAACTATAAATATCAAGTAAAAATTCATCAAAAAATAACAACTAAACATTAGATATTCAACACTAAAAAGTACCATTACATCTAAAATTTAACATTGTCATCACTGCAATCAACAAAGTACCATTATATCTAAAATCAACAAAGTACAAATACATCTCATAATAAAGTCAACAAAGTTTCATTCCAACTCAAATTCATGAAAGACATCACAGCAAATAAATTATCATTTCATTACAACAATCAAATTACCCAATACTTCAAGTTGCTATCATGAGTAAAAATCTTGTAAGCAAGCACGAAATGATAATTTTTCATGTCATCCTACAATTAAAAATAAATAAATTAATAAACTAGAAACAAATTTCACATTTATATCAATTTAAAAATAAAAAAATAGATATAAATTACTTGGATGAAATCCATGGGAAGTCCAGTTACAATGTTGTACATGTAACGAAGCAAAAATATTCTACAATCATTCGAATTATTCTGCTTTGGGCAATCCATGAATTTATATGGTACAAAGTTCTAAGCTTCTTTGTCTATAAATAGTAATATATGTTATCAAGAAATAACATAAAATATATAATACATATCAAGTTTTAATAGCTATGATAATAATGTCTTTATATAACATAACTAGTCTATATATTTAATGTATAATATCTATATATGTGTCATACAAAAAAGTTCTCAAAGTTCTAGTATTAAATTTTTCCAACTGCAAAAAAATCTGAATATAAAATTTCATAATATTTTCTAAATATATATATTCTTATTATCTTTACTGAGGCCATACAATTGATAAATTTATATTTAGTATTTTTTTAATATCTTAAGACCTTATAATTTATATTCATAAAAAAATAATCTCAATAAATAATAAAAATAATTATGACAAAAATAAGTTTAATATTTAATATAAATAAGTCTTAATATCTACCATAACATATCTTAATGTATCATTAAAAATATAATTTTTAGTTTAATCTTAATTTTCACTATTATAAATAAATCTAAATATATATTACATATACGCTTCAATATGTAGTGTACATTTACGACTAAAATTTATATTAATATATCATTAAAAATATAATTTATAGTTTACTTTTAATTTTTATTAGTACAAACAATATAGTCTCTGTAGTTTTGTGTTGAAGTTCCTTCAATCTCAATTCTCAATATTACGATCCAAGTTTTTATATTTTTGTATAATAATATACCCAGTACAATTAAGTCTTCATATCTATTATATTAAGTCTGACGTACATATATTTAGTGTAACAAAATATCTTTCTTGCATTCTCTCCTCTCTTAACCAATTCATTCAAATGAATACTCAAATTTTATCTTTTTACTCTCAGAAATTAATCTAGCTCCACTTCTTGATCAATCGAGCTTTAAAATATGGGTTTCAACACATTCTCTTTGTGCATGAGAAATAAAATGGTGATCAAAACACTTAGAACATTAGAGGACTTGTTTAAATCTTCACATATCATCTCCTTGACATAGAGAAAATATTTGATCCATCGATTGAGATTCACCCGTACTAAATCGCTTCAATTAAATTTCTAACCGAGCTATTTTCTTTCTTGATTTCTCTCAAATCATTGATCCATTTCATATGTAATTTAGCTCATTGTGTTTTTCTCATCGCTAGCTTTCCAATGATATATAGCATGAAGGGTAACTCTCAAAGATAAGAGAGATATCATTGGAGCTTTTATTCAAACGGGTCAAGTACGTGACCCGTATTTTTTATTTTTCTTCCAAATCTAAATTGAATAACAGTTCAAAAGTAGTTATATTAGTTAATATAGTTGGGGTATAGAAGTTGGGATATAAAAAAAATTTCTCAAATTTTTTTGGGCTGCAGTCAATCTCATTTTGATAAAATCGTTTGGGCCGAATTTGGGGTTCTTGACTTCATGTACCTTACGTTGGGAATGGAATGGTCCAAAATGAGAAAATATGCTAGAAACAGTGCAAAGCAACAAACTTTCCAATATAATAGATTGGCATATTGAAGAAACCTGCACAGATATATCCACAATTGTCTACTGGGGCTTGGGCCTTCATGTCTGATTTACAAGACTAAATCTAGTCTACACAGAATATCTGATTTAATTGAGGTTCTAAATAGTAATTATCACATCATTATGGTGTTGGTCCGAAAAAGCTATCGCGCTATAGTATGTTATGGAAAGAGCTAAAAAGCTATCTAGATAGCAATTATATAGTATGTTATAGCAGGAGCTATGGTACATTGCATTTTTTATATTTTTTTATTATTTTTTATATAATTTAGACTTTCATATAGTAATTAGTAACAATAAATAAATTAAGAAGTTATAAAGATATAACTATTTTGTACAAACTCTAAATTTCTATTCAAAATATCATTGACATCGTAAAAATTAAATAATTTTTCTATTCCACTATTAGAATTGTTGTTATTACCGTGGAAGTAAAAACGCTTGTTCCGTGGACTCAAGCATGGAAAAAACATCATTTCCATGAATTACCCACGGAAAAACTTCCACGGTACTTTCATCGCCAGAACAAATACTATTTCCGTAGAATACCATGGAGATAATCCTTTTCCGAGGAATTAAGCACGAAAATAATTCTACGGAAATAGTTTCACGTCTCATGGTTCTTACTTCCACGGAAATAATTTTAATAAGTCACGGAATAATTTTATTCATCCACATTATTATTTTTTTATTATTAATTAATTTACGCAGATTTTAAGAAAAATTATAATAGGTGAACCCATTACTTCTATCAGTAAAAGCACATTATTTCTGGCAGTAACACCATATTATTTGTTCAGTAACACCACATTATTTCTGTCGATCACGCGAATTATTTCTGTTAGTAACTTTTGATTATTACTGGCAGATTTAAAAAATTAAATATATGAACCCATTCCTGCACAAAATAGCATCCCTAATTTTTATTTTATTTTTCAATTGTCAACTGATGACAAATTAAAATAATCAAGCATTGAAAATAACTTCAGAAAAATAATATAGCATATAAAAACACCAATTGGAAGTACATCAAATCAAAAAATACAGGTATTGAACTGCCAAAATATAAACCCATATATCAACTGCTATATTGCTATAATTGAAAAGCATATGATGTCCTTGAGTTGGCTGAGAAATGAGACTATGATCCTACAAGCACAACATACAGTGAAGAATAAAAATTAGTATTGTGAAACATCAAAACCTTATTTGTTTGCACTCAATTCTCACTATAGAAAGCTGAAAATTCACCTGAGGTAAAGCTACATGTAGACATAGCTCTTTGAAATGACTGAAAAATGGGACCATGATGATCCTATGAGTGAAATTAGTAATATAAATTAGTATGTTATCAACAAAGCAGTACCTCCCAATAATTATCTTAAATTCAATCTTTGTTACCTGAAAAGTAGGATGTTGAACTCCCAACAAAGCAGTACTTCTTAATATCAAATTTAAGAAAACATAATAGGTTTCTGGATGTTTGATTTGGACAAAGGAGAAAAATTAGAGGTGTAACAAGATAGAGATAGAAGAATCAATAAATATTAATTACTTGAATTATTACTTCTGTTAGAAGAGCAAATATGACACCAACTGTAAAAATAAAATTAGAGTCGTTATTTCGTGAGTAATGTTAATATTCCTATGAGTAATGTCAATATTTCTGTAAAAAAATATGAAAGTTCTGTAGCAATGCTAATATTTTTGTGAGTAATGTCAATATTTTTGTGAGTAATAATGAAAATGAAGTCATAATAAAATAATTACAACAGCTAATGTGTAATAAACAGAAAAGTTAGAGAAATAGTTGTTTGATTGACTTATATTACCATGTCTCGTCGCCATGTCCTCGCATCCGCTCTTTCTCGCGCCGCCGCTGCGTCTTCAACCTCTTCATCTCTTTCTAATTCCCTCTTTACTGCGCTTCAGGTCCTCACTGACTGTCCTCTGGACCTCGAGATCCGTTCCTTGGCTGATCATATTGTTTCCACGAGACGGGAGCTCTAGGAGAAAAATGAGGCGAGGATGAGGTGAGGAGAACGAAGGAGGTGAGGAGATGATGATAGCTAGGTTAACTAAAAAAAATAGGGATCCAATCGATCCTTAAAAATGAATGGAGTAAAACAGACGGCATCTCCAAATTTTTTGGTGGAGATTGAAATTTAATTTAGGTCAAAGAAATGAATTGTTATGGCTGAAAATGAAAGAGGCGAAAAAATGAATTGAAAAAGAATGGGTGTGACATAGTAGAGTATTTCCGTGAAAGCCTATATTTATTTCCGTGAAATAGAGAGTTCTGGAGTATTTCCGTGAAAAGATAGACTATATTCCGTGGATTTTATTTCCATACAAATTTCTTTCGTGTTCAAAATAATTGAAATAACTGTAAACTATATTATTTCTTCATTAAAATGATCACAATATTATAACTACATAAGTTTGAACCTCTCAAATTGTACAAAATTAATTTTAAACAAAAAAAATAAAATTTATGTCGAACAACGTGTTATTTTACTATTGCGTGCTGTATGCTATTGTGATCGTTATTATTGTTATAACGGACATAGTTTGACATAATGCAATGTTAGATCATAATATAAATTTTGATCTTAAAAAATAGTATAACGGCACACTCTGTAGCATGCTATTTAAAACCTTAGCTTTAATTAAGGGACCAACTAGAAAGGGGATGGAACTTAGCTTTTACAGTGTACTCTTTTGTTAGCTTTTTACCAAGTCACTTTGGTGGTTCCGAGTACTCTCCGTACATTTACTTCTGCTTATTGAGTTATACTCTGTGAAGTAATCATTGATTGATTGTCGCAGCTTTCTTCTTAGAAAAAAGGAAGATATATATTATTATATTTAGAACATTTGCGAATTCAACTGATTGTTAGAAAGTTCTGTTTGACCATATTTTAGTTATCCATGTCAAATTTATCTGAATCATTATTTTCAGCCCAACCGGTTGTATACTTGTATGTGTATAGTTCTGTTCAAAGTGTTATTTTCTAACTCAACTTCCATGCACAAAGCAGAAATTGACTATGACTTTTATATATACTGACTGAGAAGAAACTTCACAACACGCGTGTGCTGATTTGCTCCAGTACATCTGCCATTTTCTACATCCCAATATCAATATGGGTGTTTTGACAAATTTTATTCAACTATGGTTCCAGTCTTCCGACTTTTTTCTGTTGCATTTGTGTATCCAATCTAAACTTTCAATATCAATCAGTTAAATTATCAATTTGGCGTACTAATCTTAAATAATAAAAAAATGAGAAAGCCTTTCGATCCTGGGAATCAATCCTACGAGTGTTTATACCTTGTCTAGAATAGAGCGCGAGTGTATAGATTCTATACTATGAATTAGTTATTTATTTTCAAAGTGCAAGTGGTTGATTCAACCATACAAAATAATTTTGGTATGAATATCTAGACATGGACCAAATTTTATATTTTTTACTATTTTTAAGATAGTTAGAAAATTATTTCTTTTGAATGTCTCATAATAACAAATCAAGTGATTTTCTAACTATCTTAAAAAATAGTAAAAATATTTTAAAAATATAAAATTTAGTTTACATCTAGATATTTATATGAAAATTATTTTGTACGGTTGGATCGATCATTTAAACTTTAAAAATAAAAAACTGATTTATAGAACAGAGGCGATCCATGCTATACATACCACCATAGTCCAACTATATATATATATATATATATATATATATATATAGACATAGTATGGATCACTCTTCATGCTATATATTATTTTTTCATTCTCAAAGTATAAATAGTCGATCCGAAACGGCCAAAATAATTTCCATATGAAACTCTAGTAGGGGACCAAATTTTTTTATTTTTTAGATAGTTAGAAAATTATTTCTTTTGAATGGCTCACAATAATTAAATCAAGTAATTTTTTAAGTATCTAAAATAATTAAAAAATACAAAAAAATATAAAATTTGGTTCCTTGCTAGATTTTCATATAAAAATCATTTTGACCAATTTGGATCAATCATTTACACTCTGAGAATAAAAAAATAATTCATAACATGAAAATGATATGTGCTATGCATAGTATCATAACCCAACTATACATATATATTTGATCATTTATGACATCAAATTAATAATAGAGTATAAAGCATGTAACGTTCTTATATATATACTTTACAAAACATCGTATCCGGACTCAACGCATATATATAGTCCGAAAATGATTTTGATTTATTTTGACATACCAATTAACTATCTGCTATTAGTTAATAGTAAAAGATGCCACTATCATCGGGACCCGGATTTTGCCTTTTTTTTAAGTAGCTGGTATTGCCAGCTATTCCTGAATTTGGATTAAGAAAAGAAATATATACTTACAAGGTTTATAATACAAGTGTAAGCACTGCTATATGTATACTGCTACAACAAAAACACACTAAATTATTTGGAGTAGCTGGTATTGCATGCCGTTGTTGTTAATTATTTTTCTTATTTATGTAGTTTGAGATCTGAAACATTTTCAGTACTGTGGACCCGTCGTTTGAGACAACTCGTGACGACGTGACCGGACCCATCATCAATCCTAAATTATATGCAATATGGAATGACATTTCTATATCGCTTAATTACAACACGTACATGGTGAAAAATAAAACACTGATGCATCGCTTACAAGTTAAAAAAAAAACACTAGAGGCATTAATTTCTTCTGCAAACTTGCAAATCGTAGTAGCAACCTCAAAATTAAAAGAGAGCAAACTAATTGCAAAGAAAGCAAGAACGAAGAACCAATGCTTTCATTCCTATATAACAGGACGTTTAAAAACCTTATTTATCTAGTACAATATCTTCCATGCAGTTCTGTCTCTGACAATCTAATTAAGCATAAATATATATAAATAAACTTTTCTTTCCATTTGTAATATGCAGTAAATAAACCAGATGATCCAAATTAATTAAGTCCGCTGGTGTATTTCATTCTTCATAGATATGAAAGAGTCAATAGTACAATAAAATAATATTCAAACATATTCCTTGACCCTACAAACAAGTCGATGTATTCCTTCACGCTTCATCTTACACAAGTTGTACAACGAAACAATTTTCCTTCTTATTCCTCTTTTTTTTCTCAATTATTTACAAGTTTTCTCATCGTCGAATAAAATAAATAAATTAATCTAAAGTTACTTTTTGAAGAGAGAGAAAATCAAATATATTCCTAACTAATATGCATGGTAACAGCAATAATATAATTTAGATTAATATTTTTCTTTTCTTAAAATTCATGCTTAATCATTCAATAAATCCAGTCATTCGAAATATAGCATTTCTGAAGGTGAATAGATCTCGTCCCCGCAGAGTTCTTCCATTTCCAAAGCAGACTGAGAACATTCGATCAGCAAATCTTCGCGCCACTATAACATGCGGTGGTATCGTCTTCTTACATGCACGGTTGCTAGAGCCGCCTTCATCATGTTCATCAAAGTCTGTTTCAGAATCTCTTTGAGCAACTTCTCTTGAAGGAATGGCAATCGGAGATGAAACCCGAATCAACCGGGATTCAGTTGAGTTCTGCATCGTGTCGGAACTTAGGAGGAGCTCGGTGCGATGATCGGGCCACAATATATCTGCCTCTTCAAGCTCCTCCATGCTCTTACAAGCCAGAGAGATTCTTGGTTTGAAGGGCAGCTAAAGAATTTATAGATAGTTGGAGAGGGAAGGGAGACGTACAAACACAACTTTCTAGTTCTTATAAAGGAAACTACATCATTGTCAATAAATAATTTCATTTTTTTTTCTCCATTCATTTAATTTATAGTGCAATTAATTAACCCAATTAATATACCCGTCCCACTAGAGTTTGTAGTGTATCTATGCATACCAGTATAAGTGATATGCTGTTCATACTTGCAAAATTTTCTAATTAATTAATGGGACATAATGTCGTCACCTCTTTTTGGAAAGAAATTATCTAAACACAAATTTAGTCTATTCTCTTTTGATTTTTTCGAGTTGATTTAAAACTGAAACAGTGGACCCATTCGTGATATTAATACGCTCCAAACAAAAAAAAGTTTATTTTCTGAAAATGGTTCCCTAGGTGTGTCGATAATTAACGCAATTTGGAAACTGAAATTATAGCAATTACGTAAGCTCAGTCAATAAATATTTTAGCAATCTATTTCTTGTGAAGCAAGTCGTATTTAAAAGAGAGAGATGCACGGTTGCTCGGAGAAAAAGGAAATGATTAATTGTACGGCGGGTCCCATTTCCTGGTTGAGAACTAATCACGTAAACGTGTAAATTAAATAGATGGTTTTGTGAGCAATCTTCTCACAGATTTGCGAAATTTAAACTAGTAAAATTCGATCCCTTCACAATTCTCACTTTTCACTAGGGAACTTCTCGCGATAATTAAAAAAGAAAACTAAAAAGAAATGAGAGACAGCCAAAACAATATTGGAAAAATACAACATTTTTTTATTAATAACCAAAGAAAAAAAGGTATCACAATTATGATAAGAACCTTTTGGAATTTATCAAAATAACAAGGTCTATTTTGTTATTTTCATCTCCTGGCCGGTTGGCCCATCATATTCCCCTTTCGTCTTTTTTCCTGTGTGATTTCATTTGTTATTGCTCCCACGTGCTATAATTTTTTTATAATGAATTATTATCATTTTGATATACTAAATTATGAATTATTTATATAAAATCATATGATAAAGTAATTTTATTTTTTTGTTTACGTTATGATAACTGAAAGAAATATAATATGCAAAAAGTACATGTCTATATAAGAAACATAGTCACTAGGCTGATCATGAATATAAATAATATTTCTACTTCAACATAATTTTTAAATTATAACTAATCATTTTCTATCCTAATGTAACATTTTAATTTTTTGTCCTAAATAATATGTATCACAATTAATACAAATAATATTCCTATACTCAAATAAAGTCTTAAATTAATTAAGCCTAATAATCAGTCCAAATTTGCATAACCCTTAACTTAATTTAAATAATTATTTAAAATTAATGTATATCGATCCAAGACTATAATAATTGGTTCGGTTGAGAGGAATTTGAATGAGAGAATTTGTGACCGGAGAGTGGAAAAGAATTTGAATGAGAGAACTTCTGAGTTCTGACTCTCTGGATATGCTCAATTGGCAACTGTGTATTTGACTTGACGAACTAAGCTGGATCTGAACAACTTTCATTTGGATTACGTAAGAATTGTAGTGACTTGTGCATGTAACTTGTTATCAGTTGCTTCAATCAAATAATAAGCACTCACTTGAAGTTGAAGTCACATAAACAGGAGTGCCAGTAACCTCCTGTTATGAATTATTGCATGAATTTTTCACTTCACAACTATAATGTTCACACTTGACAGCAGAGAGATCTATATTATTAAGCAAAACTATGTACTGCGCCTCGTCGCATCCTTCTAATTAAAGCTGTGTGACTGTGGCTACATGTTTTCTTCATGCAAACAACACTGAAAAGCAAGAGGAACAAGCATATTAAAGGCTTTAATGAATCAATTGCATAAAGTGTACACGCATGCATGCCACGAGTACACTACCCTCACAAACCTAGCTAGATGTGTTGCTTATTATATAAACAGAGTACCAGGTTGCTTGCAATTAATGTATGATATTATTTTATTTATGAATCAATTCCCGAAACACTTTTGCTTCTCATTATGTTTTTGGACCATGACTGGGTGTCAATGGGTCGGATCACGTTGGGTTGGGGTCGGATTATTATTATTATTTTTATTTTTCTTGATCCGATCCGAATTCGATTCGATTACATTCAAGACAATTTTTTTAACTCATATATAAACCGATCAGGTTAAAATAATTAAATATTTATTATTTATTTTATATTATTTTAAGTAATTAAATATTAATTAATTTATAATTAATATTAATTAGTGTATAATTAATATATTTTTAAGATTTAATTAGTATTAAATCACAAAATTACTTCAAAAAATATAATTAATCGGGTCGGGTCGGATTGACCCAAACCTGACCCGATCCGACCTGATTCAGGTAAGAAAAATAGATTCATATCCGACCCATTTATTTTCGAGACGGGTTCGGATCAGGTCGGGTAACCTGATAGATCGGGTTAACTCAATGGATCAGGTCAATAATTGACACCCCTAGCCATGACCCTCGTGCGACCTTTTTTCGCGCCTCTTACCACCCTGAAAAGAAATTAGCGATGAATTACGGAAGGAGGATACATAGATCCCACTAAGTATGTATTGGGGGTATACTATGATTATGGAATACACATTTAAAAATTTTTAGAGATGCGGAGTTTTTTAGACTCCAATGAATGCAAACTCCCATTATTCATTACCCTGTGATACGAAACTCGAGACACCTCTGAATCTTAAAAGAAAAAAGCAGATGCAATAGTTAAGCAATAATTGAGTGGTCAAGAATATAAAAGACAAAGGAGAAACTGGTGTCCTAGATACATGGAGTTTGTATAAAGTAGCTCACACATGTGAATGAAAATATAGATGACTTATATATTATCATATATATATATATATATATA
Organism: Schoenoplectus tabernaemontani; assembly: GCA_037127355.1. Lineage (NCBI taxonomy): Eukaryota > Viridiplantae > Streptophyta > Magnoliopsida > Poales > Cyperaceae > Schoenoplectus > Schoenoplectus tabernaemontani. Next base: position 19,041,437 of record CM073744.1, on the reverse strand, counting down.
TAAAAAAATATATATATATATATATATATCATATCTATATCATATTATATTATATAATTGTTATATTATATCATTATACTATATTATATTTTTATTATATCAAATCATAATTATATCATCAACTCAATATCATGTCTCCTTGAAGACAGGGACAGAGTGAAAGAAATCCTCCAAAAGCTTAATTGTTCCATTTTATATTGTAATTTGAATATAAATCATTTATTGTTCTTCTTTTAACTCTAATGACTAATTGGTCGCATAGTAACAAGTTGATAAAATGGGTGACAATGCAACAGCATGTTGTTAAATTTTACTTGGATGTTGCATTCTTTTTTAATCATCAATTATTTTGCTTGCTGATAATTGTTGGGCCTGATAATTTTCTCCTTATTGATCACAAAGAATTTGATAATATAGCAACCTCAATCATTTATTTTTGGGGTGTGCAAATTAACTAACAAATGATACAATACTTCATTTTAACAGAAAATATTGGCAATGATTGGGTGAGAACTTGATATTGTAATATTCGGATGCAAGTAAAGGGTAAAGGAGTACTCTCAAATGACTCCATTCAAAATCAATTAAACTGATATGTTTCCACATCACTAGTTCAATTTGATGATATTTATAACTTTTTGCCAATTTTTGAAGGGATTACGCTGCCCAATTCCACAAAAAATGTTCAGTACTTAGTTGAAACAGCAAGGTTTTATAATTATATATGTATTTTTAGTTTTTTAAAGCTAAAAACGTATTTTCTCTGGATGTGCAACTTGTTTTCATGTAACTGAACTTTGAACCAGGGTTGCATTTAACGGGTTAGAAAGATTTAACACAGATTTTAGCAATTTACGCTGTTGCTAAAATCTTTCTACTTTATTTATCATTTCGAAATTTAAAAACATAGATGTAGAGCATTTAGGGTATTCAATCTTTTCTAAACAGATTTGGTAACAAAAGATCATAAGACAAGTAATATTTGCTGCATTTATTTTGGCTCTCAACAAATTAGTTTTGTATCTTCCATTTTGAAATAAAAAAAATCCGAGGCATAATTTTGGGCTTTCCAAAGTTTACAATTAGTTGTCAATTTTATACGACTTTTTACATAATTTATGTTTGATTTTTCCATTTATACCCTCCTATGCTCCGTTAAGAAATAAGAAATACATAATTTTTTTATTTGTGGTAATTATAAATTTACCACTTAAGTTAACGAATGAATACTACTCATACAGTCATTCTATTTAATCTTTTTTTAACAAATTGATATTTCAATTATGATTTGATTCTTGTTCCCAAAGTGTGAGGTGATATTGAAATAAATAGATGTGGATATGGTTGACACAACATACCAGTTGAAAATTAGACAGGTCTTAAAATACAAAAGTTATTTTGCGCAAGATGCTTCACAATCAACCACACACAAGGGAAACATCAAGTTCATTGGTCTCCTCTTAATTGATCTTTTTTTCCTTTTATTTAAAAAATTCTTTCTTTCAAATTTCAGTTTGAGTATCATTTAATTTCTCATATATATTTGGAGACTGATAATGGTCCCCAAATATTTATCCCCATATTTTATCCCCAAAAGATGACTATGAAAGGTCAAAATAATGATTTGACAACTATTTATACTAAACATTCATGTTATTAATATGAAATAAAAGAGTCATTGGTAGATTTTTTTTAGTTTCTAAATTGAACTATTTATATTAATTGATGATCTTAATTATATCAAAACTTTGTCCCTCAAAATAATTCTCAAGCATTGACCAAAACATTCTGGTCAAATGACATGAAAAGATGGCAATGCTTGGCCCTTAGCACAATTTTTGAATTATTAAGCTATTTGTAGTAGTTATTGGACTTGTTTATATTAAGTACTTATTCATAGTTAAAATAAGTGATTATGAACTATTTACAGTTATTTAAAATCTTGTTATACTAACTCATATTATTATTAATATACGATATGCTGATTTTATTTTTGAAGCTTTTTGTAGTCATAAATAGCATTATATATAGTCATTAAATCATTATTAAAATGTATCATTTTTACGTTTTTAAATGGAATATGACACATAATTTAAAGCAATGCTTAATTAAAACTATTTATAGTTGTAAATTTTTTTTATGGTTATTTAGAATTTGATGATGAGAGGTTTCTTCAAGATTTTTTAAAGATTTAGATGTATTATAATTCATCTACTATCTTATTTATATTGATTAAATTATTTATAATTAATTAGTACAATGATCTTCTTCATTGCGGAATTAAATGTCAAAAAAATCTGAAGGAAGGAGAAAAAATAAAGTAAGAATGGATTTAATAATAGAAAATAAAATATGATTTTTGTAAGCAAAATTTTTTCCATCAAATCTAATGACAAATAATAAAATCAGAAATCAAATTTAATTATGAAAATCAATAGATAAAAGAATAAATGGATAATCAAATTAATAATTAAGAATACAACGAATCAATTTGATTCAGAAAAAGATATCTCAAAAAATATTTTGCGTGCAAAAAGTTATCTCAAAAAATACAATGATTAAATGGTCAAAAAGTTTTGAATTGCTTCATAAACAAAGAAAAAGAAATGAATATGTTATCACATTGGAGATAAAACAAAATGAATCAAAATATCAATGGATTGCTTCTCTAAAACATAAAATAAACAAAAAAATCAATGAAAATAAAAATCTTGTTTAACAAGACAAATCTGATTGACAGGCCGCTTCTGACTTTTCTCCATTAGCCTTCATACCAATCAAACCAAATAGTCATCAGAAGAAAATATCAACAACAAACAAAGATTGAATACTACCAATAGTGAAGATGGAAAACATCCAAACTATCCCTCTTTTTTCTAGTTGTGCGATTCTATATGCAATATAGAGAAAAAAAATGAAAGGTGCTATTAATATGTATTTAAAGATAACCGTTGGTTACTATCCACTTTTTAAATGAAAGGGTGCCATTATCCGCAATAGAATTATTCGTCGTTTTCAAAAATTTTGACTAACAAATAAAATTGAAATATTCGGGAGTGGGGATAGATTTTGGGGACAGATGAGCGGGGATAAATATATTTATCCTATATATTTTTAATTAAAAGTTTATATATTTGGATGCTAAAATATTAATATTTTATGGTATTAAATTGATAAAAATGATCGCCGCGACGCGTGGTTTAACTAACTCGTTCATAACAACGTGTCCAAATCTCCGTACCATCGGAGAAGAGCCGAACCCGTCCCAAACGGCGCTACCCTCAGACCCAGAGTCTAGAGCTCTCTTTCCGATCAAAATTGTAAGCATCAGTCACTCACAAATTCTCACCCCATCGGAATAGAATCGCGAGGAGTGCAACGAGAACAAAATTGTGATCGGAAGCGGAGACTCGCGGCTTGATTTCACTCGACACGATTTGGAGAGGGCCAAATCGCGCATAAAATAGAGGTATCTGGCGAGCTTTGTACGGCGGAGGTAAGTAGACCGTTGTACCCTTCTTCTTCCTCCTCTCAACGACAGCGATGAGAGCCTGATTGCAATCTCTGTACGAGGAGTTGAGATCCGATATCACCGGACTCACATTTGTCTCAGGTTATTTTCTTCTTCTTGTTTTCTGGTTTCTCTCTATTGTGCTATCGACACTCAAGATTACTCAAATCTTCGGATCACTGTTTAAACTGCAGGAATAATCATCGCAACTCAGTCAGATGGTGAGTCAGAGGAATTGACAGCCATCGAGCTGGTTGTCTGTTCACCTCCTCCCTGATTCAAGCATTGTGTTCTCTCGTGCTAATGACTGCCCCCTCACGAGCATCTCACCTTCTGTGGTGAAGTTGACCTTGGTATCAATTAGGTTAGTATAGAGTTCTAGATGTGTTTGTGGTTCGGTAACATACCTAATAATGGGATCGGATCATGGATTGATGATAGATTTTAAGAAATCACGACAGCTACAATGAACCTATTGCTTAGTATGGTATAAGGTCAGGTATTAGTATTACACAAACAAACAGTATGGAGGGCAATGAGCTGATGATTTGTTGTTTTCAATGTAGAAATTTTACTGGAGAGGCAATGTACTGATAAAATGTTTCCCACAAGTAAGATCAAATTGATTGCCTATCTAGGCATCGCCTTCTCAGCAATTTCACTATTTGTGCACCTTTTTATTGCTAATAGTTCTGCTGGTGGTCCATATAAGGTGCATGTTGATGATCTATATCCAGTTCAGGTGCAATTTCTATTCTTTTTGCTTCTTTTGATAGGTGCCATATTTTAATTGATGTTCCAATCATTTAGAATTCACAGAAAGAGGACAATTTTATTACCTTTTTTTTTCTTTTGAGTATCAGGTTTGTAGATAGTATTTAGTTTTGGTTGTTCAGTTAATCTGTAATTTGACTCCCTTTACTGTATACATTGTTTGAGCTACCAGTTTGGTAGTTGTGCTAGAATAAGCATGTACTGATATTCCCTGGAAAGTTTTTCAGGATAGCTCTCTCAGCTCATCTTGATGTGTTGAATTTTAGTTATTCTGATATATTTTGACAGAGAAGCCGGCATAGGAGGTTGTGGGGTCCAGTGAGCTCCTTGGAGACGTTGCATCCTATTGGAAATGCAGCTCCAAGGGGGAAACAAACTGGTAAAAATCAAATATCTTGTCATTAGTCGTGAATTCTTATTTTTTGCCTTTTTTTTTGTATTGTGAAACAACTTGTTAGCAGTTACTGTAATGCACTAGTTTGCAAACTTGTTCACATCCAGGTTAACGATCCAAAATCACTGGTTATTATGTTGGACCAGTCTGTTTTCTGTATATCTAGTTATCTACTAACATAAGTATCCTTCACATGAGCTAAGCAACTGTGTGTTAAGAGTTATGTAAAAAAAATTCATTTGATTTTCTTGTAGTTCCTAATGGTGATAATGGCTTCATATATGCTAAGATATATGGTGGTTTTGAGAAGATACAGTCATCAGTAAGTTTTACTGTCTCTTAAAAAAAGAAAACAATATATTTTTCTGAAAGTTTCTGCACTATTGCTTCTGTTATTGGCTGAAATATCAATAACTGATCTGGCTGTGTACTTCTTATAGCATGAACTTCTCTTAATCCTGGTTCACTTCTTATATTGTGTTAATGACTTCAGAATTTGGTACTTTGTTGGCAGATTTCTGATCTTGTAGCTGTTTCGAAACTTCTAAATGCAACTCTTGTAATCCCAGAGATACAGTCCAGTCTACGCTCTAAAGGCATCAGGTTATTTTTCTTGCTTGTTCCACAACAACAACAACAAAGCCTTTATTTTTCTTGCTTGTTCCATTGGCAATAAAATCTTCAAAATGTCAGATCTATGTTTTACAAATTTGCATTTGACAATTGATTTGTCGAGTTTCACTTACTTTACAATTGTATTTCCTTTATTGCAGCACAAAATTCAAAAGTTTTTCCTACATTTATGATGAGGATAATTTCATATCAGCTCTTTCAAAAGATGTAATAATTGTGAAGACCCTTCCAAATAACCTAAAGGAGGCAAGAAAGAAGACCAAGTTTCCCACCTTTTCAACTAAAGGCTCTGAGTCCCTAAATTTTTATTTAGGTCGTGTATTGCCTAAACTTAAAGAATCAAAAGCTATTGGGCTGATTGTCTCACAAGGTGGATGCTTTCAGGTTTGTAGTTGTTCTTAAATTTATTAGAATATAGAGAAGGTACTGAAAGCCAATGTTTTTTGTGTTCCATCATACCAATACCATGTTTACCAAATGAAAAATATGAAACATTGATATTGTTATATCCCAAAAATAATGCAGGATGTTTAACAAATTTCATAAATTTGATATTTAATTATTTACAAGATCAAAAGGTAGAAGCCAATGCACCAAAATAATCACAAAAACCCATTGATGTAAACACATATTCTCAATTTTATGATTTTTAACGGGACATTACTCCGAAGATAGATTGAGATCAACGGTTCATATTTTGTTTGGACTGTGGGGTTCATTATTAATTGAAAACATGACATGTGATTTCTTTATTTCTGGAAGCATAGGTCCATTGGATCCTTGCAAAAAGGTCTACATTGTTCCTCAAGGCTGCAGTTTCTCAATTCTCAATAGTTAACAATACTAGAATATAAGTTGGGTTTCATTTCTAGCCTACCCCAATTTATTTGGGATTAAAGGCTTTGTTGTTGTTGTTGTTGTTGTACTAGAATATATTTGGGGTTCTTATGCGCATAAAGTGGAGGGAGGAGTTTCATGTAATTTTGTAATATGTCGCTCATCCCTGCAAACTCCTTATATCTAGTTTTCCTTGCAGTAGTTTGAATTAATTTGATTGAGTTTATGAGCAATATAAAAGACTTTGTTTTGCACCACATCCATAACGGGATGTTTCCAACATATCATTTTTGTTCATCCATCATTGATATCCTCTTTTATTCTTTAACAAAAGTTGTTCATGGCTTGGGTTTCCTATTTGTTTGCAGCCTATACTACCGCAAAACATGGTTGAATATCAAAGGCTAAGATGTCGAGTGGGTTTCCATGCTTTGCAATTTCGCTCTGAGATTCGTGCACTTGGCAAAAAAATTGTAGGAAGGTAGAATCCATGGTTTAGAATTTGTTTTATTATTAGATTAATAACCTGAGAGAGAGGGTACCCACAATATGCCAGGTACTCCTGAGTTTTAGTGCATGCATACCAGCTACCTTTTGCTATCATTGATAATAATTGTTGATCATTATGAATGCTGCCTATTTGCAGGTTGCGTGCCTTTGGAAAACCCTATCTGGCTTACCATCCCGGGCTCGTGAGAGAGACTCTAGCTTATCATGGCTGTGCTGAAATTTTTCAGGTTTGAGTTATGTATGATTGTTTGGGATGTAAATGAAGCTCGTTCGAAGTCTGGTCAGCTTTCTGCTTTCCAGCAGGATTTATTTTGAATTACTACCGGCATGTTTCACTTTTGAATATAGTTATAGAGTAATCTGTATATTGAATAATTGATATATATATATAGACGTTAGGGTTTTACATCAGTTTATGTTTATATATTTTTGAAGCCCCTAATCAATCCAACTTACAATGAAAGGTTTATTTGGCATCGACTTTACCTTTGTATTGATCCTTGTTTAGGATATTCATACAGAGCTAATACAGTATTCAAGGAAGGACATGATAAAAAAGGGAGTTGTTAAGGAAGAGCTGAGTGTTGATTCATTTTCCAGAAAAAGAAATGGTTCTTGCCCACTTTTTCCTGAAGAGGTACTCTATAAAAATGGTTTTATTTTATGATTAAATATGTATGAATTCTTCTAATCTGTCCCTAAGAAATAGAAATTTGACATAACGTTTCTGTAACATGAGAAATGCCACCTAGATGCCCTCTATTCCATTTTATTTTAATATGACAGTTTCGATGAGACGGACTGATGGGCATTGATAGTTATCATGCCCTGCAAACATTATTGGTATGATTTTTTCTATTTTCCTAGGGGTATGCTTGAACATTCCTCATTTTTAGGTACTTATACATTAAACTAACTCTTCAGGTATTTATGAATTATGAAGTTTCATCTATTTTATAAATCTTTTAGGTCGGGCTTATCCTTCGTGCAATGGGCTACCCACTTGACACAATTATATACCTAGCCGGGTCAGAAACCTTTGGTGGACAACGGGTTCTTATTCCACTGCGAGCTTTATACCCGAACCTATTGGACCACACATCTCTTTCAACTGATAAGGAGTGCCAAGCTGTAGTTGGACCTGAATCTCCTCTTCCTTCAGAGATACCACATTCGCCACCAACTAAGTCGTCTAATGAGCTTCTAGAAGAGTGGAGGCGAGTTGGGCCCCGACCTAGGCCACTCCCTCCTCCCCCAGCTCGGCCTTTCTACCCTCACGAGAAGCAGGGTTGGTATGGCTGGATAGCGGAGTCAGAAATGGAGCCAAGTCCGTCCTTAACAGATCTTCGATCAACTGCACATCAGCTATTATGGGATGCAGTTGATTATTATGTCTCAGTTGAAGCGGATGCATTCTTTCCAGGGTTCAATAATGATGCAGGTCATTGGGTTGACTTTGCAAGTCTGGTGATGGGCCACCGCTTGTACCAGAACCCTTCTACATTCACATATCGTCCTGACAGGTGAAAATTTTGTCATTTTTTATATACTAGCATAATAAATATTTGGGAGTTTTGGTTGTGGTTTGACTGGTTTCTGTCTCTGCTGATTCTATGTAACCTGCAAACTATCATGCATCATCCTTCCAAAATATTGGAAGTGTCATGAGACATTCACCAATGAAACTATCATTCATCCTTATTTGTTCATTTTATTTAAAAGCCTCAAATTACTACTTTTGCCATTTTTATCTACACAAGTGAGGAACCAAAGGAGGTGGTACTCTGAATGGAATTGGATGGTCGGTTTACATACAATATACTTTTTTTTGTAGACTTTCTCAAATTTTAGGGATATCTATGAGGTTAAGTTTTTAGTAGGGGTACAATGAAAGTCCTCCTTTTCATGCATATCTCTGCCAACAACAAAGTATCTTTCCTCAGTTTCTACTGCCGGTGACAAGTTGCTTCTCTTTTACATTTACCAGAAAAACACTTGCAGAGCTATTTGGAAACATAACTGATAACCTATACCACCCGCCTCGTAATTGGACGGTCGTCCTGCGTTCTCACCTAAACAAGAGCCTAAGCATTGATGGTTTAATACATGAGGCCAAGCTATCAAAACCTAAATCATTCCTCACACACCCACATCCTGAGTGCTCTTGCACTACGTCCAGTCCCAGCCTAGCCCAATACAAGGACCTCGAAGAGTGCCCTGATTGGATGGTTCATGACCTTGCTCTTGTTTCAACTAAATTCAATGCACAAAGTGATGAGGAGGATGCAGATTTGCTAGAAGATTATTTGGAGTCAGACCCAGATCCTGATAAAGGTGACTCAACTAGAGGATCAGAGCAGGATGAAGAAATGGATCCAGATGATTAAAGAGGTCAATAATTTTTTGGAGCAAAAAATCTATGGACCACGGTGGATTGAAATTTTGTAGCGATTGGATTGCCAAAAAAAAAACCCTGCTTGAACTGTGTGTTCATCATTTGGGGATCAAAACGCAAAATAGGTGATCTAACCCGTGGTGGTTTATTTTTTTGTAGTGTTCATAGTTGTTTGTATATTTCAAATTTATTGCCAGGAATGAAAAGGTAGCTAACAATTTTTTTTAGTATGTATTTTTGTGATTGCAGAACTAGTCACGGACTCACGGCTATTGGTGTGAGAATTTTGCTTTAGATACAATGATTAAGTTTTTTTTTTTTATATATTTTAAAAGCAACGAATTTGTGAAACAGGTCATCCTGCTGGTGACAAGTTGCTTTCTCTTTTTCCCACTAATCTTTCGCATAGCACAGACAACCTACAACGCTGAAAAAAAAAAAACAATTCAACGTAAATTCTTATGATCTTATCTAACGTAACCCTTCTCAAACAATTAACAATTCAACGTAACCCTTCTCAAACCCGTACCTATTTACCCGCCTATACCGGACACGGGTACCGCAGGTACCGAGCACGGGTACACGGGTACGGGTTGTACCCGGCGGGTTTTAACAAACCCTTATCCGTATCTAAATTTTTTTATGGATAATGATATGATTTAGCTATTACCTATCCGTATCCATTTAGCTATTATTCATCAATATCTGACACTATCCAAAATATTTTTTATTATATATTTTTTAATTAGATTTTTAGTGTACATTATAAATCTAATTTATTTTATACCCAATTTGTGTTAATGTATAATTTTTTTATAATTCATTGATACATTTGAACTATTCATATAATAATAATTAATAATTAATATTTATAATTAATATCTATATTTTATAATTAATTATTCTATTAAAAATAATATGTAATTATTTTCCAATAATACATATAATATTTTTATATCTGAAATATATCCATATTCGTATTTGTATCCCTCTGATATCCGATCCGTATCCGAATATCCGTCGAATATCTGATCCATATCCATATCCGTAAAATTATAGCAGATCTGTATCCGTGTCCGTATCCGATCCGTTTACACCCCTGAATAACACCTACATTGAACTAAATATTCATAATTTTTAAAGGACAATTTCATTAAAAAAATAAATTATTTGATGCACCGTTGAGAAATTCCTTTTTTTCCCCTCTTCTCGAACATCAATGTTTTACATTCAAATGAGTTCCATGACAGTTATTAAAAATAAAAATTTCAGTTAGAAAATTAAAATGAAATATCTAGCTGCTCTTCTATATAATTATCTCTTGAATTGACCCGAGTCACCCAACATTTAAGTTTGCTTTAACACATTCTCAATTCCCAAAACAACTGATTTGCTAAAGAGCATTGTCCATTGTCCACCAGCCCCACCATTTTATTTGTTAAGTAAAATTATATATTTGTCAATTAAGAACATACAATTATTATAAAAATATAATTTTTTAGTTAACAACTATATATTTTTTAATTAATATTTGAGGAGGGTTCAGAGGCTAAAAAGGTCAATTCCGGAATAACGACGATAACTTCGTCTTTTCCGAATAAATGATGAAAAGAAAGAAAAATAATAAGAGAGCAATGAAGTGAAGTCAAGCTGTTCGCTACTTTGCTCGCGAAAGGGAGAAAAGTGCGACTCGAACGAAGAGAGAGTGAAGGGCAACCTAAAACTTACCAAAACCATTACATCTCCGCAATTTAGCTTCTCTGCCTCTGCTCCGGCTCCCATCCACAACTTAATCGGCCCAGGGTCAAATCTCCATTGATGCAAAGCTTTTGCAACATCGAATTGTGCGCGATCCTTTTTTCTTTCTCCTCTATTACTAAATTTTCTCATATTTTTCTTCTTGTGGCAGTTTTGCTCATCCAATTTTGGTTCCTTTTTGTTTTTCAGCTGATAGAAGGAAATTGATATGAAGAATAGTGAAAAGAGTCGAATGATGAGGTTAGTATGTTTGATACTGGTACCCTATAAAGATTATTATTAATGCATTGGTCAAATTTGCGTACTGTCTTAAAAAAATCAACTCCAAAAAAGGAGAAAAAAAAACTTGCTTTACATTTAGTAATTGTGAAGACCATGCCATTCTCTGGTTACTTCAGTGTTTCAGTGTAAGACCTTCTGAAACGAGTTTAGACCAAAACATTACTCTTTAAAACCTTTTCTATTTTCAGGGAGAGCTAGCCGGAAAGTTTTCATAGATTGAAGATCTTTCATTTTGGAAGTAAGCCCAAAAATAATACCTGTATGATAATAATTAATGTGCTTAACATTTTTAGCACTCTACATATCTCAGGGCTATTACAAGTGCTAATACGTATGCATATTTAACCCTTTACATATCTCTGGGCTCAAGTGCTAGTACATATTTAATGTAAATACATTCTGATTTATGTATTACTCAAAGAGTCTCCATCCATTGGTTCCTAAAGAAAACCATGACCAGTAGAGAAACATGAAATGGATCAATGAAAAGTAAATGAGATTCTCTATTTTTACTTAACTGATGGAGGAATAATTTGAATGAAAATAGAATATAGAGACTGAGCAATAGAATGTCTTGTTATAACTTCAAATTTAGTGAATAATAATAATTTGAATAAAATAAGTTGATATGAACTGCTCTCTCCCAGCTATCTGTAATCGTCTTTCTTATTTATACTTTCTTTTAAGGCAAGATAAATTGGGGAAGCTATGGCTAACATTGATGAGGACTTATCTCATGATTCTGATGGTGGAGAATTCTCAAATGCATCATACGATTCTGATGATGAGGATTTACAATTTGCAGAGAATTCTGACTTTGCTATTAGGGTTTGTTCTTGAACATTTTTCTTAACTCGTTTATGGAAGGATATTATTGTTTTCTGTTTGAGCTATTGCATGGAGTTAATTTAATTTATTTCTGTTGGTAGTTTTATGTTCTGCAACATTGATAAAATAACTTCAATTATAGTAATGGTAGTTACAATATGGGTTGGCATTGGCAAGAACTGGAGACTGGTCATTTCGTTTACTGTTCAAACAGAACCCGATTACACTTGAACCATCATAACAATATATAGATTATAATCCTGAGAAAAAAAAGCGAATATGGTATTCAAAGATACAACTCACCAGCACCCTATTATTTTAGCAACATAATACTTGTTTTGAGCTCAGGACTTGATTTTATTTATAATATATTAGAAACCTATACAATTTCTACTCTGGGGTCCAGGAAAAAAAAAATTTACAAAAGGTTCTGCATTAGACATTGTTTTTCTGATCGGGAACTAGCTGCTTATATCAGGGAACTAATTTGACAATGTATATCTTTATAGGATATTTTAATGGACGACACCGAAATGTTGGCTGCAGAATACGATGACATACTTAAAATGACATTTGAAAGTGAGGAACAAGGATATCACTTTTTCAATGACTATGCTAAAGGAAAGGGATTTAGTATTAGAAGAGGTAAGCTTAGAAAGAGTGAAACTGGGTCATTGTTCTTTTGTCAATTCCTTTGTTCTCGGGAGGGATTTCGCCAACAAAAGTACTTTGATAGGCCTGACCAGAAAAGGAGAGCATGTGTTCTTACTCGGTGTGGCTGTCCTGTTGAGTTTTGCATAAAACTTGATTGGAGTACTGGTGAGTGGTGTGTTGCTAAATTTGTTGATACTCATAATCACTTATTGTCGAAACCAGACAATGCTTGTTTTCTTCGATCCCATAAGAAGATAAAAAATTCCATGAGATTGAGGATTTTGTCATCGCAGTTTGCTGGGTTAAGTACGCACCAAATATTGGATGTACTGCAAAGTAAGAACAGTGGTTATGAAAGTGTGGGTTTAGTGGCAAAAGATTTGTATAATTCGACGCATAGGCAGAAAATAAAGAAAATTCATTTAGGTGATGCGAAAACTGTCTTAAGTCGAATGAGAGAGAGAAAAGAAAGTGACCCGGATTTCTTCTATAAGCACCAGGTAGGTGTAGATGGACATTTGACACATCTCTTTTGGTCTGATTCTCAGTCTAGACTGGACTATGGCTATTTTGGAGACGTTTTGGTTTTCGATAGTACATGCCGTGTAAACCGGTACAATATACCCATTGTCCCTTTTGTTGGTTTGAATAATCACCGAAGCACAGCTACCTTTGGTTGTGGCATAGTTACTGATGATTCAGCTGATTCATACAAATGGCTTCTTTGCACATTCATGGAAGCAATGCACCAGAAGCGTCCAACATCCATAATTACTGACGGTGATCATGCTATGGGTGAAGCCATAAAAGCTGTTTTAGGTGATATTACACACCGCTGGTGCACATGGGATGTAGACCGAATTACTGCCAGCAATCTCAAACTGCCTAGCTCGAGCGCACTCAAATCCTTGGTACACACTGAATATACCCCTAAAGAATTTGAGGGTAAGTGGAAAGAGTTTATTGGTAGTAATGATGCATTGAAAGATAACAAGTGGTTGAGTAATATGTACGAGTGCAGACGCTTCTGGGCAGCTGCCTTTTTACGGAAGAAAACCTTCTTGGGTATAAAATCCAATCAGAGAAGTAAGAGCTTGAACTCAAGACTTCATAGACATCTTGATCGAAATATGTCTCTGTTGGATTTTATAGAGCACTATGATCATCTTTTGTCACGTATGCGTCGACATGAAGATGAGCTAGATCGTAAGGCTTTCCAATCTGTACCAGTGACTACAAGTGGTTTTGATCTAGAGAAACATGCTGCATCTATCTATACACCAAAGATATTATATGTTATTCAGTCTGAGATATTGAAGGCAAAAGAACATGAGGTTGTTAAAATTATAGTCGGTAAAGGGTCCAGAACATATATGTTGGCAGTCGAGGGGCAAGATGATGATTTCATGAGCGTGGAGTGTGTGGGCAGCCCGAAAATTGAGAAATTCGTATGCAGTTGCCAGAAATTAGAATGTGAAAAAGTACCCTGCAGCCACATACTTGCTGTGTTGATTGACATGAAGGTAAATTGTATTCCTCAGTGCTGTGTCCGAGAAAGGTGGACTAAGAGTGCAAATCGATCTTTGCCTTTGAATAAGAGAGAAGGATTAGAAAAATTGGCGGAATCAAAGATGTACCAGGATTTGAGTAATTTAAGTACCAAAGTTCTTCATCTAGCATCCCGATCGAAGGAGCGTTACTTGGAGATGAAGGAAGAGTTGGGCAAAATGCTCAAGAAATTTGAACAAGTTGAAGATTTGGAAGTTCAAGATAAAAGCATTGGTGAAGATAAAAATGTTGGTAAAGAAGGCTATGCACCTTCTCTAAAAGATAAAGAAGGCAATGGACCTTCCATAGAAGATGACGACAATTCAAAGTTAATTGAGGCATGTTCTTGGAATAAAACTCCAACTTTTCTTCCTATGAATACCAAAGATGCTCTGAAGGAGAAAATTAGATCCTTTGTCAATGGTAAAAAGAAGAACAAATGCGGGTACTGTGACCAGCGTGGCCATTCAGTCCGAACATGTCAGTTGATGAAAGAAGCAAGTATAAAAGGTATTTGGTCATATATTCTTTTTCATCACTGACAATCATGTGTGCTACTTGTTATTTTTCCTGAAACACCGTAGTTGTTTAGTATTTAATCTTGTTATTAATTTTCTTTTTGATTCTGATGTGTATAGGAACTGAAAAAGAAGACTGTGGCGAAGCAGAAAAAGAACAGAAAATTCCATGAATTAACTTATTGCAGACTTGTGATTTCCTGTGATGTGAATTCTACTTTCCTTTTTAGTTAACTTTGAAAGGAAAACGTAGGGGATTGGCTGATGTAGAGTGTTAGTTTGGGGTGGCATGGGGTGCATGGAACTGATGTCGCTTGGTTTCATTTTGTTTCAGTGTTCATCAGCTCGTGTTGTAAACGAAACTCTAGTTAAAGACTATCTATGTGGTTTTATCAGTAACAGAACCAGCAGTCCTATGAGATTCGGTTTAAAAAAGGAAAACAGTTTATTGCTAGCTTTGTTATTGTACGGTAACAAATGTATTTATTTTCGACTTGTAGACCCTGGCCAAAAGAAAAAGAAAATGATTCATTGTCAAACAGTTTATTGCTAGCTTTGTTAAAGACTATCTATGTACAGTTTATTGCTAGCTTTGTTAAAGACTATCTATGTACAGTTTATTGCTAGCTTTGTTAATTAATATGCTCAGTCAAAAGAAAAAGAAAATGCTACAGCAAGAGCAAAGGTGCAATGCCAGAATGATTCATTGTCAAACTCTGATTCTACAATCATAGAAAACCTGAAAAGATCGGATTCCAACCTTTCCTAAGTAGGTTATTTCTGGTAAATATACGATTTTATAGGAGCAGCCAATGATGTGCATGATTAGAACTGATTTCACTTTCATTGGGGTTCCAATTTATTACAAAATGATGATTCTGATTTCAGATGCTTTCTTTAGCTGGTACAGTGGTACTGGCAACTACTTTGTCTTGCATCTCACACTAATTCCAAACCAAGCCAACACTTTTCAATCACAGTTATGGATGCACATGCCTATTTCCTCTAATCTAGCTACCAAGTTTTAGGTTCAATCCGCTTCTTGTGCCTAAATTCCGTTACACTTGATATCTTTGCTGTTTGTATCTCTTTCGTTTGGCAGTTTCTATGCGCTTAGAAGAGAAAGGGATTGATAATCAACTTGTGCAGTGACAATCAATGATTGCTATCTTCTTTGATGTAATACTTAGAGAAAAAATTGCTTGTTCAGTTATGCATCAAATCGTCTTACATTAATAGCCTCCAGTCTTGATAATATTTTTTAGTATTAGACAAAATAATTAAAGTACTAAATTAAAAATATAAATATAAAAATACGCAACTAGACATGTACTTTAGAGCTTCCACAGTTGAGCATGTACGAGCAAAGTATCCGAAGTTGTCTTCAACTATTCAAAAGTTTGTTAATCTTTAAATAATGAGTCTTAAATTTTTTATGATGGTAAGTACATGCTTTATATATGTTTAAAATGAAATCCGAGTGAGGTTGGGATCCAATGTTTGTCCTGAAACGATACCCGGAACTTTATTCTCATGTTTACAAATAAAAATATAAATGTCTTAATAATGTGAGTGAATTTCGTATTGCTCTTGGCAATTGGCATTCCATTCTCTGTTTTCGTTCAACGTAGTGAGAAGAAAACCCAAAGTGAACCAGTTTGACTTCGACCATATCCTTGGATCAGTCTTTTCCTTTTTTTTTTTATATATTTTTTTGGAAAAAAGAAATATTCTGTGTTTAATTTGAGTGCATGAATTGAAGCTGCCTCCTTTAGTGAAAACTAGATGAAGCAAATAAAATAGATGTACAGCCAATAGTATAACTAAGATACATTGTTTATTTATTTCTCATTTACAACATGAGAACTTCAATATTCTCATCGTTACTATAAACAAATTGAATTAATCATCTACAATGCGAACAAAAATAAACAATTCTGTACATATCAATTTATCATCCATCAAGGAAACCAGTCATCCTCCACACTGTATTGCGCACATCACTGAGATCGCGACCTTTTAGCGTCCGACCATGGCCGCTGCAAAGAGGAAATGCCAAATTTTCAGTATTTCTCTTGCGTGACATCAGAACATGTGGCGGCACCTGCTCGTCAATGCACTCCTCCATCAACCGATTGCTTCGATCATGCAATAAAATGGTGTTCGAGGTACCCGGTATGGCAATTGGAGTCGAGGTAATGCTGCTATTACTGTAATTTGGTGCTTGAGTGTGTTGCTTGTTGGGATTGGTGTTGTCTTGTAGCATATAGCATCTGCATGAAGGTTTTCAGGCCACATAACTTCTGATTCAAGAAGTTCTTCCATGATAGAAAAATGCTTTCAAGGGTCTTTTCTTTTACCTTTTCAGTGATTGTAATGATTTAGTACTGCAATTTGGGAAGAAAAAGGTAGGGATGGCCAGAATTTATAGAGATACAGAGAGAGGTGATGCAATCATTAGGTTGTGGAGAAATGAAAGGGGTTTTGAATGGATCAGATCAGATGTGCAGCAATTATTGTCAGACTTATTGCAAAAGAATAGGAAACACAACTTTTTTCAAGGAAATTAATTTCTTTCATAGGGAGTGATAATATGCTATTAGACTAGTGGACTGTTAATGAAAGTATCAAGCATGACATGTCAAAACAAAAGACAGTTCAAATCAGATCAACTCTAGTCTTTCCCCCTGCTATGCTCCGGCCCCACTCCTCAGTTTGTCTCTATTGTCTCCCCTTGGTTACTCTTACAAATGGACCCCACTGCTCAGCGACTTGCAGATTCCTCAAATATCCGTGTCCATCCGTGCCTATTCATGTCTTTATCATTCTTTTTCAGCCCAATCCGTAGCTTCATTATTTTATTGCCTGCTGTAGATATGCTCTTTTGTTGGCCCAATGTTTTTCACACATGCAGAGAGAGATATGTGGATCTTAATGTGGAACTATATATGCGAATAATTTTATAAATATTACTTAAATTATATAGCTTATAGAGGGAATATATATATGACACAAATCATTCAATGATTTAATGGTTGTTTGCTTGGGAGTGTGTGTCTAGGCTCAAGTTTGAGCCCGAAGAAAGCAAATGTAATTATTTTCAATTTTTCCACCTAAATTAGTATTATGATCTTCTGTGACAAGAATAGCATGACATCTGTATAGTCGCATATTAATAAAACCGTATGAACTTAACTGCATGAAGTTTTTATAATGGATAGATCACTGCATACACATATGCGATTTATGTGGCGCATTTAAAAACACTGATTAGGCCTATAGACCGAAATGATTTCTTTCTGTATGTACTTTTTGGAATATACTAATACATTTCTTGACTATATGCTTTGATAATAAAAATTATCTTCCAGCTGAAATGTCAAGATAATGACACGAGATTTAACTTTTTTGAAACAAGGATGAGAGATCTGCAAAATATTTTGTAATCGAATTTCGATTTTCTACGGCTTTTCATACTCTCTTTTGTCCGTATATATACCAAACATGCATCTAATCTGCATGCGTAATAATTAATGTGATATAGTAGCTGCCGTGGCCATGACGGCTGTATGCATGGTACGTAACATCTCAATCTTATCATGAATTTTGTTCCCAGTTGGTTTCAATTTCTTGCATAATGGCAAAGTCAATGAAGAATATTATGTTTTCTTATGAGCTCCACGTGCTGTTCCTTTTTGTTGAAAACGACCGGGCAAATTATACATGTACTCAAAATTTTGTCATCGAGCATATATATGTCTACATATCCGGTTAACAATAATTAATTTCGTGAAAATATGAAATATCTGACAATTATGAACATACAACATGCAATTAAATATGCTAGCCACCTCATCCGATCATCTGTGATTTATTTCAAATATAGTACGTGCAATTAAACACGTATGCCACTATTTTTGACGGTGTAAAGTTGACATTGAGAGCAAATTTAGATAGCATTTTTTGTCCTTCCTTGAATATAGAGGTATTGAGTTTTGAATGATTGCAGAAGTGGACCGTTGAGTGTGGATTCACACTTCTTTGAGTGCTGAGCTTCTGTTCTGTGATAGACTCAGGCACACATTTGTCTTGTAGTAGGGTCAATTAAATCATTATTTTTTACTAGACCATGTTTAATTTAATTAACGGATTCAAACGTTTATTAAATAGAGACCAGTCATCATCAATTAATTAACCATATATTATATATTGTGAAATATATGTTTAATTAAAATTTCCCCTCTTGCTTGCAATGCCAGGAGGCAGGACCGCAGGAGTTATATTGAATATAGAGAAACGTTGTTTAATGGTACGTACAAAAGTAGACGTCGTCACCAAAAAATGGTGGTCATCTGTCAGGGAAATAAATAGATAACCAATTAATATATATGTTAGATATGTATATAGCATTAATGAATAGTTAAGTTTAATGTATGCACTTGTATGTCAAATGGAAACAATTTCTTTGTTCAGTCATACACAGAGAAAAAGAGAATAATTTCATCAGAAAAAGTCAAAATTGTGGTCCATCAAGAAAGCCGGTCATCCTCCAAACCTCATTCCGCAGTTGTTGAAGATCACGGCCTTCAACTGTTCTACCTCGACTGCTACCCCGAGAAAATGCCATTCCGCTTGAATCGCTCCGGCGTGCCACCAGAACATGAGGCGGCACCGGCCAGTCTAATGGAATCCTCATCGTACCATCCATTGTTCTCACTTGAACTTGCAGTGCTACTAGGTATGGCGATCGGAGACACTACAGGAGAGTGTCGCATTTACATCTGACAAATTAAATGTAATAAACACTATTTACATCAGTAGGCTTATGCTAAACGTCTTTAGCATCCGAAAGCTGATGCAAAGCGCAGATGTAAATACACTTGATGGTGATAATCAATTGCATCTGATTTTTTATTTGCATCAGTATTTTATTATATCAGGAAAGACAGATATAAGATTCACTATTATTTTCATTTGTTCCCTGAAGTAAATATTAATTTTTTACAAGCATAATACTGATGTAATTATTTATATTAGCATATGTTAATATGATGATATCTTCTTTTATTTGCATCTAATAACAGATGATGTCTTTCATTATTACATCCGTTAATATGATGATATCTTCCTTTATTTGCATCTTTCAAAGCGATGAACCCACCATTCATATCAAGATTTTCCAAAATCCCAACATTTATACCATGATTTAAACCAAAAAGAACTGATATTAATAATAAAATTTCTCAAAATATTCACATCAACATTCAACATGCATAAATTCATTGTAACATTCCAAAATTTCCAACATTCAACTCTTAAAATTTTCAACATTCAACTCTAAAGATTGACGCCAATTAAGATACCATAAAGTTAGGACATCTGTATAATTTTTCATCAGCAAAGTAAACACTAATTATAGAAATTAAATAAACTAACTTCTGACATTTTTATTTTCATAAGATCTAAGTTTTCATTTTCTGCATACAACATTTAGACAACTAGATCGGACTATAAAAGTTAATTTTATGGAAATGCGACTTAGCATCGTTAATCACCAGTGAACAGCCAATATTTGCCAGGATCCCAAAATGATTTTCATATACTCCCCAAATAACCAAATCACAACATATCCATAAATAAAAGTGGGAAATGTAACAAAAGCAACCCATAAAATGTTTAGATGTAAGCACAATTTTCCTTTCATTACTTTGTCAGATATGCTTGAAATAAAGTTTATTCATTCTGGACCAAAAATGAGTGGGAAAAAAAGGTTACTTGAGGATCTTTTGAATAATTTTGAAATGTGTACTATTTTGGCCCGGCTTGTAGGTCTCTTCAGTTTTCTATTCTTGGATCAAGGAGGGATTTTTTTCATGAAAAAAAAACTCAAGAAAAAAGTTAAAAATAAATAGAATACCTCGAAAAAAACTTTTTTCTGTAGGAAATCCTCTATATCAAGCATTGCAGCTGTTGCCAATGCCTTCAGTGCTTTCCCTTCCTGAAATAATTTTATTTGTTATATAATTATAAAAAAAAGCTCTGACCTCACATTATATGCAAAGTATAACAAATGGTTCACCACTAATAAAATCCAAACATCTAAAATCATACCCGGCCGATGAGAATAATCTTATGAGAGTCCTTTTCAACTAAAATCTCGACCTGAATATAGTCCTTCGCATTAGGTCTTGTTTTGTAGCTCATAAGGTCGTGTTGAGGCTTGCGAGGGGGATGCGAACGGAGGAGGGAGAAGATATTGAGTGAGGGGAGAGAATGGAGGAGGAGAAGAGGCGATGGGAGGGAAATTATTTCTGCACGATTGTTGATGCAGTCGCCATGGGTTGGAGAGAACGATAAGAGAGAGAGAGAATCAGAAAAATGGGATGGGTGAGTGAGTTAAAAGGTTTAAACCTAGAATTAAGGGTGCAGATCCATCTTCAACTGTATCCAACGATTCAGCAACAACTGGAGGGAATTTTCTAGTTTTTCAGCGCCAACTGGAGGAAATTATTTGCATCTGTTAAACTGATGAAAACATATCATATTTATTTACATCCGCGAGAACTGATGTAGTACCGATGTGCATCATCATTTTAGTGCGCCCCCTTCCATTCATTTTTTTTTAAAAAAATTACACTTACTTGCATCTGCAAAATAAATATAAATATATAGTTACATCAGCATTACTAATGCAATATGTTCAAATCAAAATTTCGAGGTCGAATTTTTTTTTTGCTGATGCTAATAAAAAAGTGCCGATGCAAATATGATACTTTCCTGTAGTGAGATGAGAGAGCGCTGCCGCTATATTAGGGATAACAATACTCAAGACTTAGTTTAGTTAGTTATTGATATTGTATAAGATGATAACAGACAGTTGTGTTTAGTACAATTACTCTAAGAATTCAAGATTTAGTTAACTGGTGATGATTAGCTGAATCTAGACACTGTATGTATAGGTTAGTTACAGCTACAGCTGATGTACTCCTCTGTATAAACCCCTTTGTAATATTGAGTTAACAATGTAATAATACAATACAATTTCATTCATCTGTTCTATTTAAGCTTTCTATCAATTCACTCTCATTACATGGTATCAGAGCCAATCGGCTCAGACTTCACTTCATCAATGGCGACCTCGCCTAATGAAACCACAACCATTCCAAATTCCTCTCCTCACAACTCTACTACTACTGGTACAACCAATATCAGTACCAATTCCCTCGATTCAATGATAGCTCTGAACCACCCAATCACTGTCAAACTCAATGATACCAATTTCATTACCTAGAAGTCCCAAATTCTTCCGATCATCAATGGCTATGACCTCTACCGGTTTTTTGATTCCCCTCCACCTCAGCCTACCATCGTCGACTCCTCTGGACAGATCCTCATCAACCCTTCGTACCTTCCTTGGCATCGCACGGACCAGTTTCTTCTTGCTTGGATCCGATCATAACTGACGGAGATAATTCTTGCTCAAGTCACAACCAATTCAACTACGAGGAATCTGTGGAAGTCTCTTGAAGAATTCTTCTCTTCCAATTCTCGTTCACATCTCAATGAGCTCCGCCGCCAAATTCAGACTATCAAGAAAGGAGTTTCAACTTGCTCAGCCTATCTTCTCCAGCTCCGTCGCATCGTCGATGAGTTAACTTTCATGGGGTCCCCTATCTCAGATGATGATCTTGTTGCTGTGACCATCAATGTCCTAGGGAGCAAGTACAACTCAATCATCGCCGCTGTCTCACCGCTCAATGCAATAGACCTTTCTCCTTCTCCGCCTTGCGAGGACTACTCCTTGGACATGAGGCACTCCTTCAATCTCAAGCCTCGACTCAAATCTGTGACAAAATTGGTGAAGGCAAGGTTTTGCTATAGGAGGTATGACAAAGATCAAGAATGAAAATCTCAACCAAAATTCAAGGCATACAATACTCAACCCTCTACCTCTAATCAAGATTCGACTCAATGGGTGATCGATACGGGTGCTACAAACCATGTCACAAGTGTCATCAATAATGTTAGCAATTGTAGCTGAAGATGGGCTGGGAGTCGTTAGTCAGAATTTTGAATTGGTCAAAGGGATAGAAGATAAAGGGGTTGGATTATTACTTAATTACTCCGAGTTGGGCCTGGGCCTGGAGCTCAACTGGAATGAAGAAGCCCGAGTTGTTGTGCAGTCCATAGGAGCCACTAGAGAGGGGAACGTTGAAGGAAATGGAGAAGTCGAAGAATGACGGTTAGGAGACCGTTAGAGCGCAGTGTCCTGAGCATCTTTTATTTGCTGATTACTGTTATTCTAGATAGTTACTGTAATAGTTAGTTTTATTTAAATAGGCAATTGTGCCTATCTTATAGAGATGATCGATCTAGCAAGGAATCTCAAATACTCTATCTCTATTTCGGAGATAATTATTCAATAAAGTCCTTATTCAAAATCCATTAATTTCTTCATTAATTTCTGTTTATTTCTTCAATTCATTCTTGCTTAATCATTGAACAGTAGAGATTATTACAATTGGTATCAGAGCCATCGATTCAATCTGGTGGTTGATTTTAGTTGAAATTCGTGAGTTCTAACTCGTGATATCCTAATCTCAACTCCAGTGGTGCTTGATCGACATGGTTACAAAGGAAGAACTCGAATCTGCCCCGGCTGCGCTTCAAACTAATACTGATCGCCGCTTAGCTGAGACCTAGAAGATGCTCGTTCAGACAGTCATTCAGCAGGTTGCGCATCACACAGCTAGTGCTCGAGAATCTTTGTTTCAGCAGTTGTCCGATAAGTTTGCTCACCTTGATCGAGGTCCTGATCTGGATTCTGATCATTCCCCTAATCCTACACGTACCATGACCCATGATCGGAGAGCTCCACAAGCTGGATCTGGTTCTCGGATGCAATCCGTTGTTGAAAGGTACCACTTGCCTCGTGCTGACTGTCCTAGTTTTAACGAAAATAATACGGTTGAGTGGTTGCGTCGTTGTTAGTCATATTTTGAGATGTACCAAGTATCGGATCACTTGCGCACTCATTTAGCCACTATCCAATTCCAAGATCATGCTAGTGAATGGTATGATAGATTTCTTATTGATCATGATCCCCCTGACTGGTTCGATTTAGTTAAGCTCATCAGGAAGAGGTTTAATCATACCAATATAAAAAACGACATGGAAGAATTGTTTGAGTTGCATCAATCTGGTTCCACTGAGGAGTACATTGAGCGTTTAGAACGCTTGCGTTCTAAATTACTGTTGGAGAATCATTTACCGTCTGAAATAGATATTTTAGATGTGTTTATTGGGGGTTTAAAAAACTGAGTTAAGGGCATTTGTCAAAACATTTAAACCTCAGACTCTGGATGATGCCTTTGAGTATGCCTTGCATATGGATACTGCCTTAGATGCCCAATTCAGAAAATTGAAGGGTACCACTCGTTCTGTGCTAGCTCCTTCATATTCCAAACCAGTAAACACCTCTATTGTTCCAAAAAATAACCTAATTGATCAAAGGAGACTGCTAGGTTTGTGTTTCAAATGTGGGGAAAAGTACTTTCCGGGGCACCAGTGTAAAGTGAAGGTTCAAATGTTCTTGGGTCATGAACAACCAACTGATGAGTCTCTGGCCTCTGAGTTACCAGACTCACACGATGAGGAGATTGAAACTGAGGAGGCAGTGGTGTCTTTACATGCTACTCAGTCTCATCTTAAACAAAACACAATGCGGTTCAAAGGACAAATTGGGCAAAAACTGGTTTGTGCTCTTCTGGATAGTGGTAGCACCTATAGTTTCGTTGACCCTCTTGTTCTTCGAGATCAGAATATTATCATTGAAGAAACACATCCCTTAATTATAATGGTAGCAAATGGCGCCCGAATGGTGACAAATTCTAAATGTCCAGCTCTCCAATTCTCTCTTCAAGGTCATGATTTTTCGGGTGATTTTCGTTTATTGCAAATTCAGGGTTATGATTTAATCCTTGGATTGGATTGGTTATCTAAATTTGAGCCCATGTTAATTGGGTGGAATAAAAAATAGATTGAGTTTGATAATAATGGCTGTAAAGTGAGGCTTCAAGTTCAGGATGAGAATGTTGTTGTTCATTTCTGTGAGGGCATTCAAGTTGACAAAGAACTTAAGGATGGCAATGAAGTGATGATAGCCCAGATATGGCTGTGTGAAGCTAATCCCAATTCAGTGTTTCCATCTTTAAACAATGTTCCAACTGAATTCCATTATGTCCTACAATAGTTTTCTGCAGTCTTTGAACAACCCACTTCCCTTCCCCCAGTGCGCCCTATTGACCATCAAATCCCTTTAATCCCTGCAACTAAACGGGTGAACCTGAGACCATACTGATATTCATACTTTCAAAGACTGGAATTGGAAAAAATAGTGGCTGAGTTGCTGAAAATATCGGTCATTCGTCCTTCCACTAGCCCTTTTGCCTCCTCCGCGCTCCTTTTCAAGAAAAAGACAGAAGTTGGCGTCTTTGCATCGACTACCGTCAATTGAATTCCATCACCATAAAAAACAAGTATCCAATTCCCATCATTGATGACTTGTTGGATGAATTGCATGACGCCAAGCATTTTTCTAAAATTGACCTGCGGTCGGGCTATCACCAAATCCGTATGCATTCCGAAGACATAGCTAAAATCACTTTTCGTACCCATGACGGCCACTATGAATTCCAGGTGATGCCCTTTGGGCTCACCAATGCTCCGGCCACTTTCCAAGCATTGATGAACCAAATCTTCAGACCTTATCTCTGCCGGTTTGTTCTTGTGTTCTTCGATGACATTCTAATCTATAGTCCATATTTACAAGCTCATAAGAAACACCTGGCATTAGTTCTACAAACCTTGTTGGACAATAAGTTAGGTGCCAAGTGGAGCAAATGTGCTTTTGGAGTACCATCCGTGGAATACTTAGGCCATATAATCTCTACAAATGGTGTGTCAACCGACCCTCAGAAAATCAGTGCAATGCAGAATTGGCCATTGCCCAGTTGTTTGAAGGCTCTTAGAGGATTTCTAGGGCTCACGGGATACTACCGCAAGTTCATCAAGGACTATGGGTCAATTAGTAAACCCCTTACCGATCTTCTTAAGAAAAACGCCTTCAAATGGAGCCCAACAACTACCCTAGGTTTTGAAAGGCTAAAATCAGCCATGTCCTCGGCACCGATTCTAGCCTTACCAAATTTCTCCAAACTATTTACTTTGGAAACCATGCCTCTGATACTGGCATAGGTGTTGTTCTCCTTCAAGACAAGAAACCTATTGCTTATTTAAGCAAATCATTAGGGATCAAGAATGCACACCTTTCCACCTATGAAAAAGAATACTTGGCACTGTTAACAACCGTTCAAAAGTGGCGTCACTACTTGCAAGGAATGCTCTTTGTGATTAGGACTGATCACCTCAGCCTTAAACACTTATTAGAGCAGATAATCCAGTGATCATATTACATCCTCTTTGAAAGAATTTCATACTGTGCCTTTGACCTTGGTACGTAACTTGACACAACATCTGCATGGATCAACTATCCAGATGACTGCACCAAGTCAAATGGGTTCAGCTTCCGACTCAGTGCTTATTCAGCACTCGACTCAAGCTCATGAGCCTGAACAATTTTTCGACTTAGCCAATATAACATTTTCCCACCTATGATCTTCTTTAGCTTTCACATGACTAAAACATGCCTATTCAAGACTTGTCAGGCCCACTTACAGGATCACCTATACAAACTGTTGCCACAACCGATCCTAACGGTACGCAATTTTCAAATCTCATCTCTTCTTCCACTCTCTCTGAGGACTTTCATCGACTACCTGTCGAGCAACTATATCTCCCTCAATCGCTTTCAACGAAAGCTTCAAATCTGCATCCAATGGTCACCAGAACTCGAGACAACTCTCGTAAACACCGTGATTTCTCTGATTATGTTGCTCACCAAGTCAATCTAGAATCATAACCTTCTTCCTTTAAATAGGCCATGCACTTACCCAACTGGTAACATGCTATGACACATGAGTTGAATGCTCTTGCATCAAACAACACGTGGACCTTAGTGCCACCTCTTCAAGATCAGAGAATTATAGGTTGTAGATGGGTCTATAAGGTTAAGAGAAACCCAGGTGGATTTATTGAGCATTACAAGGCTCATCTTGTCGCAAAGGTAAACAATAAGGAAGCTAGGATTGATTATATGGATACCTACAGTCCTGTTATTCATCCAACAATGATTAGAGTAGTGTTATCTGTGGTGATCTCCTCTAATTGGGGAATTCATCAACTTGATGTCTCAAATGCCTTCCTTAATGGCGATCTCAAGGAATAGGTCTATATGTATCAACCACAAGGCTTTGCTGATCCTACTCATCCTAACCATGTGTGCTTGCTCCATAAATCGTTGCATGGCTTGAAGCAAGCTCATCGTGCTTGGTTCCAAAAGCTCAGTGATAATCTGATACATCTCGGTTTCAAGCCCTCTAGCTATGATTCATCTCTATTCATCTCACATTTTAAAGGTTAGATTACCCTTATTTTAGTTTATGTAGATGAAATGATTGTGACAGGCAGCGATGCTAAGTTAATTCAAGGTTTTATCGACTAATTAAGCTCTCAGTTTACGATTCGAAATTTGGAGAATTTACGCTATTTTTTGGGGTTGGCAAACTTCATCAGAAAAAGGGTTATTTTTATGTTAGACCAAGTATCTATCTGATCTACTCAAAAGAGAAAATATGCTCAATTGCAAGCCATGTCAGTCTCCAATGGCCTCAAGGACAAGTTTATCACACGATAGCAGTCCTAATTGTGAAGATCCTCAGCTGTATCGCAACATCATAGGGGATTTACAATATGCGACACTGACACGACCTGAGATTGCTTTCTCCATAAATAAATTGTCTCAGGATATGCATCAGCCAACTGATGCTCATTGTACCGCTGTAAAAAGGGTTCTCCGCTACCTAGCTAGTACATTAGACTTTGATATTCATTTACACAAAACCTCCACCACTCAGATTCACGCTTACAGTGACGCTGACTGGGCTGGCAGCATTGATGATAGGCGTTCAACATCTAGTTACGGTGTTTACTTGGGTAAGAATATTGTTTCATGGTGCTCAAAGAAATAAACCACAGTTTCAAGATAAAGTACCGAGGCAGAGTATCGTAACCTAGCCCTGACGTGCACAGAGATAATGTGGGTTCAATACATGCTTGATGAAATCAATCTCTCATCTGGTACACCTCCAACATTGTGGTGCGACAACATAGGGGCTCCATTCCTTGCTAGCAACCCTATGTTTCATGCCCAGACGAAACATATAAAGATTGACTATCATTTTGTCCGAGAAAGAGTCAATTCAAATCAATGGCGAGTTCAATTTATTTGTTCCAACGATCAACTTGCTGACATCATAACTAAGCCGCTTCCTTTGCCTCGTTTTCAGTTTCTTCGATCCAAGCTTAATGTGACTTCTATCACATCGGCTTGGGGGGGGGTATATTAGGGATAACAATACTCAAGACTTAGTTTAGTTAGTTACTGACATTGTATAGGATTGTATAGGATGATAACTGACCGCTGTGTTTAGTACAATTACTCTTAGAATTCAAGATTCAGTTACTGGTGATGATTAGCTGAATCTAGACACTGTATGTATAGGTTAGTTACAGCTACAGCTGATGTACTCCTCTTTATAAACCCTTTTGTAATACTGAGTTAACAATGTAATAATACAATACAATTTCATTCATCTGTTATATTCACCTTTCTATCAATTCACTCTCATTACACGCTAGATTGACGATCTGAAGCTCCATTGTGTTCATATGCGCCATCATCGGAGTTTGTGTCAGAGTCAGTTGTATATTCATAAAGATTTTCTGGCCACATTACTTCTGATTCAAGGAGTTCTAATTCCATGTTAAGAAAATGCTGATGAGTATCAAAATTATTACTTGTGCAACTTGGAAAACATGGCTTGATTTGTATTGAATTTATAGAAGAGATAGAGGATGGGCACTGGACATGTTCCAACTTCCAACACAGAACCAGTTATGCGAGGAATATTCCTGCTGACGTGGCATATTTTTGTCCATGCACGTGTACACTACCATCAACGGTAATTGGAGCGGGAACAGGGCCTTTGTACGCAATTTCCTCATTAAACATTAATAACAATAATAAGTATAATATTAGCTTGATATAACAAGATTAACTTCTTATTTTGGTTTGCCAAAGTCACCTTTTGAAATTCTTAGATTGCATAGATGTGTACATGCAAAGATTGTATATGTGGTTCATATTTGAACACCAAAGTTAGGGGTTATTCACACGAAAGATGTGAGAAGTATTATATATTTATTTGATTAATTATATCTTATTAATTACAAAGGTTGATTATTTGGCTAATTTCATTTTTTTTAAAAAGATAAATTGGGCTAAGAGATACACCAGGTGTCGGGGAAATTAGATGTGCTGAGGTCTCATGTCAGTGGCTATTTTCCCTTTTTGCAAACAAAAAACTAAACCAACGTTCAGATGTATTTGGTTCTCACTCTTCAAAAATAAAAATGAAATCTTCATTTCCAAACACTCATTACAAAGAGAGACACTAATTAATTAAGAAATGAAAAAAAGGCATCTTAAAATGTCCATCATGGACGTGTCCAGTTTCGACCAAATTTGAGACAACCCTTTGTTATAAAAAATGTATAATTAATATTGAAGTGCTATATAGTTAGGCATATAAGGTGACTGAGTCTAAGGGATATTCTTGTCGTAGGAGGGACCGATTCGTCTTTATTTTATACTTAATTGTATTGTCTACATCTTCTGTCATTTCCTTTCATATTTTCCCAAATGATACACGTGTCTTTGCCATCTAAACTATATTGCCTATAAAATTATACACAATAATTAATTAGAGTATGATAAAATCCAACAATCTCCACTTCTATGAGGAAATTTATTACGTGTGGAAGGAAAATGTTTTCCCAGTTTATCTCCAATAGAAGTTTTCATGGTATACGTGGTTGGTCAAGGACATGCCAAATCAACATCAATAATTCAATATTCCTTCCTTCCCTTTTTGCCCACTCTTTCTCTTCTATAAATTTGGCGGCACTCCAAATTTGTGTCTTCCAAATAACAAAAGCATTTCTAATTTAGCACACAAAACAGAGCAGACTCTAGTTAGCATTTCACACACAGCATGGAAGAATTCCTTGAATCAGAAGTTTTGTGGCCTGAGACCTGTTCAGAATCAACCTTTTCTGAAGAAATGAAATCAAACAGCACGAATCGACATCACCGACAAGGCTCACGACATGGCAATGGAAGCACTCCTTCCTCTCCGATCACCATACCGTGTAGTTCAGATCTCCATAATTCACATGAAAGTAGAAAGTGGCGCAATGAGGAAGAGTGCCCGGAGTCATTGGTGCCGCCTCATGTTATGATGTCCCGAAAGAGCAATGGTGGCAAAATGGAATTTTCGCTTCGTAGCGGTCAAGGCCGGACGCTAAGAGGACGGGAGCTTTGGCATATTCGGAATACGGTGTGGAGAATGACTGGTTTTGTTGATGAATGACCATGGAAGATAATTTTTTATTTTCTCAGTTTAATTTTCTTATAATAATAAGCCATGCAATTATTGATTTTTCCTTTTTATTTTATAATTCGCTCAGTGTTCTATAGTTAATGTAAAAAAAAACTACTCCAAATGATTTAAGATAAAAATTTGTGCAAATATTGAAATTACTATGATGATGATGATAGTGACAACGATAAGGATATCAGTAACAATGATAACAATTAATCATAACGATGATAACGATTATAATGAAATATTATAATATAGATAAATAATAATTATTCAAAAAAACTACCACAACTTTTTCGCGTTCCACTGTGATTAATTAAATATAAGAATATCACAGTTTAATTTGCAAAATTCTTATAATTATTTTTCGTTGAGTTTGCTCTCACGCAAAACTAACGTGGATCATGTTTGTGGTCCCTATGTTATTTTCCATTCTGGTCCTTGATTACGTTTATGTGTTATCTTGTAACTTTGCATGACAGCAGCTGGCAACACAGAAAAAAAAAACTTTGCATGAAAAGAAATACTCAAAAGCTTCTGGTAATTTGATAAAGACAACAGAACAGATAAAAATTATTGGAAATGGTTGACAATTTATATTTTTTACAATCTTGGCATCTTCTAAATTATTTTGAAAAATAGAAAATAATTGTACACGTGCTTAAACTTATGTATTTGTCGTTTATAAATTTCATGCAATTTTTGCCATTTGGTGTTCCATAAAAAATGCTATTAAAAATCGACCATGTTCCAAGTTTTGTGTTGTTTTATGAGAGGTAAAGTTTGCAAGAATTTTCGTTTTATGTTAAACAAACAATATGATACAAGTAAATACATTTTAAGTTAAATTAATAATTACCTCTTTTAGACTGTAAAGTCAGCATATTATCATGAAAATTTAAGAAAATATGTAAAATTGTGAAATCTAACACTTCAACTGCAATCAATGTTGAATTGACCATTTATTTCACACACCTGGAAAAAAAATTGTGCTATGAAAATTATAAATATAATTCTATAATGAGTGTAGGGCTGCAAGAAATAGTCGAAATTCGTAGTTCGTTCGTGTTCGATTCGAAAAAAGTTCGAAAAAAGTTCGTTCGATTCTAGTTCGAAATTAATTTCAAATCAAACTGATTCGATTCGAAATTATATCGAATCAAATTGAAACCATGGTGAGTTCGTTCGAAATATGTTCGCGAACTATTTTTGTTTGAATTTGTATTAATTATTTGATTGTTTGAGACTTTGAGTAGTATGAATTTATATGAAATTTATTAATTTCTGTTGAATGAACTTTTAGTTTTGTATGAATTTGTATTAAATTGATATTTTTTATATTTGATTATGTTATTTTGATATGAATTGTGGAATTTATTCACCTAATAATTCTATTTTGAACTATTAACGAATCGAACCGAACAATTCAAACTTTTAACGAATCAAATTTCGAACTATGATTTAAGTTTGAACTGCCTATCTATTTCGAATCAAACTAGTTTAAAATATGTTTCAAATCAAACTCGAACACACATTAGTTCGTTCGTGTTCGATTCGTTTGCAGCCTAAATGAGTGAGCTCGTCATTAGAGATAACTATATCCACTATGCGAGTAGTCGTTCGAATATAGAAAATTATATTTATTCGACTGAAGGTGCCTTCGAACATTAAGCATTATCCCTTGTCCATTCTTTATTATTGTTTAACTTTTGTCTGGCAGTTTTTTTTTTATCAAGAGGGGCCTTTCTTTTCTTTTTCTTTTTTCATTTTACTGCTTGATATTATCGGTTGGATATGGGTCATAATTTTGATTAACCCGTCGTATTAAATTGACAAATTTTGTAACTGCTGATTTTTACTACTTATAAATATATATTTATATAATTATATAAAAATTTACCGAGTCGATGTTCGGTCCGGTTTTGATCTTCATAATACATACATTATATTTATATATGGTTTAATAGGTTAAATAGTTTAAATTTAATTTATGCGTGCTTGTCACCCAAAACTTTAACTCTAAATGCAAATCACGATGTCTTTTTTTGTCCATTTTTTTTGAAAAAAAGATGGAACTTTTTAAACGTAAAAGTTCAGGCTAAAGTTTTATACTGATGTATGATTGACGTTATAACTGAATTTCGAAATATCTGCCAGCACATAAGTTCAGCTGGGGGCAAAATAATGAGCTCAAGATAGACGGTGAAGGCTTCATGAACAGTTGGCTGAGAAAGATAGAATAATATATATACTATGCAAAAAAAATACTGTCACAAGCTTTCTGGAGTGATCATCTGTTGCATGAGGATCCTTTGCTAAATATGTTTCAATTTATTTTATTTTTAACATTGATCCTATCAACACATGAATACATGATGACAAGTTTTTCTAGTCCAATCAGCAGCTACTGTACTCTCCCCACCTGGACGTCAAACATAATTTACTGTTCTGATAATGACAATACTGGTTTTCTCACAAATGGTCTGATTTGGAGATAATTCCTCCACTTAAATTATTTTTATTTGGATAAGCTCAAAATCTGTGGTAATTAAGCGGGTCCAACACGAAAACTACAGTTCTCCAATTATTCGTCCATCCCAGCTTTGGGTTTACCAGCTTGGAGGTACTAATATGCCTTGTCATTATTTTAAAATATCTTAATTATATCCCCCATGCCTAATTCGGCGATTTTTAAAATTAATTACAAAAATAATCTTTTATAATAATAAGAGTGATTAAATCAAAATTTAAAAAATATAAATGGCAGCGGGTCGCTATCGGTGACGCTTTGCAAAGACGTGAACGCTAATAGAAATGGTTTGTTTTCCCACTGATGAAAAAAATGGGATCCAAACTTTATTTTGAAAAATGGGATGCAAAGTATTCAAATAATAATATAAAACGTCATTCTCATATCAGTGACATTTTTGACCAAACGTGTTATTTTGACTGACGCACTGTCATTCATATTTTTTTTAAATTTTAATTTAATCACTCTTATTACTAAAAATAGAATTATTTTAATAATTAATTTAAAAAATCGATACTCCTAATTCTGAGCATGACTTCAAATATTAGAAATAATCACATAACATCGTGCCATATGCCCATATCTCCATATGACTTTCATATTCTCCATTATTTTCGGAATGGAAATGAATTCTAGATTAAAGATCTCTTTGAACATTTTAATAAATAATTATGTAAATATACTTTGCAATATAAATTAATAGGGGTACAAGACTACAAGACAAGCTCCCATTTTCATTTCCTTGAAATTTTAGAAATATATAATTAGATAACATAGTAAAATAAAATTACAAAGATCAATGCATCCTTTACTTTTCAAGTATGTAGAAGTGTGTAGTGAAGAAATGGAAGGCAACGGATGTTATTTCATCAAATTCATCTTCATCAGGAATCAGTTCAATAAAGGATTCGAAAAGATTCAAATGTTTATGGCGAGGGCAAAACCTACCAGCGAGGAGGAAGCTTATGAAATCTCCAACCAAAAGAAAAAAGAGATCCTTCAACGAACGG
This sequence comes from Schoenoplectus tabernaemontani, assembly GCA_037127355.1. Classification (NCBI taxonomy): domain Eukaryota; kingdom Viridiplantae; phylum Streptophyta; class Magnoliopsida; order Poales; family Cyperaceae; genus Schoenoplectus; species Schoenoplectus tabernaemontani. The sequence goes on along the minus strand of CM073744.1, from coordinate 19,007,632 downwards.
TATGTTATTGTATTTGTTCCAATTGATTGTAAATCATATCCTAACATGAACTTATATTTTTTCCATGATAAAACACATGATTGATGAAGTGTCTAAAGGGTTATTTGAGCCAGATCGACATAATGACATCTTGAGAGCTTCGACCGGGAAAAAGAAGCATCCGGGTGGCTAAGATGATACTTCACCTACTCTACTATGTCCACCGTCTATAAAAAGGGGAGAAAATTATCACCTTACTTCAATTGCGTGTCTCAAGAGACACTGAATGAAATGGTGAATAAGACATTAGATGATACATTGATAAAGGAGGAGTTTACAACAGAATTCACCAATACTGGAAAACATATTTTGCAAATGTTCAAATGAAAATGGTTGTTGTTCCTCAAATAATCCCTCCTCAAGAATCCCCTCGTCCCCCGACCGATCAGGTGAGCTCCAATAAGATGTGTACACGATGAATGCACAATATTCAGATTAATATATATAGTTATCTCCGACTAAATTAAGAAATTTTAAATTATAATTAAAAATATATTCATGACATGAATACTTTTAATTTCAAAAACCAATGTCATGCACACTTTACATTAAGAGACCGATATGTAGAATTAAGGTAGCGTTCAGAAGGGTTCTTCCATCTAGTGAGAATGTTACCGTGCATGGCATTCCTCTTTTGAACAATCAGACCAGGATCAACATCGATAACATTGTTGAATTGTTGTAAACATGTCATCGTTTCATTTCATGTAGACGACAAGAAATAGATTGACGATCTGATCCAGACTCTTCTCATTTGCCCAATAGATCTGGTGCAGCTTTGAGCCAATAATAAACTAAATCATATGTTTATATTTTATTTTAATTTTAAAAATTGATTGCTAATAGTTTTTTAGTACATAAAATCATATCAGAGAAACCTACCCCAAAGAAGAGAGCCTCATTATCATGTGTGTCGTTGATTCTCTCGCCAGAAACCATTTCGACAAAACAATCATGAAGACCTCGATAATTATTTTTCTCTTCTCTATGAAGTGTTGATATCTCAACCCGCCGACACCCAAAGATTTGAGATGGACACGCCGGAGGATGTTTTGGGGCTAAGGGTAAGATCATAATGGTTGCGTCCGACATTAATGACCTCTTCACGAGCGGTTGGCTCAACGTCTTCATTATACAAATTGCATGCCTATAAGAAATTTCTAAATTGATATATTTCATATAAGTAATAACTTGAGGTATAATTGTGTAATACCATATGTAGGGTTTGTGCCCAACGATGTGAGGAATTTGAAATCATCAGGTACTTTTTTTTTTTATCTATTGGAGAATAACTCAAAAAGTAAATTTGAGGCAACGATAAATTATATAGATAATTTTTTTCTCAAATGTCAATGATCCAAACTCATTCATATTTTTGCACTACATTCAGTGGTTAAAAAATCAACACACAAAACTTATTTATTTTTTACTTTATTTCTATATAGTTGATAACTAATATAAAATAAAATAGATAACTTAATATTAAAAACTAAAATGTAGGAATAATTAGTATCTTCTATTCGTGAATTTCATGAATTCAATTGTTTATATAATGGATTCCCTGAATGCTACTAATTTCTCTGCGAAGAATCTCAATATAGCATTGACTACCTAAGTATTTTTAAATTTTTTAATAATCTCAATATATACTAATTAATTATGCTGACTTGTTGTTATATATTGTTGGGCATTAAGATATTATTGGATGCAAAATGGTGAGAATTTGACAAACGTTAAGTTCTCATATTCATAAATTAAGATAAGATTTAATTTTTATTCACAAATTAATTATAAGGGTTTGGATATCATATGGTGTTATTGAACTATTTGTTTACTTCACAAATGTAGAGTCAAAAACAGTCAAGCGGTCAAGTGTGTGACTACTACATGATGAGATCAATGTATGAAATTTTTATCACTTATCCTTACAATGATTGGCCAAAGTTATGAAATATATATAGCTTCTAATATATTTTTATTTTAATATTTCATTATAATTTAAAAACTATAAATAAAGTGTTATTTCTTTTTGTAGAGTATTCAACCGGCACCTAAACCGTATTCCCCAAGTGCAATCGAGGAAATAAAATTTTTGATGGTAAATTAAATTTCTAACAATACGATATATCTATTTTTTGTTCTTTATAATATATTTTGTGAATATATTTATTTATTTTTTCTTTGTTTCTGTTAACCGCTCCTTTGTGCACTATGACATCACGCTTCTCACCTCAAACCTTCTACTGCAAGCTTTACTAGACTTGATGTACACGTCTCTAACTACAAGCTAGGATGCAATATGTAAATTACTACAAAAATATCATATAGTATCAGCTAAAATTAATTTAGTAACGGTCATAACCGGTACTATTGACGTCATAGTAGTGTTTTTTAGTCACTTAATTTCCATCACTATATATTTATATCAAAAGATTATAGTATCTGACCTTATAGTCATTACAACTATTATTGTTGTATCATCTTGAACTGTCACTACATTTATAACTCGCTACCTGAAAAAAATTATATTGTTATAATTAACATCGCTATTACAAAAATACTGGTAGCAAGATATCTGTCACTACTATTTTGCTACTACTAAAGCATATAAGTCATATTCTATTGTATCTTGCTACTTCTATTGTATCCTGCTACTACAATCTTTAATATGATTGCAATGTTGGGCATTTTTTTGTATATAAATCATCTACTAGTAAGTTGTCCGCGCCATGCGGCGGGCCCTATTTAATTTATAAAATGTTCATAATAATAATGATAATAATAATAATAATAAATAATAATAATAACAATAGTATTTATAGAATTAACATTACTATTGTGAACAAGATGTTAAAAGAAAAAAAATAAAACTTAATCATGTAAAAAATATATTACATCAAATAATTTCAATTATATATTCATACATTGATGTGATAATTTATTTGTATAACTGAACTTACAAAAATATAAATTTTTCTGCATAACTAAGCGTCGTTCTGTCAACCTCATTAAAACCCATGAAAACGGTCAACACTATATTCAAAGACATGAATTACTCGATCCACTTAGAAGTTGTAGTATGTTTTCTGCAACGCCTGTTCGCCTGCCCTCTCCATCCTCTGTTAAAAAGATTAAATAAAAATAATTTAGCCAGCAAACCAAGGATTGCAAACATTAAAGACTAAATTATTCGTATGATTTTTTTCTATGATAAACACCCAAGCTAGATATGAATGGACACAAATGAAAACGGAGAAATAAAACGAGAGAAGTTTCTGACTGGGGCCAAGTCAATATAATAATTAACAGCATCATAATATTTTAAATTCATCTTACCTATGACTTGTGCCTACAATGTCAAATTCCAAAAATATATGATCAATCAGCAGTAGTTTTGTGGAGCTCCCTTCTAACACTACTTGCATTGGATCTATATCAAGAAATAAATTATAAATATAAGAAGCAGACAATTCAAAAGAAATAGATAAAAAATATAATTGCTCCCTAATTGAATTTACTTCTATGAAAAATTAAAATACAGTAAACTGATATGTAATTACCTGCACGAATGGTAAATATCATGGACAACATGGCCATTAGCAAGGCTCCATCTCTTATTGAGGTAGCAAACTTCATTATATTTGAAGATATCACATGATATTCTGGAACAGCGGTGTTGTAAGGTGTAGTTGGACCTGGCACTTCATTTTCATCTCTGAGCAGCTTGTCTAATTTTGGTCATAGAAGCTATTTCACTACGAGAGAAAAAGACAACGGTTATTGATTAAGTTTAACAATAGTTATTGAATCGTTAGTAAAAATAGGTGTCAGTAAAAATATTGAAAACCAATGTCAAATACGTAATGATAACAAAATAGGAAATGGGCTTTGACAACGGTTCTCTGCAGGAACCGTTGTTAAATGTGCTTTTTAACAATGATTTTTTCTTAGAACCGTTGCCAAATGTATTTTTTTTTAAATTTAAATAATTTTCCGTAACGGTTTTCGGCCAGAACCATTGCTAAATATTTTTTTTAAAAAAATAGTTATTTCTCGCCGCTAGTCTAGGTTGCTAGCATATATATTAACAAATTATAATTTATATATATCACTACCACAAAAAAATATTTTAGAACCGGTTATATAAAAGATTTAACACCAGTTATACAACCGTTTCTAAAAACTATGCGGTGCTAAATGTTTTAAAAACCGGCGCTAAGAGAAGGTGCTAAATAGGGCATTTAAAACCGATTATTTCAAATAACCGATTCTAAATTATAACCTTTAGAACCGGTTATTTTCAAATAACCGGTTCTAAACTATAACCTTTAGAACCGGTTATTTCAAATAACCGGTTCTAAACTCTAACCTTTAGAACCGGTTATTTCAAATAACCGGTTCTAAATTTGCTTTAATTTTATTTCTAACATAAACCGATTATTTCTAACATAAATTTGCTTTAATTGTAAACAACATAAACCATTATTTACAATTTGTTATTTTATTTTTTGAATTGATTTCTTTAAATTTTGATTAAATAATTTAATTTCACCATTAACTAATAAAGTATATTTCATTAACAAAATAATTATATATAATTTACATATTAAAGAAAATCTGAGAAATTTTCTATCTTTACAATTTCTAAAGAAAAAAATAAAAAAACTAAACTAAAAACTTCAAATAAACATCAAATTCATTTTTGAGATTCAAGACGAACTTCAAATTCGTCTTTCTCTTTCCCTTTTTTTTTTCTTTCTTCAAGATGACCTTTGCTCTTTCTCTTTCTTTCCCTTTCTCTGTCTCTCAATATCTCTTTTATATATAAAATAGGAGGATGAAGAGTGATAATCCGTGGGATTTAGATTTTTTAATTTTAGTTTTTAGATCGTCGGATAAGCATGAACCAACGGTTAGATTGAAAAATATAGCAATCCGTGGGAGCAAAAAGCTGAAATTCTATTGGTTGATGCAAAATTTTTTTTTAGAGCCGGTTTTTATTAAAAAGCGGTTCTAATTCATAAAATTGAATTAGAACCGGTTTTTATTAAAAGCGATTCTAATTCAATTTTATGAATTAGAACCGATTTTTATAAAAAAATGGTTCTAATTCAATTTTATGAATTAGAACCGGTTTTTATAAAAAGAGGTTTTAATTCAATTTTATGAAATAGAATTTTTGACAGCTGGGTGATTCTTTCCAGCTTTGCATGCAAAAGTCTCCTTATTTTTTCTTTTTTCTTTTTTGGATCTAAAAATTTGAATGTTGGATGATACTGGCATACCATGCCACAATATCTCGATAACAGAAAAAAAAAGTTGCATAAGACGAATTTCTTCAAGTAATTAAGGTATACCAGGTTGCTTTTGAAGAATAGAGTTAGAACTCAATTCGATTAAATTAATAAATTTAATAAATTTAGTTTAGAACCGGTTTTGTTAATAACCGGATTTAATTTTCAGGAAAAACTGGATTTTAGAACCGGTTATTTATAACCGGTTTTAATTCATTCAATTGGAACCGGTTTTTATATAACCGGTTATAATAAAAAAATTTGTAACCGGTTATTTTACAAAACCGGTTTTAATAATTTTAATAAAATTTACAACCCTGCCACTCTAATCTTTTAGCAGCTGTTTTTTAAAAAACCGATTCTAAATAGCCGGTTCTAAATCTAAATTTTCTGGTAGTGTATGCAACACACATATTTCAGAAAATAAATTTATATATACATCACACATATACATCACAAACAATTAATATATGCAATCACACATGCATATATCACAAATAATTAATAACACACATGCATCACAAACAATTAACATTACATATATCACAAAATAATTCACATATGCATATGACACCTACATCACAAGCAATTCACATATACATTACACATGCAACACAAATAATTAACATATACATCATAAATAATTAATATATATACATCACACATGCATCACAAACATTCACATATGCATCACACACCTGCAATAGTTAGAAAAATTGAGAGATATATCACACATACATCACAAAATAACATGTATCATACACATGCATCACAAATTAACAATTAACATATATAATTATCTAAATATATCAAAGTATATATCCATGCATAACACAAAATATAAAAATCTATATCACAACTATTAATTAAAAACCACAGCACCAAATTTTATCAGTTTTTACCTTACCCGGATGACTCAGAGCTCTCTCCACCTCGGTTGTAGTAGGTTTTGAGTTTGTCCGTGCCCCGAACCAGGGATTGGCGAGCCGAATCCTCAGTCCCAAACTTTCCCTGTCGGTTTCGTAAAAATTGGTAGTTATTTTCAAGAGGGATTGGCGGGTCAATGACGGCTTAGTCGATGACAGTGATGAAAACCTACTCCCAAAAACCCCCTACGTGCATCATTACCGACTTCGGTATCATCCGCCCATCATGGCAGTCCACCATTGCGTATACCACCCTTCTGTCCTGCCCGTCAAAAGATACGTCATCGAGAAAGATCGGTTCACCGAAGTCTTCGAGGATGCTTGTTGTCATTGCCCTAGACCACAGTCTGAGCGGTATGTTGTTCAGGTGGACTGTCACTCGAACGACAACTGACTTTAATCGTTCATGTTAAACCATAAAAATTTAATACATAATAATGACTAAGATAAACAGCTAAATAAAATTTGACACTGATTAAATAAATAACATAATGTAAATAATTATGAAAATAAATAAAATAAATTAGATAAATAAATAAATAAATCTGATTCTAAACTAATCAATAAAATTAAAATATATATATAAAAAAATAATAATAATAAAAAGGAAAAAAATCATAAGAAGCGTTGCATAAATGGCTACATAGAGATAGATGTACAGAATTTAACAGAGACAGCTATGTCTTTTTCTTTCTTTTCCCCATACCACCCGTCAATTCTCTCTGGACTTCCCCTGTCGTGTCCAGCCCGTGACCCATCTTCTCCTCTTCTTATTTTTTTTTCTTTCTTTCGCTACTTCCCGGGGAGCATACTCACATCCTCTAGCTCGTCTCTCCCTTTCACTTCGCCCTTCTCCATTTTCTCTCTTCGTTGGGTGTTATCGTCTCTTTCAAAGTCATCCATACAGCACCCTAAATTCCCCTCTCCATTTGTCAATACCCCTTCTCATAATCTGTTAACTCTCCCTCTTTGCTCTCGGTCAGGCTCGACCCCTTCTCTCACTCGCGTCGCAAACCCACTCGCCTCTACTCGCCTGCACTCGCCTCAACCTATGGCATAATCGCCTTCCTCCACACTGTCCTCTCAACCTCCTAATCGCTGGCTCCACCGGTCGCTCCCACCAGCGGCCCCTCTCACTCCCGACTGAGCACCTCCCCTCTCTGTCTTGAGCCAGCAACCCGACCTTGCTGCCTGGATCTAGGCCGAGCCACATCTCTCTTGCGCCGACCCTTGCTACCTCTATCAAAATCGGGTAATACCCTTCTGTTTTTGTTCTTTCCGGCCGTGTGGGCCTTATGGTGAGGCGGGGCCTCTTCCCTTTGTGTCTGGCTTGCTCGAAATTTCGATTAATATGAGGGTTTAATTTTTTGCTCGATTTAGGCTGCATTGCTCTTGAGTAGTTGTACTGATTTTTTGTTTTGTGATGGATTGAGTACTGGTACTGTGTTGCTGGACTGATTTCCTTATTTAGCTTTGGTACACTGGTACCAATCGGTACCAATGAAGCGAGGTCGTTACCCCCGTGCCCCTTTTGTGGCCCCCGCGCCCCTGGTTGTTGTTGCTTTGGTACACTGGTACTGTTCGGTACCTGAATTGTTGCTTGTGTTGTTGGCTTGAGCCACTGGGTTGTGCTGGTTTGATTAGTGATGACTTTGCAATCTGTTTTGGGTGCCTTGGTACTCTGGTACCAATCGGTACCAGTGACGCGAGGTGGGGCCCTGTCTTGTTGGTAGTCCTTGTCAATCTGTGTAATCGGGTCCGTTTCTTGTTGAACTTGTGCTGGTAAACTCTTTTCATTTCATTGGTGGGTGGGTTCTGTTGCTTGTTGGCTCTTGTGTCCTTGCTTGTGCAGGATATAGTCTTGTTGTTCTGACTTGTGCTGTTTACTTGAAATTATGGTAATATCTTGTTCAAAAGGATATATGCGCGATTATGCCTCCTGTTGCCTTTGTGCTTGGACTGTGTTGGGTTGTCTTACTCAATTTGGGCTATATTCTGTTTTGTTGGTTGTCATGAATGCCCATTTGGGATGATAAAAATAATTTAAGGACCAAATTGTATAATCTGGTAAATGGAGGGCCTAAGGTTAATAAATATGGTAATAATCTCTTTTGAGGGTTGTATGCACAAAATAAACCTTGGCGGGAAATTATATCTAAACAGATTCGGAGAATGAATTGATCTGAACCGAGTGGGCCGAAAGGTTGATTTAGATAAAAGTGAAATTGATTAATTAGCAAGTGCCATGATTTAAAATGTGCGTGGCTAATAAATTGATTAATACTTAAACTTAAATATGGGAGATGATTACATGATCTGCCTCAATAATGAAAATCCGAACAGATACAGAGGTTTCGGAGGCAGTCTATGATCCCAAACACATTAAAACACCAACACATTTAATTAAATAAAAACATTAATTAAATTTAAGTTTAATTGAATTTCTTTTCTTTTAATTTGATTTTTATTTTTAATTCTAGTTTTATATAATATATTTTCTAATTAATGAAAATAATATTAAAATATAAAATGAGATATAATTAAAGAATATGATATAAAAAAATTAGGGGTTATAAAGTAATAACTAAAGGATAACAATAATTTATAATATAAAATATATATTGATCAATTTCTCTATCTTAATAATTGAATAACATTAATTAATATATATAAATACCAATTAATTAATTTCTCTATTTAATAATAGAATAATATTAATAAATATATAAATATATATTAATTAATTTCTCTATTTTTAATAAGAACAATATTAATTATATAATATTATATATTAATTAATTCCTCTATTTTTAAATGATTAATTATCATAATTATAATTAAAATAATTAATTGATAATGATTAAGTTAACTTAATAAATCTAAATAAAATTAAGTTAATTACATTAATTAAAATAAATATAATCTTAAAACACAAACATAAATAATAATGCTCCTGTCTCCGAGTCCGGTATACCCTGACCTAACCAGACCCAACGCGAATAGGATACTCGCCAATTTAATTTATTTTGACTTTATAGGTTCTTGAAAATAACTTGACGACCCGACAATCAAGTACACTCAAGATGAGACGGTTGACGAGATTGTGGGCCCCATCGGAGACCGAGCAATCAGACGCTATCAGTCTTGCCCAAATATTCAGGTGCAGATTGCACTGAGATTTATGATTTCTTAGGATATGACTTAAATTATATTTTCTTTTCTTTTGATATTGAAACTTGTTCATATCATCCGCATTTCATTTTATATGCATTTCATTTTAATCATTAATTAGATTAATATTTAAGTTAATTAGTTGTAGGACAGATGATCCTAGATAGAAATAATTAGTATTTAATAATTTAATATAATTAGTTATAGGATAGATTATCCTAGATAGAGTAAGTAGTATTTAATAATTTAATATAATTAGTTACATGATAGATTATCTAGGATAGATTATCTTAGATAGAGTAATTAGTATTTAATAATTTATATTAGTATTAATTAAGTACCTTGAAATTTTATTATGTAAATAATGTGATTTTTATTAACTGGATTGTTATATTGATCAAAATAAGTTTAATCGAGTTATCACTAAATTGAATTAAGATTTGAATTTGCATATTATCCGTTTTCTATAATTTGTATGTTGTTATGAAACTCAAGGAAAATTTTAAGTTAAAAATGAATATCCAAATTTGGGTTTGGGAAGAGTGTCAGTACCGGCTCGATTGTATAATAAAATATACTTTGATTTATTATTAAGGAGCTATTACGTGGTTACAGTGATTATTTTATCACTTTATATTTAGTAGTGACTATTTTGTCACTTTATATTTGTTCGTGATTGATTCATTTCATTTCATATTATTTTCGGATAGTCTCCTTCAATTTGAATTATATATTGATAAAAATCGAGTCGTTGTTCGTTTCATTATAGTAAGGGACTGAGCGGGATAAATTAGGGATGATTTTGACAGTGAATGACGCTCTCTTCTATAGAGCGGGCTCTCTTCTATAGAGCACTGGTTGAGGTCGGTTCTTTCTGAAAAGAATTTATCCCGCAAAATCATTCGTGTGATATGGGAGTTTGAACCCGTACCTATTATATTATAATATCTTAGAATGATTCATTTTGGGTTTATCCTTGATTTAAAATATTCATGACATTCAAGTAGTGCATTTTTTATAAATCTCTTTCGGGTTCTTTTTATACCATACTAATATATGATTAAATCAATTTTGATATCTAAACTAACATAAAATTATGTACTTATATGTTGCTACTATATTTATTATAAAAATAATTTTTTAATGGGTTTTAGTCTAAGCCTAGAGATTTATAACATCTCGGTGCTGGACCTAAAACCGCACCGAGTGACTTATCACTCACGTTTCCACGGTGGTTGTGGGGTCCGGGTTTTACGGGGAGCGGGATCGAGTTTTTGATGAGAGTGCTAGGTGCGATCTGCGTGGTGACGAGAGATGCTTCGCCGCTTCCGCTTGTGAGCGGGGTAGTGGATTAGGATCTATCGGGTTTCGAGTTTTTATTTCTTCTTTTGGGTTTTTATTTGAGAGATTGTTGCCCATTCTGATGGAGCTAGCCCCGCCGATGTAGGCGTTGTATTCTCTTTGTTCATTCTGGACTGTATGGTCATGTATATTTTATTATTATTGTTTTGTTTATTCTGTGATTTTCTTATTTTATTCATTTAGACTTTCGTACGCGCGTCTCGTCGTGCGTACGTGGCAGGATTAATCACCCCTAACCCAATTTATTATTTCTGGGGTGTGACAGTTCAGGCTCCCCTTCAAACTTTTCAATAGTGACTCCATAGGTGAGGCCCCACTCTCGGCTCTCCACAATGATGTCATGTGGGGAGAGTTTGTTCGGTATGTCTATGATAAAATCCCTATCTATGTGCCTCACCGCCGGGAGTACCTGTTCGAGGCTCCATATCGCCGCGCAATGTACCGTCGAATATGATTTATGGATCGATCGGTGCTGGTGTGTCGGTAGGTTACCAATATTGCCGGTCCCAGGACGCACCTTCATCCAACAAATACGACCGATCTAGATACAGTGTCGAGAGATTTCGTTGTCGCGGAGCGTTAATGTAGTGCTCCATTTTGAGAAAGTTCTGATAAAAGAGGTAAGAAATATAACAAATCTAAAGAAAGGGAAAGAGATCAAAGAGGAGATAAGCAACAAATCAGAAGAAAAGTAATCGAAGAAGCAGCACCAACTTGAGTGTCGCGAGAGAAAAGCCCTAGAGAGCTGCAACCAGAGAAGATAGAAAAAACAAAGCGGGAAGGAGAAAAGATAGAAAAAATGAAGCGACACCAACCTATATGGTTTTGGAAATACAATATTTAACAATGGTTCTTCAAAGGAACCGTTGTTAAAGGTCATATTTAGCAACTAGTTTTGTGAAAGTCGTTGTTAAAATCTTTTGTAATGGTTCTTAATAGGAACCGTTGTTAAATATTTTCGCAACGATTTAATCAAAAAATCGTTGCTAAGTAGGAGAGAGAAAAAAGTAGATGTTACGGTTTATAGTTTTAATAATGGCTTTTGATAGAAAATCGTTATAAAATATGTTCTTCAATATTTCAAAATTGTCATTCAACTCTTTTACCAATAGTTAATACTTAAAACCGTTATTGAATGGATATTGTAAAAAGTTTGTTTTGTTGTAGTGTTTTTTAGAAGACAAATATAGATTAAATGAAGATGAATTCATTCATGTATATCAAATGTCTAGAAACCTCTTTTAAGTGTACCATGTTGAGAAGTCGTCTTCAATGCACTGAACATCATCTCTCAGGCCAATTGTTATTATGCGTTTGGCAACTGGTAAACTCTTCATGCAGAAACAATCTTTTCAAAAATTACAGAAAATTACTAATATATTAATAAAATTGACGTTATTGTTCTTGTTAAAAATTATTTCTTCCCCCAAATCATTGACCTTGATAATAATCATAAAAGAAGCAACAGCTATATATTGATGTTATTATTTTCTTTTTAAAATAAATGACCAAAAATACAAATTTACGCACGAGTCCATATAATTGTAACATATTTTTCAGGTCTGCTCAGCATATATACAGTAGTACTTCAAATTGTTGAAAATGGTAATCTCCAAATTTCGAGATCTGAAAAAAATCAATAAAATTTGTAAGATATCAACAAAATCTAGAAAAGAGAGTAGAGAGATAGGAAAGTGTAATATTGTCTGCCTAAAGTGGTAAGGCATGCAATTGAAAAAAAAAATGTTGAGATGTTATACCTAAACTGATAAGGTATGTAATAGGTTAAGAAATGTTTAGGATTTTGTGTTAGATTTGTGTGAGATGCATTAAAAGCACCGATTAGTATAAATAGGGGTAGTATGCTATTTTGGATAACCACAAGGTTCGTCACCCTGAAATAGTAGGTGCAAAAATATATCATTACAAAAAAGAACATCAAAATATCAATAGAAATATAACAATATATGAAAAAAAAAGATTTTGACCTTTTTTCTATCAATCCGCAATATAGTCACACATTTTCTTGTGGTCAAATCTAAACACTATTAAAGTTACACAACATAATTAGAAAAAATAATAAACTGAATTTACAAAAATAAAAATTATATACATTATCCTTTTTTTAGTTCAAGATGATTATAAATATCCAAAAGTGATTACGTTTCATGGGACTCCTGACAGTAAAATCGGTTGCATAACACAACCACAAGAGACTTTTATCTGGAAGCACAGAATTATATCACCACATCTTTGCATCGATCCAAGAAATACAGATTATGGATACAGCTAGTAAGGAATTGTTGACAGGGATTTGTTAGTGAAACCAAACCTGAATATCCAAAATACCAGTAAAATCCATCCCGAACCCAATCAAACCCAAGAGACTTTTATTTGAGGTCCAATACAAATCATGTGCACGTAGGTTCATGAAAGTACATAACATCTCCAATTTTTGCTCATGGCTAAGAATTTGTCTTGCTGGCTCAAAATGAAATTCTAACAAATATAGAAGTAAAAGGAAGAGAGAGGAAAAAGAAACATATCATACGGATCTGTTATGAGAATGATGCTGAAGATTTCATTCATGATTTATCTCCCAAATCAAGAACTATCCATCAAAATTTAATTAATTCCTTCGATAAGCAATGGATTTCATTCATGGTTTATCTCAGAGCAGGTTGCTCATTGCTAAGAGGAAAAATCTTAATTTTGACAGAACAATAGATTCTCTCGAACATACATTAACTTTGTTTAAGGATGTAAACTTCAGTACCTGCACAATGCTTAGATTCTCTCGAACATATGTTCGGCATTGGTATAATGTATAGTTGCAAGGAAGAGAGCGACAATGAAAAAAGAAACTCAACACTCACCTCAGAATGAAAGCTGAGTCAGACCACAGAAAAATCAAAACTCTATAAACAATCAAACTCAAACATTAATCGCATTCAGAAAAACATCAATAAAAAATCGAGAGAATATCTCATCCGTTTGAGGCGAAGAAAAGTGAGACGGGTCTGTGGGGATGGGGCTGGGGCGGATGTGGAGTCAAACCACACCCAGAGAAATAGAGAGTAGAGATTCTAGTAGCAGTGTGGAGAGGTCAAGGAGCAGTACATAGAGAGTTACGTGCAAAGAGGCGTGCGATTCGAGGGAGGGATGCGTGGAGAGACGGAGTGAAATCGATGTTAGGGGGGTGCAGAGAGAGAGTAGCTGACGAGTATGGAGAGAAAGGGGTAGGTGCGGAGAGGCAGAGCGATGATAGTGAGATAAATTTTTTGAAGAGGGTCTGCGTGAGACGAAGAGGGGGGAATGAACCGAGGGAAAGAGGAAGCGGTTCGCTCGAGGGAAGCGGTCGGAACTCTCTTTTTTCTTAGAAATGAAAAAGGCGTCCGGATTGAGAATATAACGGGACTATGATACTAAAAACATGAGATATCATAATTATGAATTTCAAATTGAAACGAACAGTTATGATTTTTTTGGGGTTTTTAGATTTTTCATCTAACGGCTTAAATTAATTTTGAAAGATAGATAGATGTTTCAGGTTTTTTTTTCAATCTCCTTTCATAAGGAGTAGTTTTTTTTAATAATAATAATTATTAAATTAATATTATTAAAAATAAGAATGAGAACTATAAAATTTCAAATATACGAATGGCAGCGCGCCACTGCCAGCGGCGCGTTTGAACCGTGCTACTGCCAGTGGCGTTGAGCCAAATGCGCCACAGTCAGTGGCGCGTTTGCCTACAAAACGCGCAGATGCTCATTTGTTTGTGTTTGTGAGAATTTATAGGGATTAAACGCGCCACTAGCAGTGGCGCGTTTGGTCTCAACGCCACTGTCAGTGGTGCGTTTGATCCGCGTGGCGCGTTGCCATTCGTATATTTGAAATTTTATAGTTCTCACTCTTATTTTTAATAATATTATTTAATAATAATTATTATTAAAAAATGCATAAGGAGTAAGGATAAGAATGTACTATGAACTATAGTTTGAATATAAGATAAATAAATCAAATAAATTATAATTAAGTAATAATATTTATCTTTCACATTGACATAGATCACATAAATGAAAAAAAAAAAGATGCACACTCAAGAATTTTCTTATTACAATGACAATTTATTCAGTAATTTTACAAAAATCACATTATAAATCCAAATTCTTTATAATGACGTAGTCAATGTAGATATTTTTTTTTTCTAGATTGATATAAATCTTTTGTTTAGCATATCCTTCTCTCATTTTTTATAACTCTGTATATGCTCTTGAAAATTGTCATACACTTCTCTCTTCTTCAATTATCTTGTATTCGTTATTAATTAATAAAATAGTATCTAATTTCATAATAAATAAGAATTAAATTTAACAATAAGAATCATGAGAGACTTAAATTCTATGATCAAAGGTTCGATAAGAGTACATTGCACCTCTAACAAAGAAGAGATCAAATATAATACTATCCTTTTAGCAAGATACCTACAAGATGTTGAAGCCTCAAATTAAATGGACTAAAAGTTATTTCTAATACCACAATTTCAATTAGTGACACAAAGGCTACAAGCATTATCGGAGAAGCAAATAATAATGTAATTTGACAAAAGATAAGACCAGCTGCTAAAAAGCAAGAAGAAGAAGAAGAGATCACACTTGTTTGTTGCTGATATCCGTGCAAAATATATATCGACAATACAAATAGAGAATACAAATTACGATTGTGCAGAATTAAGTCTCCTAAAAAAGCACAAATATAAAACATTGATTAAAGAAACATCCTTGATAAATTTAACTTTTTAATTTGAATTAATGAAAATCTTTTTAATTATACTGCGTACTAGTTTACTCAAAATCTATTTCACTTTCAAAAGAACCTAATTTAGCTAAAGTTAACAGCAAGTCCTCAATTGTGAAATGGTGTAAAGTTCGGCCATTATATATATAAACAAAAAATAATCAGGTTCAGTTCAAATTAAATTGATTATGCAAAGGCCCCATGTTAGGCTATTTTTGACTAAAAAATCATTAGATTTTATTATTGTGAGCTGATATTTTAATTATCTAAAAAATACTAAAAAAATTAAAAAAATAGAAATTTTGCTTCCCCAATACGTTTTTCATATGATAATCATTTTGAGCAGTTCAGATCGACCATTTAGGCTTTGAGAATAAAGAAACGATTCATAGCACGAAGACGATCCATGTTATTCATGGCACCAAAGCCCAACTCTCTCTCTCTATATATATATATAGAGAGAGAGAACTATGTTATGGTGCTTAGGAAACACCGTGAATGCAGTGCTTCAGAACCAAATATCTAATTTCAAATTAGATACGGGCGATCCAAACTGTTCACTCTAATCCTCATATGAAAATATAAACCAAATTTTATATTTTTTTTAAATTGATTAGTTATTTTTTTGGATGAGGAGAAAATTATTATTTTTGAACAAACTAAAATTCTCAAATTAAGTTATTTTCTCCATCCAAAAAATAGCAAATCAATTACAAAAAATATAAAATTTGGCTTGCTAATACATTATCATATGGAGATTAGATTGAATGGTTCGAATCGGTCATATCTAATTTGAAGTTAGATATTTGGTCCAAAACATCACATCCATGATGCTTCATGAAGTACCATAACATAGTTATATAGAGAGAGACAGAGAATGAGGCTATGGTGCTTCGTGTTCGTATCTCAAATTTGAAAGTTCAAACGGCCAATTCAAACCATTGAACATAATCTTCATATTTAAATATCATTGGAGATCATTTTTTTTATATATTTTTTAATTTTTTGTTATTTTTTATATGAGTGAAAAATCATTAGTATTGGATGGTGCAGAAATCATTAAATCAGCAAACTTTATACCTAGCTAAAAAATAACAATTTTTTTTTAAAAAAATGTAAAAAATGATCTCCAAAGATTCAATATGAAGATCATGTTCAATGGTTTGGACTTTTAAATTTGAGTTATAGACACGAAACACCACAAAGCCTTACTATATATATATATATATATATATATATATATATATATATATGTAGACTATTATAAAATTTTTGCATTGCAGCTACGGGTGTCAATGGGTCGGGTCGGGTCGGATTCGGGCGGGTCATATTATTTTATTATTATTTTTGACCCGACCCGATTAAATTCGGGTCAAAAAATCTTAACCCATACCCGACTTGATCGGGACACGGGTTGACTCGACCCGACCCATGTAAAATAATTAAATATTTATTAATTATTTTTATATAATTTTAAGTAATTAAATATTTATTAATTTATAATTAATCTTAATTAGTATATAATTAGCGTAGATTTAAGCTTTTATTAGTACTAAATCATAAAATTACTTCAAAATCATAATTAATCGATCCGATTCGGGTCAAAAAAATTAAACCCATAGCCGACCCTTTTATCTTCGGGTCTTGTCGGGTCGGGTCGATAATTGACACCCCTAATTGCAGTCGATATGCAAATGCGTAAAAAAATATATTTTAAAATCTCGAAATTATAATTTGTGATTTTCATTAAATTCTTTATATGAAAATCTTGTGAAAAGACACCCTAATTGCAGTGACACTTTTAAATTTTTGAAAAGACAATACAAACATTGAATATTTATTATTATTTTTGAGCTATTTTTTCAAAAATTCAATAGAGTGACTTAAAAAACTAAAAAAAAAAACTCCAAATTTTTATATCAAATAAGGTTTTCATATGATGAATTTAATGGAAATCATAAATTAAAATTTTTGAGAGTTTAAAATATATTTTTAATGCATTTGCCCTTCTACCATGAGGTTGTAAGCTATAGCGAAGTTCAAGATATCTTCTCCCTCTTGATTCTGTTCGTTATATCCAAAATCCCCATGTACCCTCTCAAACCCCCCTCTAACTGTGCCAACATGATCATTAAGATCTCTTCGAATGAAGAATTTTTCATTGCTAGACACTCCTCTAATTATGTCCTCTAAGTCTTTCCAGAATCGTCTCTTGATATCGTCGCTCAAACCTACTTGTGGAGCATATGCACTGATGACGTTCAAGACCAAATCTCCAAAAATCAATTTGATCATGATGATCTTGTCCCCTTGTCTCCTAACTGCGACAACTCCATTCTTGAGACTCTTATCAATTGAGATGCCTACACCATTTCTATTTCGTTCTTTTCCTGTGTACCACAATTTGTAGCCCGTATTCTCCATCTCCTTAGCCTTCTGACCCGTCCATTTAGTCCCATGAACACATAAGATATTAACGTGTCTCCTAATCGTAGTATCAACTAACTCTCTTAGCTTACATGTTAAGGAGTCTACATTCCAACTACCTAAACGAATCCTACTTTCCCCGACTAGTTTCCTTGCCCCTCGCACTTGTCGAGTCAAGTGCGAAGACCGTTGTTCATTTGACACTACATCCGGGCGCCGATGCAGCGTGTCACTAAGGTGATGACGATCCGGCCCTCGCTTACTTGTCACCATATCCGGATTCCAATATGGCGCGCCACTAAGGCGGTGATGACCCGACCCTTGTTCTCTTATCGCCATATCCGGGTTCCAATATGGCGCGTCGCTAAGAGGGTGACGTCCTAACGAAAATTAACTGAGTTTCATTTCCATAAAGATCGATTGTTTTAGTGCAGGGCTCGCCACACCCACTCCAACCCTCCTCAATTATCCTGGCTTGGGACAGGCTGTGCAGAAACTAGTCCATACAGGCAGAGTTAGAAATACATGGTCCCGGCTGAGTTAAATACTAAATAATTATTATTTAAATTTTTCAATAGTAAAATTAATTAAAAATATATTTTATAAATATCATCTTATATATATACAAAAATTATATTATTTAATATTATTTTTATTTGCATTAAGCATTAATAAAATTAACGGGTCAAATTTATAATTTAGACTTATTATTTAATGATTATTCAAATGAAGTTAAAATTTTGTGATTTTTTACACACTTATAATTAAGATATATAATACATTCAACGATTCATATTTTTAAATTTATAAATAAATAAACATCATGACACCAATCATGATGAGAATTGAATCCCTTCTTTTTTTTAAGCAAATGGTCATCTCTTTCTTCATGGAGTCTGTATTTATTCTTTTCCGATCTTCTATGACAAAATATCTATATTAAAGTTTGCATTTACTTTAAATGATTAGCTAAGTTATATTCAAATAGATCTGGTTGGATTTGGATCAACCCGATCCGTCTCGAATCATAATATTCAAACTTATACTCGACTCATAAATCAATGAGTAATATCGCATACGGATCAATTAGATTAAAAATTAACACTCCTACATACTACCTACGTTTAATGCACGAAGGCACCTTCGGTCAGATAAATATAATTTTCTCTATTGGACGACGACTCCTCACTTTGCTATCTGGATATAGTTCAGTTATCTCTATTGACGAGCTCACTCGTTATATAATTATAATTCTAATTCTAATTTTCATAGCACAAGTTTTTTCCCCTGGCAGGTGGGCGAAATAAATGAATTAAATATCGATTGCAGCTGAAGTGTTAGATTTCAATTTTTGTATACATATTTTCTTAAATTTTCATGATAATATTTGAACTTTACAGTCTGAAAGAGGTAAATATTAATTTATAATATTAAAATCAACTTTTCAAATGTGTACTTATACCATATTGTTTGTTTAAACAACCCAAAACTTGTAACAGTTGAACTTTAATAGCATTTTGATGGAACATCCAATGGAAAATATTGCATGAAATTGATACACGACAAATAAACAAGTTTAAGAACATGTATACAATTATTTTCTATTTTTTAAAATTAATTTAGAAGTTGCTAAGATTGCCAAAAATATTAATTGTCAAGCAAATCCAACAATTTTTAAAATTTGTTTGTTGTCTTTATCAAAATTACGAGAAGCTTTTGAGTATTTCTTTCATAATTTCAGTTGTCTAACGACTTTAATCTCTGCGTTGCGTTAACTGTTACCAGTTGTTGTCATGCAAAGTTACAAGATAACACATAAACGTAATCAAGAACCAGAAGGGAAAATAACATAGGGACCACAAACATGATCCACGTTGGTTTTGCGTGAGCGCAAACTCAACGAAAAATAATTATAGGAATTTTACAAATTAAACTGTGATGTTCTTATATTTAATCAATCATAGTGGAAAGGGAACGAGTTGGAGTGGTCTTTTTGAATAATTATTATTTATCTATGTTATTATATTTCATTATAATCATTATCATCAATATTATGATTAGTTGTTATTATTTTACTGATATCATTATCATTATCACTATCATCATCATCAAAATATTAATTTCAATACTTGCACAAAATTTTATCTTAATTCATTTGGACTAGCTTTTTACATTAATTATAATTAAAACACTGAGCGAATTATAAAATAAGAATGTAGAAACGTGTATATATAAATTCACCTTCACTGTCATATTTTCCTGCCGGACATGCATAGAATTTATGGTACTAAGAGATATATCTTCTCTCTTCTTTGTTTTCCCTTTTTCACTGATTAAGAATATTTAGTTATGCGACTGATGGCTGACTATTCTGGGTAGTTCCGGAGTAGTCGCAGGAAAAAAAAAACAATAATAAAGCATAAATAAATCCTCAATATATTCTCATTATTCATTAACAGGTGAGCTTAGCTACTCTCTATGGTCCTCCCATCATTACTTGTTTGCCCTCCCATCTTAGATTAAGATTATCATCAGTCCTATCTTGTTAGTAACTAACAACTTCTTTTTTTTTTCTTAAAACTACTTAGTACAACTACCTTGTATTATACTCTCATGCATAACAGTTTTATTACTAGCAAGGTATAGCACAAAACTAGGGGTGTCAATGGGTCGGATCGGGTTCGGATCGGATCATATTATTTTTCTTGATCCGACCCGATTAAATTCGGGTCAAAAATTTTTAACCCATACCCGACCTGACCCATGTAGAATAATTAAATATTTATTACTTATTTTTATATAATTTAAGTAATTAAATATTAATTAATTTATAATTAATCTTAATTAGTATATATTTAAGCTTTAATTAGTATTAAATCATAAAATTACTTTTAAAAACATAATTAATCAGGTTGGGTTGACCCAAATCGATTCGGATAAAAAAATTTAAATCCGTAGCCGACCCATTTATTTTCGGATCATGTCAGGTCGGGTTAAGTTCGAATCGGATCGAATTAACCCATCGGGTCGGGTCGATAATTGACACCCCTACACAAAACTCTCTATCCCTATTTACAAAATTCCACAGAGTACTTTTTAGGGGCAAGAGCTGAAAAGCCTCAAAGCCACACACTACAAGAATTAGGGGATTTAACAACGCACCTTTACAGCGTTTTTTTTTCCAGAGAACTGCTGCTAAATTAACTTTGCAGCAGTTCTAAAACAAAAATCACTGTAAAATTTATTTCAACAATGATTATTAGTTATTAAACGCTGTTAAATACTTAACAGCGGTTATTTAGTAATAACCATTGTTAAATCTTTCAGTTCTAAAGTGATTTTCCTATACAATCACTGTAAAATATTATTTTACAGCGTTTCTTTTGTAATAACCGCTGTTAAACCTTTACAACGGTTATTTTAACAGATAACTGCTGTAAAAGAAAACCTAACAGCGGTTTTTTCTTAATAACCGCTGTTGTACCTTTGTTTTACCACTGTGAACTCCTAGCACTTAGTAAAAATTTTCAAATTTTCACTTCCCGTGACCTAGACCAGTCCTCTCGCACCCGAGCCCTTCCCCCTCATTGTTCTCCTGTCGCCCCAGCATTCCCCGCCGCCCCCATTGTCACCATTGTCGCGCCCCAACACCCCCGCTGTAGCCATTTTCACTTCAAGGTTAGTTTCCCTAATTGCTGGTGCTGACATGGCTGGTGGGATAAAGTATGTTCTGGTTGGTTGTTGGGTAGGGTTTGAACTTAATGATTTTGTGGGTAGAGTTTGAACAAAAGAGATTCATGCTTTCAATAGAAATGAGTAACTATTAGTTGCGAAATTAAAAATTTGACTAGAGGTTTTAGATGCAGAGATGCACATTTGAAAATGTATATTCACACAACCATAGATAAACATCTTTATCTATTCATTTATTTTCTTTCATAAAATGGCTAATTAAGTCAATACATTTAATATTGTGCATCTATTTGTCCAAGCTTTCTTTATATATTACTGATGATAACTTTAATTGTATAATGCATTGGATTCTTCTGATAGTGTCATTTGAGAAGAAGATTGTTCATTATGTGGATTCTTTGAACTATTTGTTGAATCCATCTGATATAGCTCCCAGACACCATTTGGAAACATATATTTTCTTGTAATTGATTATAAATTATATGCATACTTATTTATAAATTACATACTAATCACTTGATCTAATTTGATTTAAATGTAACACGGCATTATTGGCAGCTCAAGGGCAATAATAGATATGCAGGGCAATTGCGTCTATTGGAGTTTCGACAGATTATGGTATGATAAACAAATTTCTTTAAGGATTTGCTAAACTTATTAATTAATCACTAACTCGCTTTTAGGGTTATTCAAATTAACTGTTTCCTGTATTAGAGTCCAACTCAAGGCACTGGTAAGTGCGGGTATTATGTCATGCGAAACATGATTGACATAATCCTAAAGTATGCGGACCCGGAGACCGATCTTTCAAAGGTATAATTTTTAAGATAATTACTTAATTAGTTTTGTTCATTTACTTAGGATTTCAAAATTACTAACCATGTATGTTTTTACTTTTTGCGGTCTCTCAGATCATTTGCACCATTGCCGCTTGAGGATCTCCAGCAGGTAAAAATATGGTTGATATAATTTTTGAAGACTATGTTCTGAGATTGTACGATACTTTAATATTTTTTGGATATATGTATTATTGCATACTTTTTGTGGTGTGATGTATATATTTGTTGTGATTATTTATGCTATATTTTCGATATTTACGTATGTGTGTCTTTATATCTATGTGAATGGTTTATCGAATAGAATTGATTGTTGTATCGATTGTATGTTTGTGAATTCGATGAATGAAATTGTATACGGCTAGCATGAGGGCTAGTCACATAATACAAAATAAATTTAAAAAAAATTAAAGATTAACTGCGGTTATTAAGAAAAAATGCTGCAAAATCTATATTAATAACTGCAGTTGATACAATCAACAACGGTTTTTAACAAAGATCAACAGTGGTTTTTAACAAAGAACCACTGTTATTTTCAACTTAGCAGCGGTTTTTTGTAAAGAACCGCTATTGGATTTGATTTAAGAGCGGTTATCAGCAAATAATTTTAGCAGCGGTTTTCTGTCAATAACCACTATTGATTTGTACACAAATTTAACTTACAACACCCTTTTCTACATCGGTTATTAATATAAGTTAGCAGCATGACCAACAACAGTGATTGTAGAACTGCTGCTAATGGCCCTAAATAACCGTTGTAAAAGGCTGAACTGTGTTGTAGTGACATTACATCTAAGAAACAACTCTTTTCGTATTATGAACATGCACAGAAGGATCAACATCACTTTGAAATTAATATTGTAGTGTATCTCATAGCAAATTCATGATCTTTCATTTTCTCAAATTTATTTAACTTTGTAATGAAGATTCATTATGGTACTTTGTAAAGTAAAAAAAAATGTATTGCTTTGGAATGAGATTTTATAATCTGAGGTCTCAAATGATCAATCTAAGTTGCTCAATAATTTTTTCATGTCAAAATATTATGGGATATTAAATTTCATGATTTTTTGAGGTTTCTAGCTATTTTTTAAATTAATTTTAAAAACAGCCCTGAAATAAGCTATTTTGTTATGTTAAATCAGCCTAATTTTTAAAATAATTTAAAAAATAGCTATAAATCTCAAAAAAAAATCATAAAATTTAATATCCCATAACATTTTAATATGAAAAAATTAACTTAAATTTCTTTGGAGTTGGGAATCCATTGACAATCATGATAATTGTAAAAATTAACTGATATCTAAAAAATTGACAAATGAAATTAATTACTCATTTTGACACATGAAGTTTACAACAGTTCATATTTTAACAATATCTAATAAAGCACTGAGTAACTTTAAACTCATGAAAAGTAATATATAAGTTACAACTAATATATGAGGCGAATAACATGTCTGTTTTTCCATTTTTTTTATAACATAAATTTGAGAAAATGTTGTTGCGGTTGTCAAAAAAAATATAATCTAGTTATCAAAGAACCCCAACGTGTTCTTTACATTCTAATTTGACTCAATACATCCATCTAAAAAAATGTATCATTATGAAGGGTGTTATATGCTTGTCTTAAAAACTGTATATGTTATCAGTATATCATTTGTATAAATATTAAAAATAACGTTGTAAAACCATGATTATATAAATAAAATATTTTATTTTATATACTTTTTAATTCTTTAGAACAGGGGTACTTTTAGAAGCCAGGACCATTTTTAAAATCAAATGGAGAACATCTGAGATTACTGTATGGATGCTTTTGGTATTTAAAGTAAAAAAACAAAAAAGAACCGTGTGAGGCATGCTTATTAATTAATGGCGACCAATCACAGTTATACAAAAGTACATGGGTACATGGGTTTTAATTAAGATATTTTAAAATAATGAGAAAGTTAGATAAGAACCAGAGGACCTAAGAAGCCGTTACAAGACACAAAGTTGCTCTCAGGAAGTATTTTTTTTCACAATCTATTGTTCTTCGACATTTTCCTTCATACATCTCAAAGTGATCGAACGGACCCCCCCCCCCACACACACACAATTATATCTCACGTAATTACGTGACAATCAAACAAATAAGAATAAATATAACATGCCCCATGTTTTGCCTCTCAATGTATTGATGAGTTGGCGGTGAACAAATGTGCTGACCTTTTTTATTCTCATTGTTGCCCGCGATCATATTTTTACCGGTATATTTGATGATAAGGCATAATGCTATGAAATTAAATAAAAAATATGTATCATATTGTTTACCGGTATCATATATTTTATTTATCATCTCATTAAAATTTTAATCTTAATCTTATTAAAATTTATCATTTGTCAAGGCTCATATATTATTTTTTATTGTACTAATATTTAATAATAAGAAATTATATAATTAAATTATTGCATGATAAAAATATGTAACATGATTTGTAAACAGATTCAATATCGATTGTTGTTATAATTTCCATAATCTTATTAGTATTGATTGTTAAGATTTTTTCATTACATTTAATATTTGAAAAAGTTTGAAATTGTTGTTATAATTTCCATAATCATATTAGTATTGATTGTTATAATTTTCATAATCTTATTATACTTTTTAATTATTTACTACTTCATTTATATTTAGTTATGATTACGACAAATTGGTTAGTTTTTCTTAAGATATGTATATTTATCAATTAGAGTATTAACTTGAATTTGTTTTCCAGTATCTATGTTAAGAATACATTATTTTCTCTCAGAAGTTGAGATTTTACCATTAATTTATCATTAATTATTTTGTTAATTTTTACTATCGAAATTTGTTTGTCATAATTTTTTTAAAAGAAGAACTGGTGTCATAAAAAAAATAAGGCGTCATTCAGAAAAAAAAAGATTATGCATAAAAACACACTCTTATCACTTTGATGATGAGAAATGTTAAAGTTTAAATGAAAGAAATATTCTTACTACAGGCAGCAACTTTTTGTTATTGGTTATTCGTAAATAATAATTTTACCACTTTACATTTTTCTATATAAAAAATAAGACAATATAAAGCCTATATATATAGACCAATCCAGCACATCAATGACTTCAGTGGAAAAACACGGGGCACAGTATCACTGTCCGATAAGATAATTGCTGTCGTGGCATCATTTGAATTTGACCACGGGAGAACCTCCCCTCACACGTAATTCCCGTGTCAGAATGGGCTAATGTGATAGTGTGTTTCCCTATAACAAAATCATCTTCCCACGACATATTTTAACATTTTTTGATACGGTATTATTTAGTATATACATATTACATATATATACTAATACACGTAGACTCGAGCAATATTTTTAAAACATGCCCCAGATCGATCCTTCCTAACAAATTTGGATTCTAGAAGCTGCTACGAAATTACGACTCACATAAAAAAATACTAATTGAGGAATAATGAATAAAGATAATATAAAACAATTAAAAGGAAACAACAGGTGGTCAAGGGAACAGACAGAGGCATGTCTTTATGTAAATAGTAAGGACTAAGGAGGGAAGTTCATTGGTCAGCGGATTCAATTAAATATACAATTAAATATATTAATTGTATTTTCATTCGATTTGAATAAACATAAACTGAAATAATTCAATAATTCATTCAATCTATGTATGAATTGAATTTAATTAGATAAAACTCATTGAATAAGTTAGTATGAAGCTTCTAGTTTACAAATATATAATAAATTAGGGTTATGAAAAACTAATGGAAGTGACTAAAACTAGATAAATGAAAGTTCAATGATCAAATATGAATAAACATCAAAGTTCAGTGACTTATCAGAACATTAACCCAACAAATAAATAATATAAGTAATTCATAGTTAATGTTTATATTTACATTATATACAACATTATAATTAATTTTACAACACTAGAATAGCATTACTAGTTTTCCCTCCATTAATTAATTAGATCAAGTTAATTTTTAAATAACAAAGAAGAAAAATAAAATGAAAACCAAATATTGTTATTCTAAACTAAATAAAATAAAATAAACTGAAACATATATTTGATCAAAAGAAAATAATTAATTTGGTTACTGTTCAAAAATCTCTGACAATCTTTATCCAATTAATTTAAACTTAAAAAAATTACAATGGGCGACTCAAGCTTTTGAAACAACTTTGAAATCTGTTGGTTGAACTGATTTCATCCAATCTCTAATTTAATCTAAGGTATAAACAGAACAGGTTGGTCGTTATTCGATTTACTATAGTTAAGTTATGGTATTTTCAATCCAAATAACTTACCATTAATCAATCAAAAATAAAAATTGAAAAAAAAAACTAGCTACACAACCCAAACTTTATGTTAGACATGACTCCAGTTTCGCTTAGACAATTGTCATAAAAGAAAAATATGCAACAATAATTTACAACAAAAAATACAAATAAAAAGTAGTAAATGTAACCAATTATTTAATAAAAGTAAGTTCTGTAAAAAATAAAATTTAGTCAAGATGTCACATCATTTCTATAACAAAATATTATTATAGTTATATAAAAACAAATTATTTAAACATTGTGGAGGTTTATCTTCTGAGTTTTTGTGATTCTGTTTGTGATGTATCTTAGGGTAGTTACTGTTTGTTTGTTACGATTTAATTAAATAATTAACTATTGTATCTGACTTGGTTAGTTTATCTCTTTTGGTGGTATTTTGACCGCTGGACTGGTACTGTAGCTACCAAGTAGATAGGGTCATTAATGAAATGCTAATTAACTTTCGTTTCTATCCATATGTTCGCACGTATGGAATCGGCAATTCTTGATGTTGTTTTTTTTTTCTTTTTTACAAATTGAAGAGTTTTACTATCCTAATAAATACATAAATAAATTAAGCTTTGTAAAATCAGGATGTTATCACGCTTAAAACCATAGTAACAATATTCGCGTATTATTCGCCAATAATTCGTAAATAATTTACTTTTCATCTATAACGGATGTTTCACGAATAATTCGTTAGTTTAATATATAATATATTTTTTTGGTCAAAAAATATTTATTCATGAATTATTCGGCAAAAAATCACATTATATATTATTTTATATTTTTTAATATATTTTTAATATTTTATCATTATAATATATATTTTATTTATATTATATGAAACAAACTATTTCTGAATTATATCCGTATTATATCCGAACGTTAATTTTTTAAATTCACCGAACGTTTTCCGAATTACAGACTTATTACTATGCTTAAAACTAGAGTTCACAATGAGTTTGCTACACGAAAGACTACAAATGATACTTTATAAAAATAAAACAAAAATACGACAGTTATATCATTGGTCGGTTGATTTAGTTGAGAACATTTTTATCTGAACAGCGCAAATTAGACGCAACTTACAGATATTACAAAACAAGGCATGCTGAAAGGTACATCCGGTCAACCAGAATTAATCAGCCCACTGTTTGTCTAAATTATATTAGATATGCAGTGTGCAAATGATCTTATCCATAAGAAGTCTAACATTTTCATTCTACTTTGTACTCTGTGTTTGTCTACATAGTTTTTTTTTCTTTTTTTTTTTGAGAAAAATAGGGGTGGATCTAGCCCTTATTTTTTTATTAACTGAACAATTGTCCATTGGTACATGACAGAAGAAAATAAAATTAATAATCTCGAAAGGAATGAGATCTGAAAAGAAAATTTAAAAGAAGAGAGAGAAAAATAAGAAATCGAAAATAAATATTCAAAATCGGTGATGTCCAGGGAAAAGATAAATCGCATTAATACGTCCCGTGAAAAGGTAAATTAATGTACTAGTGAACTACTACATTACCACTGAAATTTTGAGATTAAAATAGCATAAAATCTGTCTTTAGATATCTATAACATACTTTTATATAAATTTGAAACACATTATCTCCAATGGAGGACTTGATATGCTGTTTCAATAATGCACGCTAAACAAAAAATACAAACTAGCTAGTAACAACGAAGTATATATGATTGCAGATATATTTTTTCTTCTAGATAAAGATGTAATTATAAGCTATCTAATTTCAAATTTCTATGGAGAAACTACCGGACCATTTGGGTTTTAAAATGAGCATTCCCTTTACCATTAAATTAATTAATTCTTCAAATAATATTAATTGATGCATGAATGCCCAGATAAGCATTGTAATTATGTAATTTGTATTGCTTAAATACAATTTTTGCAAGTTAGTAACCTCGTTTAATAAAATATTCTACGGCAATTTTTTAGTATTGAATTTTTCGTCTAGAATATTTTCACTTCACCATGATATTGACTAGACAACTGTTCAAGATAATTATTTATTTCATCTAGAGTCTAGGATATACTTGACTACTTAATTAATAATGAAATGATCGTGGTTATCTAATTCGGCAGTCGACATGTTCAAAACAGATAATTTCATAATTTTAACGAAATCGTTAAATTTTTTGTTATAAAAATTGGAATACTCCACCAATTTAATTTATTGAAAGTAAAATTTAGAAAACAGAGTTTAAACTTCATTTAAATCATTAAAACCGTTTTGAGGTCGTCAGACTTTAATTATTGAAAAAAAAATTAACGAATTATTTGTAATTTAACATTTTTAACAAAATAAAACTATTAAAACCTATTAAAATATACGGTTTATTGTTATTTTCTGCATAGTTTAGAAGCTCATCATAAGTTTTTTTGGGCCCAAATAAGAACCTTAAATCATTTCCTACTATTTTTTAAAATTATTTTCTTTGTAATCTTTTGAATGTAATAGTTACAGTACTTCGATTTTTAATTTCCAACTATCAATAATTAGTATTATAAATATTATTTTATTTAATCATTAAGTATGTTGGTATGAGAATAATTGACAGTTTTATGATTTATCGGATGTGTAATTCCGTGTTAACATCAAACCATTAAATAGTAAACTCACCATTAATAGACATTATTATTATTTATTAAAAAACTGATTGAAATGAAGAAAAACATTACAATTTAATAACAATCTCACACACTATACGACCTCGCCGGTACATAAGGTCCCAAAATTGAGCAAATATTCTAGATGAAAAATCAACCAGTTGTTATGAAATAATGATGAATATATATATATATATATTGCAAAAGGTCTACTTGCTTTTCCTGTCACAGCTGTTTTCATTAGATGAAAAAGGTTCATAAGACATGGTGAAGTATCACCATGTGTTCATGTAGTGTACAACAGAGAAATATTTGTAGGTTCCTTTTAAGTCCTTCATTTAACAAACAAAAAAGGACTTATTTTTATATCCTTCAAAGTTTCTAATTTTATATTTAACAATTAGAAATAATTAGATTAAAAATTAGCATGAAGTTCAAAGCATGCAGAAAACAGTTAATTTATAAGTTGAGAACAATCAACGTTTATATATTGTAAGTTACTAATTTATAACATTTTGATGCAGATTTTTTTTTTTTATTTTGACAAGAGCTTTGAAATTTAAAGTTTTTAATAGGTATACTAGCAATTATACCATTCTTGTCGATTGTTTTGTTATCAGTTCCTTTGAATCCATTTTTATTTAGCGTTCTTAAAATGAATAATATCACAGCAATCCTGACTTTGATGGGATATAATTTATTGCCTCAACTGCGGAACTTGAAATTTGGAAAACAAGTGAAACCAACAAATCGCATTGTTGATATTTTTTGGGGTACAAATTAAAGAGATTTTAGACTAACAAAGAATATGCTATAAAAAATAAATATATAAATAAATAAAACTTCTAATTGAATAAGAGAACTTCGATTTCATGGTAATATGTTAAAAATTATCACTTCGATGCATTTCTTTCTTACATCAATCCACCGATACAGAAAGACTGTTTGGAAAAAGGAACTCTTCCAAACGTTAATTACATTCCCAAATTGATCTTTCCACGCTTACAATTTCAAAATAACTCGAATCAAGAGCCAAAAGAAAATTAAAGGAAAAGAAAAGACTAAAACACATTTAATATCTGTACATATATTAAACCAACAAAAACAATTTCATACGGTCTGAAAAAATACGACCATACTCGTCTTCTCAAATTCAACAAAACCAAACAACGATCCATCTAAATGGATCACTAACAAATAAAATCTCTCAAAACGAAGTAACTCACGATCAAATTTCTTGCTAATAAGCAATTCCTGATCAAATTTCTACCTTAAATCATGGGGAAGTGAGATGGAGGTCTTCTCCTTCCATTAGCCATCCTCTGATTAGTTGCATACATCCTCTAGTTAGTTGAAAACTGCGTTTCTGGTTGCACCAAAAACGCCATTTTTCTTCTCTCTCTACGCTCCAAAATAATATGCGGAGGTACAAAAATTCTACTACTTATGACACTTGCAGGAGCATTACTCCTCCGAAAACCTACAACGTCCGCAGGAACCCCGCTGGATATGCTGATCGGAGAAGAGCTTCGAACTCGAATCTCATTTGGTTCCATTTCATGCTGATTTGATTCATCCGTATCGGAGTCCATAAACTCTTCATCATCTGTTTCCTCTTCTGGAAATAGTATATCTGCTTCATCAAATTCCTCTTCCATATATACGATGCTTCTGTTTGGATTTTAATGGGATTTCTTTCTTCTTTCTTTTCTCTTTTCTTTGCCTGAAGCTTTGAGAGAATTGGGATTTGGGATGTGGGTGATTAGAGATTGAATAGGAGGGGTAATTTATACTATAGTCTTTATTTTGTGAGACCTTGATACATTCTTACAAGATTAATCTCTCAATTAAATATTTGGTATTTAATTTAGTGGATGATTATAAAATGATATGTAAGGAAAAACACTATGTAGGTGGTGATGATGATGACGACGACCATGATGGTGGTAGTTGTGATTAATTATCATAAATATAATAATAATAAAGTATAATATAATAATCATATATATTAATAAAATAATAATGATAGATGATCGATATTATGATAAGGATGATGATGATAATATACACGACCAAACTGTGAGCCAAACTAGAAATATTAAGAAAGTACAGTTTTAGATAAACATCATAGTGACATAAATTAAACATTTACTGGTCTTTGGATAATACTGAATCATCATTATCATTATTTTCTTTTTTTAGGAATGAGGAAGACACATGCTGTAGTCCAAAGCCGTATATATAAGCAGCAAATAGATATAAATAAAAGAAATAGGAATATGATATACGATTCGGTTAATATTAACGTTTCTTTTCCACGCAGTCTTAATTTATGATTTTAATACATTAATAGCTCATATTTTGAAAAAGAAAAGAAAATTGATATGCCGGTTACCATTTTGATGCTATCATTTCAATCACATATAAAGATTTGATTGTTATTAATCGAAAATGAATAGTGATTTTTCTTCTATATATATCTTCATATGACATAAAGAAAAGTAATATATGATCGTCTATCGTTTTGCGTGTTGAAGAATACGAAAAATAACTTACCATGTGATATTAATTAATTACTTATTGAAATGGTATAGCCCATACCAACGGGCAATGGATTTTTATGACAAATTCAATTAATAATAATCAAATATATTGCCCAAAATATTAAAATTTAAAGTCAAGAACCGTGTCTCCCACGTCAAGACGAATATATGTCATGACATTTATTATAGTCATTCGTACATACTAAACAATAAAAGGAGAGAATCACTTCATGGTGGTGATTTGTCAAAAAAACATATATATAGTTAGAGTAAATCTACGATGAGATTAAGCTCACGGAAGACATCTGTAAACTTAGCTCAAAAAATATATCAAATGATCTCTAAATTTTGATTTTTCAATCTCATTAAATTCTTCATATTGAAATCTTGTTGGTTACAAAAATTTGGGATGTTTCGAGTTTTTTAAGTCATTCTTTTTAATTTTTGAAAATAATGTACAAACATTAAATATTTTACCATATAACTGAGAGCAGTTATATCTTAGCGGGTCCATATCGGATCCAAAACTCTCTTAACGGGTTTACCGCTTAATCAGAAAACTATCTATAATTGTGTTATCCAGGAATCAATAGCATAATTGTATTATTATCAGACTTTATATAATTTAGACCATTACTAAATCATAAATTCATTAATACGCATTCTACACATTAAATGACCAATTTCTCATGACATATAATAAATCCGATACAGAATTTGATCACTTCATTACGGATATAATTTGACAGTCCATTATATAATATATATTTATTACATATAAGTCATATATGTTGTAATTAATAATAATTAATTCCAACAAGACAAACCTAACACGCTAAATTGTTAATTATTTCTCTTTTTCTTCTTGTTACATCTTCAATTCTTTTAAAATCAAAATAGAAAATTACCCAAATGAGACCACAATAGGGCTTCGAACAAAATGCACCCCGTCACTCCATGTATACGACCCTGAAACATATGTTCCATTCCTTTGCATGACACTTCCACTATCTTTGAGAATAACCTTGAAGCTCTTCTTTTCTCCAACATTCTTAAATTTTAATTTTCTCGGGGAAATACGAACCGAAACTCCATCCGGATTAACTATTGAGACCTGATACTGGGCACTTCCATTGGCCACATTGGTCACTGTCCTGACAACAGATACGGTATCACTGAGTCTAGAAACAGCAATAGATGGATAGTTCAGTGCATACGGCTGTGGTGGGTTCTTTGGACATGGATAGTAATAATCCATTTGAATGCCGGCACTTGCA
Source organism: Schoenoplectus tabernaemontani (assembly GCA_037127355.1). NCBI lineage: Eukaryota > Viridiplantae > Streptophyta > Magnoliopsida > Poales > Cyperaceae > Schoenoplectus > Schoenoplectus tabernaemontani. Next base: position 18,974,297 of record CM073744.1, on the reverse strand, counting down.
CACATGAAGAGAAAGTAGTCTTGATAGGAGGCTTCATACACGAGACCCGGATCGGCGGCATGAATGGGCCTTACATGACCAGATCCATAATCAAAGGGGCCTCCTATTGTTCCATCTCCATTTAATAAAGGACCTCCCTGAGCATTGTTTATAGCAGCTGGAGTTGATGAGCATTGTTCAGATTAGTAATTAAAAAATCACTAGTAATGATCAAATTCAAATCAGCTAAAGATTCGTGCATTGGTAAATAGGGACTGAAAAACGAGTCATCTATAGCAGGACCTTTTGCATCTGATAACACAACAATTAATAGAAGAAAAAATATTAACCGTTTGTAATTAGGGACTTAAAATGACTTGCCAGACATAGATGAAATTGTATAATCCCAATTCAGCAAGAGATGTGGTAAAATTTTCACATTACAGAAAGATTGAGTGCACCTGTTGTCATCATAGCAGATCTAATTGCAGAAGAACTCCAATTGGGGTAGGTTGATTTCAGGAGCACAGCTGTTGCTGACACATGAGGACATGACATTGATGTTCCAGAAATGATGTTGTATTTTACTTTTCTTTTGTCAGTATCGAGTTTTGTAGGTGACGATGATTCACTCCAGGCAGCAAGTATGTTCAATCCTGGTGCTGTTACATCTGGCTGAAAATGAAATTGTTAATGAGCAAGTTCAAACATACTTTTTTAAAACAAAAAATAGATGAGCACAGAACTTCGTAATTAGCTTATATCTATTAACTTCTTTATACATGACATGAGTTCAGGAACTAGATTCTGTCCAAATTTTGATTTCATACCTCTACTGGTAATTCAAATGAAAACATGTTTTTTTCCTTGGATATGTTTTTACCTTTTGACCACTTTGCTGTCAGAACTTTTTTTTCCTTTCCTTTTTCACTTGTCAGGGGCTGATAAGCAACTAATAAAAGAACACACAAATATTACCTTCAGAATATTGGGTTCAAGGACATTCGGCCCCCGAGATGAAAACTGTGCCATAGAAGGTGATGGCTTCACATTGACCACTGTTCTTGCTCGACCTAAACTGGCTGTCGGATTACTACTCGAATTGATGTAAGTTAAGATCTTAGTGGCATCAATTGCTGACACCCCAGCGCCTGGTAATACATGTGCATCAACTGGTACCTCATCCCCATTGGCTGCAAGGTTTCCCAAAATTATGGCGGCCCCACCAGCTCTTTTAACTTCTTGACCCTTTTCAACACGGAGGCCGCTGCCTCTGAAGCATACCACTATCTTGTCCTTTACCTTATCTGGAGATAAAGAATTTGGCAGGCATTGGCTGCAATAAAATCCAAACAGTTTATGCCCCTAAAATTAGAAATTGTATTGCATATCCCTTTAATCCAGTATAATAAAAGTCATATGTACTCCTGAATAGATGCAATCTCAATATTATATACAGGGGCGGAATAAAAAATGATTGGTAGGAGGTGCCCGGACTAAGGAAGTAGGGTTGCCGCATCAAGAGAAGCTTTATTTTCTCTATACCAAGAAAGAATAACTTTATTTTTCAGTGGATCAAGGGGTGTCCGGACGCCGGCTAACACCAGCATTGGTTCAGCCCCTAATAATATGTCTCTAGTTTTCTACCAATTATGATCCACTTTCAATTCTGATTTGGTACCGGATCTTCCATAATACTTTTTATTTTGTAGTGAAAGACATAAATTCAACATTTATTAAATATCACTTGCAAGCTTCATTTTTTTTACCCAGTAAGATTAGTTGGTGTTCGAGCTATAGCAGCATCTCCAGCATAAATCAGAGGATAGTCTTTTCCTTTTAGTTGGTAGGGTGTTACAGTTTGGCCCTGAAATGAAATTAGAGTAAATTAAATATTTTTTCGAAGGCCAGTTGACGAAATGCCAACTGACAATTTAATTAATTAAACAAAAGGTTTACATCACAGTGACAGAACACAAGTAAATAGTAAGCATCACAAACCGAACACACGTATATGCAGAGATATAAAGCTATCAAACAAAATTAAGCCATAGGTGAATCTCTTGCTCCGCAGCAGATCCTAATTCAGTGCTGGCTTACTCAGATCAGAATTAGGTAAAGCAAAATTATAGTTTCTTCCTTCAAAATCTAAAGTGTAAAATTATTCAATATATTATAAAATATTTGTGGTGATTTTATTGAGTTACCGTGATGATCATGCCATTGCCAAGCTTGATCTCTGCAGTAAACTCCCGATCAATGCTACTTGCCCCAACTGTTATCATCCATGGTGCAAGGTTTGATAAGGTACCAGGTTTAGGCCCAGAATTACCAGCACTGCATACCACTATAATCTCTCTTTTTGCGGCATGCAATGCACCTACCGCAATTCCATCCTTCGCAAAAGCTGGAGGATTCCCCACAGATCCAATTGAAATGCTCAATACATCAACCCCATCACCAATAGCATCATCTATGGCCGCTAGCATGTCGGCTTCAAAGCATGTGTTCTCTATGTTTGGATTTGGGCCAGGGATTGGCCAGCACACTTTGTACACGGCCAGCCGAGCAAGAGGTGCACCGCCTGAAACCGTGCCATATGCAAAGCCACCCAAGGCAGAAACATTGTTTACTGAGCGGCCTGCAGCAGTGGAAGATGTGTGGGTCCCATGACCGTCATGATCTCTTGGTGATCGGTATGCATAGGATGTGTTAAGGGATCCATAGTAGGCCTCATATGACTTGAGATAGTACCTGGCGCCAATGATCTTCCTACAATGGTTAATATCCAAAGAAAGTGTTCGATTTTATAAAAGCATAAAAACTAACAACACAATTATGCTATAGTACTAAAAGAAATGTATATTCAGAAGTTAAAATTAGGTGGATAAACACTAGAAATCATTGAGACGCAGTTCACTGCAGCATCGACAAATTAAATAGCGCACTAATATGCTCTTTATTGGGCCTGTATCTAACTGTCTCATACGAAAGCCCAAATAACAAATGTTGACGCAATTGGGCCTAAAAATGGGATAAACCAAATTGTGGTCTGAATGGATCAAGCTGACCTAAAGTGTTTTTTTTTTTTTATAATTTGGCAGATGCTGCCAATATTACAACGAATAAAAAAATCTTACAGTTACACAAATATCAACGTCTTATACCGATATAACCTGTCAAGACTAACGCAAACAATCACAATAACAATGTCAGTATACTTCTATCTCGCCAATAGAGTCGCACAGCATCCTGATCCATCCTGCAGCTTGTAATGCTACCCATCAAAGGTGAAACTGACCTAAAGTTAAAAGGACTCCACAACACACACAAACCTTGATTTGAACCCAAACAAGGTATAATAATAACGGTACATTTGAGAGCAATAACATGGACCACCAAAGTCAGAGAGATTACATAGTTTATTTTTTTCAAATTTGAACTTGGCGACTGTTCAACGTGAAATCATTGGATAACTATTATATGTCTATCAGGAAACCTATACTAAAAGACATATATATGCTACAGTATGAATTATCAAAAGGACAAAAGGCATGCATGGTGGGACTAAGGAAAAGGTCACGAGATCCTATAATAGAACTTGTCTCGATCCTGTAATAGTACTTGGCTCTGCACCAGAAAACCAGAAAATAGGGTTTTTGTACGGCTCTTCTTATGTCCTTTCTTTCTATCTTCCTTTCTGCTTGTACTCAAGCTTTGTATTGTTGTGGCAATGGTGGGTCCCGGTGTCAGAACGGGATCGACCAACAGAGATAGTGCATGGGATGCTTAATTAAACTTCGAAGGTTTTAGCATACGGCAAGGAGATGTGGACAATATCGGCCTTTAATTTCCTGCCATTATTGATGTTATCTTCATTTCTTTTTGATCCATGTAGCATTTGTACAATTGGAAGTGTATATTTCAGAGTTAAAATTCGGACTCACACTAGTAAAGGCGTAATCGATGAGGAATAAATATATGATAGAGAATCTTTGATTTGGCCAATGTATGGAAAATGTCCGCAGATATCATAGTTTGTACTGTAGTTTATGCCATTTATTATTCATGAATAATAACTCAATTTTATTTATTTAAGTAAAGATGACAATTAAGTTATTCAACTTTTATTTATTCATAAAGAAATTTCATCCGGATTTTGAAACAATGATTTTGAAATAATGTCTTTGTCACTAAATGAAATGTTAGTTTTCAATTTTTTTTTGTTTCGAATAAAGATGGGGATAAGTCGCCCAACTTTTAAATGTCCAAAAAAATGTTCATTCAAATTTCAAACCTGCAATCTTCAACACGAAGAATATTATCTTTATCACTCAATCAAAGATTGGTTCTCAATTTTTTTTTTTTGAGAAAAGATCAGCCTAAACTACTCAACTTTTAAATGTCTATAAAAGAACTTCATTTACTAGTTCTCTATTTTTAGTAAAAATGAGAGTCTAATTTAATCAACTTTTACTATCCATAAAGATCAAATATTTCAAATATGCAACCTCTGATATGGACAGCATTGCATTTGTCACTATACCAAAACGAGTTCTCAAAGGAAAACTATCTAGGAAGTTCTTAGCATTTTTCTCTCCACTTTATTTTTTTGAGTAAATACGAGAGTCTAATCTATCCAATCTTTTAAATATTTATAAAGAACTTTCCACTGAGTTTCAAACTCAAGTCCTCCTACACTGAGCACTGTCTTTATCGCTAGATCAAATGTCAATTCTCAATTATTTTAGTAAAGATAAGAGTTTAAGTTATTAAACTTTTAAATATCCAAAAAAGGATAACGTCTAGATTTCAAACCTGTAATCTCTCACATGGAGAGATTTGTTTTTGTCACTAGACTCAAGACTTGTTCTCATTGTCATTATTGTGGATGATAACTCGTTTAACGTGAATAATAGAATGGTATTGACTACTATATAAAATGTGTATCGATATATCCACTGACCAATATATTTATTAGATGTATGATCGATCATGAAGTTTCAAAAATTGAAAATTCATAACTTTTAAGAAAGTATTTCTTATAAAATTTAAATAATTATAATTTCTAAAATTACTTGTTACATGATGAAGAATTGAAAGAATGTCCTTCCTGGCAAATCCCCCTCCATCTTGCCGGTAGAGGGTCGAGACCTTCATCGCTGAAGCTCTTGGATTCAGGCCAAATTCCTATATGTATTACATTAACGGCCAATTATGTAAATTAAAGTAGACTAACAGAAGCATAGGAAAGGTAGAAGTACCAGTTCATTATATTTTAAATAATTTTCAGAGTTACTTTGTATAAGCCTGAGTTCATTATATGAAGCATAAACTCTTGTTCGTGCTGCTTTTAGGAAAGGTAGAACTACCAGTTTAATTTTCTAATGATAGAAAGATAGAAAAAAATTGATAATAATATATATTAACAGAGCCTAGCTACTTACCACAAAAAAATATTTAACAGAGAAAACACCAGTAAATAAAGAAACGGGCAAAATGGAAGCTTGCTCTTGTAGTTGCGTGTGTCATGTAAGAAATAGTTGAGAGATGTAATAATGTTTACCAGAATCCAACATTCCGACTATGACATCCTTGCCATGGTTGGCTTTCGAAGGTAGATGATCACTCTCGTCAAATCCAAAGCCTCTCTCTCTTATCCCCTCATAGCCTGTCATGAACTCCCATGACCTGGTCGTGTGTGGGGCCCACCTTCCTTCACTTGGATAGGCAGATATCACCTCCTCTTTAGCTACAATCAATTATATATGACATTGTAATTCTCTTCTAGCTCTTTTTTTTTTTGCTTCAAAAAAACGTATAACAAAAGTTAACCGCTTTTATTTTTTCTCAAAAGCTATTATTTTTTCTCTGGCTAATCGTAAATTCATAAGTATTGTTTGTTACAATTTTCATATCCTAGCTAGTACAGAGAATAATGTCCACTTCATCTATATATTTTTTTATATATTTGTATTTAACAATAACTAATGCTAATATCTATACTATTATATAAAGCATCTAAGAATTGGAAAGTCCATTTTTGTCATGGTAATTTTTTATTATACCCATTTTATCCCCCAATTAGACGGATAATATTTATTTTTGGTTGATCGAACGTATGTGACCGCGTTCATTGATCCCCTCTTTCTCTCCATTTCTTTCTCTTATATACTATTATTTCCATAATATTTTTTTTATTTAACAATCTTGTGCATATTTGGTAAGAAATTAATGGTGATAATATATGTTAGAACAATTTATTTTTCTTGCTATAAAAATCATGAATCATTAACTCATATTGTGCAAAAATCTCATCCAAGATTAAATATAGTCTTTATTATAGATTTTCTCTATAATTTGGTGAATTTATAATTTAATATTAGATAAATGTGAATTTTTTTATCTTATAATATTTTATTGTTTAAATAAAAGAGTTAGTTGTATGTTATTGTTCTTCGCAGCACAATTGCGGAGTAATTATCAATAGATGCTTTTGCCAGAAGAGACAACAACAATTATTAAATGTTCAACATCTCTTAGCAGAATCTTTGAAAGATTCTATGTATCCTTGAAATTTCTCCGAAAGAAACCAAATTAAATTGAAGGCAATTTAAACAAAGATAATACTATCAAATATTCTAACTTCGACCCCTCTATATCTATTATATTGTTTCCCATATTGACAAACAATTATATCTTAGGATCTGTTTCTTAAATTAAAAGAGCTAGTACGAGAACCCCAATTTCAGCTCTACATATAATTAACCATTCTTTGAACTATTCTAATAAACAAAAAATGTTATTGTTCACCTGAAAGTATTTCAGCTTCTACATCAGACAACAAAGCGGCAAACCCATTTATGCTGTTCTTATAGCTATACAACATCGATTGTCTCGCCTCTTTTTCACTAAAATATTACAAATAATATTAATAATTAATAATTTTAAGAAAAGATAAACACAAAAAAAATGATATGCTCTAAAGTTTAATGGGGGTTGTACCTATTTTTAACTGAAAATAGAAGCGCATGGTGGTCCTCTTGAATTTCATCAGGTCCATAACTTCCACTGCGTTCCCCTAGGTACACGATGTAGACCTTTAACGATACCAAAGTATTGATTAGCAAGATCATACGTTTGATAAGTGAATAATTAATGGTTTATAAAATCGTAAAATACTGACCTTCTGATTTTGCTTAGAAGAAGCTGATGAGAGGGAGAAGAAAGTGAAGAAGATAAAAGGAAGAAGAAGAAAGGACGAGCTGAAAGGCACCATTCAAATATTTGGAGAGTAGTTTTAAGCCGGTCCAAGCCTATTTGCTTGGGCTTTAGTTCGGAGTGTTGGTTTCTTTATATACAACAACAATTGGACATTGGCCGTCTAAGGTGCAGATATGAACACTGCTACACAATCTGCTTTTAATAGTGGTCAAAAACTATATTTTATATCAGTTCAAAGATATTATTATTGAGAGGTGCTATAAAAATTTTGAGAAGAACTACTAAAGAATGCCTTTAATAGCAGTTGTTATATAACAACCGCTATAAAAGGGTTTACTTTAATAGCGGTTGTTATATAACAACTGCTATTAAAGAATTGTGTCGAATTTAAAAAAAAAAGTTGATAGATATGACAGCTGTCACATCCGTCAGCTTTTAATTTATTTATTTTTTCATTCTAAAACACAAATTTTTAATTCAAAATTTTAAAACTAATTTGAACAAAAAAAATAGAATTAAAAATAATTTGAACAAAAAATTAGAAAATAAAAATAATTTGAGTTTTAAATTTGATCACAATTTGAATATAAAATTTAAAACATAAAAGTAATTTGAATTAAAATTTTGTAAAAAAAAATAATTTGAGTTCGAAATTTGAACAAAAAATTAAAAGAAAGAATAAACAAATAAATTTAAAAAGAACAAAACAAAAAATCTTGATCTTTTTGTTTGATATTTTGTATTTGAATTTTAAGAAATTAGGAAGATGAAGAGAAAATGAGAGATGAATGGGGGTAAAAGTGGTATATATATAGGTAAAAAAGAAATGAATCTGTGGGAATTTTCTGAGTGATTTTTGAGCGTTGGATCGATTAAAATGGACGTTGTAGATTAAAAAATATATTGGCGATCTGTGGACAGTGGTGTATATTCGTAGGACCCCTTTTATAGCGGTTGCTATTGAACAACCGCTATTAAAGGTTGACCTTTAATAACGGTTTTTTGGAGGTACCCTTTAATAGAAGCTCTTTAGTAGAACCGCTATAAAAGGCTTTAATACCGGTTGCTATTAAAAACCGCTATTAATGTCTTTTATAGTTGTTCTATTATATAACCGCTATTAAATAGGGATAGAAAATCCTTTTTCTGTAGTAGTGAAACTAATAGATTATATATCTAGTGCGCGTGCCTCTTAAAAGCACAAAATCCCTTCATAATTCTCATAATTCTAACTAAAAAAGTATATCAAATAATCTCTAAATTTTAATTTATCACCCTCATTAAATTTTTCATATAAAAATATTTTGAGATATAAAAACTTAGGGTGTTTTCAGTTTTCTAAACCATCTTTTTAATTTTTTAAAAATCAACTTTCTAAAATAATAAAATATTAATTATTTATATATCATTTTAAAAATAAAAAATAGTGACTTAGAAAGTTCAAAACATTCCAAATTTTTATATCCCGCGAGATTTTAATATGAAAAAATTAATGAGAGTAATAAATCAAAATTTAAATATCATTTGATATATTATTTGAGCTAAGATCATGGAAGGACATCGTGCTCCTAAGAGCACGCTAGTTTTATTATATATAGAGAGAGTGTGTGTGAGACTATGGTGTTTCATGAAACACAAAACCTCCAGTGTTTCGCTTTCGTATCTCAAATTTAAAATTTAAATAACTAATCTAAACCATTGAACATGATCTCCATATTGAAATATGTTTGAAAACTAAATTTTAGATTTTGTAAAAATTTTTGCTAATTTTTAGATGAGCAAAAACCACTAGTATTGTATAGTGCAAAAATCATTAGATCAATAAATTTTGTACCCATCTAAAAAATAGTAATTTTTTTAAAAAATAGAAAATTTGGTCTCTAGGCATATTTCAATATGGAGATCATATTTAATGGTTTTGATCGACCGTTTGAATTTAAAATTTGAGATATATATGCGAAGCATGAAAAAATTTGTACTTCACGAAGCACCATAGTCTCTCTCTCTCTCTCTCTCTCTCTCTCTCTATATATATATATATATATATATATATATATATATGAGAAGGGATCCAATTACCACCATTTTGGTGCCACATCGTTGCCATTAAAATTAAATAACAAATAACTATTATTTAAATTCTTAAATAACAAAACTAATTGAAGGAATATTTTGTAAATATCATCTTATATATGTATACAAAAAATTATATCATTTCGATATTATATATATAGGCATCAAGCGTTAATAAAATCAACTGACTAAATTTTACAATTTAGACATGTTACTTGATGGCTATTCAAATAAAGTTAATTTTTTTTTTCATATACATACAATTGAGATGATATAGAATACATCTAACGATTCACATTTTTAAATTTATACATAAATAAATAAATAGGCACCATGGACACCAAAAAAATGTTAATTGGATCCCTTTTTCTCTCTCTCTCTCTCTCTCTATATATATATATATATATACACCTGACCCGATGGGTTAACCCGACCCGACTCAAACCTGATCCGACCCGAAGATAAATGGGTCGGGTATGAATTTCATTTTTTGATCCGAATCGGGTCGGATCGGGTTTGGATCAACCCTACCCAACCCGATTAATTATGTTTTTTGAAGTAATTTTATGATTTAGTACTAATTAAAGTTTCAATATACACTCATTATAAACTAATTAAGATTAATTATAAATTAATTAATATTTTATTGCTTAAAATTATATAAAAATATTTAATTAATTTATATGGGTCGGGTTAGTTCAACCCGTAACCCGTTGGGTCGGATATGGGTCAAGATTTTTTATCCAAATTTAATCTGATCAGGTCAAATATAATAATAAAATAATATTACCCGACCCGATCCGACCCATTTACACCCCTAGTATATAGCATACAAAGGGTTCTCCTCATGTTTTACATATCATGTGTGCTCGAAAATATTTAACTCGACTTACATGTTGTTTTGCAAACGAATTTAATTCGTAAGTTTTTTATACCCTTTTCTGTCATTAAAAAAATTGTTCAAATTTTTAATTTAGGACCTTGAACACACATAGGGGTGTCAATAAGATAAATGAATCAGGTATGAGTCTAATTTTTTGATTTAAAATAGATCAGATCGGGTTAGGTTCGAGTCAATCCAACCCAATCTGTTTAATTATGTTTTTTGTAAGTAATTTTATAATTTCATACAAATTGAAGCTTAAATATATACTAATTATATATTAATTAAAAACTAACTAATATTTAATTTATTAAAATTATATAAAAATAAATAATAAATACTTAATAATTTTACATGCGTTGGGTCGGGTCGGGTATGAATCAAGATTTTTTTGACTTAAATTTAAACAAGTCAGATCGGGTAAAAAATAATATAATAATGATGACTCGACCCGATCCGACCCATTGACACCCCTAAATACCAATATATTACTTTAACCGCTAAAGGTTAATCATTGACAAATATTGAACCTAATTTGCAAATTTTTGTTCTTTCATATTTTGCAATAGAGGAAATATTTTCATCCTAATAAAAATTTCTTAAATTTATGCCCCAACTGTCTTATTTTTTATTTTTTTATTTCTAGCAATATTTATATTTCCAAATATGTCCGTCAACTATTTTCTCTTCTAACTTTTCATTTTTAACAATATTTTTATTTTGACAAATCTTTGTATTCCACAGTAACTATAAACATTGTCTATTTCAAATATGAGCAGTCATATCAATATTTCATATATTTTTAATAAGGAGCTGGATGCGTAGGGCACTCATCATTATTATTTATTAAGAATGAATTTTAGTCTGCTTGAGATGCTTATACTTGTTATCATAGGTATTCGTTCTAAAAATGACTACCGCCTGTGCTAAAAAGCTAGGGGGATTTTAACAAATATTTAATTTTAAAATATTATTTAATTAATTTGTATGATTTTAATTAGTAATTAAGGCAATCAGATGGTGATCATCATGTTGAAGAATAATTTTACATTGTCTCCAAGTGTTCATTATTCCAATAACAAATGATTACATAGCTATTAAAAGATATTCTTATGTTCCGTATAAATATTAATACAGTTTATAGAGATGCAATTAGCATGGGCCGTTAGCAGCTCCAATTACAGAGATACGTTATCATTGTTCCGATCCTGCACTTGTTTACAACCTTTCAAAATATTTTATTGATACATGTATGGTTAGTTATCTAAATTATAAACCATTTTATTTGGAAGCTTGTACCACTTTCTTACTTAAGAAGGGACCCCATATATATTCCATGATTTTCATGCAAAGGAAACAACTCGTTTTATTCTGAGCAGCATTTGATTTCTTTTTGAAATAAAAATTGAGCATTTGACCAGTAGTGGTCCAGTACTGAAAATTTCAAACAACATTAATTTTTCAAATTCATAAGTTTGAAACTGTATCTGAAATTGTAAGTGTAGAATATATAAGAAAAGTTCGGATTGAAAATTCTACCTATTTATTATTTTTTTGGGGATTGGGGGAGCTGCCCGTTGCAACTTCTTGAACTCGGTTTTAAATGCATTAATGGTAAATTAGAATATTTACACAAAATTTTCAATCAAACATGATAGGAGAGAGATATGTATGGAATTAACGACGAAAAGAAAAATACACATCAGTAGAAAATGATATATTCTGTGCCATGAAGAAAAGAAAAACTTTTTGATAGAGACAATTTTTGAAAGAACTCATTTGTACCGCTCATTTTTCATTGTCAAATATTTAATTATACTCAAAGAGCCAGAAACTAGAAAGACAATAGTCAGTTGGCTCGATATCAATACAGCTGATCAAACTTGACAGAGTATATATATGTACCCATTTTATCCGAATTCAACTTGTAGAATATTTTAGAAAATCAAAATTTGACCCAATCTCGACTTGAGATGGTTTAAAATCAAATTGACCCATTGAGACCTTAATTGATCCAAACCCAATAATAATTCGGGATCAAACTAATTCAAACATTACCTAATCTATTCAACTATCAATACCAAATCGACAAGAAACATCTACATGATTTGACAATAAACCTAACCAACTTGAACCATATTCGAACATGATAGAAATTATAATTTCACTTTTCGGACTAATTTGGATTGATTTGACCCGATTCAAAATAATCCAGATTCATTACAATTCCAATTCCAATTAATTAGAAGTTACTAACGTAATCAAATATTAAAAATGATTAAGCGGAACTTTTAAATCCCAACTCTAAATGTGATTCGACATTTGTCCGGAGCCCAAATTAGTTTGCTAGCTTGTATTCTTAGTATTGATTTCCTCTAATATTTTGTTCTAGTAAATGTTTAGTTAATTGAGTAATTGAAGAACTAACAAATATATATATATATATATATATATATATATATATATATATATATAATATGAGCTATATTTGTAACCTAAATTTTGGATGCGGACAGAGAGCTTGTAACGTTTATGTACGTACGTATATATAGGATGCATCGCTGATGAGGGATTATCTATTTTAGAAATGAGAAAAAAATCATACTGATTTGATGGCCTATTCTCATTTTCTAAGTGCTTTACTCATGAAAAATTCCTGCCCATTACTCATGAAAAATTCCTGCCCTTTAACATTCATATTTCTATTCACACGATTAATACGTTAGTTTTTGTTCACTTAAAATTCTGTTGTTTTTCTAGTTATTAAAGTTATTTTAGTGTACATATAATATAGTTCTTCCAGTTACTATGACATAAATACAAACAACAACAAAGCGTTTAATCCCAAACAAATTGAGGTGGTTTAGAAATGAAACCAATCCGAAATAATAGAGATTAAATATAAAAAAAATCAATAATAGTAATAACTTTATAATGATATAGATAGTACATAATGATGATGAGATGATGATGACGACGTTGATATAATAATAATAATAATAGTAGTAGTAGCAGCAATACTAAAGGTAATATAATAACAATAGTAGTAATACTAATAATAATAAAGACATCCACAATAATAATAATAATACGAATAATAACAATAATAATAATAATAATACGAATAATAACAATAATAGTCATAATAAATGTATACTACAAATCGTCCTCCTAAATCCTTAAATCTTAAATTCTAAAATATAAATATAAATATGCACCAGTGATATTTGATTGATAATTTCGAAAAAATAATTATTGATAAATATTTTAAAAAATATCATCCATAATTTAAAAATTAAAATTGTAGAAGATAATTGTGTTCTTAATTTTTAGATAGAATGCGTCAACAATGATTGATAGTAATGTGCTAACTGCTAAGTAAATATAGCTCGATTTGAGTAATAGTTTTTATAGGAAATTTAGTGAAATGCGTCAACGATGATTAATTAATCCTATTATGGAAAAACGCTTCATTTTTTGCTAGGCAGCGACTGTCAAGTTTCTCAAAAAAAAAAAATTGAAGATGCAGATTTGAAATTTTCGGACGATCTGATTTAATCGGGGTGCAGATATGAAAATCAAACTAATTTCAAATTTCAATAGTTCAAATTTGAACTATCCGAAACCGGACTATTCGTAATTTAATCCAAAATCCGAGAATGATATCGGAGAAGTGATAAAAATTGAAGTCAACCCACAAATGATGGGAAATGCGACATTCAATTAAAAATATAAGATATATCGTATGAAATTGAAAATTGGGATTTTTTTTTGCCAAAAATAGAAAAGATATAAGAAGGAGATGGATTTACTTTATCAGAATTTTTATTTCTTATATAAAAGATAATATACCCAAATTGTCTCTAAAGCAGAAAAAAAAACTGTACTAGATAACACTTCCAACATGATCAGGGGCCACCAGCAGTTAGTTAAATTAAATAATTATTGAATAAAATAATAATTATTGAATAATTTTATTAATAAAATTTAAAAATTTTGGTGTTCCGATCTCTTCCAATCCTCCGACGACTCCATCAATCTCCTTTCAGTTTCTTATTTTTAATTGTGATTTTATTAATATTTGATTTCCTCTAATACTTTGTTGTACTAAATACTTAATTAATTGAATATAGTTATAATTGTGTTTTTTTTCTAGTTATTAAAAATTTTAGTGTACATGATCTGAAATAGTATTTCCCATTATTATGACATAAGTATTTAAATGTCATTGTGAAAATTTTAACAATGGCATCTGGATCGGGTCAGGTTCGGATCGGATCATATTATTCTATTATTTTTCTTGACCGGATCCGAACCCGATCCGATTAAATTCGGGTCAAAAAATTTTAACCCATACCTGACCTGACCCGTGTAGAATAATTAAATATTTATTAATTATTTTTATATAATTTTAAGTAATTAAATATTAATTAATCTTAATTAGTATATATTTAAGCTTTAATTAGTATTAAATCATAAAATTACTTTTAAAAACATAATTAATCAGGTCGGGTTGACCCAAATTGATTCGGGTCAAAAAAAATAAATCCGTACATGACCCATTTATTTTCGGATCATGTCAAGTCGGGTTAAATTCGAATCGGGTCGAATTAATCCATCGGGTCGAGTCGATAATTGACACCTCTACACAAAACTCTCTATCCCTATTTACAAAATTCCACAAAGTACTTTTTAGGGGCAAGAGCTGAAAAGCCTCAAAGCCACACACTACAAGAATTAGGGGATTTAACAATGCACCTTTACAGCGATTTTTTTAGAAAACTGCTGCTAAATTAACTTTGTAGCGGTTCTAAAATAAAAACCGCTATCAAATCTATTACTTCAACAACGATTATTAGTTATTATATGCTGTTAAATACTTAACAGCGGTTATTTAGTAATAACCGTTGTTAAATCTTTCAGTTCTACAGCGGTTTTCCTATACAATCGTTGTAAAATATTATTTTACAGCGTTTCTTTTGTAATAACCGTTGTTAAACCTTTACAATGGTTATTTTAACAGATAACCGCTGTAAAAGAAAACTTAGCAACGGTTTTTTATTAATAACCATTGTTGTACCTTTGTTTTACCACTGTGAACTCCTAGCACTTAGTAATTTTTTTCAAATTTTCACTTCCCGTAACCTAGACCAGTCCTCTCGCGCCCCCTCATCGTTCGCCTATCACGCGCCTGAGCATGCCGCGCCGCCATCACGCCTGAGCTTCGCCGTCTCCTCTCACGCCCGAGCCCCTCCCCTCGTTGTTCTCCTATCGCCCCAGCACTCCCCGCCGCCCCCATTGTCACCATTGTCACGCCCCAGCACCCCCGCCGCCTCGATGTCGCCATTTTCACTTCAAGGTTAGTTTCCCAAATTGTCGGTGCTGACATGGCTGGTGGGATAAGGTCTGTTCTGATTGGTTGTTGGGTAGGGTTTGAACTTGATGAATTGTGGGTAGAGTTTGAACAAAAGAGATTCATGCTTTCAATAGATCAGTAACTATTAGTTGCGAAATTAAAAATTTGACTAGAGGTTTTTGGTGTAGAGATGCACATTTGAATATGTATATTCACACAACCATAGATAAACATCTTTATCTATTTTTTTTTCTTCCACAAATAGATGCACATTTGAACATGTATATATTTGTTGTGATTATTTAAGCTATATTTTCGATATTTACGTATGTGTGTCTTTATATCTGTGTGAATGGTTTATCGAATAGAATTGATTGTTGTATCGATTGTATGTTTGTGAATTAGATGAATGAAATTGTATACGGCTAGCATGTGGGCTAGTCACAGAAAACAAAATAAATTCAAAAAAAAAATAAAGATTAACAGCGGTTATTAAGAAAAACGCTGCAAAATCTATATTAATAACTGCAGTTGGTACACTCAACAACGGTTTTTAACAAAGATCAACAGCGGTTTTTAACAAAGAACCACTGTTATTCTCAACTTAGTAGCGCTTTTTGTAAAGAACTGTTGTTGGATTTGATTTAACAGCAGTTTTCAACAAATAATTTTAGCAGCGATTTTTTGTCAATAACCACTGTTGATTTGTACACAAATTTAACTTACAACACCCTTTTTCTACATCGGTTATTAATAAAAGTTAGCAGCATGACCAACAACAGTGGTTGTAGAATCGCTGCTAATGACCCTAAATAACCGATGTAAAAGGTTGATCTGTGTTGTAGTGATATTACATCTAAGAAACAACTCTTTTCGCATTATGAACATGCACAGAAGGATCAACATCACTTTGAAATTAATATTGTATTGTACTCTCATAGCAAATTCATGATCTTTCATTTTCTCAAAATTATTTAACTTTGTAATGAAGATTCATTATGATACTTTGCAAAGTAAAAAAAATCTTTATTGCTTTGGAATGAGATTTTATAATCTGAGGTCTCAAATGATCAATCTAAGTTACTCAATAATTTTTTCATATTAAAATATTATGAGATACTAAATTTTATGATTTTTTTAGTTTTGTAGCTATTTTTAAATTATTTTAAAAATTAGGCTGATTTAACATAATAAAATAGCTTATTTCAATGTTGTTTTTAAAATTAATTTTAAAAATAGCTAGAAACCTCAAAAAATCATGAAATTTAATATCCCATAATATTTTGACATGAACAAATTATTGAACAACTTAAATTGACTATTTAAGTTCTCAAAATATAAAATTTCATTCCAAACTAATAATAATTTATTTACTTTGAAAAACATCATAATCATCTCTAAACACAAGGTTAGAAAATATGAATGTGCTGCGCATGGTGAGAAGTTCTAAGCAAAACGCCGTCAGATAGTTTTTGCAAATATGCGCAGAACTTTGCTCCATTTAGTTTTAAAATGGACCAATCCAATTTTAATTTCTTTGGAGTTGGGAATCCATTGACAATCATGATAATTGTAAAAATTAACTGATATCTAAAAATTTGACAAATGAAATTAATTACTCATTTTTACACATGAAAAATTATGAGATTATATATATGAATTTTTTTTTACCGTTCATCTAATAACATGAAGTTTACAACAGTTCATATTTTAATAATATCTAATAAAGCACTGAGTAAATTTTAACTCATGAAAATTAATATATAAGTTACAACTAATATATGAGGCGAATAACATGTCTGTTTTTCCATTTTTTTTATAACATAAATATGAGAAAATGTTGTTGCGGTTGTCAAAAAAATAATAATCTAGTTATCAAAGAACCCCAACGTGTTCTTTACATTCTAATTTGACTCAATACATCCATCTAAAAAAATGTATCATTATGAACGGTGTTATATGCTTGTCTTAAAAACTGTATATGTTATCAGTATATCATTTGTATAAATATTAAAAATAACGATCCCGATCCATATATATATAGAGTGGAGATACCGTGAGCATAAGCTCACGGAGACCTTCCGTGAGTTTAACTCAAAAAATATATCAAATCATTTCAAAATTTTAATTTATCATTCTCATTAAATTCTTTATATGAAAATCTCATGGGATGCAAAATTTTGGAGCGTTTTGAGTTTTTTAAGTTGTGATTTTTAATTTTTGATAAATCAGCTCTAAAAAAATAATAATAATATATTCAATACTTGAACATCATTTTAAAAAATTAAAAACATTGTGTGCTTTACATTTTATTTTTAATTTTAAGTCAGAAATAATCGATCTAAACCGTTCAATCTAATCTTCATATAAAAATCTATTAGTAAACCAAATTTTATATATTTTAGAATTTTTTTGTTATTTTTTCAGATGAAGAGAAAAATGACTTGATCTGAGAATTCTGATTCATCCAAAAATGATGGTTTTTCCCTATCCAAAAAAATAGCAAATAAATTTAAAAAAAATATAAAATTTAGATTTACTAATAGATTTTGATATGAAAATTAGATTGAGTAGTTTGGATTGATCATTTTTGACTTAAAATTAAAAATAGAGTGCAAAGCACACAACGCTTTTATACTTTGCAAAGCACCATAGCCTAATTCTATATATATTACTAAATAATGTAAAAAAATATATTTTTTAATGATTCCATGAGATTTGGAACCAATTACAATCTTAAAATTTAAGAATAAAAAAGCCTAAAAAATCATCAAACAATTTTGGAAGGTATTTCTGTCAATAAACTGGAGATGATTTTAGCTATTCCGTGAAGATCCATGAGCATCGCTCTCTCAATAAGATAAGCGATGTGATCATCAGGATTTGTTGAGCTTCCGAATTGGGGCGCGGTAATTGTAGTAGATAATTAAACAAGATATTGATATGTTGTATCATTATTAAACTTGAATTTTCTTTGAACGGCCAACCATAGAGATTGAAAGAAAGGACAATCATTAAAAAGATGATGATTCTCTTATTCATTTCTACTTAAATAACACATATAGATAATTGCTATTGATTTTAAAGATTTTCAAAAATGTAAAGAATCAAGTAATAATCATTCTCTCACAGAGGTTTATTGTATTAGATTAATTTGTTTTCACACAAAGAGTCATGGATGAACCAATTTTCATATCTATATATTTTGCTACTAGTGGTTGATTATTCATTTTCTTAGATTTATAATTCTCATGCCTTCTAACTTTTTGTGGTGTACAAAGTGTTGCCCAGTTAACAAAGTGATTTTTTTTCAACAAATAAATTTGGTTCATTTCACAAGAAATTTATTCGAATTGTATCAATCTCATTATTTACTTATTAAAGTAACCAAAAGACTGAAACCATCGAGTGAAAACTTGAATTCTAATTGTTGTTTCATGGATAGAATCTTCAATGATATTAACCATATCAAAAATTTGATCATATAGCCCATCTCTCAGATTCTTGAGCTTTACTAAAATATCTTTTGAACTAACAATAATGAAAGCAAATTCATTTTATTACTGGAAATGTGGATCTAATGTTATTTGTCTATTTGATAATCATCTCCTATTATGGAACTTGAAATTTTATATTGTTAACATTGATTTCTTCTAATATTTTGTTCTACTTAATGTTTAATTACTTGAATAATTAAAGACAGTTTATACGTTATATTTAAATATGACGTAAATCTTTAATTTGTTGAGGACAGCGAACTTGTAACTTGCATTTATATATATTTGGATGTGTATCGCTGCTGATGAATGATAATTTATATTAAAAATGAAAACAAAAATCATACTAATTTGACGGCCCCTTCCTAGTAGTTTACTCACGAAAAATATGTGCCCATTATATCAATAATTATTTTCACATAATTAATTATGTTGGTGGTTACTGCATAGAATTTTGTTGTGTTTCTATATATGGAGGTTATTTTAGTACTTCTAACTATTGTGAATTAAATATTTTAAAAAACAATATTCAGATTTAAAATTTGAGATTGCAGAATCTATTATATATAAAATTTGAACGAATAACTAAATAACCTTTAGTCATTTAATTTATGAAATATTTTAGATATTTATTAATAGTGTTTTAATAGTTTTATGATGAGATATAGGACAAATTTCAGATTGACTCAATTCAACACTGTCCCGAGTTTATAGAACATGTAAAATTTGAGTGGATTTAGATGATATTTTATATTTCATCAACCAAATTAAAGTTTCTGATAACGTTTTAATGCGTTTATGATGCATGATACATGAGTTTCAAATCGTCTCAATTTTGATACACACATTCTAGAAATTACATACAATTTATTTTCTATTTATATAACATTTTTCAAAAGGTACGTACGTAATGCATCCAAAATCCCAAATGATAAATATTTTCACTTGGCTTTGGTTTGATTTGCTTATATTTTTTGCGCTTTTTTTTCGTCTTTTAATTTATACAACAAAAATCACCTACTTATGATCCATGTAATACCTACAAATTAATGAAATTTGGAGACTTAGATCTTTATCTTTTTGATAAAAGGAAGATTTTTTCTTAAAAAATGAAATATGGGGGAGGTCAAAGGTCCAATTGGACAAGCCGCCATCATTTTTCGGTCATCTCATTTAATTATCAAACAAACAATCATATTTTGAGCTTGACCAAAAGGGGAATGGGGGAAGGAATATGGCTATATGGACCAGAGCCAACAACAAACAGGACACTTTAGAATATTGCGCAAGCAAATTCAACGAGACACCCACAGTTGAATTTGTTTGGATGTCAGTTTCCACTTACTTGGAGCTGACACGCGCTAGAAAATGAAAGGGGGTCATCAAGGTTTTAATAAATATTTAATCGCTCATGAGATGATCATTTTAACGGTGAGGTGATCATTTAACGATTTTATATGACGACTGTATAATTAAAAAATGGTCAATCTTTTTTATCTAAAAGACTGAGAAATAAATTCTCATTTAATTAATACTAATAATTAACTAAGTTAAGAAAAAATAATTATTATAATATTAGTTAAATACTTAAAAGTTAAAAATTTTAAGTTATACTAAACTATTTGTTGATTTATTTGCTTCATAATTTTATTAGAACATTAATTTACATTCAAAAAATAAAAAGAAAATAAAAATTAAGAGTCATTAACCATTAAGATTTGAAAAAAAAATTCAGCCATTAAATATATTTTTAATAAAATATTAACGGTTTTAACGATTTTAATGTAAGATAAACCAAAACTTAACTATAGGGTCTGGCAAAAATGTTAAAATAGTTGAAACTTTTTGTTTTTTAAAAACCTGGGGTTCATTCATAGTCTGAATTAGTCTATGTTTAACTATATAGAGAAGGGTTAGCGTATAAATCTTTACTCCTTATTAAGCACGTAAATATTCTAATCTGCAATGGTCCAGATTTCTTGTTGAATTTTTATAGGTAATATCAATTATCGAATTGAGTTATTCATCAAATAATGTTACTATATCTACGATCATTTGTGTTGAAGTTATAATTTTCACTCAATTTTGATTGTTACATGAAATACTGCATAATTTAGTAATATGACTGCTCTATTTTATTTTTTCCCTAGATTACCATCAATTGTGAATTTTAACTTTCCTTAAATTTTAAAGTCAACTTTTTCTCAATTATGCATTTATTTTATATTAATTATGTATTCATGATTGAAATTTATATTAATTACTAAATTATCTTTTTATTTATTTTTTTTCACATGAAGACTTTTATATTTCTAAAAGATATCACCGTAGCAATGCACGTGCAACACACTAGTGTGTGTATCATTTCAAATATAAATAATTTAATATATATTGTTATATTCAAAATGTTGATTTAGTGTGCTCAATAAATTCTACGTATTAAAAACTCATAAAATACTCAACTTTTCCTATTTTTAAGATTTTTAACATTTTTTTAAAAATTATCATTTTGTATGCAAATATTTTTATTTTTGGCCCATCTTTCAAAAACCTGAAGAAATAGTTAAAAAAATCTTAAAATAGAAAAAATTTGGTATTCTACGATTTTGATACATTGGGCATCTTAAATTGACATTTCAAATACAAAAAATTATATTTTTGATATTTTGTATTTGGAACGATATACAAATGGTTGTATGCTGTAGACCTAACTCCAAAATTATTTTTGTAGTTTTTGTACCCGATGTATATTACTCATGGAGGGATGCAAATTGGTTTATGATTAACTAACTACACTTTATTGGTATCCAACGGACCAACGCATTAATCAAATAGTACTAATTAGTTTATGATTACATATTTTTTTGTAGTTTTGATGTAACAGATGCATTTATCACGGAGGAATGCTGTTCACAGGACAATTTCCCCATATCAATGATAGAAACGAGATTTCCTTTTCAAATCGTCTCATATCAATGATAGAAACATGCCAAATTAAAAGGGTCCACTTAACTGGAGAACGAGATATCACTTTGGATTCATCTCAATATCTTTTATTTTTTGGATTGAGTATGGACTAAGTTCACTTCTTCTAGAATGGACAGTTTTTCTGCCGTTGCTATAGTAACTGGGTAGCATCAAAATTCATACTAAATATTTTAAACGGTTCAGATCAAATAAACTAACCATCGTACGAAATACGATATTACGGAGGATAAAGTTCCGCATGGACCAACCTCTGATTTGAAACTGCCTTTCTAAGAAGGGGAACTGAGTCAACAATGACAATATGGTATCGTTGCATGCATCTCTCCTTCTAAAGATTCGACTCACGTCTAGCACGCTTAAAAAGCTGCTTTTAAGTTTTAACTAAAGGCGATTTCCATTGCAGATTTCTTTTTCGTAAATAAATACAAAATAATGAGGGAATTAATACGAGTAGTCTTTTTTTCTTTTGCGTTCATAGCCCGGATCAAATTTGAATGTAGTGGTTGCGTAAAAAAATCGTCGATCCGGATAAAATTACCGTTATCTCAAATCAATATCTGAGTATGAGGATAGTTTTTAAAAGATCAGATTTTGAATGATAAGAATTAACATGTGAGGTTATTAATCATTTTTATACTCAACACATTGCACAAAATATATATAAAAACTATCAAATAAAAAGAAAAAAACTACTTTCAAACAAACTGTAAGACATAAAAAGCATGAAGATGTAAGAAATTTCTGAAAATAATTAGTAAAATTAGACTATCATCCCATAAGTACATAAGAAAGACATGAATCATTTAAAAAAATCTCCTAATGAAACGTTACAACGGATATGACCGATTTGTTGTCTGTTTTGTTTCTCGGCTATAAAAGATAATGTTTCAATAATGTTTCTTCTATTCTAATTCATGATTTTTCATAACCAACCATTATTTTAACCGAACCGTCACGGTTAGACCTTTAAAATCTTAAAATACTTTATTATAATCTCAAAATTACTTCGATAGTCCTTTAAAATGTTAGATTATAGTGATTGTTGAGTGTTTTATACTTCGTGAGACTTGTTCTTTTTAGAGGTGTTGTCCTCATTATTTTTTTGACCGACGGCTGCCTCTTGTATTTGGTATAAGGGATCGAAAGTTTATAATTGTAAGAACAATTGTGTTTTAGTGACTCGATGCTTTTGACTGTTGTGATTGCGGGTTCCGGAGATGTAGGCTCTTCATAGCCGAACTTCGTCAAATACCGTGTTCTCTTCTCTTCTTTTTATTTATTTTTTATTTTCTATGATTTGAATTTAATACTAGACTTCTAGGTAAAACTAAGCGGATTATTTTAAGTCTTGGTATTGAACTGTAAAACTAGCTCAAGGTTCTTCTATTCCACATTATCAGTGTTGTTAGGTAAAACAAAGTGGTATTAGAGCAGGCTATACAAATTAAGACACACTTATTGATTATTTTAGATCCATAATGACACAAATTAATTATATTAAAGAATTGTTAATATTTGGTCAAACTACCAATAACTTTATTTATTAGAAAAGATGTATGGTCAATTATCTAAATATTCTTGATATTTGAGATATTGTAGAAATGGGGTATATACTAGGATTTGATGAAATTACTAAGAAATTAATTGTAAACTTCAAAATAGATGAGAAAAATAATAATTATGCAGTAAATATCATTCTCAACTCAGTTAGCGAGACAAAGGGATTATTATTTAATGATATAACTAGTGCTTATGAGATGTGGTATGCACTAATCAATGTGTATGAAGACAACAACTAGATTGAGACTGAAGTGAAGGATTCTCGCTCAGATTCTGGAGATGAGGAAGAACAAATTTCAGTTCCCGTAGTGAATGCTAAGGAGGGCTTTTTTCAGTCGTGACACTACTAGAAAAAAAGCTCGTAGTAGCGGCTAAAATAGGTTTTGTAGCGGTCATAATTGTCACTTATAATATTATAGTAGCGGTCATTTCGTATAATAATTTTCGCCACTATATATTTGTACCAAAGATATATAGTAGCGGACTAATAGCCGCTGCAAGAATACACATAGTAGCGTCTCAGATCGCTACTACATCTAAAATCTACCAACAAGAAAATCTAGATTGTCGCGATAGTTTTCGCTACTATGAGAATACAAGTAGCATGACATTCGGAACAATAACAATCGTTACTATAAAAATGTAGCAGCAATTATACCGCTACATTTTTTTGTTACTATTAGATTATAGTAACAATTTACTTGTACCAAATAATTTCACTACTAAATAAGTCTTGTAGCGAAATAATAGTCACAACAGCCATTGCCACTAATGAAGTGTAGAAGAGACCATGTTGCTTCTATATATGTTGTAACTTACACATCTTAGTTACAACTTAGTGACAACTTGAGCCGCTACTATAAACTTGTATGGTGATTTATTATTTTAATAAGCAAAATTTATGATGATTTATTAATATAGCTCCAATTTTGATGTTACCATTTTGATTTGTATCACAATAACAATTGAAAGAGTCATAAAAATATAAAATTTAAAAAGGATTTAGCATCAATCAAACAAAAATATTCAGTAATATATATATAATACACCAATCAGAAATTTATTTCAACAAACACAAGTCATCTTTTCGGAACAAATACACGCTCTACATATTAAAATAGAGCCTCCATTGAGCTTCAAACTCACTATATATATTTATAAATTGAGTATTCAAGTCTTCAAGTTATGCATTTAGAGAATGAACTATGATAGATGTCATTCTCCACCATCCTGCTATTCATTAAAGAAAAAAAAATACTATTAGACATGAATTAATTTAACAGAATCTTTCAAAAGTTCATGCATGTCAAGCAGCTCATTGTTTTTATTTAGTACTTCGTAATTACTCTTATAATAATTTTTAATATTTCATCACATTAGAAAAGTACTCTAAATAGGGGCAACAACCACACACAGTGTATGGCTGTGTGGACCACTTGAGATGTAAGTTACCACACTTGTCTCCTCCAAAGGGAGACACTCTATATTATTTGTCTAGCATTGCTCTAATCAATGTCTGTATGCACCTTCCCATATATAGTCCTAACTCGTAAAATATTAGAAACAATATTAAATTAGCACACTCAATTTCTGACAAAAATATCCGAAGTACAAGTTTTCATGTTAACTCAACTTCATTTTCAACCCAAAAAAAAAAAAAGCAAAAAATAAAACAGAGAAAGCCAACAACAATGATTTGGTCAATCTAGTACAAGTATTTACTAGCATCTTCACTGTACAAGTGATATACCATCACTGCTCTTATATCCATATTTTAAGAGGAAACATACCTTGCTGAATGTATCATGGTTCCAGATTTCCAAAATAACCATATCATGAAAACCATCTTCCATAAAAATATTAGAAGTTTTAACCCCATGTTGGATTTAGGCTTTCATTCACAACCTACAACAGCAAAATTTTAACCCAAAATGTATCTATTAAAGAAATATTTTATTTCAGAAAAAGAATCAGAACATGAAGGTTCACCATAGGCTTTGATTTCTTCATAAATGCATAGCAGCACACGCACATACAAAAGAAAAAAGGTATACCTGACCACAGTCCTTGTTATCGACCTCCAAATCCTTGACTAGCTTCGCCAAATATCTTTCACTTTTTCTGATTCTCTCAGGTCAGCTTGCACACAGCCAACGGAGATCGGCTATCTGAACCCCATCATCATTGTCGTATATCTTGATAGTTAGATGTTGGGTCGAGACATCCTCCACAATGAACTCTAATAATCAGTGGTAAAATTCATCAAATTTGATAAATCTGAAGAACAAGACAATATAATATATTTATTTAAAAAAAATGAGGGTATAATTTGAAACTAAATTACCAAGCCAACATTGTCAATTTAATTATTTGGATAATTTCATTTAGTTTCAGCTAATGCATATAAACTTAAGAGAAACATGCATGACATTCTTGAATAAGATGATGTCTTGTATTAGCCTATATATATTAAACAAATGCAATACCATGATATATGCTAGATGAGAACTCAAGTTCTAGTACAACCTTGAACCTTACCATTTTACGTGGACTGTTAATTTTCCATATTCTGGAATCTGACCTCTCCTGGTTTGCATGTTTTCACATTCCTACAATAAATTAAAAATAAAATAAAATAACTAACAATTGTCTTATTTTGTTGCAACATTCAAAGTTGCAAAACAAAGTGAAATTAATAGATCTAAAAACAGAAGAGAAAATAAATGAAACCAAAGTGAGAGAACAAAGGATAACTATATCATGAAATTACCAAAGGGCCAACCTTGATAGAAGATTGCTTAATATTTTCATCACCTCATCTGCAACACGTTTAAATATAAAGCACAAATCAACCCTGAATTGCAAGTAAATCAAAAAAAAAATATGTCAGGTACTAGATGAAATTATTTGGACCCATTACAAGGATCAGCCAAGCTAATTCACAAATTCTTCAGAGGATAAAAATCACAATACTAAATCATTATAGCAAACTATTAAAGCATCAAATGAGAAGACTAAACAACACAACAAATCAAATAGGTTTGTATTATAAAAGAAAGGATAGATGATTTCTATTCATAATTAAGGATATATGACGGAGAAAGTAAGGAAACATCAACGATTCTAGGTTTAGGATTAACGCAAAGCGACCTGATAGTCCTCATCACAATGGGAGATAATATGGG
The DNA here is from genome assembly GCA_037127355.1 of Schoenoplectus tabernaemontani. Lineage (NCBI taxonomy): Eukaryota > Viridiplantae > Streptophyta > Magnoliopsida > Poales > Cyperaceae > Schoenoplectus > Schoenoplectus tabernaemontani. The sequence continues at coordinate 18,947,552 of CM073744.1, read as the reverse complement.
AAAGCGACCGACTAGAGTCTTCATCTTGCTCGGAACACAGTGGTAGAGGCCGCTGGAGTTCTAATTATGAGAGCGACACAATGTTATATATCCTTAACTACAATAATACTTCATTAAGCTTATTAGTTTCATAAAGATGAAAAAAATACCAGTTAGTTCTCCTATTAGTATAATATTTTCACCGTGAATTACATACAGAACAAGTGACACACATCACAATAAAGTTCCTCTTCTATAATTATTTCGCATGCATTCTGAAGCACAACATTTGTTAGAGACAAAGTTATACAGGAACAAATAATCTAATCTTCAGATGTCAATGAAATATTAAAAACTTAGGTAGCAAAAGGTACAGGACCAACAAAACCATAACCGGTCGGAATTCATGATGTAACAATAAAACCATGCTGTATCTATTTTGCTGATACTACGTGTCTTTTTTCTAGTAGTGGATCTCTATATTATAATTCAGAAATAAAATACAATAATTTTTTTATACAATTCCAAATATTAGTATTTCAATAATTGAAGGGGTTGACATAAGACGAACCTTTGTTAGTGCCAACATTGTCAATACCGACTTTGCCTGGTCGGGCCTTGTCAAGAGCTTTGACATGAGCATCAACCAGATCTGTTACATCTATATCCTTTGTGCATGTCATATCTGATGACTTGTAATTTGTACCTTTCACTTATTATATGGATGAAGAAGTAACTATTTATAATAAAAATTTGCATAGAAAACTTCAAATAAAACTCAAAAAGGTTTTTTTCAATAAAGATAAGTATAATGTCCTATTGCATATTCCCTTTATCATAATCAACATACCCATATCATAATCATTATTAGTAAAACTATCATTTAAAACAAACCTTAAATTCAACACGACTAGGTTTGATAGTTTTGAAAAATCAAGAATTATGTCTCCTACCATTTTCTTTGCTTTCTCGTAAGGGTTTATTTGTACCTGCTTTCAACATACCATGTGATGGCCAGTCAATCTCTCCATGTCTTCCATCTACAACAACAAGAACAACAACAAAGCCTTTAAGTCTTCCATCTTTTCCATCTCTCCTAAAAAAATGCTGACTCAAATTATCAGCAAATTAAAACTCTTGGACAAAAAATTGCTCAGCTAAAAGATAAAAATTCACTTCTGATGAAAATTTACATAAACTATTTGTTGAGTTTACTTTATCCCAAATCACTGAAAGCTACAAGTACACAGAAGCGGTTAGAACATTGAAAAAACCTAAATACAAATATAAAACCAAATTATATAATCCAGTAGTCCCTCGATCCTCTTAAATCTTACTGACTTGTGGTATCCTACAAAGAGATGAGTGGAGAGACAACAAGCCTTGTGGTAGATCCTTGACATTAAGACCCATCATAATAAGGAAAAAGAATTAACTGTACATACCAGCAGAAGAAAAACACAAAATGGAGCAAGAGGATGAGAAACTGTCAATATGACTATTATAATCCTAACAAGAAGCTTAAATAAATCAATTACATAAATTAGCTAATTGGATATATATTCCAGAAAATAAAGAAAAATAAAGAAAATGTACTAGTAATCATAATAAGCGGTACCTATCACATTAAATAAGAACAAAATATAGCTCTTCTAAATCTATCATTTAACTTAGAAATTTGGGGGTTACCCTCCTACAAAAGACGAAAGATAATCAATCAATATTTTAGGCAGTGACTATATATAACTACTTATTGTACTGGTATATGACATCATACAACAACCAAGAAAAAAATGAAAAAAATGAAATGGTTTTTCTCTGAAATTCAAACTGTAATTGGTTTCTCAATGAAAGCTTTAGCATTTAAAATGCTCAAAATGAAGCCTTACTAGTAAGCAACAACAAGAACAACCGACTAACAAAATGGAGCCTTACCAGTAAAGAAAAAGGGGCATAGTCGAAATATAGGGTTTAGTACCAGAAAAGGTCAGAGTCGAGAAAAGGGCACACACAAGGCCAGGAATAAAAGGGAATAAATAGTACCAGAAAAGGGTTCAAGGCACCAAAGAGATGTAAGGTACAAGAGGTGGCACGACCATCATATCTCCATCGCCATCGCAAGTCTCTCCATCACTGCTATCGACTGAGCGCACCCACAACACAGCGTCCTCTATTTCATACATCGATGAAGATGCGCTATGCGAGTGCGATGAGAGAGGAAGCTTCAGAGATGAGAGAAGTGGATGCCCAGGTGAAGGTTACAAAACAATGAATATTGGAGAAGCATAGAAAATGATGGAAAATCTGCTCATGAGGTTAGAAAATTCGAGAAGAGGTGGGAATAGAAGGTACGGGATGGAGAACCGCTACTCGCAAAAAAAGTCTATGCGCTAATTACTCCGCTACTATTCTTAGCGAGGGTAACATCTCGAAATGTGCACTTACATACGAAAAAATAATCCGTATCTAAATTACAGTAACTACGGTGTATTTTTCTAGTAGTGTGATTGATGAGACAACAACAGTGTCCAAGTGCAAAGAGAGAGTCAAAATAACAAGCAAGTGGATCAAGGCAAACAAGTGAGGTATTTCTAAACTCGTTTTATGATAGTGATAAATATAATAGTAATGTTTTAAGCATATCCTTGAATAATAAAGTGAAATGGTAAAATTATGATAGGTTACAAACCATGTTTGACGATACAAAAAAGATCTTACGCATAAAGAAAGAATAATTGAGGATTTAAATGAAAAAATTATTGGACTTGAGTCTAAGATCAAAGAAGGCGAGACAAAAATGATGGAGCTTAACACTTTGTTTGGATGGAGGTTAATAAAAGGAAGAGAAGGTAAAATATAGAAGGGGATGGAATGGAATAGAATGGAAGGTTAAAATATTTAATCTTTTTTTGTTTGGACAATTAATGAATAGAAAGGAAAAAGTTTTTCTTTCCCTTCTTTTTCTGTTTGGATTATTAAAACTAAAAAGAAAGTAATAAAATATTTGATACAGAGACATTTATGTAGAGAATTAATTGTACAATACCAATTTCCTCAAAATGCATTAAAAAGTCTCAAATAGTTTACCAGCTTACGTGCTATTAAAAAAAGAGAATAAATAAAGCATTAAAAATTTCTCAAATAGCTTAAAACTAACGAAGGTATTATCCAAAATACTTCACCTAATCTAAATTTGTAGAAAATTAATTAGCTAACATGCTCATAATTAACTCTTTACGCTCTTCCAATGGACAACCAAGTAAAGCTCCAAGCATATCAGGATTTTTAATCAAAAAGAGATATGCCGGCATTTTATTTATTGGATTAAGATTTAACTCAACCACGTGATCCCATATTTGATTTTCTGGTATAGGAAGACGTTGGTTGGATTTCACCAAGTCTTCTGTTGACTTCATGATAGCATTAGCAACATTTTCAAATCCTTTTATTATCTCACATTGGATCTCTTCTCTAGAAGCTTTGCTTTTTTGCCTCTTTCGTGCTTCAGGAGAATTTAAATTTGCATCATCAATTCCTTCTAAGACTGCCTCATTTTGTGCCACCAAGCGATCAATCGGCCTATATTCTCACCCTCGGTCACTCCAATTTGTTGAGCCATCCTTCGCCTCATTTCTGCTGGGCTTTCAGCATTCTCCCCTGTTGCTCGATCTTGTCCATAAAGCTTTACTAACTTGTCATAATGAAGAATTGGTTTGTTCATCCAATCAGATGCTTCTGGATGAGCCTAGTAAAGATCATAGATTATATAATTGTTAAAATGATATTATGTTTGCTCTTTGATTCATATTTATTTTCAATTGTCTTATAGAATATTCTGGTAAAAAAAATCATAGTGATTACCTCAATTAGTTTAGCCCAGACTTCCGGCTCAGCATTCCACATGCTACTGATAGGATTCCACTGAAATCCACTTGAACCATTTTTAAATATATCATAGCAAGTTCCAAAACCTCTCTTAATATACTTCATGCGATTTTTTGCCCTTTCTTTATCTACTGGTTTGTCAGGAAAAAGTTCTTTCAGTTCTTTGACTATATTATCATATGCTTGAGTGGTAAATGTTCCTCCAACTCGATTTCCAAGGTCATGTTGATGCAGAAATGCATCAATTAGAGCTGTATCCATTGCATGGGACCAAACAAGCGACTCTCCTCTGCCTCCATTAGCACCATTAAATATACCTGCATTTGTTGAGTTTTTTCTTTTTCCCATTGACTATAAGAAGCTGCAAGTAAATTTAATTATCAATATAAACGTAGGTAACAACAATAAATATATGGTTGTTTATTCATTTCAAGCAACCAGTACAAAACTAGCAACAACAACAAGCATAAAAAATAACTCAAGATTATGTATTATATTCACTCCACATAAAAAATAACTTAATTGTCATACTGAATAGTTTCAATTAAACTTAAGCACTAAAAATTAAACATGATTATGTATTATATTCACTCCACATAGCTGTAGCTATTGCGTTTCTAATTTGTTCTCCTCTGATCATCTCTTGTGCCTCTTCTCCTTCAACATCATCTACTAGTTCATATGCTTGATTTGCAAGTTCGCATCAACTTGAGTGATAATTCGTCTATCGGATCTTTATCCATTAAATAATTATGCAGAACAGAACAAGCCACAATTATTTTTTTTTGAGCCTCTACACTATAAGTTGGCTGAGTGGAGCTTGCTATTATTGGAAATCGTTTTTTGAGAACACCAAATGCTCTTTCTATTGCATTCCTTAAAGACGCATGACGAAGATTAAATAACTCTCGTGCATTCCGAGGTGGGTTTCGTGAGTACTCCTTGAGATGATAGCGTGTTCCTCTATATGGTGTAAGCAAGGAGCTCCTTGTCATAAATCCCGCGTCAACAAGATAATATTTTCCTATAATAATTATCTATGATTAATTTATTAAGTCTAATAAATTATTTTTATCAAATATTGACCATATGATAATTTTACCTGTTGGTATGTTCAGTGGATAAGCTCGACTTAATGCATTTTTAAGAATTCTTGAATCTGATGCCGTCCCTTCCCAGCCTGGCAGAATATATGTAAATTTTAGATCAAAACTGCAGGCTGCTAGTATATTTTGTGTAGGATATTCTTTTCTTCCACGATATCTAGGTGCATCTTCTGAAGAAACCTTTGCTCGCACATGCGTCCCGTCAATAGCTCCAATACAATCCTGTTAAACATTATTTTTTTTGTCTTGCTTTAAAATAAAATTAAAGTTGATATTTTAAAGTAAATGAATAATTAATTTTTTTACCTTGAAATATGGATAAAATTTGCGGTTGGATGATATTTCATTTGGAATATGATATCCATCAGGTTGCTGAAAGTAAGTTTCCTCTAACATTATCATTGATCTTAAGACATTGTGAAAGTGGCGACAGTTTGATTCTCCAGATCGACGAAAGAAAAAACATATTGAACGATTTCTAATATTATGACCCACTATGTAAAGAAATTTAGCAACTTGTTCTTCAACGGATGCATGACGGCTAGGTTTGAGATCACCTTCAATCATCAACTTTTTGCATAGATCAATGAATGCTTGAGGACTCATTCTAATAATATCCCGAGTTCTATCACTAATAAGGATCTCATTTAGCAATTCTTGACGCACCACATCTCTTCTATCTCTCAGTTCTTGGGAAATTCGATTATCAGCTCGTTGCTCTAGCATTATCCAATAAACTAATAAACAAAGAACTTGCACCAATTGCATAATATGTAGACGATGTATAAGCATGTATAAACGTCTTTTTCGAAAGTAATCTGATGTGTTCATTTCCAATAAATTCTATAAAAAAAAAAGATGACACTATATATTAATAAAAGGTGATCAAAGGGAAAGCTTTCTCCTCAAAGATAACAATAAACTATATAAAAAAATTATGATCAAGAGAGAAAAAATATAATAGAAGACAAACCTTATGTATGAATAATAAATAAAGGATATACAAAAAAAAAAAAAACTAACCTAGTTGCTGTGATTGAATTGCTCGGTGGAGTTTAAATTTATGTTGTTGAATAGGATTATATAGATGAGAAACTTAAAATATGAAGTGGAATATAGAATTGAGAAGGAAATCAATAAAGAGGCGTGATTCATTTCTCTTTTCAGATATAACATGTAATTCAATTTATTTCCATCCGTTACACTCCAAATTGGGAGGGAAATCAACTCTATTAGCAAAAAATTTATAAGGTTAAATCTGTATCCTCCTTTACCCCTCACCTCCACTTTAATGTTATCAACCAAACACGATTTGATATTGATTTTTCTTTCCATTCCGTTCCCTTTCTTTATTTAACCTCCATCCAAACAGAGTGTAAAAGTAAAAATAATTATGTGTCACACCTAAATGAGATAGATTTATTGAAAGTTAAAGTGCAAGATATAAAAAGTAAAAATCAAGTTTTGAGGACATGATAAAATATATATGTAGGTCAAAAAAGATATATATAGCACTAAGATGAATTTTGAAAAAGATATATATAGATCGAAAGGCACATGATAAAACAGAACTTGGATACACTGAACTATCCTCATTGGTATCCAAAGACACCGGAAGCCAAAAAAGAAAGGGAAGTAGTCTCAAAAATAAAATAAAAATAAAAGTAACAATATGGCAAAGGTAAAATATAATAAAGAAAAGCATAATCATGCATATCAATATAGATATTCAAACTGAAGGATTAGGAACAATAATTATCATCAAGAAAATAGGGATATATTTAACCCTCAATGATTAAATAAAATATATTTTAGAAGTCCTGATGATCAGTTTCATAAATTGAACGATTAATGTATGTCATAAAATTTGACTCAAAAAAGGAGTCACAAAGAGATGTTCTCCAACATCCATATGAGTCATACACAAATGTTAAAAATAAGAATGTGGTATCAAATGATCCGAGAACACGAGCTCAAAATTTTATATATCACTATAACTCTTATCTTGTGCAAAGTAGCAATAAAATATCATCAAATATAATATCAAACCATGAATTTTAATAAAGTAATAATAACAGATAAGCGGATAATATATATATATATATAACAATGATAATAATAATAAAATTATATATATATATATATATATATGAAAAAGAAATGAGTTCATATTTTGTGGGCTCCCCTTATACTTGTTGCCTTCTCTGGTACTCTGAATTGCTTGCTCTGGTGCTCTTGGTATTAGGGTGCTGGTTGCTGGTTAACTTGTATTGGTATAACTTGATACTACACTTGGTCCTATCCTACCTGCCCTCTGTGACTCTGTACCCATTTTCTGGCATGCTGGTATTTGAACTGGTATTACACTTTTATGGCCCATATCCGCTCTATTACTGGTATATGCCTTCTAATTGATTTCTAGTTGCCTTTATTTTGCATGTCCTCTCCTATTTGTCTGTTTTGTTGACTGAAAATGCACATCTGAATTTCTTATATTACCTTTGGATTTCTGCCTATTGTTTGCTCGATTTTATTGATCTCCTTGACTTGTCTGCTTGCCTTGTGATGTGTTCTGTCAATTAGGGTTATTGAGTTGTGGCTAATTGGAATTTGAACTAAATTGGTCTAAATTCATTACTAAGGAATTTAGGACAGTAAGGATGGAGATTATGCTCAGTTAGATTAATCAAGATTTAACTCAATTTATTAGGCCAATAAATTATTATCTAATTAATTTAAACCTAATTATGATTAGCATTATTAAAATTGAGGCCCAATAATTAAAAATTCCTAATATAATTAAAATTAATTAAATTAATAATGTGACTAATTAATTGGAGGACGCCCCGAAAGGTTTGGCGGTATCCATAGACTAAAACGTAAAGTTGAATATACGAGAAATGATTACATTATCTACTTCAAAATAAATATACCGAACAGATACAATGGTATCGAGGCAGCTTTTGATCTCATTCATTAAAATACTAACACATTATTGAAATAATAATGTTTTCTTTAGTTAATTTAATTTCTTTAATTTTTTCTTTCACTTTTTTTTTCTTTTATTGTATTTTTAAACATTTTTCTAAATAATAAAGATATAATAGTAATATATAATAAAATAAATTATCTAATTGATGAGTATAATAAAAAAGAATAATTAGGATATAATTAAAATATATTAAAATATATATTAATAAATTTCTCTATTTTTAAATAAATAAAAGAAAATTTAGAATAACATATTATATATAATATAATATATATTAATCAATTTCTCTATTTTTTAAATTTATAGTTAATATTTTATTTTATTTTAAATTACTTCATTTTATTTTATTTTAATTCTGTTGTAATGGTAACTGTACTTGTAATCGAAATTGAATCAATATAATGAATTAATTATTTCTCTTATATACTTGCGTTAATTATCTGGATTTGTTCGAATCCAAATCGACGGGCAATGTAATTACATTAGTTTACGAAAAATACAATAAAACTAATAAACCAGTAAAAAAGACGGTGCTTGTAACTAGAACTCGAACAAAATAAAAAGGGGAATAAATCACACACACTTAACATAATTAATAAAGTGAATCAACGAGATCTCGTAAGAAGTGATAAGAAACGCATAAAAGTGAACAATATAGCAAACACCACATAAATATATACAAATGCGTTAATAATATTTTCTGACACCGTATAAATACAGCATAAATGCTGCTGAAATTTTTAAGAAAGTGACGGTAAAATCTGAACGGACGTTAATTAAAATATCGCTAAAATTAATTATTAATTATGAATTAAATCATGCAAAACTAATAAACATATAAATCAAATTCATCATAGGTGATATAGTAGACTTGGATCCACTCACAGAGATCGAGGTCGATCCCGACCTCGCTTACGCAGACGCTAATCTCGAGACGGGCGCGCTGCCTCCGGAGTAGAGTGACTCCGCGATCCTCACCAGCATTCTCAGGTACGATTTCCTGGGATTTGTTTTTCTTCCTTCAAAAATAGAAACCCAAACTGAAAATGAAAATACTTTTAAAATAAATCTAAACTACAGTATTTTCTAACCAAACCTAATTAGAGACCAAACATGAACTGTCATTACATACGATAATTGACCAGTATTTTCAGGACCTACATGCATTTGCATGACATATCATATCATATTGCACGTAGACGGGATAGGAATAGGACTAGAGAAATAGTCCCGAGATAGTATTAGATAGAATTAAGTAATCAAGTTGTAGATTATAATTAATAAAAAAATATTATTACTATCACTAAACATTAATTTAGTTAGGTAGTTAATCATGCATTAAATACATGGGAGTACTGAGAGGCGGGGCGGATAATTCTCAGTCTGAGGTTGCCTTGCATAACCAGACCAACGGATTACGTTCGGTAAACCGGTTGGCCCGTGGGGCCCCTTGGTCTGTATATGCACTGCGCATCTCTGGCTGTCAGATTATCTACCGACCCCGTCATTTGGCGGATTCGGCCGTGTCAAAGTGTTTTCTTTTTTTATCAATATTTTATTTTTATGATTCTTAATATGATTTGATTTTTAATCCAAATTTGAGCGATTAGGATACCATGTCCTTTAGTATTTAGTGTGGGCGGCCATATTCGAAACTGAAATCTACTCCCAGATATTATATTATTTTATTTATCCGGCTTATTTAGGATCCTAGTATGTCTCAAGGGCTTTCTCCTTTGACCCCTGGCTTGTACAGAGAAAGTCGAGAAGCGGTTCTCTGGCCCTAGTGGGTACAGTGTAGGCTCCCATTTGTATATATTTTGTTTTGTTATTTTTTTTATGGAATGTGGTTCACTGACCCTATGCTAGTATAGTATAGGCTCCCATTTGTTTCTGATTTATCAATTCTCGGATAGTTATCTCCTTTTGGTAATATGACAATTGAAGACATACTATATCTGTTTGCTTCTATTTGTAAGGTGAATTACCAGATTTAGTAGACGAGAGTATGTGTCTTTGCATGCTCACTCTCTTAGGGCGTTACCGCCTCCTGAATTATCCGTTTATGCGGTATTGGCGCCGCATAAATATAAAGTCCTAAGTTCGTAAGTTGGGTCGTTGGTGGCGCCCGCTTAGGCAAGGCCCAAGTTCGTAAGTTGAGACGCTGGTGGCGCCCGCTTGGGATAGATCTGGTGAGTTACAAACTGGGTACTTATTATGGGTGATTAGTTCTCGTACCTTATATTTTATATTATAGTATTATTCCATAGATTTTTTATTTCGGGTTTTCTTGTCATTTCATGTCATAATATGTAGGTGTCTTTCTCAAATTGTGCATAAGATATTATTATATTCACACATAATTATTATATTGCATTAAAACAACGGTATCGGCATTTGGGTCCAGTCTAGAAAAGAAGATCAAATCTTAAGGCTGGATCTAAATCCATACTGAGTAATTATTTTGTATTATTATTATTATTTTGTTTATTCTGAGATTTATTTTATTTTATTCATTTAGCCTTCTGTACACACGTCTCGTCGTGCGTACATGGCGGGATTAAACACCCCTAATCCGATTTAATTATTTTGGGGTGTGACATATATTGTGTAATTACTATTGTAAGTTAGGTCATATTTCAACTGAATGCAAATTTATAAAAAAAATAAGAAGATAAAATATTGTTTGAGTTCCTAAATCAAAAGAATAATGATCTATTTATATACGACCATATTCCTATTAGCCACATAGCAAAGAGGAGTTTAATTACTATTGATATATATATTTATATGGAGTATGATGATTTATAATATTTTTATATCAATGTTATTTAAATTTGTATTCTTTAATTATAATTTTATTTAATTAAAGGAGGAGAATACATATTTGAGGGGAGCTTTGCTAAGATTTTTTTTTCTCTGATTTTCAAATCAAGGGGGAGAAATTATTTGGTTCAATATCATTTTGAGAAATTCAAAAGGGATAATGCATTTTCAAATTATAATTATATATTTATGTGATTGTTTTGTAAATCGCCAAAAATAAAAGATTGTTATTGCAAAAAATACTAAATTTTGTATTTGTTGATTTATAAAATAATTATATATGAATTTAATATTTTCTTTGAGTATGTTAAATGTATGATATTAAGTTTTTAAGAGAAGAATAATGGATTTGGACCAAATTACATAAAAATCTCAAGAATAAAGTTAAGGTAAGTTAGATTTATAATAAATAAAGGTAATTAAAGTAATATTGAGATCAGAACAAAGAAAATGAAGGTATATTACCCAAATCGTTGCAATGAAACCCATAACTGTTGTAACAGATGACCTCAGAACCCTTTCTAGTGCATTTCAGGCAACAACCATTGTAACTATTATCATAACCGTTATAATGGAATAAATCAATCATGTACGAAATTTGTCCAAATTGCTCCAGGACCCAAATTTATAACTGATAGCTTTCCATTGCAACTGTTAAAGTTTCATTATAACTGATAGTTCAATTTTTTTAGCTTTTCATAATCGTCGTAACTCTTTTACAATTGTTGTAATATTTATACAACCATTGCGACATATATGATCGATTTGTTGTCTATTTTGTTTTCTAGCTATAAAAGATAATATTTCTTCTTTTTTAATTTGTGATTTTCATAACCAAATATTATTCTAACCCTAGTTGTCACTGCTAGACCTTTGAAACCTTAAAATACTTTATTTTAATCTCAAAATTACTTCACTGGACCTTTAAAAGGTTAGATTAGAGTGATTGTTAATTATTTTCTCCTACACGAGACTTATTTTTTTAGAGGTGTTGTCCTCATTGTCATCTTGACCGATGGTTGCCCCTTTACTTGGTGTAAAGGATCGTTTAGAATTGTAATCATAATTATATCTTAGTGACTCGGCGTAATCGATTATTGTGATTGCGGGTCTCAGAAATGTAGGCTCTTCATATCTGAACTCCGTCAAATACTGTGTTCTCTTCTCTTTATTTTATTCTTTATTTTCTGTTATTTGAATTTAATACTATACTTCTAGGTAAACAAAATGGTATTATTTTAAGTCTTGGTATTAAACTGTAAAACCTACCCTAAGTAAAGGTGCAATAGGGACAATAGTGTCGTTTGGGACAATAAGGACAAAGAGCTGAAATAAAATATGAAGTTGAATTAGCTATAACGATAATTGATAATTATTGGTAATAAAAATCATAATTGATCAACATTCTAATCAATTGTTTACTATTTGTTCGTTTAGAAGGCTGGATTACACTCAATACGTTAGTCCATATTATTGCATTCACTATTATATTAACACAGGTCTGGTCATTGGCGTAATTATGGTAACAAACGACATAATTGGATAATGTACAACGATCTAATCATTAGGTTAGATCCAGTAAAAATCAACAAAAGAAGGAGAAGGATGATACGTATTCTAATGGTTATGGATGAAATGGAGAATCATATCAATAGACTTCCAACTCGAGGCGAAGAAACGTTCAAGCAGAACATGATTTATATTTAATGATGTAGTATTTATATTTTATTATTGGAATAGTCATACCAATTTGATTTTAATTGTTGTTGTAATATTTTAATTTCTTTATGCTATTTGAGAACAATCTAATGTAGTATTTATGTTTCACATTATAATTCTCGGTTCATATTTCGTATTTAATTTTGACTGTAAATAAACAAGTAAAACGTTAAAAAAAGAGAAAAATTATCTAGGATTGAGTTTTAAATTTTATCTATGATTCGTACTATTTTTTTACTACAAATAAATAAATAAACGTTAAAAAAATTATCTGAGACCGACTTCCAAACTTAGTTCAAATTATTAGTGCAAAAGAAAAAGAGATACTCCTACCAAATCTCTCTTTTTTTGTTTTCATTTACTAGAAAATATCTACTTCCATTGCCTCATTAAACCCCACAAATTCTTAGTTGCAATCAAGTGCAAAGAAACCTTTAGATGCTGAATATGTAAAGCAATTAGTGGATTGCTATACAGAATTTTCAGTTCTGTTTGTCTCATGCAATTAACCATTGTCAACTAATCCTCTGTATGTGATATATAATGCATCATAATTTGAAATATAAATAAATTGACTAGATTCAATCTGCTTCAGGCCCCACCTTAATAACTCGGGCCTTGCCTAAACGGGAACTATCAGATTTCAACTTACTAATTAAAGACTTTATGTTTATGCGGCGACAACACCGCACAAATGACAATTCAAGCTCCTGAGGCGATAACGTCCTCTGGTCTGCTAAATCTGGTAATCTACCTCACTATATAATTAAAACGGAATAGAATATGAGCTCAGTTGTCATATCGCCAAAAAGAGTTAACTACCCGTGAAATGACAAAACGAAAATAATAACAAATGAGAGCCTCTCTGTACCAACCAGGGGCCAAAGAAAAAAAACCTTCGGACATATCAAGATCTCAAATAAGCCGGCTAAATAAAATAACATAATAAAATGGAGTAGGCTCCAGACTCAAATATGATCGCCCACACTAAACACTAAAAGTCATGTCCATCCTAATCGCTCAATTAAATTTAGAATCAAATCATTTACAGAATAATAATAATATAATATTGATCAAAAGTAAAATACTCTGGTACGGCCGACCTCGTCAAGTGATGGGGTCGGTGAATAACCGATTGGCAGAGGCCTCATTAAAAACAAAACAATTTAGTTATTTGTACATTGTATTTTTATTTTTATTTTATTTATGAAATAATGTATATATTTATGTAATAACAACGATAATATATTTTCATTTCTTTATGGAATATATAGCATTGCTAAGGGATATCCATATTTCATTGAATACGGCTTTCCACAAATTTCTATATATATCTATGAGATCAAGTATGAAATTTTATTTACTTACTTGAGATTGAGTATTCGTTTTACGACTGATTCAGAACGATCATTTGAAAGAATACCATGACAACTTTAGTGAGATCATAATATGAAAACCCCTTAGCAATGGTATTTATTCTATAACCATATAAATATGGATATCCTTAGCAACTGTCAGTCATTGTTATAGAGTATCCATATTTATATGGATATAGAAAACGCATCTAATTGAAAATATTTAAAAATTTGCTATTAACTGATTTATTCAATTTTGGTAGAATGCTTGGTAAAAGAAAATCACTATTTTTCTATTCATTTTCAAATATTTAAAAATTTCATATTGACTCATTTATACAATTTTAATAGAATATATAGCGATTATTTCACCTCTTCTAGAGAAAATAAGTTCAAGAAAAATACTTAATAATATAATAATATAGTGATACTTTTATTTATTCTTTTCGTTCGGAAAGATACGACTCTATTTATTATTCATGATTGTTTTTGTCTCAAGCATGACTATTTAATGAAATAAGAAAATATTTTAATAAAATAGAAAAAAGTTTCTTCTTTGTTTTACACGAGTTCTTCCTCTCTCTTTTTGGAGTATGAAATGTAAATAAATTGACAAGATTCAAATCTGCTCTCGGCTTTCTTTATGGGCTTGAATTTCATGTATAGCAGGCCCAATATTATTCAGAGAGCATCTTTAATTGTTACGACGTCGCTCGAGCAAGTTGCAAATTAAGCCGTGGCGGTTCTGACACGTGGGGCCGTGTAAGTCGAACAGACCTGATTCATAAAGTCGTAAATAAACTCGGTCTAAACCGAACCGATTTCGTGCGCACATAATCTCGCAAAATGGCGGTTCCTCGTCTCGGCCTCCCGCTCTTCATTCTCTGTCTTCTCCTAACACCGTCGCCACCAGGCGCCTCAGCGTTGAGCTTCTACCAGTGGCGAACTTTCCTTTCACTCTCCAACTCCCTCCTCTCTCGCGTCGCTAATGTGCGCTCCGCGCGAGGCGACCGCTCTGGCGCCGCCCGTATCCGGAACCTCGCCTCGAACCTCCACTTCCTGACGGGAAATGTCGGCATCTTTTCTCTCGGATGGGATTACATGTGGAATTACTATTCCTCCTCTCTTGAACTCCCACTTGAGGATATGACGCGCCTAGCGAAGAAGCTGTCAGAAGCTCCTCGCGCTGGACCAAAGGATCGGATTGCTCTGTGGATTACTGAAAATTATTCCGATTTGAGGAAGTTATCTTCGTCAGTGATTCAAGGTCTTCTTCGAAGTTTCTCTCGATCTGTAAGTGTTTGACATTTTTACCGAGTTGACACTGGTTCAATCTCAATTTCTTCTTTTATGTATTTGCAAGCTAATAAAATCAATGAATCAGAATCTGAAGGTTCAACTCAGTACCAGCAGGTAGCCAGATACTAAACTGGTATGGTTCTGGCTAGGATCTTGAAGCATTTAAGTATTTAACATTTATCTGTTGGTTTTGTCCTAATTTAGCATAAATCTGGTTGCTAAATTAGGAATAAACTCACTATCTGATTGCTAACTTAATGAGAATGAAATCAGTTAAATACAGACTATTAGGACTTCAGAAAAAGATTTCAATACAGATTAGATCAGTATGACATCACAATTATAAGAAGTTAAGAACAAATTTGAGGTGTATTCCTAATTTATAGGGGGCAATAAGAGATGCAGTTCTGGCCATGAAAAAGGAAATTGAAGAAGGAGATTTGTTAAAAGACTGTCTCGAGGTCAGTAGAGGAGACTTGGAGGGATTGGTACAAATAGGCAAAAATCTTCTTTTTTCTTTCTCACCCTCTGGTTCCACTAGTGAGAGTGAACTCTGATATAAGAGAGAGAGTCTTTGTTTTTGTAATGAAAAATTGCAAATTTAATATTTTTGTTCAAATGGTGTAAAAGACCATATTCTCTTTTTTTTTGCAAACCTGATAAACCTTTACACAGGTATTCTGTGTGATTTCCTCTTTTTCTAGGGGGAATTCCAAGTTTTTATTTTTTTTTGATCGGAAAGATTTTCAAATTTTATAAGGGGGAATTCTCATTCAAGGTGTTTTTTATTTTTTTATTAAAAGAAAGATTCCTTTTGTAAATTTTCATTTGTATGAAATTAGTTATTAGATTAGTCTTAAATATAACCAATATAGTCCTTGTATAATCATTCAAATGATCACTTTAGTCAATTTAAAAGAAGTTGATAGTTCAACTTTATTTATCTCTGGAAGTTCAATGACTGGTTTTCTGTAAATCAGACCTCAGTGACCAAATTTGTTCTTATACCAAAGTTGAAGAACAAACTTGTTCCTTTTGCAAATGAAAGGTCCACGGACCAAGTTGGTTTTATTGGAACAAGCTCAGGGCTGAAATTACTTTTTCTGGTTGTGGTAGTGGAGAAAATGTATAGGATTCTTCAACCTCTCTATTTCTTGTATATTTTGTCCCACTTATGTTAAACTGGCATTATTGATTTCTGAAAAATAAAAACAAACAATAATTAAAATGCATTTTGAAGTTCCATAACTAGAATAAAATTAATGACCTTGTCTATGTTAAATTTACAACTCAAATACACAACAGGTAGTGTATGTACTTGAAGTATCCTGACCCACTGATGGAATACATTCAATCAAGCCACAATCTCCACTTCTGTATTAGCTTTTCCAGTTGAAAAAAAATTATAATTGCTGTCTGAAGATTAGATCTTAAAAAATATTTCCTTGATTATATATTAGAATAACTCAATGGTCGTTCAAATCAAGCAGTATTATTGGAATATATTTTTAACCAACCACAATAATTGTATTTCGAGCTTGCGACTGGAAATCAGTGAAACAAAATTGTTATTTTTGACTAGATGATCTAAATTTTTGGATGCATAAAGGGCACTTACTAACTCGTAAATATTTCGTATATATGGTTGTTGCATGATGATTTATATTAAAAAGTTTAGAAATCATATTAATTTTATGGCGCTTTCTCTGCAATTTATTCATAAAAATTGTGTCCTTCAATAGTAATGTGTTCACGCAATAAATTTTGCTACTACAAAATTTTCTTGTTTTTAATATTGGGTATCAATACTTGAGGTCGGGTTATATTATTTTATTATATTTTTTGATCTGATCCGACCCAATCCGATTAAATTCGGTCAAAAAATTTTGACCCACACCAACCCGACAAGTCATGGGTCGATCCGACCTAACTCGTGTAAAATAATTAAATATTTATTAAATATTTTTATATAATTTTAAACAATAAAATATTAATTAATTATACTAATTTATAATTAATCTTAATTAGTATATATTTAACCTTTAATTAATACTAAATCATAAAATTACTTCAAAAAATATAATTAATCGGGTCGGGTCGAGATGACCCGAACTCGACCGATCCGATTTGGATAAAAAAAAATTAAACTCATATCCAACCCATTTATTTTCGGATCATATCGGATCGGATTGGATTAGATCAATAATTGACACTCCTAGATATCATACAACAATATAAAAACTTATTCTAGTAAACACAAGGAAACTTTATTAGTTTACTGCATTATTTAATCTAAGTTACAACCACTAAATTTTGCATTTATGATGATAATTTTTGCTCCCTCGGTCCCCATTTAAGTAGAAAAACACAACTTCAAAACTTCATTTCTAGTGCAGTAAATAAATAAGGAGTTGAAAATTAGAAGAGGCATGTAGTAGACACCATGCAAACAACATGCATCGTTACATTTTAATCATCCCTCAAAATTTCTCGACAAAATATTGTCGGGCAATCTCAAATGAACAAAAGGCATCTAGTGCTACATTTTTATTTGCTGATTGGAGAGCAGGTGCCTCCCTCAGTCACCAAAAGTAATTTTTTTTTAATTTCTCCATTTCTACCTTAATGATATCTTTTGCTAGCCTCTTTAAGCCGGATTGATTTTCGATCTTTTAATTTTTCTCGGCGGCAAAATATCATAAATCTATTAATTATTGTATATCTATATTGTACCTGTTTCAACGTACACGTAGGTGAGTATAATATGGCAACTTATACATGCGTGGTGCATATATAGAATTTGAAAGACACAACAAACAGAAAATATAACGATCTAATTAACAATGGACATGTTGTTGAAAATATTATTAAACCAACAAATCAACATTATAACACAAAAATTATTCTCAACAAAAAATAGAATTGAACCAATCACGCAATTTTTTAATATTTTGAACAAAAATTTGACGAAAAATTACTACTCTCGATGGAGCTCGTAATTAATTTCTGATGAACATTTAATCAAGTCATCATCTTTGTCTTATGTTTTTTCATACTTATCCAATGGTCAAAGACAAGGAGATAGAGAAGCTTAAATACAATGATTTGGTACTGGCTCGAAACTAACAATTAGTGTGTTTAGTTATAGTTATCCTGTGTGCAGTGGCTGTATTTTGTGCAAATTTTCTGCTTCTTGTATCAAAAAAGAACACAGTTAATTCTACTCAATTATAGTTATACTTGTGTAAATATTTCTCCAGTTCTTGCATAGTAGCCCCATTTTCACAAACTCCATCATATCAGAGCAAGAATCGTCATTGTTGTTTGGAAGATAAAACTTCAAAAATATTGCTCTATTAAGAAGTCCGCATAACTCTTTTATCATTCAAGTAAATTGTTTTTATTAGAATGTCTTTGAACCAATCGTGATAATTGCACAACTAGTTTATAGCCGGAAATGCCTAAAATAATATTTTTACTTTCAATGATAATACTCTATTAAATTATATTCATATTTATAGAGCTGATAGTGATTTCCTCTCATATTATATTGTACTAAATTTTTACTAATTAAATTATCAGAAAACAATATATTTTTTATTGTGATAAAGTTTTGAGTACATATTAATGATCTAAGTTTTTTATGTCTCCAGATAACTGGCTTGCTCGTATATATTTTGGATATACGGATTTTGAATAATGATTATATTGACTTTATATAAAAAAAAAATTCATATTAATTTGATGACCTAGTAGTTAAACTCATGAAATTAAACTCGGTGTACTTTAATACTAATAATTATGTTCAGTTTGATATTTTCCCAATGATGATATATTTCATATGGTATGCTAGAAGATGTTTTGGTCAAAATTGTTGATTTTTTTTTTGTTTCCTGTGGAATTCTTTTTTGTAGACCATTTTGAAATGCTGCTAATACTTGAAACTAATAATGATGTTTTTAAGAGTTAAATCATTATGACAAGATATTTGAAAACTATCTTTTGGTCTAGTGACAAAGGTAATACACTCTGTGTAAGAGGTCACAGGTTCGATATCGGGATGGGAATCATTTATGGACAATTAAAAGACGGATAGTTTAGACTCTCATCTTTATCAATATATATTTAGACTATTGTGAAAATATTTGTATTTCGAGCCGAAGTGCATATGGCTCAAATTTTATTCTAACACGTCCGAAATTTCAAATTATCATTCTCATTAAATTCTTCATATCAAAATATTGAAGGATACAAAAATTTGGGGTATTTTGAGTTTTCTAAGTATTTATTTTGAAATTTTGAAAATCATCACTAAAATAATAATAAAATATTGAATTGTTGTTGCTGATTTTTAAAAATTCAAAACAAATACTTAGAAAACTCAAAATAGCTCAAATTTTTATATCCCTCAATATTTCGATATGAAGAATTTAATGAGAATGATAATTTTTATTTCGGATGTGTTATGATAAAATTTGAGTTGTATGCACTTGAGCTCGAAATGTAAACGTTTTCACAATTGTCTAACTATATATATATATATATATATATATATATATATATATATATATAGTTTGGCTATGGTGCTACGCGTAGCACGGATGACCCGTGTGCTACGGACCGTTCTCCATCTTCAAAGTTAAAATAGTCGATCCGACCAGTCAAAATATTTTTCATATGAAAATATAGTTGGAGACCAAATTTTATATTTTTTAGAATTTTTTTACTATTTTTTAAGATAACTAGAAAATTACTTGATTTAATTATTATGAGTCATTCAAAAGGAGAAATTTTTTAGTTATCTTAAACAATAGTAAAAAATCCTAAAAATATATAAAATTTGGTCTCCAACTAGATTTTCATATGAAAAACATTTTGACCGGTCGGATCGACCATTTAATCCAAATGGGACTCATTAGAACATTGTTGAAATTTTTAAATACAATGATAGTATTTTTATACGAAAAGTAATTGGTAAAATTATTTCATATATTATTTTATCTGATCTTTAATTATTTCGGAGTTTGTGAATTTGGCATGGTCATCAAATAAGTTCGTTGTCAATTAAATCTTTCCGTTTTGCTGTTTTCCTGTGCGGTGTCCATCTGTCGAGGTCCGCACACACTTGTAAAAGTCGGAATCCGCCTCAGAGTATCATAATTTGTTAATGAAATAAAAGAGTTGGAAGGACTTTCTGGCTTTGAATTTCAGACAAAATAAGCTTTTTTTATTTTGCGTCAAATCCAAGGCGAGCCTTGACAGATGTTCTTTTCCACTACAAGTTTTCCAAGGGCTGGCATGAAAAAGCCTTCACACATGTTATTTTCCATTACAAGTTTTTTTAAGGTTGCGTAAAAAAAATTAGGATACGTGACTCAGTTGAGGCTTGATTTGGACTAATATGTTTTATGCTAATTTGATTCGAACTAACTTGGTTCGAGTTAATCCGACTCGATAATCAAATGAGCTGAGTTTGAGTTGGGATTGGCTCGATTTATGGATCGATTCGGCTCAAATTATATTAGTTTATATTTTTTTCAACTAAATTATAATTTAATAATCATCTCTCATCATCTCTCATTATTTTATCATCTCAGCAGTTAAACGATTTCTCATACTCGCTCGTGACTGGGCTCATATATCTGACTCGATAGATTTTTCAATGATTCATCCATTTAAATTAGTGCATCAAAGATTTTATTAAAAATATAATTTGTTAATATATCAATTTTGTACTAACTCATGTATCATTTTTATAAATATATCGAATTTGTAGTTTGTACATATATTAAATATCAATGTTAAACTAAGTCAATGTACATGTATTAGCTCGTGAGCTAGCTCGAATAGTAACGAGTCGAGTTTAAACTAGATTTTTTAGATCGAAGTGTTTCACGAACTCAACTCGAATCGACTCGAATTTTTATGAGTCAAATTTGAGATAATTCCGATCCGCTCGAACTCGACTCATTTGCAGCCCTAAATTTTCCATCCCGATGTATTTTTTTCACTAAAAAAATTTAAAGCTTGGAAATTGCCAAATGCGAAACACACTTTTAGCCTAGCTCGAAAATTTTATTCTGTCCACCTCTGTCGTGAAATATTTTTTTTGGTTCACCCCTCTCTCGATCAAATGTGGCGGTGTGGTGCCGCTCTGTACGTTGGTTGAAAGTAGAATCTAGTCCAAAAAAATTTCGGGTCTAGTGTTTTGGTCAGAAATTTTTTTCGATCCTTGTTAAATCTCTCAATCATTTTGTTATATACGGAATAATTATATATTTTTTTATCTTTTTAAAAAATATTACATGATTCGACTCCTGTTCTCCTTTTCTAAGATAGAAATACGGTTGCATTTTGTACTTGTTTTTGGTTATGAACTGAACGCAAGTGACAATGTGGGCTTGTAGTCTAACCCAATAATTCAAATATATCGTTAATAAACTGACAAGAAGTTGATAGTCGTATTCGATATAGATAGAGTATATCAAATATCAGTCGATCCGTTGTATAATGCTAGTGTGTATATGTTAAGTTGTAAATTTTCTCTCAGTAGGTTGAATTTTTATATTTACAGTCTTTGACTAGATGTGTGAGGTCTCAACCAGTTAGACCTGAATTGACATGAAATACAGTTGGACTAGGAGTATAAATGGGTCGGTAGGGTCGGATCATATTATTTTATTATGTTTTTTATCTCATCCGAATCCAACCCGATTAAATTTAGATTAAAAAATCTTAATCTATATCGACCCGACGGGTCACGGGTCGACCCGATCCGATCCGTATAAAATAATTAATTAATTATTTTTATATAATTTTAAACAATAAAATATTAATTAATTTATAATTAATCTTAATTAGTGTATATTTAAGCTTTAATTAGTACTAAATCACAAAATTACTTCTAAAAATATAATTAATCGGATCGGGTCGAGTTGACCCAAACCCGATCCAATTCAGGTCAAAAAAATTAAACTCATATCTAACTCATTTATTTTCGGATCATGTCAAGTCGAGTCAATAATTGACACCCTAAGTTGGACCTATCAGAAAAAAAAAAAGTCAATTTCGCTCGTTGAGATAGGAAGCTGAATATTAAATCAATTTCACCTAAAAGTAAATAAAAGAAACGGGATTATAAATTAATTCGACTTTATTTGTATTTTTTTAAAGAAAAGAAAAATAACTAAGCTTCACTACACCTGATACCTTAATCTCTTAATTCAATTTTGATTATGCAGCATGTACATTCAATTTGATATTAATAGTTCCTTTCTTTCCGAATTGGTTTTAGTAGTTTTCAACCGCCCCCCCCCCCCCCCCCCCCCCTCTTTTTGTCTATTACAAGTTTACAACAACGTTTCGTCAAGGAGTGTTAGAGAAGTCATTTCAAAGTAATTAATGCCTATAACTTTAATTGCAAAGTACAAATAAAGCGGCTACTTAATATCACATGCTTCTCAGTCCATTCTGACACGGTTACAGGTCCTCGGCACTGACAAAATTCAATGCTTAAGTTGACTTCAAATATTTCATACTAGTGTTATGCAAACCGTCAGATCAGGTCTGAGCCAAATTCGGTAGGGTCGCGCATCGATACGGTTTATGATTCTTCACGGTCTATACTGAACAGATCTAGACCGATGAAATTCACAAAAATTCAATTCATCCCATCATTGGTCTTATGGGTCGGATACGATCCGGTCCAGTTCGGAAGGGTCTAGGTTTTTTTTTTGTTATAAATTCAGAAAACCGTAAAAGTTTTACAAAATTTTAGAAAATTATAAAATTTAAAAAATAAATTGTCATAATTTTTTTAATATTTTTGAACTAATTCGAATTTTTATTTTTAATTGTTTAAAAATCAAATAAAACTAAAAATTAAACAATTTCCAAAAAAATCATAAAATTTCGCACAGGTCACGGTCCGGCCCGATCCACGAATCCGCACGGTCCGGTTTTGGGTGAAGAGAGGACTAGACCACCGTTGGACCGGACCATGGTAGGGGACGGGTCGGGTACGAGTTTGGGTCCGGTCCAGTTCGCGGACACAGATCGGTCCGGGACGAATTGGACTGAACGGGTTTTTTCAAAACTCTACTTGATACCTCTTTGCTGATAACCCGGAAACAATTAATAAGTAATGTTTTTCAGTAACTAATTTCTAGAATTCTTCATTTTTTTCTGCCAAAAAGATATTCTTTTTAACCCCACATATATGACCGGTTAGTTCTGCAACGCCTTCATACTTAACTGATGTGAAATTATCTCCCAGAATTTCATCGTTTCAATTATTAAAATTGTCACAAATATTTGAGGCTATGTCCTCGGTGACCTATATATATATAATTAGGCTATGGTGTTTTGCAAAGCACAAAAGCGTTGTGTGCTTTGCGCTCTACTTTTAATTTTAAGTCAGGAATGATCGATTCAAACGCTCAATCTAATCTCCATATCAAAATCTATTAGTAAACCAAATTTTATATTTTTTGGAATTTATTTGCTATTTTTTTGGATAGAGGGAAAACCGTCATTTTTGGATGAACCAGAATTCTCATATCAAGTCATTTTCTTCTCATCAGAAAAAATTCTAAAAAATATAAAATTTGGTTTACTAATTGATTTTTATATGAAGATTAGATTGAACGGTTCAGATCGATTATTTCTGACTTGAAATTAAAAATAGAGCACAAAACACACAATGCTTCTGTGATTTACAAAGCACCATAGTCGGACTATATATATATTTGTAAACAGAATATGTCTCACTTGAGTGGTGCTCCTATAATTTTTGAAAATAATAAAAATAATAATGATTAAAATACATCCATGGTCAGGAGGATCGAAAGGAAATACAACTGTGTAATAAACTCTTTAATTTAAAAATATATCAAGCTATAATATATACATTCAAATCAAGTATACTGACTAGTTTCTGGTAAAGAAGCAACTGAATATCATTTTCATTTGTTCAACAACATAAAGCAGTTTTTTTGGGATTGGTTCAAGGGAGAAGAACTGTCGTGGAGCATCAACCCCGCTGGTACCTGGCATCACAGAAATAGCCATCTCTTCAAGACCATGAGCAATGCAATTGTTTAGTAGTTAGCTTTGCACAAGCTTGTGTAGCTGTTGTATGTTGTGGAGAATTTATGTTTCTTTAATTTTATCAAAATATGAAAACAATCAAGCAATTCTACCATGAATCATCTTTTTTTTTTAACGATTAATGCAATGTAAGCATTAATTCCAACCTGATTTTTTGGTCTTAATATAAATTTTGAGTCATAAAACAATTAACATAAATGATGAGTCTGCTTAAATTTAGTTATGGTTGTGCAAAATTTCTCCAATTTTTACACCCCCATCACCCTTTTTCCATCAATCACATTATTCTCACATTTCATATTAGGCGCAATTATTTCCCATAACTAGTTTGTCCCCCGCCTAAATTTCTTTACGTCTTCAAAACTTCCATCTCCGTGGAAAAATAATTATAATTGTTGTCTTGAATATAAATTTTTCAAAAATATTACCATGGTTAAAAGTAACAAATAACTTTTCGCACATTCAAATGAGGTGCCTCTAATGGAGGATTTTCCAAACCGACAACAATAATTGCACAACTAGCTTATAGCTGAAAATTCTTGAATTAATGATTTTTTTCTTCAATAGCATACTATATTACGAGATAAAGAAATACTCATAGTTAAAATTGATTTCTTCTAATGTTTTGTTGTTCTGAATTTTTACTAATTTAATCATTGGAAAACAACATATATATTTAAAATCTAGGAAAGTTATACTAAATTAAATTGATGACCGAAATTTTTGGATGCGTAAAAGAGTATTTGCTAACTCATATATATCTTGGATATATGGCCTTTGAACGATGATCTATATGAAAAATTAAAGAAAAAACTCATGCCAATTTGATGGCCCTTGCCCAGTAGTTTATTCATGAAAAGTCAGTGTTCTTTTGTGTTAATGAAATAAATTTTTGTTACTTTTTGCATTTTTTTTAGTAGTTGTTAATATAGGACATCACAACAATTAAAACGTTTGCTACTTTTTAATTTCTTTGTACTAGGCTCGGTGTCTAGTAATTATATTAAACAAATAGAAGTTTTTACAATCACTGTTGCTACACATTGTTAATTACATGTTCGCATGACATCCTAAAGTGAAAAGAATCGACATATGTTACTTGTTGACTGAAAGCAACTTTCAAAGATTACGTGTCGTAATTAAGGGATCTAAATCTGCTATTATTCTTATTCAATAATAAGACTTTATTTTTTCCATCCAGTGATCCTGAATCTTTGGTAGTTTGAATTTTAAAGCATTTCTAGTAACTCGAATCTCAAGAGTATCTAAAACTCGAAATCTCAACCGTCGAGATGAGAATAATAGGGCCCTCTTTTTATCCAAAATAATAGCAGATTTGGATCCATAATTCAGTCTTCAATCTTTATAATTAACCACTAAATTTACACCTGTATAAATATTTTTAACACCTGCCTTAAGAAGAAAACAGACTTCATTTTTAGTGTGCTAAAAATTAAATTAAAAAAATCAAAGTTAAAGAGTCGCTTCTCGTTCATCATAATTCATATGATGTAAAAGAATTAGTTTGTCTTTTCTTTTTGTTATGAAAAAAGCAAACTTGTAATTTTTGTCTAGGATGGTGTAATAGATGAATATGATTTTGGAAAACAAACTTCAAGTTCGCTCACTGTGTTATTGCACTCAACGTGGTATCTGTGTGTGCTTTTCCGTTTTCTAAAGGGAATATTTATTTTGGAATATTTTCCAGAATCTGGATTTGATTGGTCATTTTTGTTTGCACCAATTTAGATAGTAAATTTCTCTCAAATTAATAACCAGGTTAATCCTTCTATTAGTCGTCCAGAGGATTGATTTCAATATCTTGAAAGAAGTTGAAGGATCAACCTTGTTTCTTTTTGCAAGTTCAATTACTGATTTCATGTAAATTAAACCTCAGCAATCCAATATTTTTCTTCTTCCAAAGTTGAAGAACCGACTTATTACTTCTTTTTTTCGATAGTTCAAGAGAATTTTTTTTAAATAAGCAGGACTATTTAAGTTTATTTTGTTCCTTTTTTTTTCTTAAAAAAAGTTTAGTTACTGGATCATTGAAATAGTAATGTCTATCCACTGGTGGAAATTCTATAATTCGACTTATTCTGTTTTTGTTTGCGTTATGAACTGTTGAGATCAGATGTTATATCTTAGAAATGTGCAACTTATTTAGTAATTCAGGATTAGCTAACTAGAATAAAAAATTTCAAGAGAGAATGGATTCTAGTTTCTAGGAATATCAATTAAAATATGGGAGCTAGACTCTCATCATTTTATTTAAAAAAAAATAGAACTGTGAATCTCTTTGTTTTTTTTTGTTATGATTAAACGCACGCAAGTGACGAGAGATTGTTATAGTCCAGCCCAATATTTACGAAATATTGCTACACAAGCCCAAAAATAAGAAAAATAACAGAGAGAAAACAGAGGATGCCTGGTCACCATTTTGACTTATATGAGATAGGCAGCTGAATATTAAGCCCAACTTGAGCATGGTAAAATGTACAAAAACAAAATAAAATTACAATCTTAATTAAGCTTAACTTACTTGTACTTTTTGTTTCTGAAAAGGAAGATAAGAAACTTCATTGCATCTAGGGGTGTCAATTATCGATCCGATCCGATTCGAACCCGACTCGACCTGATATGACCCGAAAATAAATGGGTCGGGTATGGGTTTAATTTTTTTATCCGAATCGGGTCAGGTTCGGGTCAACCCAACCCGACCCGATTAATTATATTGAGTCTGACTATGGTGCTTTGCAAAGCACAGAGACGTTGTGTGTTTTGCGCTCTATTTTTAATTTCAAGTCAGAAATAATCGATCTGAACCTTTCAATCTAATCCTCATATAAAAATCTATTAGTAAACCAAATTTTATATTTTTTAGAATTTTTTTGCTATTTTTTCTGATGAGGAGAAAATGACTTGATATGAGAATTCTGGTTCATCCAAAAATGACGGATTCCCCCTATCCAAAAAAATAGCAAATAAATTTCAAAAAATATAAAATTTTTTTTACTGATCTATACTATTATATAAAGCATCTAAGAATTGGAGGGTCCATTTTTTGTCATGGTAAATTTTTATTATACCCATTTTATCCCTCAATTAGACGGATAATATTTATTGTTGGTTGATCGAACGTATGTGATCGCGTCCATTGATCCCCTCTTTCTCTCCATTTCTTTCCCTTATATACTATTATTTCCATAATTTTTGTTTTTTTATTTAGCACCCTTGTGCATATTTGGTAAGAAATTAATGGTGATAATATATGTTAGAATAATTTACTTTTCTTGCCATAAAAATCATGAATCATTAACTCATATTGTGCAAAAATCTCATCCAAGATTAAATATAGTCTTTATTATATATTTTCTCTATAATTTGGTGAATTTATAATTTAATATTAGATAAATATAAATTTTTTTATCTTATAATATTTTAATGTTTAAATAAAAAATTCTGCTGCAACGCGCGGGTATATAACTAGTAGATTTTAATATGTAGATTAGAATGAACATTTTTGGAACGATCATTCCTGACTTAAAATTAAAAATAGAGCGCAAAACACACAACGCTTTTATGCTTTACAAAGCACCATAGCCTAATTAAATATATATATATATATATATATATGAGATAGACTATCATGAAAACCTTTGTATTTCGGCTGATATGCAAACGGATCAAAAACTATTTTAAAATTTAAAAATTTTAATTTATGATTTTCATTAAATTTTTCATATAAAAATCTTGTGAGATACAAAAATTTGGAGTGTTTTGAGTATTTGAAGTCATTCTTATGAATTTTTAAAAAAATAACACAAACATTGAATATTTATTATTATTTTTAGAGCTATTTTTTTTTAAAATTCAAAAGAATGAATTAAAAAAATCAAAACACTTCATTTTTTGTATCCCATAAAGTTTTTATATGAATAATTTAACGAAAACCATAAATTAAATTTTTTGTGATTTTAAAATATAGTTTTTGATCTGTTTGCATATCGGCTGAAATGGAAATATTTTCACAATAGTCTATGGTTAGTCGCGAAGTACAAAATGTATTTTTTATTTCGCATCATATCTCTCATTTTCGAATTCAAAAAACTGATCCAGCGGTTCATTGTGATCTTCATATTAAAATATATTTGGAGATTAAATTTTATATTTCTTTTATTTCATTCGGTGACTTAAAAATCGAATCGTTGTTCGTTTCATTATAGTAAGGGACTGAGGGAGATAAATTAGGGATGGTTTGGTAGTGAATGACGTTCTCTTCTATAGAGCGAACTCTCTTCTATAGAGCACTGGTTGAGGTCAGTTCTTTCTGGAAAAAAAATTTCCCGCGAATTTATTTGTGTGATATGGGAGTTTGAACCCGTACCTATTATATTATAATATCTCAAAAATTTTCATTTTGAGTTTATCCTTGATTTAAAATCAACATAACATTCAAGTAGTGTATTTTTATAAATCTCTTTCGGTTTCTTTTTATATCAAATTGATAAACCTTGAAAGCCCTAAGATGTTGGTATTTAAAAGTCAAAATAGTGCAAGAATATAAAGAACCTAAGGTAGAAATGTATAAACCGGTTTGGGGCTTAATGTTCAAGAATAATGGCAGCGGAATACAATTTAAATCAATTCAATTCTCATAAGAATGTAGCAATCAAAGAAATGTGAGAAAAAAAAGATTAAAGATAAAATAAGAACACAAGATGTAACGGAGTTCGGCTTTAACAATGCCTACATTTTCGGGACTCTCAACCTCTAACAATTGAGGTTGAGCCGATATATTAAAAAAATTTACACTTGTAGAACTTGATCCCTTACAAAAATGGGCTGCCAAGCTTATCGGTAACACGAGTGACAACACACTCAAAAACGTGAGTGACAACACATTCAAAATAAGAAGTGAGCACTACAACTCAAAAAGGAGTTGAGCACAACAGCTCAAGAGAATGTTTTCAAGAAGATCACGAAGGATCAAGTTGGGAGAATAGAGAGAAGCTAGATTGAGCTTGAACAAGGATTTAGCTAAATGAGTGTTTCAATCTCTTGAATTATTTCTCTCACTTTGTATATGGTTAGTAAGCTCTCTGGAGTAATGATTTAGCTAGATAGATCAGATTCTTTAATAGTTCAGTGAGAGAGGTGATCTTTTTTTTTAAAATAGATCTTCTAAAACAGCTGAAGAAACTATTTTTCGTCCTGAATCATTATAACGATTTATGAATCGTTATAACGGTTTAGAAAGAATAGTCGTTGAATCAACTGAGATGAAATGTTATAACGATTCATCAAATCGTTATACGTTTCATGAATCGTTGTAACGATTACATAATCGTTATACATTTCATAACTCATTTGTAACGATTACTGAATCGTTACATAACGATAAGCTCTGGTTTCTTTGAGAATGTTTCTGCCTTAGAATATTTTTGGGTATTGAGATGAACCGTTATAACGATTCTCTGAGCAGAAGCATTTTTCTTGTTGTTTAAGCTCAATTTATCTTGACCAATTCAACTAAGTTTGAGTCTAACAAAACCTAAGCCTAATGCAGTCTTGATTAAGCTCTTGTATCTCAACACTAGTCTTGGTTCTTGTGCACTAGTCCATTTACATGTTAATCCCTGCACAAAACTCAAACAAGGCAAATTATAAAATTCAAGATTATTTTGCAAATCGACATATCAAAGAAGATATTAAGTGTAATAATTTCCCTTTTTATCGATTTGCAAAAACATGCAAGGGTGCATAGATATAACATTTGATGTGAATTTCACCCAAAAACTTCTTCCCTTTTTGGAAATCGGGCAAAAAGGTGCGAATAAAGTATTTATTTCAATTTAGCTCCACCTAAATTGATTGTTCCCCCTTAATA
This sequence comes from Schoenoplectus tabernaemontani, assembly GCA_037127355.1. Classification (NCBI taxonomy): domain Eukaryota; kingdom Viridiplantae; phylum Streptophyta; class Magnoliopsida; order Poales; family Cyperaceae; genus Schoenoplectus; species Schoenoplectus tabernaemontani. Next base: position 18,917,393 of record CM073744.1, on the reverse strand, counting down.
TATGCACCGAGTATAAGATAAAGAATTTAAAATACTTCAAAATAATAAAAAATATAATTAATTAGCTAACTCCCCCTAAATAAGTTGCATATATGATTTGAAGGGACAATTAAGTATTGTGGGTCTCTAATTTTTAATTTTAGGAACCCAAATAACATTTATGATGTTGTTTTCTTTTCTAAGTTTGGAATCAAGTGAGATAAGACCAATGTGACAACAATAATTGTAAAATACACATGTTTGAGACTTCTTATTACTTTTAACAAATATATTTTGGTAACTTTCTTTTAATCATTGAACTTGAGTCTTGGGTTTTTTTTAGAAATATTTTTATGTTTTTGAGAAATAAATCATTTATACTCATATCTTTGAGCTTTGGTTTGAAAATTATTTTGATTTTTAAACTCATAAAACTATCCATCGGGTCCTTTAAAATACAATTTATTTGACCAACTAGGATTGAAAAATGAAACATTATTGCTTTGAAAATTCATTTTTCCTTTGTTAATCTTTTTATCAAATTGCTTATATTGAAATGCATAATTATGTTTCTTATTGAAAGATTTAGTATTAGTAGATTTCATAATTTTTACATTTGACCCTTGATTTTGTTTCTCTTTTGATTTAGGGTAATTTGAAGTCTTAGAAAATTTCTTATATCCAAGACCCGACTTGTTGCTAGGCCTTTCATCTATAACCTTGTCTAAATTCATTGAAGTAATGCTTGTAGAAATAAATGAGGATTTTAATGCCCTATTTTCAGTTTCTAAAGTTTGCACTTTCACTTTTAACGTTGCAACTTCATCTAAGTGCATTTGACAATTTTTTTCCAGATTTTGTAATTTAAACTCATAAGATTGAATCTTTAACTCAAATTCTAAAATTTTGATTTTCAAGTCTCTCAATTATCTCTTTTTGAGAAGATGAATCATGAATAGGACTCTCTAAACTATATACAAAAGATTCAATTACATCCTCATCATCAAAATTATTTATATTTTCAATAAAAAATTCATCATTCTCAACATAATCATCATCACTATCATCCCAAGTGGATGTAGTGTAAGATATTACTTGATTGTGCAATTGAAATTTTTAAGAAAATTATACCTTAGGTGCAAATGAGTTCATCTTCATATTCTTACATATGGCAACATCGCGTAGGAACTCCAATGTGCACAAGTCGGTGATATTGTTTCTTGCTACAATCTCATCAACATCCACCACGGATGAGCTCTCCTCTACTTCCCCAATTAGGGTAAGATTAAGTGGATTTATTTCATCTTTATTTCTCTTAATATGGTTGCTTGTAGCTAGTATAGTATCAATTCTCTTAAAGTTTTGCTTATTCTTATTTGAAAAGACCAAAGAACAATCGTGTGTTGTGTGACCTTCTTTATGACATGAAAAGCATATGTATGTCATTCATTTCTCATATCGCTCTTCATTGTGCTTATTTTCTAGATTTAGCATTCTTTCAAACATCTTCGTAATGACTTGATCATTCATAGAAGATGAGCTAGATGATGTCTTGCTTAAATAGTGGTGCGATAGAGATATTTGAACTTAAAGTGTGGTTTTTTTAGCTTTGGTGTGAGCTCTCCGTTTTGTCGTAGTTTCTTCTCAAAGCATAGAAGACGAGTAAACACTCTTCATGTGTGAATTCGCCAAAATAGCCTTGAATTGCTTCTAAAGTGCTTATCATGCTCTCTCATCTTAGTCTTCTCATCATTGTCCTAAAAATCTTACCTACAATCTTAGAGTTAGACAAGGATTCTCCAACTTCATCAAATTCAATAAGAATATGCATTAATCTTGAATAAATATTCTCAATTGACTCTCCTTCTTGTATACAAAAATTTTCAAATTCGGACTCTAGACTCATTAGTTTTGTTCTTTTCATTTGAGTGTTGCCCTCAAATCTATTCAATAGGGTTCCCACATTTCACTAGTAATTTCGGTAGTACCAAATTGTATAGCAATCTTTTCACTAACCGAATTTAAGATAACATTGACGGCATAATGTGGTATATAACCATGTTGGACAACATCCCAAAGGTCTAGTATGTTGAGGTAGTTCACCATACATTTCTTTCAAAAGATGAAATTTTTGCAATTAAGACCTAGAGTTTGGGGTTCTTTTACATGCATCAAAGAAGTCATCTTGGACCAAAAATACCACAAATAAAGTAATTAAAATTGAGCTCCTGCTTTGATACCACTTTGATAGACCTTGAAAGCCCTATGATGTTGGTATTGAAAGATCAAACTAGTGCAAGAATATAAATAACCTAAAGTAGAAATGTATAAACCGATTTGGGGTTTAATGTTCAAGTGTAATGACAGCGGAATACAATTTAAATCAATTCAATTCTCACAAGAATGTAGCAATCAAAGAAATGTGAGAAAAAAATTAAAGATAAAACAAGAACACAAGATGTAACGGAGTTCGGCTTTAACAATGTCTATGTCTCTCGGGACCCTCAACCTCTAACAATTGAGGTTGAACCGATATATTAAAAAAAATTATACTTGTAGAACTTGGTCCCTTATAAAAATGGGTTGTCAAGCCTATCGGTAACACGAGTGATAACATACTCAAAAACGTGAGTGACAACACACTCAAAACAAGAAGTGAGCACTACATCTCAAAAAGGAGTTGAGCACAATAGCTCAAGAGAATGTTTTCAAGAAGATCACGAATGATAAGTTGGGAGAATAAAGAGAAGCTAGATTGAGCTTGAATAAGGATTTGGCTAATTGAGTGTTTCAATCTCTTGAATTATCTCTCTCACTTTGTATATGGCTAGTAAGCTCTCTGGAGTAATGATTTAGCTAGATAGATCAGATTCCTTAATAATTCAGTGAGAGAGGTGATCCTTTTTTAAAATAGATCTTCTGAAACAACTGAAGAAACTATTTTTCGGCCTGAACCGTTATAACGGTTTATGAATCGTTATAACGGTTTAGAAAGAATAGTCGTTGGATCAACTGAAATAAATGTTATAACGATTCATCAAATCGTTATACGTTTCAGAAAAGAATACGAATCGTTACGATCAATCGAATCGTTACATAAACGTTATAACGATTCATCAAATTTAGGTTTATACGTTTAACGAATCGAACCGTTATAACGATTCTCTGGCAAATTGTAAAATTCAAGATTATTTTGCAAATCGAAAATCAAAGAAGATGTTAAGTGTAACACAAATTATTATATGATTAAATCAATTTCGATATTTAAAACTAAAAATTTTACGTACTTATATGTTGCTATTATATTTGTTGTAAAAATAATTTTTTAATGGTTTTAAGTCTCTAGATATTTGTAATATAAATAAAACCATTATAACGAGCTAGATGATTGATCGTGAAGATCGATTGAATCCATGATTGTACTGCCACCGTTCATTTTATTTTATTTTATCCATTTGAGTTGTTAGGTAGTTATATTTGATTTTTGGATGTCCTTTCGACACCATCTCGTTTTGTATTATTTATTATTTTTGTTGCCGTAAAACTCTGATTTTTGTATATTTTTATTTATTTGACATGTATAAATGGACTGTTATTTTTTTATTGTGATAAATGAATGAATTGTGTATTTTTAAGCTTTACGTTTACGCGTGTCTTCGCGTACACATGGCGGTTGTCATCCCGAGTAATATTCTAATTATTTTGGGGTGTGACAGTTAAAGTGGTATCAGAGCTTGGTTGTATAATATTTGAGCATGTCTTAAATATTACTTTAATAATAATAAAATATACAAATCATTCAATTATATGGATAAATTAGGTCTAAGAGATGGTAGGTCTAGATCATATAAATAATCAAAATCATTTCTTGTCTCTTATTCAACTCTAGATGTGACAACAAGATGGCCTCAACATCTGAGAGGTTGAGCCCCACATATGGAGAGATGCAAAGTACCGTTAGAAGTCACTTCGTAACCTCAGATGAGACTTTACACTATAAAATAGTAAAAATAATAATAATAGATCTTAATTAAATCCAAAATAACTCACAGTCAAGTGAAATCGGTATTATAAAGATTATATTAGGATAAAATAATACTAATAGTAAATAATATTATTGAAACTAATTAGTGTATACAAAAAGCAACCGACAAATGAACAATATATCAATTCGGGCAATTAAAATAAAAATCAAAATTTGATACTTGATTAACATTTAATCAAAAATAGATAAACTCTAATGTGATGTTAACATAAATTAATTAAGCAAGATAAATTAGTTAGATTAAAGTAGGCACTCAATCAAATATACTAATAAATGGCATTGGAAACAAAATATGATTAATTATGCTAGAATAAAATATAATATCTCCCATCTAAATTTTTTGCTTCGTGGACAAAACTTCTCTTAAAGGGTTGGATGTGAAGCCCCACAAAAATTTATAAAAATAAAATAAAGAAAATACTTTATAAATAAAACAACATATAAAAACTGCACCATAATATAAATTTCATAAAATTTATTTAATATATAAGAGCAAAACTTAAATATCAAATAAAAATTTATAAAAATAAGAATAATTTAAATCCTAATTAAGTAGACAAAATGAGAAATTAGATCAATTGATCGAATAATTTGATGAAAAAGTGAACAATAATAATAAATTAATATAATGGTGATGATTGTTAATTAATTAAATGCACATTGAATTAATAAAACATAGATTTTTAGGTTTAAATTAAAACAATGAAATTATTAATCATGACAAATAAAATGAAGACATTATTATGAGAGAGAATGAATTGAGCAATTTAAAATATCCGAGAACTCGATTTTTCGTGTAATTTTCCATACAATCGTGATCATAGAAGATCGAGTCAAATCTCTATTTTTCTTCTTTCCATCCCAAGTAACCAAACCTTTTCCCAAGTAATCAAATCTCTATTTTTCTTCTTTCCATACAATCGTGATCATAGAAGATCGAGTCAAATCTCTATTTTTTTTTCTTTCCGTCCCTTTTCTCTCTCGTGACTCTATTGTCACTGTCTTTTCTTCCCTGTTGACATCCCAGTGAGATCCCACTCACTTAACCATTTCTCTCTTTTTATTTTGTTTTTCGACTTTCCATGGCAGCACCTCATTTCTCCGTTTTCATTTTCTTTTACAACCTAATCCCTCTGTTAACTCCCGCTGAGAGAGAGAGAAAGTTGAAGACCTCATCCCTTAAAATCGCACTCTCAATCTTCTTCTCTCGATTGTGCCCCAAATGGCTTCGATTCACACTGCTGTACCGATGACATTACTCGATCCATTCCTCGCGTCTTCTCTTGCCGCCTCACATTACTCTTGGTAATCTATTTCCTTTTTTCTGTTCTTTTGGCCATGTGGGCCATGTACCGGCTGAGCTGTGTTATCTCCATGTTGCTTGCCTTGATGCAAATTTCGTTGGTAATCACCCTGGCCAAAAATCCCCTTTATGCTATTTGAAATGTTGTGATTGGTTGATTTCTTATGAATAGTTTGATACTGGTAAAGGTGGCTTGATGTTGGTACTTAGTGTTTAACCTTATTCTAGTTGATGGTTCTAGCTTAGTTTATCAATTGTACCTCTTTTCTGTAAGCTGACTTGTTATTGGTTATTCTAATCACTCTAGAAATTTAGTTGTTGTTCATATTTTCTGTTATCGATTGCCCTGAAAATTGTCTGACATTATGTAAGTAAGTTGGTTCTTGTCCCTTTATTTCATTGTGCAAATTATTCCACGAAAATAGCTTCTTTCCCTATTGTTCTTACTGTTACTTATGCCTTGTACCGACCTGGTACACTGGTACCATTGATACCAATGAGGCGGAGACGGGGGTCGGTTCCCTATTTTGTCCTAAGATTTGGGAAATTCTGATTTGTGCATTGAAAATTTTGTGGGGTTCTGACACTTGTTGATATGTAGTCTTGCTCTTGGTGCTTAGTTGTTGTTAGTGACATGTTTCGCTAGTATTGATCTTCCTTGGTGCTATTTCTTGAAATTGTAAAAGCTCTATGTCCTACTTGTGCAAATTCATTTGTGCTGATTTGTGCATTGAAAATTTTGTGGGGTTCTGACACTTGTTGATATGTAGTTTTGCTCTTGGTGCTTAGTTGTTGTTAGTGACATATTTCGCTAGTATTGATCTTCCCTGGTGCTATTGTTTGAAATTATAGAAGCTCTAAGTTCTACTTGTGCAAATTAATTTGTGCTGATTGTGCTTGGTTTCGATAGTTGTTGCCCTTGTTGTGACCCTACTCTTGTTATCTTGACGCCTGGCTATATAACCTTGTTGATGTATCAGTTGAGCTTTGAATTGGTGTACTAGCTGAAGTTTGAATTGATTCGTTGTAGTAACAGGCATAATAACCTTGTGATAATTGGGTAGTACAACCTTGATTCTTGGTTCCCTGACATGATTCTAGATTATTCTATGACGTAATTAATTTTATGATTGAACCCTTAGCCGGCCTTAAGATTCCAATTAAGTCTTGAAATTAATTGAAGATGAAAGTCAATATGAAAGTCAATATGCCTCATTGAAATTAATTGAAGATGAAATACGGGAGATGATTATATGATCCGCCTCAATAATGAAAAATCTAAATAGATATAATAGTTTTGGAGGCAGTCTATGATCTCAAACACTAAAATACCACCACAGTTAGTAAAATAGAAAGGTTAAATTAAATTAAATTAATTTAATTGAGTTTTATTTATTTCTTTCACATCTATTTAAGTTTTAGATATCACAATCTCTAATTTATAAAAATAATACTAGTATACAAAATAAAACATAATTAAAGAATATGATATAAATAATTAGGATTTATAAAATAATAATTAAAATATAATAAAATTTACGTTAAAAGATATGTATTAATTAATTCCTCTAATTTTATATGATAAGAATAATAATAATGATAAATATTATAAAATATATATTAATTAATTAATTTCTCTACTTTTAATACAATAACAACAACAAAGTTTTTAATCCTAAATAATTTAGGGTAAGCTAATTTCTCTATTTTTAATAATATAAATAAAAATAATAACGATAATAATAATACTACAAGTATATATTAATTAATCTTCCTATTTTAATAAGAACAATGATTAATTATATAATATTATATATTAATTATTTTTTATTTCAAAATAATTAATTATCCTAATTATAATTGAATTTAATTAAGGGATAACATTAAGCTAACTTAATTAATCTTAATAAAGTTAAAATTAATAATATTAAATCAAAATAAATATAATCATAAAATACGAACTTAGATAATAATAATTTTCATTCAAAGTCCTATATACCCTGACCTAATCAGACCAAGCGTAAATAGAAAAGTCACAAATTTAATTATTTTTTTACTACGTAGGATCTCAGAAGTATCCCGGCGAGCCGACAATTGAGTATGCTCAAGATGTGACAAATGACGAGATTGTGGGCCCATCGGAGACCAAACAGTCGGACGCTACCAGCCTTATCGAAATATTTAGGTGCATATTGTACTGAGATTTATGATTTCTTAGGATATGACTTTAAATTATATTTTATTTTTTTTTATATTAAAACTTGTTCATATCATCTGCATTTCATTTTGATCATTAATTAGATTAATGATTAAGTTTAATTAGCTATAGAATAGATTATCCTAGATAGAATAATTTCCTCAAAATCTATATCATCTTGTTCTTTATACCCTTGAGCTACCAACCTAGTTTTGTTCGAAAAACATTACCATTTTCATCTAATTTGTTCCTGAAAAACTTATTTTGTCCCTATGATCATTCGATCATTCGGTTTCGGTATAAGCTCTCATACCCTATTCCTTTCAAATTGAGCAAGTTCTTTTTGCATAGTATAAATCCAATGAGGATCAACATTAGCATCTTTAAAAGTTTTAGGCTCCACTTGTGACACAAACGCACAATGAGCAATCATTTGATTTAAACCAGACCTAGTCCTAACCCCTTCTCTAGAGTTTTCAATAACATTAGATAAGGGGTGTGATGATACTTTCTTTAGAGATTCAGGTGGTTGAACTGTCTCATCCCCTGAAATTTGTTCTTCATTTAAGGTATTTTCTTGCACGTTTTCCTCTTGTGCTACTAGATCAGATTGCTCGAGTGGCATATCGATCTCGACTAATCGTTGGTCGGTCCATTCATCATCCACCAGTGGTACTTCAATACTAATAATTTTAGTTTTTTTCTCGGTCTCTTTGTAGTACATTCATTGAACTCAACATTGATGAATTCTATTACAATCTGTGAGGTTGGAATGTAGATCCTATAGGTTTTACTTATCATCGAGTACCATATAAATATCCATTATGTAGATTTAGGGTCAAACTTTATATTTCTTGGAAATTCATTTAAAACGAAGAATCATTTTGATCTAAATACCCTAAAATATGATATATTTGGCTTATAACCCTTTTATAATTTATAAGATATTTTTTTAGCATTGGTTTTATACTTATTCGATTTACATGTAGTATTTATTGCCTCAGCCCAAAGATGCTTAGGCAAGGGATATTCGTGTAACATAGTTCAAACAAGCTCTTGAAGGGTACTATTTTTTTAACTACCCTCATTTTGTTGAGGAGTGCTGGGTGTTGAAAATTCATGTCTATGTCCCATTTTAGAATAAAATGTGTCAAATTTTATATTTTCAAACTCCGCCCATGGTCACTTCTAATTTTGTTAATTTTCACCTCTTTTTCATTTTCAACATGGGTATAAAAGATGACGAAGTTATCAAATGCCTCTTCCTTAGTTTCAAAAAAAATAACCCAAGTAAAGTGACTATAGTCATCTACAATCACATATACATATTTTTTTTCTAGTAAGACTTGGTATACAGATAGTTCCAAACATATTGATATGAATCAGTTGGAGTGGCTTGTTAGTTAATATCATATCCTTCGATTTAAAATGACTTTTTGATTGCGAATTATAGTTAAGACCATCAACAAGATATACATTTGAAATTTTAATATATATTGTTATTGCCAACAGTTCCTAGCCTTATAATTTTATTTTTCCTTTGGTTGCTTCCAAAAGTGAATGACCTTACGTCAGCTGATTCTAATGTTTTAAAATTAGACTTATCACTCATCATATGATGAGAACAACCACTATCAATGATCCAAATATTATTTTTTAGTGATGACATCAAATAAATCTATAATTATATACATTAATTAGCAACCAACATATATTGATTAAACTCCTTCTAAATATATAACTAATTTAATATGTGGGAAGTATTTAATCAAATTTTACTTTTTTGACTTAGGAACACAAGCAACTTTATATTTGTTGCTCCCTTTCCTAGTCTGACATTCAACTGATATGTGCTCTAATTTATAACACTAATTGCAAAATACATTTGATGTCTTTTTCTCACTACCTTAAGCAAAATGAGACTAGTAGTGTTTTTTTTAATTCTTGAGCTCATGTCCTCGATCATTCAAGATTTTTTTATATTTTGTGATTTTGTGACTTTTGTGGTTGTTGGGGAATATATCTTTGTGACTCACTATTTTGAGTCCAATTTTGTGACACTTGTTGACCTTTAAGTTCATAAAACCAACCATCTAGGACCTCTAAAATATTTCTTATTTGACCATTAAGGGATATAGATGTCTCTGTTACCATGATGGCTATAATTATTTCTATTCCTCCTATTTGAGTATTTATATTGATAAGCATGAGATAATTTTTCTTTATGGTGTTTTATACTTTTCATGTTATCACTTTTATTGATTGATCTTTGAGACTGCCCCTCATTTTCTAGGTTTCTTAGGTGCAGATGACGATGATATCTTCGCATACCCCAAGACACATTTTATCATCAGATTTTTGACCCACAAGCATTTTATTGAGATTCATCTTAGTGTCACATCTTAATTCACTAGATGTTCTCAAATCACTAGATGTTCTTAAAGCTTGATTTTTTATTTCTAGATTTTTACACTTTTATTTTTTAATAATCCTATGTCACTTAATTGTGACTCATAATGAATTTTACTTTTGAGTTCATTTATTGTTATCTCACCTTCTCTTACCTTAGACTCGAGCTCAAGAATTTTGGCATTTAAATCCTCAATATTTTTTTCTTTGGTGAGTAGGTCATTATTTCTTTCATCAAGCAGTGACTCTAACCTAGCATTTGTATCAACTATCAGTTTATTTCTCAAAAATAAACTTGAATAATTTATTGTAACATAATCATCATCACAAAATAAGCTCTTGATCTTCACTAGACTCCATGCCAGAGCAGTCGGTGTCACTATTGTCGGACTTAGTGCTCTACATCGCTTGCATAGCCTTGATTTTCTTCTTGTTCTTATACCCATCACTTTTGTCTCTTAGATTGCGATCTTGTCTTCCCTTGCCTTCTCTATTTTTTAGATGAGAAAATAGCTTGAAGTAGAGTTGAATGGTGTACTCTACTTTATGACAGACAAAACACATAACTTTGTTATTTTCTTCCTCCCGCTCATTGTTGTACTTACACTCGAAGCTTAATATTCTCTGAAACATATTAGAGAGAGGAATTGCATCATTAGAGCTTTCATGATCAAGTTTTTGTATGAAAGGATCAGATGCGGTGAATTGAGAGGTGAAGGTGATTGAATGGTTGTGAGACTTGATATTTTGCATCGAAAATGCTATGGCTTTAGATTCATGTATGGGTTCACCAGCTTTCTTAAGGGTTTTCTCAAACCTTCTCAAATGTGCATACACCTCATCGGGAGTAAATGTAGCTTGAACTCCTTGCATAGCCTCCACGACACTAACATACCCTTCCCATTTGGATTTCCTAAACATCACACGCAAAAGTTTCTATAACTTTTCATTAGAAAGAGTTTCTACCAATTCACTAAATTCATTTTGAATATGTATAAGTCTATTATATAAATTTTCAAGGGTTTCACCATCCTCTAACCTAAAATTTTTAATTTTTATTTCAAGTCCGGTAATTTTGATCTTTTTTATTTGTGAATTTTCCTCATATCTAGTTATTAGGGCATTCCATATTTCATGAGCAATGATCATATTACCGAACAACAAAGCTACACCCTCACTTATTGAATTTAATATAAAATTTACTTCATTGTCATTTGTCCTTTTGTCCAATAGTGACTTGATAGTTAATATGCTAGTGGCATGATTATATTTTGGTATGTACTATTTTTCAACTACATTCCAAACCTTTAGTATATCAAGGTAGTTTACCATGACTATTTTCCAATGACTAAAATTTTTGGTAGTTTGACCAAACACCAGGGGTTCTTTGATAAATTTTGGTGGTGCCAATTGATGAATCTAATATCACATGCTCTGATACCACTTTATTTTCTATAAGTTTGTAGTATTAAATTCTAACCAACAGTAAAATTAAAATTAAAATAAGATAAAGAAGATATGACATAATATTTAATGAAGTTTGACTATGAAAAGCTTATGTCTCCGGAACCCACAATCACCAATTGACAGATTACGCAAAGTCACTAAAAAGAATAATTTGTAAGTAGAAGGATTATGAAGGTTTTTAGCAATGGAGCAATGATGACTGGGGTTAGGTTTAGATCTAGAAGAAGAATTTTATGAAAATTCTTTAGCATTGAAAGGATATATCATCTCCTTATATAGTCGTCATACAAATCTGGCAAGAAATCACCATATATGGTCCAACGAGTGTCCATCTGTTGCAACGGTTAGCTGATTCTAACCCTAATTGAGGCTAACTGTTGCAACGGATGTGCATTTCGTTACAACGGTTGTGTACAGATTGTCACAATCAATTTTTCCATATTTCATTGGTATTTATCCGTTATAACGAAATAATATTCTGTTACAACGGTTGTAAGGATTATGCTCGGGTAACCTTTGGACCATTTTTGTACACAAAATGATTTAGTCTGTTACAACGGTTATCATAACCGTTGTAATGGTTATAACCTGCACACAATAGAATATATATCAAAATAATTTATTATAATGGTCATGGATCCATTGCAATGGTTGTGAACTAATCAGGCGCAGGAAACTTTTGACTCAAATTTGTATTGAAATCGATTTAATCTGTTAGAACAGTTGTGATTATCGTTGCAACAGTTAGAGCATGACACCTTCATTTTAATTGCTTTAATCTCAAGAAAAAAATTGATTACCTTTGTATATTACAAATCTAACCTAAATCTTCTTGAATTCTCTACAGAAGTATAGCCCAAATAAATTAGTCTTCTATATTACCTTTATATGAAATTATTTTACAAATCGATAAAATTTAAATCTGAGAATTAGTAACATCATATATATATATATATATATGTAGTAAATCTAGCTTGCTCTTAAACTCACAAAGACGTTTTGTTAGCTTAACTCAAAAAATATATCAAATCATCTTCAAACTTTGATTTATATGCTCAATAAATTCTTCATATGAAAATCTTGTAGGATGGTGCTTCGCGAAACACAAAAACTCCTATAATTTGTGTCCGTATCTCAGATATGAAAGATCAAACGGTTGATCCAAACTATTGAATATGATTTTCATATTAAAATATATTTGGAAATCAAATTTTTTATTTTTAAAATTTTTATCTATTTTTTAGTTAAGTAAAAAAAATACCGTTGATATAATGATTTATGTACTTCTCAATACTAATTATTTTTCAACCATGTAAAAAATATAAAATTTGCATGATTCCGTTAACATTTCAACTCGAAATGCTAATGAGTCAAATTTTAAGTTTTCATGCTCAAAATTTTAATTTAAGTAGCTTAATAAAGTTTTTATATTATAATCTTGTAGTATACTAATTTTCATCATGTCTGGAGTTAGTTTATTATTCTTAATAATTTTTAGAAACTATGTTTTTTGACATACAATTTTTTTATTTATCTATTATTTCAAGACTATCTTTTAAAAATCATTAAGTATAGTAAACTAACTCCAAACACAATGAAAATTAGTATTCTACAAGATTATGATATAAACATTTTATTAAGATACTTAAATTGAAATTTTAAATATGAAAAAATAAAATTTGAGTAATTAGCATTTCGGTTGAAATACTAACGGAAGCATGCTAGACAAACTATATATATATAGTTATATTTTAGCTCCCTTCCTAAGTAGAAAAACGGCTTCACTTTTTGGTGCGGTAAAAAAAATTAAGATTTTTTCTTTTCGTCGATCATATAAGAAAAATTGGAGAACATGTTAGAAAAAGGCATAACAAGGTGCAAATTTCTAAAAAAAAATTACAAATAGAAAAATTAATCTAAATAGAGAGGGAGGAACTAAAATTTTAATATAGAAAAGCTGAGATACAGATTTATGTAAATAAAATATTAAAATTGATATATTACAAAAAGCTGCTACACATAATAAAATAAAAATATATAGTAAATTTTAACTCGAATGTATAATTTCTGACAGACCCCTAAACTTCTTTGTGAACGTTTCTGTTTAAGGGGAGCTAATTGTAGAATAAAACTATATTCTAAATTTCACTTTTACTCTATTCTTCGATAAAGCTCCACTTTGAATCCTTACTTAATTATGGTCCTAAGGGACCTTGCAAAACGTGTGTGCTTTGACTATTTTTCTCTTACCTCATTGAATACATAAAATTCACATCTCTACAAAATATCATGCACTTTTTTCTGACATACCCACATGCCGAGAGACGCGTGAAAAAAGGGAAAAGAAAGAAGAAAAAAAAAAGAGAAAAACCTCCCATTGCAGATTAAATTAATGAGGATCGGGAAGTAGATTTATGCAAATTGATCGCTGTCAGCCATAATTTATAAGGATTCTGTTTTTGAATTAAGTCTAGTTGTTTCTTTAAAAATTCAGTCCTTATTTGATTCTTATAAGTTTAATTTGATATTTTTTAATAGGAAGAGTTGAATTTCTCAAGAGTCAAATTTAATCTTTAAAAAATAAGTTTTTTTAATCCGATCATTATCAAACTCAGTCCTTCCGGTTCTTACCCGACTCTTCTCAAGTTTTTTCTTTAATATTTTGTATCATATATAAGTATATTCATTACACTTAAAAATCTAAAAAAATTAAAGTAAAATAGAAAAATATATTTTAATATTTTTATACAAATATAAATTAATATTAAAAATACTTAATCAACAAAAAAATATATAACGATCCTTTAACCGTTGATTTTTATCCGATCCTTACCCTGCCCTTATCCAGACTTCTCAATAGCTGAGTGTACTTCTTAAAAATTAACTATTTTGAACCTGACTCTCTAAAAACTCTTATCAAATTAAGTCCTTACCCGGTCTTTTCGTAAGTTTGCTAAGTCTTGACAAATCCGTCCCAGCCTTAGATGCCTAATCACTCCTCAGACCTACATTGAAAAAATAGACAGGGATCTCTTATATTGTATCTAATATCTAATACTCCATCTTTATTAATGCATAAGTAATTCATTACTTACGAAGCAATCGCCGGATTAAAAGGGGCATGTACATCAACTCCATTTGAAGAGAACTTCGGTTGTTTCTAGTTCTGACGCACAATTCTTGATATTATTTTTATTGTATATTAGATAATCCACATTTTACTATCAAATTGATTGTCAAATCTCATTTAATAATTATCATTTTAATTTCACAATTACATAGACTAGACAAAATTAGATAATTACCTAAATTTGATAGTTCATTTAACAAGCCATGTTAGCGGATGAGTAGAGAATTAATTACGTTAGTGTCATTTTGATAATTTCATTCTATTCAGTGATGCTATTTTTCAAAGAAATTGTTAATTTCTTGATGTGACATAAAATTTTAATTTTAATAATCGACATTAATGCGGATACTCTAAAGAGTACACTTTATTGCATGGAATTTAAATTAAACATTATCAATTTTGTACCACCTTAAAGATTATTTAATGAACTGTTAATAAATTTCAACAGTTATATTATTTTTCCCTTGTTAGCTTTTAAATCCAAATCTTGATCACATCTCAGTGCGCTGAGTCATTTATTAAGTATAATTTATTTCGTCAAAGTTTTTGACTCATATTCAGTGTGGATGTTGAGCTTTGAACCTACAAACCTTTATGGAAAAAGTACACTTTAGCTGCATAAACTAATTGAGTTTTATTTTCAAGTATAATTAATTGAAGTCTCGAAGTTATTAAGTTTTTTTTTTCTTCTTTTTTTCCTTTTTTCAAGTAGCACCTGTTTATTTATTACTAGCTTTCTCTGTCATTTTATTATGTATATTCATACCTTCTTCATTAGCTGAAGTACCAGTAGTTTTCCTTTCGGTTAATCCAGCGAATTTTTTTGCCCTATAAAAAAACAAGTTTTGTAAATATTTTCCTCTTTTGAAATATTTAACAAAACTTTCTATATTTCTTTGCATCCATGCTTACAATTCACAAGAAAAAAGAATATTGACGTATGGAAAAATTTTCATTTCATCAAATCTGAAAATAATAATTGTAATAAAAAATTAGGAATACAAAATTTAAAATATCTCCAATAAAAATTCTGTATTAAGCAAATTTTAGCATTCTTTTAAAATGCCTAAAACGTTTGAAATAACAAACAATACAATTGAATACAAGAAATTCATACTGAATAATACAAAAAGTTCACTATACCTTAAATATTTTACACTCATCTATTTTAAATTTGAGAAAAAAAAACATACATAAGTCATTAGATTAAGGCAGATGAAGGGATTTAAATAAAATCAATTTAAAAATTATTAGTAATATGACATAGCAAAATTGTTTGGAATCTAACCCATATTATATATATCATAATTTATAAATAAGAAAAATATAATCATATTATTTTGGTTTCTAATCATTGGATCAAAATGAACGGACTAAATTACAATTTGACTTTTTAGAAGGATTTTTTGACAAATCTAATTATTTATTTTTAATCCAGTAATTAAACTAGTCTGACGATCCAAATTAAAATAATATATCTTCTCTTTCGATTTTTTAAAAACAGGTGATTTCGATCCGAGCTGGCTGATGTCCTTGGAAAAAAAATTTGTTCATCAACATGTGATTTCGATCCGGTCATCGAAATTAGCTATTGTATATATATATGGGTGCTGATACAGTGACCAACATGAGAGCAGGTGGTCATCGTTTCAATCCTGCATTTATTGTGCGTATTAATGGATGAAAAATTGGTTCAATCGGTAAGGTGACATTAATGCATAACAACAGGTTCGGTGGGAACAGTACACATATATTACAAACATCTACGCTAAAACGATCAATTACTTTTAACACACGTCACTCAAAGGCTTATTCAAATTAAGGGCTTGTAATAATAAAGTACATAGAATAAAATTAAGGGACTTTTCATTAATTTAAAAATTAAGAAATTACAAATAGAATAAATTATAGACATACTTAGACTTGTAGATAAATCTTGTTTTAAATTTCATACATTTAAATATTATAGGAATGTCAATGGTATCTTTTTACTCATTTGCTCAAACCGTATCGTATTTGATAAGACATATATGGATACAAATTTTTTTTTAACTTATTTGATATGGTTATGAGTAATATTTTATATAAATGAGTATATGGATAAGTAAAAGGATAAATGGGTAAAGGTAAGGTATAGGATAAATTATCAATAAAGTAATTTATATTATTTCTAATATAATTATCTTTTTATAATATTCTTGATGTTAGTTGTCCTAAATTTTGTGATTTAATTACTATAAATTATGAAACATAATTTTTATCTTCTCTAGATTCCACTATATGATAAATTATAATGGTTGAATAATATTTAGTAGAGTGCTTTCTAAAATGATAGGATCAGATAATGTAAGATTTTATTTTAGATAAGATGTCACTTTTATTTTTATTATGTTTTATTTTTTAGTTAAAATGTTTGATAATAGATGCTTATATTTTTTTTAAAAATTTGTTTTGTTTTGAAATGACTTGAAATTGATTTCATAGTTATATTTTGATTTCATACAAGCAAAATATAGATGTATTTGTATAAAAAAATAGTTTATTTTTTTATTAATGATGATAAATTAATTAATATATTAATATTATTCATTAGCATCCATTATCATTTTCTTAACTGTTTATTTTAATGGATAAGAATAGGGTATGAGCAGTGTTCTAAATAGCGCGCTATAATATTTTTGGAACCCAAACACTATGCTATATATCAACATTGCGCTATGTGTGATATTTACGCTATAACAGTGATAGCAAACCGCTATTACATATAGCGGTGATATTGCATGCTATCATATATTTGTTCATAATAAATTTTAATTGGTCATAATTTTTTTCATCTTAACTCCGATTAAGGTGATTCAAAGCATGTAGAAAAGTTAAGAATAAGATATATAATATTGATATATAATTTTAAACACTTTATATAAATTTTGAATTAAAATTCATTTTTTCTTTTCTATCAGCGTTCTGATTTGTCCCTAACTTACATCTCCCTTGCTTTCTTCTTGGGTTCCCTTCTTTATCTGAAATAATAATTAAAACTACGTTGTATCTTGAACTTGAGCATTTTAAATCTAATTTAAACTATATTAACCTAAAAAACTTTATTTTGAGACTTAATATAAACTAAATTTTAGTATTTTAATTAATTCATCATGGACTTTAGATAATAACAAAATACGCTTGATAGAAAATGATATGTATTACTCAATTTAATAATTTACTATATCGAAAATATTTTAAATAGTAGTTTAAAAATTATACTTGTTCAATGTCAGTATTATCTTTTAATTAATTTTGTGCTATTTATTTATTTTCTCTATGAATCTCTAAAAAATATTAATATTATATATTTATGCTATGTCAGATATCTTTCGGTATAGCACGCTATAGCGCGATAATTTTTTTAAAACTGTGTCGCGATGGCGCGATAATCGCTATTTAGAACCTTGAGTATTATGTTTAATTTTAATCAATAAGAGTAGGATATAGATAAAGAGTGATTTCTAATGAATATGATAATAAAAATACCTCAATTTGATCCATATCTTATCCATTGACACCCATAAAATGTCATCATGATATTTTATTAATTATCATTAAATTTTGAATTCTCGAAAATTTCATGCTATTTGAACTGCTTTGATGAATTGTTAAATGATACTTAAAATTATATAAAATTTAAAATAAATATAATCAATTATTATATTCAAGAATGTGACTATTTCTTTTTTTTTTTAAAAAAGAGAATCGAATTTGTTTGAAAAATCTTTGACAGTATTGTTGACATTGTCAATAAATCCTTGCCATTATTTAAATGATCCTAATTTTTTTTTTGGGGGGGGGGGGGGGGAATTAGTGCCCCTAAACCCTAATGTGGTGAACTTGTTCTATTTTTTAGAAGCTAATTAATTAGTTTCCGTTTCTTTATCTAGAGATTATTGTAGAATATTCGGTCCGCTATATTGTGTTTCTTATGCGTCCATATATAAAGATTCATTAATAAATGTTTCACTAATTAATTAATGATATTGTTTTCTACTTGGCGACTGCTTCCACCCAAAAAGAATTCCCGTTCCTTGATTGCTAGAAAATGATACAGTTAACCAGCCAATTACTCGAGTGGCTTCGGTTTCATATGTTCTTACACTTATTGGTGCTCTCGGAGAAAATGAATTTAATTCGATCATCTTAATTTGAAAACTTCTATTAGATAAATTCTAGCACCTTTTATATATAGAAATTGATGTACAGTATGAGAAGTTTACAAACGCATAAGAGTTTGAAAACTAAAATTATAGAATCAATTTCATATTGAATTTTAGAACTGAAAAATATAGAGCTGTATAAAAATTGGAGCAATTCATAAAATATTTTGTTATTAATCAAAATATGCACAAAATAAATTGTTCAAATTTTTGCATATTTATATCTATATCTATAGTCTAGGGGCGTCAACAGGTCGGGTCAGATTCGGATCGGATCAATCTTGACCCATATCTGACCCGACATGACTCATATAAAATAATAAGTAACTAATTATTTTTTATATAATTTGAAATAATTAAATATTAATTAATTTATAATTAATTTAAATTAGCATATATTTAAACTTTAATTAGTACTAAATCATAAAATTACTTTAAAAAATACTATTAAACAGGTCGGATCAGTTTGATTCAAACCCGATCCGATTTGGATCAAAAAATTAGACTCATATCTGACTCATTTATTTTCGAAACATGTTGGGTTAACAATTGTCATTCCTAATCTATATTATATTATAAAGATCATATATATTAGAGACGTTCATTTGTTCAGCATCTGATAAGTAAAATATCATATATACCCTTATACAAATAGAGAATGTAATGACCAAAATAACTTTTTTATTTTTGATGTTTCAATTGTGTGGTTGTGAAAAATGTAAATATCAAATCTTCTTAAAAACTATAAATATTTTGGATATAAAGTTATTTATCACGTAAATAATATAAAGTCGTGAAGAATGAATAAGACACTAAATATAAATATACTAGTTAATTATATAATATTTATTATGTTAAGAATTAATATAAATCCTGTAAATGACACAGATTTTATTTATTTCTATAAAAAGTATTTTGTTGGGTCACTTTGAGATCACCGACATGCTGCTAAATAGAGTTCACATCAACAAATTTTAACATGGACGTTTTATTTGTGAAGGGAACATATATTAATGCACAACGAAATATTTGGTGGACAACACATGCAGCTGCGCGTATACCCCTGCGGCCCTGCAATATTAGACATGACCGGCTTGTACGACACATCTCAATTTAGAGGGGCTCATTAAAATCAAAATGCCCCAAAATAGAAAACAATTAATTGTCCTGACGAGCTTTTTCTTTACTATTTGAGTCTAAATTTGTTAAGCATGGGTTTCAGTTTTTAATAAGTAATTTAGCTTGTCTATATCTTTTATTTTATCAAAAAGTAATTTAGCTTGAATTCAAAAGCTAAATAAGTAAATTAATATTATCTCATGCCAGGTAGAATAAATATTAAATAAGTAAATTAATATTATCTCATTCTAGTGATTTTTTTAGTTGGTTAGTTCCGCAAAAAAATAATCCTTTATTTTTCTTGATTCAGGGAGATAATACAGATAACTAGTTAATTAATATTCTAGAGAAAATGAATTAATTTGATCAGTTTTCAGAATTTTTATTAAATAAATTCTAGCATCTGCTGTAAAAGGAGGAGATGTACTTGATGGTTTTTTACTTTAAAGATTTTGATAATATTAAAAAATAAAGTTTAAATTTACAGAATTATGTAATATGCGTATTATTTTTATAAAGAATGATGATATGATATTTGATTCGAATCAATGGTTCATATAGTTTGCCATAACAAAAAGCTCGAAATCATGACAAAAGATGAAAATCCATGTGGATGAATCCAAAGTTTTATTTTGTTATTTCGGTTCTAAACTATTTTTTGTCAATATCATTATTATTATAGAAAATTTTCAGAACAGAAGCACAAGAAAAGAAAGTAACACTAATACCTCCTTTTGTAGGATTCAATACAGTAGTGTTTTAAATGAATTTGTGTGAAAAAAAATATAATAACTTAACTTTAAACACTTATAAAAGTACTTTAAATTTTTAACTTCAACTTTACGCTAGTTTAATTCACTTCCGTTATTGAATTAAAGAAATTAAGTAATTTCTACGTCTTTACTACATTATCTAAACGAGAGGTTTTGCTTTTGCATTAACTACCAACACAATTACACAACTCATAATAACAATATTAATAGCATTACTAACAAGTACTAACACCAACATTAAAAAAAATAACTCTCGGAGGAAAATGTGGAGTCGATAATCTCCAATTCTCCATTTACCATGATTTTCACAGCCGTCTTACTCGTGACGATTAAAAGCGAGCAGGAGAACTCACAATCTCACATAAATGAAGCCTTTATTTGGTGGAGGTACAAAATAGTAGGAATTCCAACTTGCTCAGGCACATTTTTCTTTGCACAGTAATTGCTCGTACTGCAATCACGCGTGCTTTCCCTCTAACCCTAGTAACTCCAGATTTTTTAGTGATTAAAATAATTTAAAATAGGGACTTGATAAAAAAAAAAATTAACATAGTCTAGTTTAGACTAATTTGAAATTGAGATCTTTAGATCAAGTTTCAAACTTGGTCCTAAATTTTTAGATTGAATTTGAATGTTTCTAAAAAGGAAAAAATCCTAAACCGAGTTCAAAACTCGGTTCTAAGTTCAATTAATTTATTTTATGAATTTTATACCGAATTTGAAACTCAGTTTTAAATATTTAATTATTTTTATATATACTCCAAATAATTGTCTTCTTCTTCCTTCTGACATAATTTCTTTAAAATCGTCATTATTAGATTTATAAGAACTTTCAAGTCAAAGTCTGTGTTTCAACAAATCTAGTCCAGATCCGTATTTATCATTCATTTCTCATCTCTATTGTAAGTGATTTTTTCTATTTTGCGGTGTTATTTTTCCTTTAAAGTTGAAATACAACAACAATAGGTTTATACTTAATTTTTACAGAAATTCGATCATGTTGCTGATCAATATGTATATAGAGGTAAAATATTAAATATTTCAATCGGTGTGGGTTATGATATTTGTGTTGCGTGCATATTTTCTACCAAAGACAATCAATCTTCATGAATTGAGAGACAAATTCATGCCAGTTTGGAGCTGCTCCTAGCCAATTCAACACCGTCCAAATAGGTTTGGGTGATTTTTTCATAGCTTAATTGGAGTAGTTTCTGAGAAAAAATTAGGAAATGATAAAAGCAACAGCACCATACCAATTGCCCGGGTAAAACACTGGAAATTAGTAGTTGATTCTAAATCAATCATTAGTTCTGATCACTATGATCTGTGTTCGATAAGTATTCTCGGAAGTAGCAACCCAATACTAGCTGAGAAAATAACCCATTCTCGAGCTGAGGAGCACCCAGTTAGAAGAACTGAGGAAAGAATCCACTCTCGAGCATGAGAGTAACCACTGACTCGTATCCCGATATAGGATGAGAACGATGAAGAAGAAGAGTAACACATGGATGTTCAGGATGATTACATGGATACTGTGGATGATAACATTCATGATGCGATAGATTTAAATATGGATGAAATTGAGAATGAGATAGGTGTCGAAGAAATAGTTAGATAGTGATAAATATCTGTCTCATTCATTAATCGAGGAATGAAGCACCTGTGTGCACAGTTCAATGGCAACTAGCCAATGTCATATATAAACAACCCTTATTTTCGCAAACTATTTAGAATCGACGAAATATTTGCTGTCGGTCAGTAGTTTGATGTCAAATCCGAATCGAAAACCAAAATTATAGATTTTCATATTCAACAGAATATATAATTGGAGGTAGCAAATAATAGCAAATCAAAATTGATTATGAAATACAATGATCCCAACTGTTAGTGAAGATTATTTGTCACACCCAACATAAAGGGTGTTTGAGAGATCAGAACAAATCCGTTCAAGCACTTTTATTATGAAAGACTACTAGAGCGGACCATTATCAGATGACTATAAGAATAATAACATATATTGTTAAGAATCGATTGTGGAAGAACTTAAAAATGACTGCCAAATAAGTGAGGGGGTTTAATTAGACAAATATTTCCCACAATAGAATCAAATTATAATAAGATATGGAGGGGAAGAGAACTGACAATTGTAAATCTTTTTGGTAGTTGGAGAAGTCCTATGAATTATTTTTGTCTCTGCTAGCAGCCATACAAACTTCAACTATTAGCACCAAGTACCTCATAGAGACGACACCCTCAATAAAATTTGATGTTAAACTTTTTAACTATGTTGCATGGGCATTTGGTCTGTGCATTGCAGCATGAAGGACATACAATCAGTCTTGACTATCGATGCCATTTTTTTATCGGACCGGTATGTTGGTAAACTATTCATGCATGACATGTGCTTATGATGTTGAACAACATCTCTTACCGCTTGTATTTGTCATGGTAGTAGACGAGGAGTCAGTAAATAACTAAAGTTGGTTCATGCGGTGGTTGCATACAGAGGTTGTTGGTCTTGAGAAAATTATTGTCATCTCATATCAGTATTTGGGTATAAGGGCAGTTTCTGAGAGGTTAGATTTTAGTTAGCAAGAATCAGGAGACAAGGTTGTTCATTGCTTTTGTACTCAACACATTGCACAAAATGTGCACAAAACTGTCATGTGAAAAAAATAAAAAATCTTTTCAAAGAAGTTGCACGAAATATTTGGAAAAAAAATTAATAACATCAAGTTGGCATCTCATAAATAAGAAGGGCATGAATCATTAAAGAGAACCTCCCAATGAATGCGGCAACAACAAGACTCGAAATAGAAGAAACTATAAAAATCAATACGGTACAACGACACCAACTGAACAAATGTCAGCAGAATAATTTCATTATGAGGCGTTAACCTCACAACAAGTAGCCGCATTACATAAAGAAGGATGAGACAACATCTAGACGGAGGCCTCAATCAGTGTGGTATAATGATAAGTCATGGTTCAAAATCACAGAACAACGTGTTTAAGGTTGCTTGACAACTGCTGGTATGTGCTATCATGGAGAACACATGATACAAATATGTTAAGTGGTTATATAAGAATCGACAAATTACAGCAGATTGGGAAGCCCAATGTTTGATCTTCTCCTAAAAGATAACAAAACTGATAAAACATCGCAATGATAAGAATATAACTTATGATGTCATGTTGCTAGATTGGGGAGTAAGCAACTATAATGTTTAAAACAGAAATGGACATATAAAATGATATATTTCTAAACTTATATATTTTTTAATTAATTCTATATTTATGAAATAATGTATGAGTTTTATTTTAAATTATAGGGATATCGGCGTAAAATAAAATATGAGGTTCAACTAGTTGCATCAGGATTGATAATTATTGGTGCTAGAAATCGTAATTGACTGGCATTCTATGTAATTACTTACTTATGGTTTGTTCATTCAGAAGGCTGGATCACACTCAGTATGTTAATTAATTTATACTATAGCATTCAAAATTACGTCAACACGTGGTCTGATTATTGGCGTAGTTTGGCAATAGATAAGATTGATCGATGTACAACGGTCCGATCATCAGACCAAATCCAGCAAAAATCAACATCAACGGGAGGAAAAAGATATGTATTCTAATGTTTATGGATGAAATGGAGGATTATAGAAGCAGACTTCCAACCCGGGGCGGAGGATGAGGACGTTCAAGTAGAACATAATTTTTATCTTTAATGTACTATTTTTAATCTTCAAGTATAGCACTTTTTTTATTGTTGTTGTAATATTATAAGTATTGTTTGACATTATATTTTTTATAATGTTTTATAATATATTATTTATTTATTTATAATATTTAAATAACTATACAAATAATTAAAATATCTAAAAAATAAAAAAAAAAAAGAATTGAGACCGAATTTGAAACTCATTTAAACCAAAAAATATAATTTTTTTTTTATCAAATCTCTATTTTTAATTATTTTAATTACTAAAAAATCTGTAATAAGTGGCCTGTTGGGTACGCTCAAGTCCAGTACCTTTCTCTCTCAAGTGCTTGATAGTTCATTGGTTTTCATAGAGGTTAGATCTACGAGGTGGAACGGATCCAGCTGAGCTGTTAATATAAAGGCTTAATTTTTTTTTGTATATCATGAATTTCTAATTTATAATTTGTCACTAAACTCTTCTAAAAGATTTTTTATCTGCCCATCAAATTAACTATGTATAAGTGATTATATTTTCTTGTAAAAGAATTCCATAATTATTTTCAGCTTAAAATAGAAATGTCAACAACGCCCTTCCATACACATGCCAAAAAAAAATCATGACGAAATTAATGGAAAGAATCATCGTTTTCTTATATTTAATACTTATTAATTTCAAAATTTACTTAAAAAAGAAATCTATACTATTATATAAAGCATCTAAGAATTGGAGGGTCCATTTTTTGTCATTGTAAATTTTTATTATACCTATTTTATCCCTCAATTAGACGGATAATATTTATTGTTGGTTGATCGAACGTATGTGATCGCGTCCATTGATCCCCTCTTTCTCTCCATTTCTTTCCCTTATATACTATTATTTCCATAATTTTTGTTTTTTATTTAGCAACTTTGTGCATATTTGGTAAGGAATTAATGGTGATAATATATGTTAAAATAATTTACTTTTCTTTCCATAAAAATCATGAATCATTAACTCATATTGTGCAAAAATCTCATCCAAGATTAAATATAGTCTTTATTATATGTTTTCTCTATAATTTGGTGAATTTATAATTTAATATTAGATAAATGTGAATTTTTTTTATCTTATAATATTTTAATGTTTAAATAAAAAATTATGCTGCAACGCGCGGGTATATAGCTAGTATAAAAAAAAACATGACGAAATCAATCGACCAAATGTTTCTCAACGTCATAATTCATGGAGTTCTTGTAAACAAAAATGACGACATGTCAATTTGTCATAGTGCCATAATTCATAAATTTCTCATGAAAAATCACCGTGTGTTTTGTTTTTAAATTTTTAGTAGGAGGATCTTTTGAATTTGTGATATTCACATCTAGGCAGATGCATGATAGGGCACCTCTAAAATGCACTTGATACATCCATCATAGCATCCGATCCATCAAATATCATCCATATGCAAAAGCATTTTGGTGTCAAGTGACAAGTGGGGAGGACAGATGAACCAAACTGGCAGTCTGCCACAAAGCATGTTGCTAAACGCACAAGATATGAACCACACAGCTGAGAAAATTAAATGCACCTCAAAATCAAATCAAAGTGCATACACAACCACCCCTACCCAACCAAATGAATCAATTAACCAAAGTAACGAATAAAAAAGTACCATGCAGCAAATTTACACGCAAACATATAACAAAAAAGAAGCCCATGCTCATTGACTAAGTCTACTTAATTTCATGGTTCTTTAAATACCTCACACCTTTCTCTTTCTCTACACATTCACTCAACACATCAAAAATGGCTTCTAGTAGTGAACTCATGGATAGAGCGTCTTGGGTCCTATTCCTAGTTCTAGCTCTATTCTTGGGTCCGGCTCAGTCGGATCCACAAGTGCCGTGTTACTTCATCTTTGGTGACTCACTCGTCGACAATGGCAACAACAATGACATGGCGTCACTGGCACGGGCAAACTACCCGCCGTATGGCATTGACTTCCCCGGCGGCGCCTCTGGAAGGTTTACCAATGGACAAACCACCGTTGATGTTATTGGTAAGTTGTTGACCATCTACGTACAAAGCAACACGAGCTATTAAGCTCCTAATGCACTTATCATTCTTCAAATAAGATAAGTTACTTTTACAGTTTTACTAATAAAATGTGCTTGATAAATGGTACATGCATCCCTAGTTTAAAATTAAAAGCTGGTTAATACTTAATAATTCTTCCCTTTAATTTCTGTTTGTGCTTCACCTTATGTTTATAACAATTGGTGGCATACTACAAATGAAATGATGTGGGATGCCAAATAATAATTTTGGATGTTGTTATGTACATATTTAATTATAAGCTAGTCACTTTCCGTAGTTTTCTGGGCCTATATTACAACCTTTTTGAGTTTATGAAACTTAATCCGTCTCTCACCAAAAAAAAAAAAAATCTGTCAATGGTACTCTGATTTTGACATTATTCTGATAGAGATGGGAGTTTAGTTATGATACGACATAATATTTTCTCTTAACCCACTTGTGACAAAGATACATCTTATTAGTTGCTATTTTTCCACAGTATCCCAACAATGCCATCCACCCTTAAAAATCAGTTAGTGTTTGTTTGTGTGCTTTCAATATGAGATATTAGTGGTATGAGTCAGATCCTTTCTTTTAGTTTAGACAAAAAAATATGGATGATAGGTCACATTTCTTAAGATAATTAAATATCAGAAATCAACCAACCAGGTGCATCAAAAATGAAATTAAATTGTCAATTCTATATTGAGCTTATTTTAATTAAAAATGTGTATTCTTCTTATAAAAATAATAAGACGTCTTTTTTCTTCACAAACAGCAAAGCTCCTCGGATTTGATAATTACATCCCACCATATGCAAACACGAATGGCGATCAGCTTCTCACTGGCGTCAATTTTGCATCTGCTGCTGCTGGAATCAGAGAAGAAACCGGTCAACAACTGGTACGTTTAATTCTAATTTCAACTTTACATTTATTAACATGCTCAAAAAAATCTTTACATTTACTGAGCAAAACTGGCAATTTATTGCAAGCACATGCCTTTCGGTGCTAGCATCAATCAATTAGTAAATAGGATCATCAGTGAACCATGAGTACAGTCACTTTTTGAACAGAGGACAACCAAATATCCAACTTTTTCTATTTATTATTTTAAATTTACATGTGAGGTAGTTAACACGAACCAAAATTTTTCAAAACTAAAAAGTTCGTACATTATGAATCCAACCAAATATTCTCTGTAAGTTAAAAAAAAAAAATATTCTGCCACAAGGCATGTGAACTTTCTATTTTTGCGAATTGGAAGGGTTCATGTTTCAATCCTCAATATGTAATTTAAATTCTTCTTCTTTAATTTTCCTTTTCCTTTTTCTTTTTTCTTACTGTACAGAACAACACCTCTGATGTTTTTTAATATATATAAAAAAAATTGAGAGATAGACCCTCATCTTTTCATAAAAAAAAACTTATTTTTCTTTATTTACTATTAGAGAAATTTCCAATGTCATTCTAAAAGAAAAAAAGGTTGATTCTTTTTTCAGTTTTCAGTTAGGTTATGAACTTGTTTTTCTCTTGTGGATGATTAACAGGGTCCAAGGATACCATTCAGTGGCCAGGTCCGAAATTACCAATCAGCCGTGCAACAAATGGTTAGCATCTTAGGAGACGAGGATACCGCAGCTAATTACCTTAGCAAATGCATTTTCTCTGTTGGAATGGGATCTAATGACTACCTAAACAACTACTTCATGCCTTTGTTTTACAACACTGGCCAACGATACACTCCTGAGCAGTATGCTGACGATCTCATCCAACAGTACACAACTTTTGTTAGGGTAAGTTGCAATCCTTTATAAATAACTTATTTAATAAGTTCTAGTTCTACACAAATAAATTTTCAACTCCTCATTTTCTATCTACGCGCCATTGATACATATAGAGTATGCACAAGCACTTTTAGTTGACAATTTTACAGTTTACAAGTTATTGAATGCTATTAATCCCATCAACAATTACAGTGTGTAGGGAATTTTATGTATGACCCAGATTAAAAACTTCTGTTGTAAGAGATGGTGTAAATCAAATTGATTTATTTTCAATCGGACAGATAAAATCACAGGATTAACAAATTTAAGTTAGTACCACTGGTTATGCCAAACTTTATACCACCGAGTTTATAACAATTAATGGAAGACAAACATTTTGTGTAGAACTTGTACAACTATGGTGCTAGGAAGGTGGTGCTGATCGGAGTTGGGCAAGTCGGTTGCAGCCCGAACGAGCTGTCTCAGCGCAGCCAAGACGGCGCCACATGCGTTGGGAACATCAACAGTGCCATTCAAATCTTCAATAACAAGTTGATTAGCCTGGTCGATCAGTTCAACTCTTTGCCAGAGGCACACTTTACTTACATCAACGCCTATCATATCTTTGAAGATATCTTGAGGGACCCACAATCTATGGGTAGGTTTCTTTCATTTAATGTGCCTCACCAGTTGCATTTACTCGTATGTGGATTTAGTTTTCGCGCCAAATTGAATTTTCATATTTCAGATGCAATATTCCTGTGTTTTCAGACCTGGTACAATACATCATTAGATTCTTTCATTGTAGTTATTTACCTATTTGGGCTGAAATTTGTCAGCAATAAGAGTAGCGCAGTCACTGCAGCAAATTAGCCCAACTTTTGTTTTACCAGGAATTCTATTTTGTAACTATCATCATCTTTGGTTGTGGTTCTTTCAAAATGCTTACCAAAGTATCGAGAGAGAAATTTTAGAAAATGTTACCATCTAAAGTTCTCCAGTTAAATAAAAATTACCCCTTAATTAATTTGTGGGTTGAAAAGGTTTGTTTATTTTTTTTTTTATTTCAGGATTGACTGTCGTAAATAAAGGATGCTGTGGAGTAGGAAGAAACAATGGCCAATACACTTGCCTCCCATACCAAATACCGTGCCAAAACAGGGAACAATATCTATTCTGGGATGCATTCCACCCCACAGAGGCAGCCAATATTATCATCGGTAAGCGATCATATCAAGCTCAGTCTGACAGAGATGCATATCCCATGGACATCCAAACCCTTGCTCAGATCTAATGTAGTACTGCATGAAATCCCTTTGATAATTCTTTCTTATAAATACAAATAGAGTTTTGACATGTTTATGTGTGTAAGCTTGCATTTGGAAAATGCATGTGTTTTCTACCGGTGAAAATATGTTTGTGTCAGACTTGTGTTTTGATATAGATCGTATGAGTTTGAATAAGCTGTTTTTCACTTCTCTAATTACTTTTCATTTTGTAAGGTGGCTTGTGAGTCGTCAGTAATTTGAATTTCATTTCAGCAAAAAGTCATAACTGATGTTGGAATTGTGCCTTTTTTTTCTTCCCTCTGATTTCTTTTAAAAAAGAAATATCATCACATGTTTTGGTACCAAATTAGTAAGATCCCATTGTCATTTTGTTGGAATAATGGATGGACAAACAAACATATAAATAAATATTTTTTGTTGAAACATCATTCTTAATTCATTATATATTTGAGACATACAATTACATAATATTTTATAATTTATATAGCATGAAACTTTCTCAAATTAACTCTATCCAAAAATATCATTCACTATTTTCTATAAATTATCTCACTAATTTACTATTTTCTAAATATAATTATCTATTATTTTTTGCTATCTTTTCTAAAATAACCCTATAATCATTTTATATCTTTACTGAAATTAAGTTTATCAAAATAATTTTCTAAATAAAAAATTTACAAATACATTTTGAATCAATTCTCAACACTCCCTCTTAATTTAAAATTTTCAACTTCAAAAGCTGAACGATATTGTTCAAATTTACTTTATGTCAATGTCTTCGTAAGCACGTCTACTACCTGCTCAAAATCAACAAGTATACATCTCAACCAAATTACTTGACCCACTGTCAAATTTATTACATTATATTCAGCTTCTTTCGCCAAATTCCTTTCATGGAAAAGGACAACCTACACATTCATCCACACCGAAAACACTACCAAACCAAATACAAGACTCAAACTAACCATTTATGACCATATCACATTCAATGTCAATCTATTCTTTTTCTAATTCTTCTTCACATTGAGCTAATACTACATCTATATTTAATCTAATGAGGATCAACTCCATTAGTCCCGACACCTTCCTTCCTCTTTCTAAGCACTCTACATACCTCACATGCTTATTGCCATTTTCCACTCCAATACTTGCCATGACAACCTATTTATCAAGAATCTCAAGTTTCCCTTGCACAACTTTAAAAATTTCTTGTGCCTTTTCGCACACAACTGCCTCATAGTATAATTTTATTCCTCCTAAAATATATAGATGAGCTGAGTTTTGAGGATCAGATGACTCTTCAGCCAAATATAATTCCTCAGCTATTGTGATAGTTACTAAATCACTCTCATTGTCATAATATTTTATTAGAAAGTTTTTCAATTCAGAATACTTGTAACTAACAATCTCTCGTACATCACTCGCGGTGACACCTGTTGGTATATGACACTATTTTATATCTTCACCAAAAATAAGATTATAAGTTTTTAAAGATTTTTTTTTACTGCCATATTGGCAATTTGACTTGTATTTATTTCTTCATCGATTTTGGCCATAAAGAGCATGGTTTTCATGCCTTTTTCATTGCCTTTGTCCTCTACAACATTGCTTGCCCTTCCTCATGCTTCTTCTTGTAGCAATCAACCTGCACATGGTCAATTCTATGACAATAGTGACATTCCGTCTTGTTTGTCTTGTCTGTTTTCTCTTTTCTTCTTATGGCAATATGCTTTGATGTGATCGAGCTCGTGACAATAATAGCATTCCACTTGGTCTTTTTCTCTTTGCTTCTTGTAGTAATAGGTTTGCATATGCCCTTTCTTGTGACAATAATAGTACTCCACATCTTTCTTTAGTTGATTAGAGTGTTGTTGGTTGTCGTTTGGTTTTTCTCTATTTCTACCACATTATTAGCTATGTAAGGACTCACACTTAGTATAGAAAGTTTTGGCATCATCCTTCTCTTCAATTCTATTGAGTCGAGCTTCATGAATATTTAGTGATTCCATCAACTCATCAAACATGTAAGTGGATAGGTCTTTGGACTCTTCAATCGCTGCCACCACATGATCGAATTTGGTTGTCAAACTACGTAACACCTTTATCACAACTATTATCTCAGAAAGATCTTCCTCACAGCTACGAATTTGGTTGACTATTGTTGTAACTCACGTGAGAAATGATTGAACTGACTCATCTTGATTCATATTCAACATCTCAAACTCTCATCTCAAGCCCTGCAACTATCTTGGACTTCCCTGAAATGTTATTTTCAGAATAGTTCAGGCCTTCTTTGTTGTTTATGTTGCTACAATGTTCGCAAACACGGAATCGTATATGGCTTGTTGAATGAAGAAAAATACCATTGCATCTCGTTTGTTTGTTTCAATTGGTGTTGGATCAGGATTCGATGCTCCTGTTTCTATTAATTCTCATAACCCATAAGATTACAACATCGTACACATCTTGATGCTCTAAAACTCATAGTTCTCTCCTTTAAATAGTGGTAACATCAGATTAGTCATGCTGATGATAGCATTGTTGCATGCTTCTGCCATTGAAACAGCCCCAAGGTGATCGACGTACTCTGATACCAAATTATTTAAATAATGGAAGGACAAATAAATAATTTTTGTTGAAACTCTCTTTTTAATTCATTACATATTTGAGATATACAATTACATAATATTTTATAGTTTATATAGTATAAAATTTTCTCAAATTAACTCTATCCTAAAATATCATCCACTATTTTCTATAAATTATCCAATTAATTTATTACTTTATAAATATAATTGTCTATTAATTTTGGCTATTGTCTTTTCTAAAGTAACCCTATAATTATTATATATCTTTGCTGAAATTAATTCTATCAAAATAATTTTCTAAATTAAAAAATATTCTAAAAATATATTCTGAATCAATTCTCAACACATTTGTCATTCTACGGTGCGTACCGGTTTTTATCATCTATCTATCAGAAACAATAATTCGTTGGTAGGAAAGTTGTGGTCTCAATTTTTAGTCTGTGACACTGGTATTTAAGATGGGGACCAAAGTAAACCAATAAATAAAATGATGAAAATTTGCTTGTGCTTAAGGGATAGCTGGTGCAATTGATCTACTTTATTCGATTCTTCTACCTTTTTAATATTACTCTTTCAAACATTGGTTAAGTTGATTTATTAATGCACTATATTAAGGCAATTGTTTAGAAATATTTATTTGCTCATGATACACAGCATTTGATTTAGATCATCAAATCAATATTGGGCCTGATTAGTTGCTGGGCAATAGTTCCAGCCCAAGAGGAATATGTAAACCCATGGGCTATGGATCAGGTGAACTGATGTGTTTGCATGTTTAAAAGCAACATTCATATACAAATGATAACAACAGGCTCTTTCAATTGCTCTTTTAAGGCAATCCCAAATGTAAAAACACAAACTTATAGCTTATAAATAAACTTTCAAGCCCTCCCAAGATACCAACCAAATAAACCAACAACTTAAACAATTTTTATCAGTAAGTTATCAGCCTGAACGCCTTGCTTCCCTCTCAGCCTGAGATCAAATTACAACATACTTATAATTATTACGATTAAAAACTGTTATCATGCTGTAATGTAAAGCAAAAATACAGAGGTAAAAAAGGTTTTTCATTGTTGTTACCGCTTGAATGACTCTATCGAAAGCATCAGGACCGTGTGTCTCAATGTATCTCTCGACGGCCTTCCGCGCATCCAGACTCATCATTTGCATTGCAGTTCTTTGCCTTTCTGAGTAATTTGAGTTGACGTAACCACCAATCTTAACATATCTCCTCACGTGACTTTCATATATGTAGGCCGCTCCATTAAATACCGGCAACACCAACCAGCAACAAAACAATAGCTTGATGATGTGCCAGAGAGGAAACCTGTCACAAGGTAATAGGTGATGGAATTTGTTCAGCAAAACAGTGATTAAACATGTAACTATTTGCCTGCCAATATCTTTATGAAAATTTTCAATGTAATAGTTGATTAAAATTAATACCATTTTAGAACATTCCAAAAGGTGAGCTCGAAAAGAGTAAGAAAGGAATGAATGACCCAGTATGTAAGCCATTGCTGATCATCCACTGGAGATGGACTCTCAATTGCACGAACCGAGGCATATCTGAAGAGATACAAGGATTTCTAAATAAATTTACAATATATATCATGAAATATTAATTTACAGTTTACTGTACGATCTTACAATTGTTAGATGTTTCTAGAAAGATAGACTTACAGTGGATAGAGCAGAGTCAGCCCTGGACTTCATGCCAACACGTACAAAATGAAAAGTAACCGTTAGCTTTAGAATAATTGTATCACGGTTTGAAGCATCAGAAATAAGGTAAAGAATAATTTCTATCAATGATTACTGTTAATGGATTCCTTACAAAAAGCAAATATCTTCTTTTACAAAGTAAAGGCTTTTATTCTGTTAGGGAATCTCCTAAACGATTTTAACCAGCTTTATATTGATGAACATGGAAGAAGTTTGAAATGAATAAAACAAAAATCTTCAAATTAATTAGGATCCCTCTAATCATACATACATTCTAGTCATTTCAACACAGTCTTCATTGCATTCAAGTGAAAAAAAAAAACATATGAAACAACTTATAAATAATCTTACCCAACAAGACCATGTAAATTTTTCACCAAGGTTGCGAGAAAACCCATGATTTATTTGGATGTTTTGAAACCCCTTCAATCTGAAGAATAGAGAAACAGAAAATGAGATGAGTAAATTCATGGAAACATCTTAATTAATAAAGGGGGATATGTTGCAGATCCTGGTAGAATAATGGAAGGAAAGCATTCCTTGACATGCTTCTAAAAGCCTTCCTTTCTTGACCCAACGACCAAGGAAAGAGGGAATATCTGAAAAGTGTGCAACGTTGAGTAAAGAGGAAAACAAGATTTCTTCAGTTGCATGGAATAAAGATATTCGTCACTTCTAAGATGTACCCAAAAAGTTACTGAACTACCTACTTGAGGTGCGAATATATATCCCAGTTGAATTTTGCTCAGGATACCAAAGTACCTTCTTTTTATTTTTGAAGGCTTGACAGTGGCAAGTACTAACTATCAATAAGAGCAATTTTGGTACCTACTAAAAAAAATTATACGTATAACCTCTTTGAAAGAAATGATAATGTCAGAAAAAAATATATGTTTACTTAGTTTCAAAAGCAAAATTTCATATAGACTTTTGTTTTTTGTTTTCATATAAACTTTGCTCATCATATGCCAAAAAATAACACAAAATATTTTAGTGCGTCGAAGGATGATCCTTAGAGCTCGTCCCTGAACTCTATTGTCAAACATACCATGACTAGAAACAATAAAACACAATTTTATTAATATCTTAAATCCTGACTTGGCCAAAAATCGCCCTTATCCGAATAATATTCTATCTTTGATATAAACCCACAAAAATTTTAAGTTGAACAAAAGATAAAACCAACGCTGGGCATGTGTAAAGTTCGTTCATTTTCTACTAAAGTGAAAAAGGACTCGTATCAGAATAATCTAAGTGAAATAAATAAAGCCTAATGCTTAACTAAAAGAAGAAAAAATGTCATAATAAATTGAAGGCAGTGTTGTTATTCTCAGCCGATACAATTTCAATAGTGCTTCGTATCTACAAACAACTGTGCACCGGGCGAATTTGTAGTCAAAAAGCTTATTTTATTTTATGGTATAATTTGGAAAAAAAGATAAAAGAAACATCAAAGTTTTATTTTATTCCAAATTAGATTAGGAATGTTTGGGCCGCTTAAAAAGCAACATCTTAATCCTTTCCAATTCTAGCATCATTATATCAAGAATCGTAGAATCTGACGGGATCCTATGGATACCACACCAAATTGATAATTGAACATGTCCTTTCCTTTTAATTGGGGGGGGGGGGGGGGGGGGTGTAAATATAATATCACTAAATGATTTGATTATAAGCTCAAGTTGATACCCGTTAATGCCTTAAAGGGGTATAAAATAAAATATTTCAACGACATTGATTGCAATGGAGAAATCATTTCCAAAGATCATCAAATCAGTATCCTCAAACCAAACAATAATAATAACGAATTAACTGGGTCTTTTTTGTTAAAAACATAAGGTGCATAGTTGATCTTATTCTCAACGATCGATCTAGTTTACTACATTCACCAACATATTTAATCAAATCAATGCACCGCTGCATTTATTTGGGATTTGTTGAGAGTCATTGTCAATAGGCCCAAGTCTAAGAAGATATTTGATTATCTTAGAAGTTAGGTAGAAATAATTTGTTTCAGAAAAAAAAATCTAAATGTTCTAATTAAAAAGTATTTAGATAAATCTTGTAAAATATCTAATATAAAATATTTAGGACCTAGAAAGTCCATCCACCTCTTTAGTTGGATATAAATAGAGGTAACATATGACATTTGAGGTAAGTCTCTGAGTAAAAAGACAAGTGAGAGTTGGAGTGATCTTCTTTCACAATTATAGTGTATTTGTTATCGTATTGTATATTTTTATTGTGATAATAAAAATTTAATAATTTGTTCATAATAGTGTTTTTTCTGTGTTCAACTCAACAATGGTACAAGCATGCATGTTCACAATTATAGTTTGAACCAAGAGTTTCTGGATTTCCGGGCAGTGTGGGACCTGGTTCGACAATCTGAGCAGTCTCTGGTTTCTCATCACTTGAGGCCATATCAGCACCCGCTGTGTATGCTTGATGTCCTGTGTTCTTTCCCTACTTTTTTGCAATAACTACCTCTTTTCTTTGCAATTCCCTAGTTTTATAACATACAGATAGGGCTGTCAGTGAAGGCCATTTTACCGTTCCATTTCATAGCAAATGAAATGAAACAGTCAAATATTTACATTTTATTTCGGTAACAAAACGGTTAACGCCACTGTATTCCATTTCATTATTGGAACGGAACGTTCAATGAAATTTACCTATTTCGTTTCGTTAGTTTCGTGTTTCATGATAAAATTCTACACGGCTACTATACATTCATTTCAGAGGAGGGATTTCTTGCTCAGACGAGAGTTTCTAGATAACTTTGTCTCTCTCTCTCTCTCGTCTTATATGCCTTGCGTGGCGCTCTCTTTTCTTTTCGCTCCTCTCTGAGAGAAAACTCTAACCCTAATCCTCTAATTGTCGCTGTCTCGCTCAGCCGATCTGGTGATCTCCTCTCTGATCTCTCTCACACTGTCACACTTTTAACCAGTCTCTCTCATCTCTCTCTTTGATCTATTGTTGTCTCGCTCAGAATCTGTGAGTGAGTTTTAAGTAAGAAGTGCTAAGTGATGATCCATCGTGACCATAAATCTTGTCCATGGCGTGCATGTGCGTCTCTCATCAGCGATCTGTCTTTGTTTCCGGTACGACAACCAAAGGCTAAGAGAAAGGTGAAATAACAGCTACCTAACTGAGAGACAAGTGACAGTGATAGTTGATGGAGGCCTCGTCGTCACCTGTAAGTAGGTACCAGGTGATGAAATCTTTATTTATATATTATTTTATTCAAGTTCTAAACTTACTCTTACTGTGTGATTGTTTTTATTGTTCTTACTGTAAGAGAGAGAAGGAAAAAATTAAAGAAAGGGGAATTTAAGGTAAATACTGCTATCATTGTTTTGTTGTTCTTATTGTCTTACTGTCTTGTTGTTCTTACTATCTTACTATTTTGTTGTTCTATTGTCTTGCTGTCTTATTGTTCTTATGATTTTTACTGTCTTTGCTTGCAGATTGGAGAGACTATTATCGTCTTTGCCCTTACTGTGTATGAATATGGCATCGGTGACTGAATTTGAGCCTGATATTTTCTCTGATGAGTATGTCTCTTCACTCTAACTGTCTTGCTTGTTATTATAGTTATAACTCTTTCTATGCTTTGTTGGCTTATTAATTATTGTCTTGTTGATTTGTTGTCTTGTTGGCTTGTTAGTTGTTGCCTTGTTGCTTTGATGGCTTGTTAGTTGTTGCTTTGTTGGCTTGTTGCCTTGCTGGATTGTTAGTTTTTGTCTGTTAGCTTGTTAGTTGTTACTTTGTTGGTTTGTTGCCTTGCTAGCTTATTAGTTGTTGTCTTGCTAACTTGTCAGTTATTCTTTGGCTCTCTAGATCTTAAGTAGTGACTTTCAATGATGTTAGAGACTTTAATTGTTTATATATTTAGTTATTGGTTGAGATTGGTATTTGCTAATATGGCTGAGATTGGTATATTGCTGAGAAATGAGCTTGAGATCTGGGTTGAGACCAAGAATATTATATTTTAACTTGACATCTGGTTTGAAAGATTTTATACATGTTAAGAAAATATCTGAACCCATAAAGTCAAAGATAGAAGAGTATCTGGCTGATGCACTTGATGAGGCTTTTGGATGATGATTTTGATATCCTAGCATGGTAAAAATTAAAGGCCTCAAAATATTTTATTCTTGCTCGATTAATCCGGGATATCCTAGTTGTCCCAATTTTCACAATGGCATCTGAATCTACTTTCAGTACCAATGGTAGGACACTAAACCTAGTTAGAACTCTCTAAGTGATGAAAGTATTGAGGTTCTTGTATGTGGTCAGGATTGGTTGCGTGCGTCAGTTACTGGTATTGTTATCTGTTATCTGGTATGTGTTATTTGTTATCTGTTATCTGCTAACTATCTTGTGTTGTATGTTATCTGTTGTGGCAGAAAATGATGGAGAATTTGATGATAAATTATGGCCTAATGATGATGAGGTGACACCGAATGATGGTGTATGTGGCAGTCGAATTGGCTTGTTTGGTTATTGCTTTGCTGGCTTGTTGTCTTGTCTTGTTGCCTTGTAGTTGTAGTTGTAATCTGGAGTTTATGTATTATTTGGCTCCTTGGATCTCAAGCAATGATTTTCAATGATGTTAGAGATTTTAATTGATTAAGAATGATATTTAGCGGGATAGGGACAACCCTTCTCTTCGGTCAGTTCACCTTTCGGTTCATTGATTGAAATTGGTATTTAGCCATTGGTTAAGATTGATAAATTGTTGAGAAATAAGCTTGAGATCCGGATTGAGCTTGGTATTTTGTTGGATTGTTGTAATATTTGGCAAATTGGGTATTTAGCAGATTGGGTTTCTGGCTTGTTGCTTGTTGTAATATTGTTGACTTATTAGTTGTTGTAATATTTAACAAATTATTGTTATATCTGGCTGATGCATTTATTGTTGTAATATTGCTTGTGTATTGTTGTAAATTGGGTATTTGGCTTGGTAAACAATCAAAGTTTTTAACCATTTATTTCATTTAAATCATTTCATAGACGAAATGATCAACGCAATAGATTAGACTTTCGTTAATCTTTGAAAATGATTAACGCAAAAAAAATTTAATCGTTTCTTAAATACAATAGTTAACGTAAATTAACAGTTTCATGACTGCTATACACGTTAGATACCCCTACATACAGACACGTGGAGGATCACATGCATGATATATTTTTCTCTTTGACTGAAAGTAAACTAAAAATGGCACCATTATTTGACCTCAAAACATTTTATGGGCCTTCCATAAGTAAACAAAAAACCCGGTCTTCGAAATATCGGTCAATCTTAAATGCTACTTGCTAAAATTCCTTGAACCCCTCGTGTAACTACAGTTGCTCTCTTGTTTGGACAATTATCTACTTCGATATCATCGCAAGTTTCTAATGAAGAAATTTGGACAAAAAAAATGACATTTATTTTCGGAGGTACACTTGAATATATACACAAGCATCTTTGCAACCCGGTCTGGCGACCATAAGAATTACACTAAGATATACAGAACAACATGAAATTATTTATTACTGAGAACGACATTACTCTAATTGAAAATATTGCTACACAACCTCTCTATACCCATCAGTCCACTAATCATAAGCGATATTGTAAGTGTCAAAACGCTGAGTTGTCATAAACGAGGGATTTTCATCATAAACAAAAATGTTACCATGAGAGGATGGAAATTCTTCATAGTCTAGATTTACTGATGCACTACTTGGGCCATCAACGATTTCCCAATCTGAGTTTCTAATACATAAAGTTGAACATAAATAGTGGTTTTATGAAAACTTTATAAATGATAATTAGGTAGTTTAGTTCAGATATCTTGTAGAATTGCTCTATTATTTTTCGGCATTGCATTATTTTTCTTATACAGCAGGAATAGAGGCATTTAATTTACAAGACTTTGCCGATTGGGTTTAAAAAGAGAGGATGGAGAATTGGAGATCTTTGTTGATTACTATAGTTATAATACTCTTTTGATGTTAATTTAAACATTTTGTGGACTTATTAATACCATGTTGGTTTGTAATAGAGAAATAAACTTAGTAGTTTTAAATACCCATGATATTGGTTGTGGTATTAAATGAATATTGTTTCATAATGAAACAGGTAGGAAACTGCTCTTTAAAAAAATGATCTCCCAATCTAAATCTTCATCATTACGCAGACTTAGCACTTCACTAACCCATTTCCCTAACAAAGTCGATGTTGTCAAGGCTCTCCATTAACCATGAGTGGAGGGGTAAAATAGTCCAAACTCTCCATGACAGTAGTGTGGGTGGCCATTCAGACATCTTGGGCGCATATCAAGGGATTAAAAAAGTCATTTTGGTGGCCTAACATGAAAGAGTTTGTTCATGTGCATAACTTAAATATATATATATATATATATATATATATATATATATATATATATATATATATATATATATATATGCCAACTCAACAAAGGGGAGACAATGACAACATCTGGCTTGCTACAACCATTGTCCATTCCAGAAGGACCTTGGGCTGTGATTTCTATGGATTTTATCTGTAGTCTATCAAAGAGTGGGGGGTAAGGATGCTTTGCTAGTCATTATTGACAAGTTAATTTACTAAATATCGCAACTTAATCTCTCTTACTCAACCTTTCAAAGCAAGTGATATCTCTCAGCTATTCCTTGATTCAATCTATAAATTACATGGTTTGCCGAATGTTATAATTACATATTGAGATCCATCATTTACTAATAATTTTTGGCAAGGGATGATAAAAAATTAGGAGTTGCCTTGAATTTCATCACTGCTTACCATTCACACACATATTGGCAAACATAACGGTTAAACCAGTGTATAGAGTGTTATTTGAGGTGCATGATCTTTGAAAATCAAAGGATTAGGCTAAGTGGGTTCCATTTGTTGAATGGTGGTACAATACCAACTTCTACTAAGTTATTAAATCAACTTCTTTTGAAACCCCTTTATGATTATCCACCCCCACAACTATCTCTTGGCACTATCATTAAAGGCAACAATTAAGCAGTAACTGATACAATGGAAGAAAGGCAAGGAACAATAAAAATATTGAAGGAAAATCTTAAGAAAGCTCAAGATAGAATGAAAAGACTGATAAGAAAAAGTCAGAAAGGAAATTTACTTTTAGGGACTGGATGTATTTAAAATTACAACCCTATAGATAAATTTCAATACAAAGCAATACTGATACTCATAAGCTTAAGCCTAAGTTCTATGGACCATTTAAAATTCTACAAAAAGTAGAGGTTGTGGCCTACAAATTGTAATTACCATATGGTCCTTAATTCATCCCGTATTTCATGCGTCTCAATTGAAGAAAAGCTATGGAAAGCAGGTGGTCAATAGCCAAACTTTGCCAGTAATCAGTACAGGCGATGGGGTGCGCATTGAACTGTTGTCAGTGCTTGACAGATGTTTGGTTAAAAAGAAAAATCAGGCAAGAACTGAGATATTGGTGAAATGATCCAATTTAAACGATGAAGCATTTGGGAGGATTATGAATTTGTCAGTAAGCAATTCCCTAACTTCAAGCTTGAGGACAAGCTTATTGAGAATGAAGGGTAATGTCAGGATCAGTCCTGACTAATGGAGATCAGAAAAGGCTGGGAGCCGTTGAGCGTAAATTTAAATTTAAAATTGGCGCAAGCAGGACTGGGCCCAAGTCTATTCCCGGGAAAACTAAAGGAGACCCAATTGAGGAAATAGCCCAAATGGTGAAAATACGGGTATTGGAAGCAAGCCCAGGAGCTGGTCAGATACATCTTACACAGATGGCCACACCAGACATTGAGGAGCAGGAGAAAAGCCGTTAGAAGTCTCGAAGTGGCCGTTGTTTGTCAGAAGAGCCATCTAC
This sequence comes from Schoenoplectus tabernaemontani, assembly GCA_037127355.1. NCBI lineage: Eukaryota > Viridiplantae > Streptophyta > Magnoliopsida > Poales > Cyperaceae > Schoenoplectus > Schoenoplectus tabernaemontani. Next base: position 18,875,733 of record CM073744.1, on the reverse strand, counting down.
CTTGTTTTACCTAATTACTTTTATATTTTACTTAATTACGTTTGTAATTCTGTTTTCCTTTAAATAGGCTTGCGTGCCAATTATTTTAGTTGTTGAGAAATTATGAAATTTATCAACTTTGTTTTCTCTTTTATCCTCAGTAAATAAATATCATTATTCAAACACCAATTCCTTTGCTTTTATCCTCAGCAATTGGTTTGCTTTCTCTGTTATCCGGGACATAACACATATATTTTGAAATTTGGAAAAATCGTCATGAGAAATCATGTATTGGAGTATACTATTTTATCAACCTAAATTATCAAATATTAAATATCAGCGTTTGAGTATACTACTAGATTTTTTTAAGTTAGCTCAGATAGTGTAAAGACTAGCTTGAATGTTTATATGACTTCTTTGGTAGATCCATGTTGCTCACCTGAAAACACATATTAATATGGAATTATTTAAAATGCTACTAGTAACAAATAAAATTTAAAGATTCTCAAGTGGGGATAAATTTGACGAATTACCTTCGCCTTTCTACATCTCTTCAAGTTTTGAACATTTTGGTCTTGTGTGTCCACTTTCCTTTTTTTTTTCTATTTTAAACAATAAAAACTGAAGATAACAAATAACAAGGGAGTACAGAGTGTTGAGAAAGATTCGTGAGCAATATTTCGCGATAGGAAGTTAGTATTAATCGTTCTTCCATTATATTAATCGTTCTAATCCTCATTTAAGAAAAGCTCTAAAAAAATATAACAATAACAAAAAAGAGCAGTGGTGGAGCTTCAACGGTATATCAGGGGGACAGTTTAGGGTCCAGCCGTCCAGCACATATTTCTATTACCTCCTCCATATTTTTTCAAAGAGAAGCGAATATGTGGGCTAGGATAGGTTACTCATTATTTTTATGAGTGGGCTGGTGTCACAGGCCATTAAAATTAAATATCAAATAACTATTATTTAAATTCTTAAATAACAAAACTAATTGAAAGGATATTTTATAAATATCATCTTATATATGTGACAAAAAATTATATCATTTCGATATTATTTATATAGACATAGTTAATAAAATCAACGGGTTACTTTGCTATTTAAATAAAGTTAAAAAAAATTATTTTTCATATACATACAATTGAGATGATATAAAATACATCTAACAGTTCACATTTTTAAATTTATACATAAATAAATAAATAAATAGACACCATTGGCACCAAAAAAATGATAATTGGATCTCTTTTCTATTTTTATTACCCTTTCTATTTTTTCACTGTGATAGAGCGGGTTGCAGCCCAAAACCGTCCCTTAAGAGCTCTGCCACTGAAAAAGAGTGTTTGTTTGTCAAGCACTTATGTTTTTATAATGATATATATGAAACATATGCAGAGAAGAGATACTCTAGTAACGTATTTATTAGTAAGTTATTAGTTGTACTAATTTCTTCTTTTTTTTTTGAAAAAAAAATCAATCTCAGTTAAATTTCAAATTGGTCTTCAAATAAATTTCAAATTGTATTTTGTAATTGTCTAATGCAAGAATTTGAAACTTCCTAAGGCATTGCACGAAGTCTCCACTCTCCGAATTTGTATCATCTACCACATTGTACCGTGCAGTGTGGTTTGAAAATCGTCCAATGAACGTAAAAATTCATAGTCCATCAATCTCAATGGACCTGATAGATCTAAGAGTTGTCGTATGCGCTGCAAGCGTGCCGCAGCAGAAGATCACAGTCCCCACTCTCCATTGTCCCCTTCACTCGCACCAGCCAAGGATTCGGATTCTCTGCAGTGCTGATGCAGTAGCTGCCAGTGAAATCCGAACCGTCAATTTCGCACTACCCACGAATCAGTCACGCAGGCGCGTAACTGTGTTGTGCGTATTCACGGTGCTAGAAACGCAGCGCGTGGGAATTTGGATAGGATGCGAATTCCACCAACCACGAAGGGCTCCCATCCGCAACAATGGCGCCAGGTCTCCACCTCCTCCCGCTTTCTCCCCTCACGCCGAAAAGCCTCTCCTCAGTTCGTCCTCGCTTCCTCTCCAGCCGTCACCGCCTCTATCTCTCTTTCTCCGGTCGCAATCACTCCATTCCCTTAAACGCTGTCTCTTTCTCCAGCCTGCCTGAGCTTCAGTCGACGCTCATTGACCTCTTCCAAGCGTCTCCCCCTACATGGAAATCCTCCATTGGAAGCAATCTTATTATATTTGTTCTAGGCTCGCCGATCCTTGCCACTGGACTCTCCATTTCAGGAATTGGGCAGCTTTCCTGCTAGGGAGTCTGACGTGGCGTGCATTTGGCTCATCTGGGTTTCTTCTTGTTGCATCCTACTTCGTTCTGGTTAGTTGAGTCCCTGTATTAGATGAAAGAACTCGGCGCTTTATTTAACAAAATCAATGCAAAGATGCGCAACTCTAGTCAGCTGTTTGCAGTCAAACATGATTATATCAAGAAATTATACGAATTGGTAGTATAATGTTGCAGTTCCATCATGAATTTTCACTTATTTCTGTTCATTTGTAGACGAGTACAAATCTTAAACTTGGAGTTGAATTGAAAGCGAAGGTTCCCAATTTCATTCATAGTTCCATACCTGTATGAATTTCCCAAATTGGCATCAAAATCCCACTACTTATATAAATTCTAGTCCTAAGCCTTACACTAAAATAAATTACTTCTATTCAGAACTTCAGGTTGTTTATCATTTCTTGATTTAAACTTCAATTAGATAAACAGGGAACAGCTGCGACAAAGCTCAAGATGGCACAGAAAGAGGCAATGGGTGTGGCAGAGAAGAGAGGAGGTAGAAGGGGACCTGGCAGTGTGGTTGGGTCTGGTATGGCTGGCATTGTGTGTGCTCTTCTGACAATATTTGGCATTGGAGGGGAAACTTTTGCTGGGCTGTGGCAACTGGGTTTTGTTGCGAGTTTCTGTACAAAGTTGAGTGATACTGCTTCCAGTGAAATTGGCAAAGCTTATGGCAAGACAGCGTAAGTTTCCTTCACTGGTATGTAATGTTAAGGTAGAGCAGTTCCCTGGTTTCAGGTCTAAACGAACTGTGTAAGACTGATTCAATGAAGCCTGTAACAGGTCCAAAACTTATGTGTTAGCATCAATTTAGCCCTTAATTAAGCCTGTTGCACTTCGTTTTATCCATTTGACACAATAAAATACAAAGCAAGCCAAAGCTTGAGAAGTACATAATAGTATGAACCATGTTTTCCTAGAATATATGTTTTCTTTTGTTTTGTTTTTAGAGCAGGTACCTTGTAACAAACTTTGAAGTGGTACCAAGAGGTACTGAGGGGGCTGTTAGTGTTGAAGGTACCATTGCTGGTTTATGCGCTTCCATTCTTCTCTCTGCTGTCGCTTATAGCCTTGGCGAGGTCTGTTTCTAAAGTTCTTACCTTATAGTGGTCTGTAATGCTTTTGTTTATATCCATTTAAGACAATTAAATGGATTTGGAAATAAATTCAAACATCTCTTGTGTATTCTTTTTGAACCTACTAAATTTCAGGTACTTGCTATTCACTCACAACCATTAGCTAGTAGTAGATTTCATTAAGCTCTTGTAATTTTAACTCTTTTAACTCAGAAATATTCCCTTTTTTTGTGAAGCACAAACTAAATTAATATTATGCAAGCGAATTTAGATGTTGTATCTAGTTTGTATGAAGTTCTTACCAAAACAGATGGTTGGATTATAATAGGAAAGTGCAGAGGTAGTCTAGATTTTTCTTAAACCAATTGAAATGTTAGGACATTAAGTGCTGTTTGCAAGCAATCCTAAAAACGCAGGGTATTAGTTGCAAAGATTGGAATGTCTTTGCCCCATTTTGTCGTTCCCAGTGGTTTACTCTAATGCTGCTGACCCAGCAAAATAATTTAAATGCCCGTCTCAATTACAAAATTTAGAGCTCTGAATGAAAAAAAAAGATAAAGAACATGAAAACCCTCACAACCAGTAGTAGATTGCTTTTTGCAATATGGTGAATCCTTTGGCGCAAATTTTGAAAAACATTTTTTTTCTGCTTAAGGTGGATATACCACAAGCTGCAGTTTGTGTGGTCGCATCTCAAATTGCTAATTTTGGGGAAAGCTATATTGGTGCAGTCCTACAAGATAAAGAAGGTTTTAATGGGTTAGTATTTACACTCTCAAATAATATTGGTTACTTTGCAGTTATTTTTTTATGATAGCCATCAATAGTGAAATTGATAAGAGATGTTATTGCATTTACTTGGATGTAGTTAAACAATGATGCTGTGAATGTGATTAATATCTCCACTGGAACGATTCTCGCTGTGCTGATGCAACAAGTATTGCTGCAGAGTGGGAACCTATGAGATTCTTCGTTATCATGATTTTTTTTTTGTTTATATCATCATTTTTTATGTTCAAAATTTAACTCTTCCTCAATCCCTTTAGATTCTGATAATGAGTTTGTGTTAATATAAGTGTTCCTAATTTGCATTCCTAATGTGCTATTGATATTGATGTTGATGTTTGTTTAATTAAGTTTAGGAATTGCTTCGCTCAATGCCTTTAGAGTTTGTGTTAATATAGATGTTCCTAATTTGCATTCCTAATGTAATATTGATATTGATGTTGGCGTTGTTTAATTGAGTTTAGGAATTGCTTTGATCCTAAAACTGCCCAGTCACCAGTATATATACTTCATTTTTTTTTTCTTACCTTGATATGCTGATCTAAATGAGCATGTACCCATTGTGTGTGTGTGTGTGTGTGTGTTAAATTTGTACTGAACAAACATCTTGTAGAACATGTAATGATTGTTATCCTGAAACGCTGATTGAATCATTGAAATAAGCATGTTCAATATTAACTGCATGATTGCCAACATGTAATGATTGTTATCCTGAAACGCTGATTGAATCATTGAAATAAGCATGTTCAATATTAACTGCATGATTGCCAGAGCAGTAGTGGAGCTGCACAACCTCCAGAAAAGCATTCATACTGTCACAAAGAGTTACAAATGGTAGTATAACAAGGAGTGTGCTGTCTAGGCAAAAACCAAATAAGGGTGGAAATTTGTTAAACATCGATTTCAATTTATCTCAGTTTTACATCTTTTCTGCTTCAATAACATTTCAGTTAAACATGAGGTGTTGCTCTTTCATGCGGTATCAAGTGCAAGACTGAGCTAGCCCGGTGTACTGTTCTTGATATAGTGGGTTTTAGTTACTGTTTTGTTTCCAGTCTGCGCTAAAATGGCAACACAAACACTGTACTGTTTCGATTAAAGACAACAGGTTATATCTATGGCTACTGTGTTAAAACATATTTTCTTAGTAGCAGCACTGTATTTATAGTATTATTTGTTATCACTCTCTGACTCTCTTTTCCTTTTGGACTTTGTATGTAAATCAGGAGTGCTGAATAGTTCTCACTACTCCTGCATCCTTCGTTAAAGATTTTGCTGTGTGAGAACCGAAAAAACTTGGCTCGATTGATTGATATATGGATATGGTCATATGGAATTTATGCTCTTTTCTCGATTGACAGAAGAGATATTGTGTAAATCATCATCATATATTTGGAGCACACAACAACGAAGTGTATGTTAAAAATTCCTTTTGGTTAACTTCCCAAGGATTCTTTAAATAATAAATTGTTTGTAACTTTGCATTTACAATCTGCGTTTAATATTTTCATTAAAAAATCAAAACCATAGCTGACACGGACGGGACCATAGTAAACGAGTCCTTATCTTGACAAAATTAGGATAATAATAGGAGTATAGGAAGAATCTCTAAATTTAGACAATACGAACCTTTTACACTGTAACGCAGATCAGCACTGAGAGTCTTTGGCACAATAATAGAGAGGTGGTATCAGTTTCTGATAATCAGACAGACATTCAAATAGAAAAGTGCCATCGTGTACTTCTTTTAACATCCTATGGAAATGGACAAAACATTTTTTCCAAAAAAATAATAAATAAAGTAGACATTTTTGGATATAAAGTTATGGGCTTTATAGTAAAGCTGATTTAAATATTAAATTATGTAGGGTCTTTATCTGCAGGCAAAAAAATATTCTTCTACTTTTTATGGTTGCGAAACAACAATTTAGTTGATTGGACCAAACTGCGCTCTATAGTACCGTAACTTGGGTAGGCCCTTGAAATTAATTATTCAAATGCCTGACCAATCGTTGGGAACTGCAGTTTCGTTTTATTTTTCATTTCTGTGCTATTATATAATAGTAAAATGATTTTGGAAATTTAAAGATAGTTATCTTTGGTCTTATTAACTAGCTACATTTCTAACATTGCGAAAATTCAGCCCCCCACATATTATTTTAATATCACGGAGTAGTTATTATGTTTATCGTCCCATGTGGATTTCTATATATATATATATATAGCGAGTCACTGCCTCTCCTGAGGTTGACATAATTCAGACTTTGGAGTCCCTTGGATTTTTATTACTTCTATAGTGATGCTTTCAGCATAAATCCAATTTTTATATATGCATATTTTTAAGATTGCTATTCAAATTAAGAAATAAATTGCGAATTTGTTTTCATTTAAATTTGGATTTATTTGAAAAAAGCGTTTAGTTTTTTTCACTAAACAATGTAGAACTCAATATGTAACCTATCTAAATAACTAGAAATAGAGCAATTTTACTACTGTTTTTCTTAGTCTAATCTCTTTATCTGTAATACTGATCCATAACAGAATTAGTCATAGAAATAATATTTGTGATTTTAACTTAATATTATAAAATTTGAAGAAAAAAAAATATCACAAGAATTGAATGTATATACGATAAGCATAAGAAATAATCACTTAATATCTATGCAATAGAATGAAGATATATAGTTTCTGACTTTCTGTGGGTGTCCAAGTCCAAACCAGAGTTCCTGAACAAAAGAATGTGAACGGCCTTGCTATTCTTGTACAAACGCAAGATGATCCAAACTCCAAAACCCAGATGCCATCATGTCTTCATGCATAGCAGCATAGGCATGCAGGAAATGAAGAAAATCTCCAATGGTCCATACTCCATAATCCAAACTCCAAACAACTGCAGAGGATCCCAACGCGCACTTTGTTTTTCCATTTTCTCGATTGAAAGTCTCGTATGAAGATCCCAAGCCTCGCTAGTCTGCACCTTTGTTGCATGCTAGGATAGCATTCAAGGATTCTGGTCCGGACAGAGGAAATTAAGCTGATTTGAACCCCTTCTTTTATGCTTCAAATTAAAATCTGTCTCAGATGCCTGCCTCGTGTTCTTTCACGTGTCCATGGGTTGTCTCTTTAACTCTCTGTCGCAGAATGGACTCATTGGCCAAGACCAATTACATAGATGGATGGATATTGCCATATTGGATAGGTAGACACTAGCAAAAGTGCATTATTAATGATTCCATACATTTAGGTCTCGTGAGTTGTGAGTTGTGACCAGTGACCCCGACATTATTTGAATTGACGGTGACACTGCCAACTGTTGACATGACTGGGAGTGGGAGCCAAAAGAAATATTATCTTCAACGTGGGTTAAATCAGTCTAGTATTTGTGTTTGTATTTTTACTAAATACTATTTTTGGACCGGGAGAGAGATTCAAATTCAATGTCCTTTTTGTTGGATGTGGTGGATAAAGTATCTTATCTTGTAATGTTTGTAATTAATTAAAATGCGCAATCCCAACTGTTGAATTAATATATACCAACTCTATTTTATATTTGTTAGAGTATAGGAATAGAATTGTATAGGTTAGTTGGAGATATTGTGTGATGTATGATATGAAAGATATTTAGTGATTGAAATTAGTCAGTTTGTTAGATCATTAGCTTATAAATAGAGGTTTAGATATTGTAATCAATTCATTCAAGATAATCAAAGATTTATCTCTCATTCTATCATGGTATCAGAGCCAGAAAACCGCTGGAATTAGGTTCACGCATATTCTAGAAATTATGCACCTTATCCCAATCTATTTCTACATTTATTCTCTTTTTCTACCTCTATTCTAGCTTATTCCAAAAATAAACCTCTATTCTATTCTAATCTGCCTCTATTCTCTCTCTGTTGTTCACTTTTTTTTATCAGCGATTCTCTCTCTTCTTCTTATTATTCCTCTATGTTTCTCTCCTCTCCTCTCCCGATCTAAATAAATCAGATCAAGATCCATCTCGTGATCGATTCTTCTCCGAGGATCATGCAAACAAATCGCCTCTTCTTCGAGTCAAGGTCAGAATCAAGAATCAAGATCGCATCATGCCACTCCATCGTGTTTTCTATCAGATCCGAATGATTGAATCTCCAACGCGATTTCTTTTCTGATTGCTAATTGAGCAACCAGATCTTCATCACGTGCCTCATATCTAGAGTTTTCGTGAGTCCCCGTCGCACAAGAGCTCAAGCGGAGAGGACTTGTGCTGCTCGTGAGTTCAGCCCAGCGATTAGCGATTGATTCAAATTTTGGCACAACTGCAAGTCCCTCTCTCATCGATCGCGGAGCATCGAAGCGTACTCCGTCTCTATAGCTCTTTAATCAGGCGAATGCTCAAATATGTGTATCGTGCATTATTTTAGCTGCGCGACCTCTACTTCAACAAGATAGTAGATCACCTCCTCTTCTAATCGTGATTTTTCAAGTGATTTCTCTTACTTGTAAGTGTGTGGGATTGCAATTTTCATCGATTTTGCTGCTGTGAGAAAAGAAATTCAGGATAAGACTAATAGAGAGACGAGTTGATCCAAAGCAATCTCTCCTGTTCCGATTCATTTAAGTGTACTTAGCAAGATTGATCTCATGGACAAGGAACTGATGCAGTTGAGATACTAGAAGGAAGAACATACAAGCTATAGTTCCCTTGGATTGGTGTTGTTAATCGGTCACAAGCAGAAATTAATAAAAATGTAGACATTGTTGCAGCTAGGCGCAAGGAAGGAGAGTATTTTGCAAATTTGCCAGAATACAGGCACCTTGCTTATAGAATGGGGTCTTAGCTCTTGGCAAAAGTGATCTCTAAGCATTTGGAACAAGTGATCAAGTCTAGAATACTTGGGTACAGAAGTATATTGATGCAAAAGAATGTTACCGAGGCTGCCCTAAACTCTTTCAAACCTAATTTCATCTCCAATTCTCCAAATCTTTCCTACAATTTTCAACCTAACCCTTATTCCCAATTAAAATTTCAACGATCAAACCATGCACCGGACGTTTATTTCTTCTTTTCTTTTCTTTCAAGAGAACTCAAACGAGTCTCGAATTGTTGTTAAAAAGGACAAAGATCCTTCTATTTGATATTTCAAAAATGGCTCAAACGAGCATGAAACAATCAATAGTTTTTTTCTTGAGCCAAAAGAGCTCTTCTTCCTTCTATCTTTCTTCAAGACGAACCGTGATGCACTTGGAGATCAAATTCATGAATCGAGATGTGCAAACTCACCATGCGTACCGCACGATGAGTTTGAGGGGGGATGTTAGAGTATAGGAATAGAATTGTATAGGTTAGTTGGAGATATTGTGTGATGTATGATATGGGAGATGTTTAGTGATTGAAATTAGTTAGTTTGTTAAATCATTAGCTTATAAATAGAGGTTTAGACATTGTAATTAATTCATTCAAGATAATCAAATATTTATCTCTCATTCTCTCATTCTATCAATATTATTGTATAGAGTACGTGTTGTATCTTGCTTTCGATTTATTAAATAATAAAAAAAAGTAGAAAATAAAAATTAAATGTTTCAAAACTAATCAAGAACATATGAAGTTTACATCCTTATGGATAATTTGTGAACACGCATAAAATAAATGACTACGGTTAATTAAGTTTTGTAGTACTTGCCAATTGTCTTTTTGAATGTATGTTTATTTCTTTTTTGCTATAACAACATCAATACTTGCAACTGAATTGCATAGATCTGAAATACATGCTAAATTGATAATTTGTTTGAAAATGTCATTTAATTGTTTACACTTGTTTTGCAAGTGATACTAGTTTCGCGATCCATAAAATAACAAATAAATATATTATATGCATTTTAAATCAAAAAATTGATTTCACTACGTTAGTGAAATTAAATTGCAAGAGTAAAAACCTTCTCTTCTTTATAAAAGTGGGACTTAATTAACCCGCATATTTCATTGAAATTGATAGTTACATACCACATAGTACCAACTAGCTAGCTAGGACCATTTTATAATAGAGTTCTTAAAAGAGAAACTAAAACCTACCTAACAATAATTACCAAATCACAAGCGCTTCGTGAGTCACCAAAGTAGTTTTAACAACGTCCATAAAAGACGGCGCCATAGACAAAAGATAAATTTTTCTTAAAAAATGCAATTTTTTTTTCAAATCCTAAATTTCTTTGATCATGAGATCGCATGTGACAACAACAAATATCCGAAATTCTGAAAAAAGAATGCACTAGTTTGGAATTAATGAATAATGAGAGTCGACTAAGAGCACTGTAGCGGGGATAGTTCCTCCCCTGATTATAATTAATTATATATAACGGTTAAACATATTAAAACTTCAGTAATAAGTATTAACTTTCGATAATAATGATGGTAAACATGGTAAATTGGTAATGTTAATTATGTGAACAATTGTCACAACTAGCTATCATTTATTACATTTTTATAAATTCTTAATTGACATATGAACAACACTCGTGGCACAAATTTGTTTTTACTCATTCTCAATTAATTAGATGTCACCAATAAAAATATATATTGTTAAAACCTGAGTAGGCTTGCAACATCTGATGCAATTTTGTGACGTATTTTGCACAAATAATTTGGTTTATATTTTTTTAGTAAAGATAAGGGTCTAGCCTTTATTTTTGTTAAAAATTTTATTTAAAGAATATGAGGATTATTACAAAAGTTTTAATCCCAACATATTTGAGATTGTAATAAAACAAAAAAATTTAAACTTAATCTATCTTAAAAGAAATAGTCAAAAACATAACTCTAAAGGGCTTCAAATGAGTTTTTTTTTTGTAAGCATTAGTAGTAGGGTAATGAGTGATAGTTGGTTAGGAGAAAAGTTCTAAGACAATTGTTATAAAAAATTGAGAGTTTGATATCCGTCTATGACTTTACAATCATCAAACACCGTTAAAATATACCCATTACAAATTATATAAAATGTTGATGGTCATTGATGGACTATCAAATAATAATGAAATTATATAAAAATTTGAAATGAAGGGATTCACCTATTGGTCCCTAAACTTTTATGAAAAAAATCAAGTTAGTCTTTAAACTTTCATTTGCACTAATTTGGTCCTTAAACTTTTAAAAAAAAAACACTAAGTTGTTCCTTAAATCTCTTCAGAAAAACCAAATTGATCCCTAAACTTTAAAGTACACTAAATAAATCCTTGATTTTTCATATGAAAATTAATTTGGTCCCTAAACTTAAAAAAAATGGTCCATGAAAATATTTTATTTATAATAATTAATGATTTTAAATTATTTATGTCATGCACTAATAGATCCTTCGTCCATACGTTACTTAGTATTTTTTATTTTTCTTAATAAAATATTTTTATTTCTATGTTAGGAAATAAAATAATAAAAGATAACTTTAAATTAAAAACTTCAAGGATTAATTTTTTTTTTTGAAAAGTTCAAGGTCCGTATTGGTTTTTATATCAAAACTTTAAGAATTTATTTAGTGTAATTCAAAGTTTAGAGAACACTTTGATTTTTTTTTTTAATGTTCAAGGACTAATTTGATGTCTTTTAGAAAGTTCAAGAATAAACATAGTACAAACAAAAGTTTAAGAACTAATTTAATTTTTTGATAAAAATTTAGAGATCAATAAATGAATTATCTCAATTTGAAACACCATCAATTTATTTATGAGTAAAAGAACATATTTATTTTTTATGTTTATATAAAAGTCCTGTCAAAATTATCAAAATAACTCACTGTCAAGTGTCAAGGTATCCCCACTCCCTCCCCTTATTTAAATGGAAACGATAAATGATGACAAAAACAGCTGGTTATGATAGATCATTTTGGTCAGGAACAACATCAGTTTCAGACTAAAAAAAAAAAAGAGGCTGACCGGTAGTTTGGCAGATACTGATTAAGATTAAAAAAAAGTTCAAGTACATTAGACAATAAATTCACTTTAATTTTTTTTGCTTGAAGTCTCGTTATAGTATATGATGTTAAAAATAAATAAAGAGTACGAAATAAGAGAATAAAATAATAATTCACAAATTTGAATGAGAACCATTTTACAAAAAAATCTTTTTGAAATGTGTTGCCTACTTTATAAAAAACAGCAAAATTTTACAGTCTAACAATACAAACGTAAACCACACAGCGTATATGTCTTTTACATATATACATCAAATAAGAAAAGTAGCACTCATGTGTTTTTTTTTTTTTTTTTTTTAAGAAATACGTAGCACTTTGTGTTGATCTCATGTCTCCATCTACTGTACATCTACACCCAATCACCTGTAAGAATATCTCTATAATTAATTTCATTGTGTGAAGAGAGACTTTATGGATTGTTCATCGAAAAAAAAAAAGATTGTAAATAAGGTACAACGTAAAAAGCGTTACAGTCACTTGTCACATCGATCCACCCGTGGGGGCAGTACATGCACTTCTCAGGCATTTTAACCTTTCTCTGCTTTTTCGGGCGAAAAAAAAAAAGAAACTTTTTCGTGCTCAACAAATTTAATACCGAACAGGAATTCTGGTTTATTGTCGATCACTAAAACGAAAACGATTAAGAAGACAATTCCAGAAAATAACTAGGTTTTGAATACTAACGCATCGGCATAACCAATAAGAATCGAGATCTATTGAGGATGGTTAGTTTAACAATTTGAATAATGAATTTACAAATTAATATTTAGAAAAAAAAATGAAAAACTCATAGACATATTTTTGAACAATTATATTGATATTTTTTTTAAATTTAAGTCTATTTTTGTACATTCCACCGCCAATTGCCAATTAGGTTCTAATAGTGATAGCGAATTTCCTTTTATTTTATTTTAAGATAAAAGGCGAAATAAATTCCATAAAATATTAAATATCTCAAAAAATACATTTTATTTGAATTTTGAACCTGTAATATTTTACGTAAAAAGATAATCATTTGTCAATAAATCAAAGATTTGTTCTTGATGCAATGAAGTTGAAATAAAATTATATCACTTTTCATTCCCAAAGATCAAACCTTTCACAAAATGATTTTATCTTCAGATGACAGTTAATATGGAAAAGAATCTCTCATATTTTAAACAAAGATAAGAGGAAATAAAAATTAATAGATAAGTAAAATAGTTGTATTGTGCCCACAAAAAAGTTTATTTCAAAAGCAAGTAGGAAAAAAATATAAAGGTTTATAGCTCATTTGGAAAATCAAGAAATAGTTTTGGAAGAGTGATAATTTTGAAAGAGTGATGGAATAATTTTGAAAGAATGGTAGAAGAGTGATATTTTTTACTATTCGGAAGAGCAAAAATATCATTTGATAGTTATTAATTAGAATAGTTAAAATATAAATAATTATAATACTAACAATGATTATGACAATAATAATAGTAAAATAATAATAATAAATAATAATATGATAATAATAATGATAATTGAATAATAATCATAATTCATAATTATAATAATAATAAATAATAATATTCATAGTTATAATCATAATAATATAATAAAAATATAACTATAATCATAATATAATAATATAACAATAAATTATAATTATAATCATAATAATAATTATATAATAATAATAATAATAAATAATCATAATTTTAATAATATAATAATATAACCATAATAATAATAATATAATAATATAATCATAATCATCATATAATATAGTAATAATATAATTCTAATCATAATAATAATAATAATAATAATATAATAATAATAATAATAATTAAATTAATAATATTAGTAGTTGATGATAATATATAATAATAATCATTATAATAATATAATAATATAATAATACTAATAGTGATGATAATAATAATAATGATATAATCATAATTATAATATTAATACTAAATAATATAATAATAATAATAAATAATAAGCATAATGTTAATACAATAATAAATTATAATCATAATCATAATAATATTTGTAACGTAATCAAACAATAATCGTTATTCCAATGAGAACTAATCTAATATACCACCTATAGTTTGGTATACCGGATTAGTACTATTTCGCACTCTTCTAACTAGTCTAAAATTCATTTGACAAAATAATTTATCGGAATAACAATTTTATTCCTACTTTTTTACAATTTCATGTGTCAAACAAACCCTTAGTTTTTGTTCCTAAGGTAAAGATGAGGTTTGAGCCATCTACTTTTAAAAGCAATTTTTTATATATACCCTCAACACATTCCAATTTGGATATTTATCCTTTAAATTTAAAAATTAGATATTTATCATTAAAAATATAAAACCTTGGATATTTACCCATAACTTATATTATCCTCATAAAAATCAAAATAACAATTACTTAAAATTACAACAGGACAGAAATACCTCTCTAATGAATCAAAAGTATCTTTATTTATATGTAAATTTTCTTGCTAATTTTATTACTTCAACTAGGCACAAAATTATCACAAAATCATAATTATGAAAGTATTTTTTTCGCTATCAATCTCATTGGTAGGCATTAGTTATGATCAATTCTGATTTGTGCCAGTTCTGATTAGTACTAGTTTTGATTTTGTTGATTAGTACTAGTTTTGATTTTGTGTTAGTTATGATTCGTACCAGCTCTAGTTCTTACCAGTTCAATTTATATTTTTGTTTTTTTTTTATTTCTATTCAATTTTAGAAGTTTAAAAATGTTCATATACCATAAACACATCATAGAAATCTATTACTTGTATTTGAGATTGTATTGACTCATAGTTGAAACTCAAGGAGAGCGTAATTATAAGTACCAACATAGCAGCAACACAACGTGCATAGCAAAATAAAATAATTCAATACATCTTCACTAGTTTGTTGCGGTGCAAGTTGTATGAATGATGAAAAAAATATATATGGATATTTTCATTCTATTATAATTTTAATTAATTATAAATTTAATTTTATGAGTATAATACTAGTTATGGGTAAATATTTAAGGTTTTGATAATTTTAAAGATAAATACTTAATTTTTAAATTTGAACCGATAAATATCTAAATTGAGATGCATGAAGGAATATATACCCAATTTTATCAATTTTAAATGTCTATAATGATTTCTTCATTTGATTTTTCGGTCTCCCATGCAAAATTATTATTTTTAACACCAGATTGAAAAATGATTTCTATATTTTACACGTCTTTTATTTAAAAATTATTGAGTTATTGGAATCGATGTTTCCGGTACAATATTTTGCAATATAATACACAAAATGGTCTACGAACTAAATTATCCAAAAAAGTTAAATTATTTTTCAGTTTTCTAGATACCCATACCCGAGGTTATAGCTCAAGAGGCAGAAGGCTTTGTATAATTTATATACCCATATCTGTTAAGGTCGTTAGCAGTAGTACTTCATTGCGCAAAATGTGTCCATTCATGAGGCAAATAGTAGTGAAATTGCTGAATTATTCATTTGTGCAATGAAACCGTGAAAATAATAGTGAAGTTCATGCATTATTTGTAGAAGCATTCATTTGCTTTGACAAAAAGAAACTGTAGGAATTGAATATTGACGATCTCATAGGTACATTTAATACTTGTTCGGCAATTAAAATGCACGACAAAGTTTTAATTTGTCTCAATCACAGTAGACAAGAAGCTCTTTTAAATAGATTGAGAAGTTTTTTTTTCATGTTCATTTTTCCAATATTTTAGATAAAAATAAAAATCAAACGAATATAATTATATTTATAATAAGAATATAATAATGCAATACTAAAATCATAATTATTATAAATTATAATAATAATCATAATATAATTATAATATAATATAATATAATAATAAAATAATATAATATCATAATAATAAAATATATATAATATAATAATAAATAATAATAATAATAAATAATAATAATAATAATAATAATAAAAAATAATCATAATCATAATAATATAATCATATAATCATATTTATAATCATAATATTATAATATAATACTAAAATCATAATTATTATATTATAATAATAATAAATAAAGAGAAGGGATCCAATTACCATCATTTTGGTGCCACATCGGTGCCATTAAAATTAAATATCAAATAACTATTATTTAAATTCTTAAATAACAAAACTAATTGAAGGAATATTTTGTAAATATCATCTTATATATGTATACAAAAAATTATATCATTTTGATATTATTTATATAGGCATCAAGCGTTAATAAAATCAACGGACCAAATTTTACAATTTAGACACGTTACTTGATGGCTATACAAATAAAGTTAAAAAATTTTGATTTTTCATATACATACAATTGAGATGATATAGAATACATCTAACGGTTCACATTTTTAAATTTATACATAAATAAATAAATAGGTACCATGGGCACCAAAAAAATGATAATTAGATCCCTTCTCATAAATAAATAATCATCATAATATTAATATAATAATAAATCATAATCATAATAATAAATTATAATCATAATATAATAATATAATATAACATAATTAAATAATAATCGTTATTCCGACGAGAACTAATTCGGTATACCACCTATAATTTGATATACTTAATTAGTACTCTTTCGTACTCTTTTATTTAGTCTAAAATTCATTTGACAAATTAATTCATCCAAATAGCTATTCTATTTTAATTTTATATTATTCCACCAATATAAAACGTACCCATATAGATAATATATAACTGATAAATTCATTTATAGCTTTTTAGCTTAGGTGACTGTGTATGTATGCAACAAAGTGTGTAACATGCACCGTACCAGTACCCCAGTCCCTGTGATCCAACCCAACAACTCCTCTTCTTGACTCGGACCATACCATACATTTGTCTTGTCTCCAAAAAAGAAAAGAGTACTCCTTTTGGCCCTTTCTCTTGACTTCACACCACACCAGACATCCCGGCCCCACCACCTTCACATCCTATCAAATCACATCACAGCCCTCCCTCTTTCTCAAGCTAGCTCTTATGCACTCCCTCTCCTCAGGCTTCATGTTGTGCCAGACACCTCTCTTAAACCATGGCCACCTTTCTCCTCTTCCTCGTCCCCATTCTCTCTCTCCTCTCTCTTTCTCTCTCAGCCATGACCATGCAACCATCTGAGAAAGAAACCCTGTTCCAAGTCATGGAATCCATGTCGTCAGACCGGGTCTGGCGTGTCTCCAACCCGGAACCCTGCTCACCTGGCCAGTCCTGGCCCGGTATCGAGTGCAAACCTGGTGCAGATAATTATCTACACGTAACCCGAGTTGACTTCGGATACGGTCCCAACCCCAGCTGCATGGAAAATGCCACCTTTCCTTCTCTGATTTTCACGTTGCCACACCTTCAATCTCTGTTTTTCTTGAATTGTTTCATCGAACGAAAGACCTCTCTCTCTTTTCCCGTTTTGAATGGGAGCTCTCCTAACTCGTATAGCTCCTTGCAACAGCTCAGCCTCAAGTCAAACCCATCTCTGACTGGTAAGATACCTGCTAAAATTTCCTTTTTCAAATCTCTCCAAGTCCTAACCCTTTCTCAGAACAACTTATCTGGTAGTATACCAGATTCCATTACTAGTGTAATCTCTCTTATACATCTTGATTTGAGCTACAATTCACTAACTGGTACGTTACCAGCCCAAATTGGTCAGCTGGGAAACCTAGCTGGTCTTGATCTCAGCTACAATTCTCTCACAGGATCAATACCAACATCAATTGGTAACTTGGGCCAGCTTCAAAAGTTGGATTTGAGCTCGAATAAACATACTGGTACAATACCAGATGCAGTTCGGTTTCTCTCGTACCTTTCATTCTTGGCACTAAACAACAACAGGTTAAGTGGCAAGTTGCCGAACGGGTTTTTCCAGCTTCACAATCTACAGTATTTTATCATGGATGACAACCCCATGTTTGTACCGCTACCATCTGAAATTGGTAACTTAACAAGATTGCAGGAGCTTCGTCTAGCGAATTCAGGTTATTCAGGTTCTATACCAGTTAGTTTTACAAGGTTAACAAATCTATCAACTCTTTCACTAGAGAACAACAAGTTGACCGGACAAATACCAGTCGGGCTAACCAACCTCAGTAAGATGTACCACTTGAATCTCAGTAGAAACATGTTGAATGGGGTGGTACCGTTCACTGCAGGATTTGTGAAGAGGCTTGGTAGAAACTTGGATTTAAGTGGAAATAACGGCTTGTGCATAAACGGGTCAGACGGGTATTATGAGAGGGAAGATGTTGGAGTTGGCTTGTGTGGGGAAAATGCCAACAGTACTGGTACCCGTTTGAATTCTGCAATGGAGAACGCGAGTAATGCTGGTTCATTTAGGATTCTAGGCTTTTGTCAATTTGGAATTTGCTCAAATATAATGGGTGTATTAGGTTTGTGGGGATTTTATTGTTATCTATTATGAATATATGATATTATGAAATGTGTTATATTTTTTTCTTTAAACTTTTTGTAGTTTTATCCCTTCCATTGATCCAGTGTATTCTCTTTTTTCTTTCTAGAATTTCTTCTTGGTAGATAATTTTTTGTTATATTACTCAGTGTATCTATTTATGTCCCTAGTAGCTCTATTTATGTCTCTATTCGCTCGTGTACCATGACTGTGATTAGAATTTGCTTTATATTATACTTGAGATTGAATCCATAATTTAATAGTAAGCACCAATTGCTCTAGCCAGAGCGTATTGCATCATGTGAATATGAAAAATATATTATGGCAATGTTTATTTTGCTGCTAATATTACCAAACTCCAATTGAACCATCTCTGATACTCTCTTGTTTTCATGCATCTACTCTGTTCAGCCCTGACCGTTCAAGTCTCTAATTCCTCTGTTCTTTTTTTCCCTTTTCTGTTTCTTAATTTTCAGCAGAAGTTAGAAACTTATAACAGAGCTTCACAATTATGCGCCTAACAAACCATTCCCGGAATGCATCAAAATATAAAATGAAATCTTGGACATCTATCATTAGATGGACTAAATAGGATAAAAGAAACTACAAAACCTAAAAAACTTACAATGATTTCAACAGAGATGACTAAAATTGAAGCTTGTTGATTGAATTGTTTGTCTTGAGAAAGACATTTCGTTGTTAGAACTCTAAAAATGAACATCGATCGTTCTCTGTTCATTTATATATTTTCATGTCACCAAACTAGAATTTGAATAATTGAGATTGGAAGTGAAAGGGAGTGAAAATGGTAACCTTAGTTGGTGCACAGAGAAAGAAGGGTGCAATTGTCTACTCAATTCCACCTTTATATTTTTTTCAAATCAACTTCCTTTTACTAGACTTGACAAATCACAATGCAATTATTTTTATTGGCGCAGAAAAAAATAAATAAATGAATGAACTGACTGTAATGATCCCACTGAATGTAAAGATTCGTTTTTAAATAATCTAATAAATTTATTTTAATCAGCATTCCAAATTAAAATAACAAATGTCTACTATTTCTTTTTTGGAAATAAAGTATGTGTGTCCTCCTTTATTTTGCTCCTAAATATTTTCGAAAATAAATTCACGTATAAATATTTCAATTCCTTATATTCCGCACTGTGTGTAAGTGCGTATATATAGAAGCCAAAATGTGATATTTCCTGTAGATGTGTAAACATATGAATATACGATCGATATAAATTACAATGCTATGTAGTTTAATTTATTGTTAGTAGTTTTTTCTTTTATTGAGTTTTAAAAATGGTCCGCGAGACCGCGACCCAAGCAATGACTTCATTTAGATGTAAAGAGTAAAGCATTAATTCCAAATCGACAACGATCAGAAAACTTGCAGAGTAAACAAGAGATTGGTGAAGAAACAATGAGACCTAGGACAGCTGGTGTTATATTTATCTACAAAAAGAAATTTGGACTTGACACTCATCTTTTCATCAAAAAAAAATAAAAATGAGACCTACGAAAGAAACATGCAACGAGTCTAAATGTTATGGACTGGTTCTTATGTTTTCTTATGTTCTTATTTATTCATGTATCTGTATGTAAGGTAGTTCTAATTCATTTACTCTTTTATAATTTTACCGGAACTAAAAGTTAGAATTAATTGTAAAGGTGTATTTATATAATAAAATAAAATATTCAAGTAATTTAAATGTATATCGTCCGTCCATTAAAATCTATATATAATCTAAAAAATGATTGGTTTGAGGACTCTTTAGTTACCATATCATTATTTTTTCTCTTTTCATATAAAATTGTGTTTATTGTACCTAAGATATCAGACAATATTTTTAAAATGACACAAATTTTTTGTATACTCCTATAATAAAATTAATATAACTAATTGTATTAATATTTTTTGAAAAGAAAAAGCACCGAACCGGCTTTCATTTCTTTACGAAAACAACAAAAGTCATTACAACCTAAAGCTTATAAATTATAAACCAAAAAGCCGTAAGAAAGACAAGAATGACCAAAAAGTAGAAGTAAATCCTTCAAACTAAAAAGGAGGCAGCAACCAAACTAAAAAGGAATCAGCAAGTAAAGAAATGAAAGATACAAACAACATGGACAAGTGACAAATCAGTCAAGCAAATCTTCAAAGAGAGTGAGACATGATAGCAGTCGGCAGCTGGTTAATAGCTGCTCTAAGCTGATCTGTATGCGGGACTATAGCCCGAGTCACAGCCATACTTGAAGACACCAAATGAGACTGGACCTCTACAGGAACCGAAGGTACCGCCATGTTCCCATCTAGCTCCAACATACTCTCAAGACATGTTGAAGTACCTATTCAGAATTGAAAAAAGGTGTAAAATAAGAAAAAACACATTAGCAGCCCTGGAGTACGATGAGTCATTAAAAATCTGACGATTATGTTCCAGCCATATCACTCAAACACTGGTTGCTAATAAAGTACTCCAATACTGAAAATTAGATAACAATAAACAAGAGATCCAAAACTCTAATGAAGAATTAACAGTAAAAGACCGCAGTTGACGATGGAAACTAAGAATTCTATTCCAAAAGTCAGTAATAACAGAACAATGAAAGAATAAATAGTCAACCGATTCTTCACAAGTGCAAAAAACGCAAGTACTATTTTACAAAATACTATTTTTTCGAATATATATATATATATATATATATATATATATTAGTTTATTTTTTTTCAAATTGTCGAATATAAATTTATGATTAATTTTTTTTATTTTAAATATTTTTTCCTTATCGAGGCAAAACCTGAAAAACGACACTTAGTGTCATTGAAACAATAATTGAGAACACATCCGAAATGAACGATGAAATCAAATTTAATTTTTGGTTGAATAACAATAATTTTAAAAGTATTAATTGAATATAGTTAAAATTGGAAGTAGACAATAATGATTTTTTCTACGAATTAAGAATCAAAGACATATCATATGGTTCTCTACGAAGCTTTTTCTGTATTAGCATAGTTTCAACTGCCAAAGTGAGCTGCATAATGAAACCTTTCAGAGAGAAGTACTTGTTGAAAGTTAACAAGCAAGAAAGAGACAAAGAAACAGGGAAATCTCTGCCAGGAACTATTTAACAAACACAGTAGAGAAGAAAAAGGCAAAAGGCAACATACATATGTCATAGTGTGTGTGTGTGAGAGAGAAAGAAATAGATTATAAACTGGCAGTAGTGCACGGGTGGGTTACCAGCTGGGCGTTGGTTCGTAAGGGAAGGAAAGTGAGAGCTATGCAAGGAGACGGTGCCAAAAGCGCGCGACAGTGGATTTAGTGATTTACTTCATTTCATATTCAAGGAAACATATCTATACATGATTCGCACGGTTGCACGTGCAGGTGGGGTATACTACAGGACTGTCTCGTTGAACGAGTTTGAACTGGGTTTGCCTCTGTGTATTAATGAATATGAATGAGGCTGAGTTAATTGGTGCTCTTTTGACCTCGTGTTTCCATTTATGGTCATGTGGTTAGTAAAAAAATTAACTGTTTTCATTTATTGTCTTTATGGAGCTATATATACATACATAGAGCTAATGTGACAACACTTTATCTAGCATTTTAAAATTTAAATGAAAATTTAAATCATTAAATTTGATTTTTATATTGAAATCTCTTTAATGATCAAATTTTATATTTTTTTAAAAGTTATTTTTTAGAGGGTTATAAAAATGATTGATCAAGAGTCTTCTAAACAGTTCAATATCAATGATAGTCCATCCTTTAAAAAATTGTAAAAATTTTCTAAAAAAATTAAAATTTGATCACTAAGGAGATAATATGAAAGTCATATTAACAGTTTGAATCATTCATTTAAATTTTAAAATATGTGAACATGAAGTACGAGATATTGTGTGCTTTATAAAACACATTAGCGAAATATTATGCAAATATGTCAAAATATAAAGTTCCATAGAGAAAATTTTTCTTCATCAACTTGATTATCTATTATTTTAACTTTATTTTATTATTATTTTTAATATATAAAATATTATTATTTTAATAGTTTATTATTATGTAAGAATATATATTATTATTTTTATTTAGTACATGATTAGTTAATGGGTTTGAATCTGATAAGCTATTACAATCCGATAATTACCCCCTGACCAAAATCCTGCATCCGCCCCTGCGCGCGCACACACACACATATATATATATATAGAGAGAGAGAGAGAGGAGATTTAAAATGCAACATATTATATGGATGCACCCGTACAAAGCATCAAAAACTTGAACTTCCAATTAAAAATGACTGATTCAACCAGCTCAATATATTTTTTATATCAAACTCTTATACGAAATAAAATTTTATATTTTTTGAAACTTTTGTACTTCTTTTTGGATACGAAGAAAATTATCATTATTGGACGATTCAAAATTTTCAAATTAAGTAACTTTTTGTTCATCCAAAAAATAGCAAAAAATTTAAAAAATATAAAATTGATTATGTATGAGAGTTTGGTGTGGAGAATATATTGAATTTTAAGATATATCATTTTTAACTTAAAATTTGAGATTTTAACGCATTCTAGTTTAAATTTCCTAAATAGACTAAGAGAGAGTCTAAAATACAACATGATATTTTAAGGTAATTGCTAATGATATTTATCAAAACATAAGTTTACATAAATTTAGATAAGTTAGAAAAAAATATGTTTGGTAGATATCAAATTTATTATAAATTCATACAAGAATCGACATAAAATGAGTAGTGAGAGAAAATAACAACTAAGTCGAATACTAGATGCAAATATAATGAAAATATGCTATGAGAATTCAATCAAATATCAATTATCAAAAAGAGCAATTGATGTAAAACAATTTACCATAATTTTTAACAAGAAATATAACTTTGTAGGAAATATAGAATGTGAAGTGCAAAAAATATAAGTATAGAAATTTAACAAGATTGTATTGATAATGAACAATTGTATATTTTTTTAATGGTTTCATGGTATTTCATTTTAAAATTTTATCTCAATATCCATGATCTTTGTCCTTTTAATTTAGATATTACCTTCAAACCTATTGAGTCAAACTAACCATATATCTCTAGTACTTGTCATATTATCAAACACTAATACTATGAGCTCACTAATCAATTTAGTATAATATTTACGACATAATTATTGTATCCCTTCTAAATTTGGGATTTGGAGGTCAAGCAAAATGTGATAGAGTTGAATTTAAGCTTATAATCATGTTCAATAATGGACTATACATCTAAAATGTCAAGGTAATTAATCATACAGTTTTTTCAGTAAGAGAAGTTTTTGCATGATGATCTAAAAATTGATTGTTCCTTTATGTGTTTAGTTGGTGTCATATTATTGGTAAAATCATAATTTTAGATCTACTGCTCTTATATCATACAGTTTTTTCAGTAAGAGAAGTTTTTGCATGATGATCTAAAAATTGATTGTTCCTTTATGTGTTTAGTTGGTGTCATATTATTGGTAAAATCATAATTTTAGATCTACTGCTCTTATATCACTGATATTTTAAGATAATTGCTAATAGTATTTATCAAAATGCAAGTTTACATAAATTTGGACAAGTTAAAAAAATATCAGTTTGGTAGATAGCAAATTTCTTACAAATTTACATAAAAATTGACTTAAAATGAATAGTGAGAGAACATAATAACTAAATTGAATGCTAGATGTAAATGTAATGAAAATATGCTATAAGAATTTAATCAAATATTAATTATCAAAAAGAGCAATTGATGTAAAATAATTTATCATAACTTTTGATAAGAAATATAATTTTGTAGAAAATATAGAATGTGAAGTGCAAAAGATGTAAGTACAGAAATTTAGAGAAGATAAGATATGTTAATGAAGTTTGATTATCAAAATCTACATCTTCGGGTCTCATTTCACTAACAAGACACTATTTTATTGCTCAAAAATATTTTATAATTAGAAGTTTTGGCTTTTTCATAAAAATGAATGCAAAAGAACTAAAAACAACCTAACAAAATAAAATACAACAATGAGCACTTAAGGCTCAGGAAAATTCAGCTAGAAGCTGCAGAAAAATTGAGTCAAATCTCAAAGATAGAAATTGAACAATGCTAAAAAAATTATAAAAAATCTAATAAATTTGACTAGAAGTATTTGCTGGGAAGAACTATTTTTCTTTATTGTTTAAGTTTAATTTATTTTAATCAATTAAACCTAATTTGAGTCTAACTAAACCTATGCCTAATGAAGTCTTGATTAAGCTCTTATATCCCATCATTAGTTTTGATTCTTGTGCACTAATTCATTTTATATTTTTAATCCCTGCACAAAACTCAAACAAGATATAATTATAAAATTCAAGGTTGTTTTGCAAATCAACAAATCAAAAAATATTTAATATAATAATCTCCCCCTTTTGTCGATTTATAAAACATACATAGGTGCATATAACATATGATAAATGTATTTTACCTAAAAAGTTCTCCTCTTTTTGAAAATAGGGCAAAATGATACAAATAAAAGAAATTATTTCGATTTAGCTTTCCCTAAATTGATTGCTCCCCCTTAAAAGAATTTAAAATACTTCTAAAAATAAAATAAAATAATAATAAATGAAAAAAATATAATTCATTCAAAAAAAAATTAGTTAATTCCCTCTAAGTATGTGACATATACGGCTTAAAGGAAAAAAATTAAGCATTGAGGTCTCTAATTTTTAATCTTAGAAACTCAAACAACATTTGTGATGTTATTTTTCTTTCTAAGTTTATAATCAAATGAGATATGACTAATATGACAATAATAATTATAAAATACACGTGTTGGAGACTTCTTACTATATTTAATAAAAGTATTTTGATAGTTTTCTTTTAATCCTTGAGATTGAGTCTTGTATTTTTCCTTAGAAGTATTTTTATGGTTTTGAGAAATAACTCGTTTATTCTCATATCTTTGAGCTTTTATTTGAAAATAAATTTGAGTTTTAAATTCATAAAATTATTCATCGGGTCCTTTAAAATATATTTTATTTGACCAACTAAGATTGAAAAATATAGCATTATTACTTTAAAAATTCATTTGTTTTTTGTTAATCTTTTTATCAAATTATTTATATTGAAATACATAATTATGTTTCTTATTAAAAGATTTAGCATTACTATGTTTCATAATTTTTACATTCGACTCTTGACCTTGTTTTTCTTTAGATTTAAGACAATTTGAAGTCTTAGAGGATTTTTTATATCCAAGACCCGACTTGTTGCTAGGCCTTTAACATACAAACTTGTTTAAATCCATTGAAGTAATGTTTGTTGAAGTACACGAGGACTTTAATGTCTTATTTTTAGTTTTGTAAAGTTTACACTTTCACTTTTAATATGGCAATTTCACCTAAGTACATTTGACAAAAATTTTTAGATTTTATAATTTAGACTCATAAGTTTGGAACGTTGACTCAAACTCTGAAATTTTATTTTTAAGTCTCTCAATTATCTCTTTTTGAGAAGATGAATAAGACTATCTGAATTAGATAAAAAAAAATTCAATTTCAGGCTCATCATTCAAATTATTTATATTTTCAACATTAAATTTATCATTCTCAACATGATCATCATCACTATCAACCTAAGTGGATGTTGTGCAATTAAAAGTTTTGAGAAAATTATACCTTAGGTGCAAATGAGTCCATCTTCGTATTCTTGGATATGACAATGTCGTGTAGGATCTCCAATATGCACAAGTCGTTGTTTCTTGCTATAATCTTATCAATATCTATCATGGGTGAGCTCTCCTCTACTTCCGCAATTAGGGCAAGGTTGAGTGAATTTATTTCATCCTTCTTTCTCTCAATATGGTTGCTTGCGACTAGCATAACACCAATTATCTTAAAATTTTGTTTCTTCTTATGTGAGAAGATCAAGGAAAAATTGTGGGTTGTGTGACCTTCCTTATGACATGAGAAGTATATGCACGTCATTCATTTCTCATCTTGCTTTTTATTGTGCTCCTTCTCTAGATTGAGAATTCTTTCAAACATCTTTGTGATGATTTGATTGTTCATAGAAAATGAGCTAGATGATGTCTTACTGGAATAGTAGCGCGATGGAAATTTTTGAGTTTGAAGTGTGATTTCTTTGAGCTTTAGTGTAAACTCTCCATTTTGTGGTAGTTTCTCCTCAAAGTATAGAAGATAAATAAACACTTTTTCATGTGTGAATTCTCAAGAGTGACTCGCATTGCTTCTAGAGTGCTTATTATTCTCTCTCATCTTGGTGTTCTCATCATTGCTCTAAAAATCTTACCTACAATCTTAGAATTAGATAAGGATTCTTTAATTTCATCAAATTCATTTAGAATATGCATTAATTTCGAATACATATTCTCAATTGACTCTCCTTCTTGTATAAAAAAATTTTTAAATTTGAATTCTAAACCCATTAGTTTTGTTCTTTTCATTTGAGAGTTGCCCTCAAATCTATTCAATAGGGTTATCACATTTCATTAGTAATTTCGGTAGTATCAAATAATATAGCAATTTTTTTACTAATCGAATTTAAAATAACATTAACGGCATGATCATTTTGAGATTTTAGTTCTTTGACCTTTAATGTCATTGTAAAGTTTCTAGGATCATAATGTGGTATAAAGTCATGTTGGATAACATTTCAAAAGTCTAGTATGTTAATATAATTTATCATACATTTCTTTCAAAAGCTAAATTTTTACAATTAATACATAGAGTTGGGGGTTCTTTCACACGCATCAAAATAAGTCAGATTGGACTAAAAAAATACCACAAATAAAGTAATTAAAACTGAGTTCCTACTCTAATACCACTTTGTGGCCCTATGGTGATGGTCTAAGAGACTTAGAATAATGCAAGATTGTAAATAACCTAAGGTAGAAATGTATAAACCGATTTGGGGTTTAATGTTCAAGTGTAATAGATGCAAAAGATAATTCAATTCAATTCAATTATCACAAAAATATAGCAATCAAAGAAATGAGAGAAAATAAAATAAAAGATCAAACAAGAACACAAGATGTAACGGAGTTCAGCTTACAATATCTACATCTTCGGGACTCTCAACCTCTAACAATTGAGGTTGAGCTGAAACATTAAAAAATAGTTTTATACTTGTAGAATTTGGTCTCTTACACAAAAATAGACTGTCAAACCTATTGATAACAAGAGTGACAATACAATCAAGAAATGTGAGTGACAACACACTCAAAAAATATAAGCACTATAGCTCAAAATAGTTTACGAGAAGAATAGATCACGAAGGATCAAGTTAGAAGAATGAAGAGAAGTTAGATTGATCTTAAACAATGATTTTGCTAGTATTGTGTTTCTATCTATTGAGTTTATCTCTCTCACTTTGTATATGACTAGTAATTTCTCAGAGAAAAATGATTTAGCTAGATGGATCAGATTCTCATTAGTTAGAGAGTTGATACTTTTAAAATAGATCTTCCAAAACAGATGAAGAAACTATTTTCGATATGAATCGTTATAACGGTTTGGGAACCATTATAACGACTTAGAAAAGATAATCGTTGGACCTGATTGAGCTGAAACGTTATAACTATTTAATCAATCGTTAACGATTTGCCAAACCGTTACAACAGTTACTTAATCGTTATACAACGATTCGCTCTGACTCTTTGAGAATTTTTCTGCTTTAGAATATTTTTGTGTATTGAGATGAACCATTATAACGGTTATTGAACCGTTATAACTATTTGTTGGGCAGAAATATTTTTCTTTGTTGTTTAAGTTCAATTTATCTTAACTAATTCAACTTAGTTTGTGTCTAACTAAATCTAGGCTTAATATAGTCTTGATTAAGCTCATGTATGCTATCATTAGTTTTGATTCTTGTGCACTAATTCATTTTATATTTTAATCCCTGTACAACATTCAAAAAAATAAATTATAAAATTCAAGCTTGTTTTGCAAGTGGACAAATCAAAAAATTATTTAGTACAATAATATCTTTACATTATTATGATTTTATATCTTTATTAAAGCTTCTTCAACAGTCTTGATCATCTGCACCTGAATTTCTTGAAGCAACAATAGGATCCTACACAAATATCTTAAAAAATATTGTCAAATTCAATTGTGGTTTGTAAAACAATAAAATCAAAGAAATTATTAAGTACAACACAACTCATTGTACACCCGTTCAACACGTCAAAATCTCGAATTTCAAGTTAAAAATGATTGATCCAACTGCTCAATATATTCTTTATATCATATTTTTATAGAAAATGAATTTTATATTTCTTAAAATTTTGCTATTTTTTTTGGGTTGGAAGAAAATATTGGGTACTCTTTAAATTACTGTCTTTCAATTCCTCCTTTAAATTATTATCTTTCAATTCCTCTTTAAATTCCTGTTTTTTTGTTATTTATGCTCGTAGGCGCTTCATTAAACACACTTTAAGTTCAATTACATCAATTAATGAGTGGATAGGTGCATTCTCTAACTAATTCTCTTCTAATCCTAGCGCACTTACGAGCTAATGGACTTGCCCATTTAATTTTTCTCCCCATAAATATACCAGCCGCTCCACGATGAGCATCTAAAAATAATCATTATTATAGAAAAAATGAAATGATGAACTTGGAAGATAAATTTTTTTATTTAATTTCTGATCATACAAGAGCTCCACGATGAGCTTCTAAAAATAATCATTATTATAGAAAAAATGAAATGATGAACTTGGAAGATAATTTTTTATTTAAGTTCTGATCATACAAGAGAATACATATTTTCATTGTTTCTTTGCACTCTATTCCTAAATTATTTGGAGATGGAAAACATAGGTTTGCTTTCTACAAATCATATTATGATTGGTTAGAATTTAGAGGAGTTATTGAATACGCATATAAACAAACTCGGTCTGCTCACATTCCCCTTAATTTTTTTTATGGTTAGTGCAAAAAAATAAAATCTTAATAAAGGACAATTTGTTTAAAAAGGATGAACAAGTAGAAAGAATTGTATATTTTGCAATGCTGATAAAATAATAGAACACCTATTTATCCATTGTGCAGTAGCATCATGCTTATGGAACTGGATTGTCAGTTACAATAATTTTAGTTTCCGTTTATACTGCAATTCAATTATGGAAATTTGGAGACTTCATTATTGTATAACTTATAACGATAGTGATATTTGCGAAATATTGAGAGGAGCTGTATTATGGACCATATGATTGGAAAGAAATAGATTAATTTTTGAAGGAGGAAATTACAAAAGTATTAGAACTCTAGGTGGATCAACTATCAGTTTAATTAGATATTAGAGTTAGATTAAATATAAAGAAAACTGTGAAATTATTTTTCAATCATCCTCCTAATGTAGACTTATTACCTATACAACTCGCTCAAGATAATTTAAGTATTATGATAATAAAGCATGAGCATGGGTCTGGAGAAGAATAAATTAATTGTCTAATTGGTCCTAATTGATATATGACCCTACTCTCTTCTCTTTGGATTTCTTTTGGTTGTATATTTTATTTTTGCAACAGGATATGATAAGCTGGATATTAAACAGAAAATCCATTTGAGTTTGAAGAGGAGACTTAGTTTTAAATACACTAAATAGTTATTAAGAATTTCTAGATGAATGTTAGCGGTTCATGCTGATATATGTGCAGCTTTTGTGCAAGTTAGGATGTTATTTTTGTGATGTATTTTGTTTTAGATTATGATAAAACTAGTAAGTAGTTAAGTAGTTGTTAAACTCTTAAATACCCTACGGTACCAGAGTACCGTATGTGTGATACCTTTTGAAGCTCTCTTTGTTTCTTAATGAAACAAGTGGTATTATACCACTTTTTCAAAAATAAAATAAAAATAAAAACCGTTGTGACTATCGTGTCCATAGTCCAAATCTAATGATTATTATAAATTTAGAAAATTACTATACACATACAGTACGCCTGAGCTCAGCACCGACACCATCACCAAGAGGAAAACCCCTTTATCCAAATTTTTTTACTAATAAACACTAAACAGTCATTAGTTCGGCTTTATTTTGTTCCTGAGGTGATGTTTTCTTCAATGGGCTGGAAATTGCTGGTCACATGGCCTTCTATAATATGTTAAAGCCTTTATCATAAGTCAATTTAAGAATCTCTTATTAACTAAGGTCCGTTGGGCATTCCATGGAATAACAAAAGTAGGAATAACATTATTATTTTGATGAATTAATTTGTCAAACGAAACTAAGTAGAATATACCAGAAGAGTGCTAATTCAGTATACAAAGCTATAGGGGTATACCTGTTTAGCTATTGTAGAATAATGATTATTATTTGATTATGTTGTATTGTATTATGATTATGATTTATTATTATTATTATTATTGTTATTATTATTATATTATCATCACTATTAATATTATTATATTATTATGATTATGATTTATTATTATATTACTATATTATTATTATATGATTATGATTATTTATTATTATTATTATATATATTATTATTGTTATGATAATAATTTTTTATTATGATTATGTTATATTATTATTATTATATTATGATTACAACTATGATTATTATGATTATGATTATTATTATTATTATTATTATCATGATTATAATTATAATTTTATTATTATTTGATTAAGTTGTATTATATTATGATCATTATTTAATTATTATTATTATTATATTATGATTATTATATTATTATTACCGTTTTACTATTATTATTATTTCATCATCATCATCATTGTTAGTATCATAGTTATTCATATTTAATTATTCTGATTAACAACTACTAAACGATATTTTCGCTCTTCTAAATAATAAAAAATATTAATTTTTTATCACTTTTAAAAAAAATACTATTATATCACTCTTTTAAAATAACATTATTCTACCACTCTTTCAAATTAAATTTCTTCTTTAATTTGTCGAAACCTTACTCTCTTTTTTTTTACAAAATATTCGCATCTTGCTTCCTACGTCAATGCGAGGAAATTGCTTATGTTTTGACACACCGTACTGTTCATTTAATCATCTCTCTTTCAACCAAAGAAAATTGAAATACGGAAGTACAGATTATTCTTATTCTTGTTCGGTTGGTTTCAATTTTTTGCTTTGTAGACAATCAAAAGGGGCTTCAAATCTGTTGTTATTCTTGGAGAAGAATAAAATCTTATTATTAATTTCCAAAAAAAAAATTCTAAAAATAAAAAAGTTTATAAATATATTATTTTACTTATATATTGATAGTCTGTCAAATTTCATAATCCATCAAAGATAATCAAATTTAATAGTTTTTCACTAATATTTATAACGGATTTTAAATTAACGGTCTTTGATGAACTATCAAACGTTAATGAAATTATATAAAATTTGATAGACTATCAATCTATAAATAAAATAATATATCTATATAAAAATTTCTATTTTTAATTTTTTTTTTATATTTTTAAAGAATTGATAACAGGATTCTGTTTTTATACGAGAATAACAGTAGATTTGGAGTCCAAAAAAGAGCTTTGACATGACGAGAACAATAGACCAGTCGAGGCAAGCTCGAGCACGCCTCACGGCGATTTCCTCGCACCTCACCAAAGCTTCCTTCTCAGGCGATGTCGCGCCGATCATGGAGCTCTCTCCAGTTTCAGCACAAGACGGAGCTCCGACGAACCTGGCTGGTTCACTGACTGTCATTGACTGGAGAACTGGGAAGCGCTGTGAGATCAAGGTCTCTGAAGAAGGGACCATTAAGGCCACTGATTTCAAGAAGGTTTTCTAATTTTCCTCAATCTTGTTGAATTTCAATTATTTTGCTGTCGGAAGAATTTTCCTGGTTGAATAGGATATTTTGACGTTGATTGCTGATTGACGACTTTTCGCTACAGCTAATGTTTCGTACATAAGCACAGATTTAAGAACCTTTGAAAAATAATCGGACTTTAAGAACGGAATTATGTTATTAACACGACAGAGTTCAAATAAGATTGTTAAAAAATTTTTTTGATGAAAAAGATTGTTAGAATTGAATGTTTTAAACTAAAAATCTTGAATTTGCTTCCAGTCTCAAAGTAGCAAGTCTGAAATTCAAACATCTGAAGCATGCATTTGGTATCTTTAAGTGCACATAAAGATCTCTCTATGTTCCAAATTGCACCTAGAAACTAGTACGTGTCATGTTTGCAAATAACTACTGCTTCTCTCACTATTGCATATGGCAAGGCCTTCGTTATCTTTCTTGTCCGTTGAGAAAAATAAGACTAATATATATTATTTTAATTTTTAGATAACAAGTGGGAAAAATGACAAGGGAATAAAGCTTTATGATCCTGGATATCTCAACACTGCTCCAGTTAGATCCTCTATAAGTTATATTGATGGAGATTTGGGCATTCTTCGATATAGAGGCTATCCAAATGAGGAGTTGGCTGAGAATAGCACCTTTATGGAGGTTTCGTATCTACTCAGTAAGACACTTAACAACAAATAGTTTTTTTATCTCAGTTCTTTATACTACTTTTATTCTTTTATTTATACTTCCTTTTCATTCGTTAATTTAGGGGATTGGATTGTAGCGATGGTTGAGTGGTAAGCGTACTATTGAATAAAACTGAAAAGTGTAAAATATTTTCTGTGTATTGAATAATGATCCTTTGGGCTTATATAAGCCTTACATGTCTTCTTACAAATAACCTCTGATTTTTAACCTATTTATCTCTAGGTCCCTAGAAACCCGTAAAACATACAATATCTCAACACTCCCCCTTAAGATGGGCAAAAGATATCCACTAGGCCCATCTTGTCACATCCTCTCGCTAAATTCAAAGAATTGAGTCATTTCGTCAAACAATCATTACATTCGGTCTTTAGTTGAAACATGACCTAACTCAGGAGTCCACCTGTTCAACTTCTCCTTGATGAAGAACCTATCGATCTCGATATGCTTGGTTCTGTCATGCTGCACTGGGTTGTTGGCGATGCTGATGGCTGACTTGTTATCACACCACAACTTCATTTGGGTCCTTTGGTCCATCTTGAGCTCCAACAACAGAGCTCTCAACCACAAAGATCTCTGTCACACTTAGGGCCATGGCCCCGTATCGCCCGCCTTGTGGACCTCGCAACCACCGTTTGTTTCTTGCTCTTCCAGGAGACCAGTTGCCCTCTACAAACATGCAATATCCAGACGTGGATTTTCTATCATCGAACAACTAGCCCGATCGAATCACAATAACCTCAATGTTCGATTTCCATTCTTCCCGAAGATCAACCCTTTCCAGTGCACTTTTCAAGTACCTCGAACCGATACACAACATCCATGTGACCTCTCTCGGGATCATGCATATAGCGACTCACCACACTCACAAAGAAAGGATATGTCGGGACGAGTGTGGCTCAAATAGATCAAAGCGACCAACCATAATTTGGTACCTCTCTCTATCAATCGGCTCTCCAAGCCCTCAAAGACTAAGCTTGGACTTCGGTCAATGGGAGAAACTGCGGTCTACAACCCAAAGATACCTGTTTCGTAAGCGGATCCAAGACATACTTCCTCCGAGATAAGACAATTCCCTCTGCACCACGAGCTATCTCAATCCCAAGGAAGTACCTCAATTGTCCCAAGTCCTTCACCTCAAACTCCTTTCCCAATTTCTTCTTTAGCAATGCAATTTCACCCTCATCATCTCCCGAGATAATCATGTCATCCACATATACTGCAAGCACTGTAATATGGCCTCCATGTCGTCGGAAGAACACCGTATGGTCTGCATTGGTCTGTCGATACCCCATGCCTACCATAGCTCTCCTAAATCTGTCAAACCAGGCCCGAGGGGACTGCTTCAGCCCGTAGAGTGACTTCTTGAGCCTGCACACCTTACCATCCGTTTGTTTCGTGCCAAAACCTGATGGTATCTCCATGTACACCTCCTCCAGCAAATCACCATGGAGAAAAACATTCTTCACATCGAGTTGGTGTAGCTTCCAACCCCCATTTGCAGCCAAGGAAATCAGTGTCGAACCGTGCTCATCTTTGCCACGGGTGCAAATGTCTCATCATAGTCAATGTCATAAGTCTGACTGTACCCCTTTGCCACCAATCGGGCTTTGTAGCGCTCAACCCGACCCTCCGGGTTTTGCTTCACCGTGAAGACCCATTTAGCCAACCGCCTTCTTGCCTGGTGGTAGTGACACAAGCTCCCAGGTTTTGTTCTTATCCAGGGTCTCAAGTTCCTCTAGCATGGCAGCTTTTCACTTTGGATCCTCCTTAGCAACCTGCCAACACTTAGGGATAGAGACAATGTCCAATGATGCAATAAATGCTCCTTGTGCGGGTGATATGTTAGAGTAAGAGACAACCGGGCAATATCATGTGGAAAACCATATCGATCGGGGGAACTCCCGTTCTTTCGCGAGAAGTCCTCCTTATCGATAGGGGAGTGGGAGGAGGAGAAAGAGGAATCATATCACCTGTGTATTCGAAACGAGGTGGATGGTGTAGGTGTCTCAGGAGTCGGAGGAGGCAGGGACGAGGGACTTGACACAAGTGACACTGTAGGCACTGCTTCCTCATTCTGCTTTTTTCTTCTCGTATACACCCTTAACTCCCCCTGAGCCTGAGTTTCATCATTTCCCGGTTCGGTCTCCACAACCGGCACCATAACCGAATCCACAAGCGGACAAGAAATATCCCCCACACTCACCATTCTTCTCTCACTACTACTATCACCCTCCCCCTCTCACCTCATACCTCCTGTATCGAGCGAGTCACCAAAGGGCGATGCGACTGGATCAGAGTAGTATGGTTCAAGCTCTCTAAATGTGACATTCATACTAACAAACAATCTTCTCTCTACCTGGGACTCCAAAGACACATACCCTTTCGAGTAGCCGAATACCCAACGAACACACACTTCACCGCCCTGGATCTAGTTTTCCCACATTTGATGTCCGTTATCTTGTACAAAACACACACAACCAAAGGTTTTGAGAGGCAAAACATCCCCATTCTTGCCTTTCAACATCTCAATCGGCGATTTCCAATCCAATACCCGCGAGGGCATCCTATTGATCAAGTAGCCATTGTCGAACCGCTTGCCCCACAAGTATTTTGGTACCTTCATTGATATCATCATGCTCCGAGTAATCTCAAGGAGATGTCTGTTCTTCCGTTCGCTACCCCATTCTCGCTCCGGTGTGTATGGACAAAGTGGTTTGATATTGTATCCCATGAGATGACAAGTACTCCCCAAACGCCTTGTTGGTGTACTCCGTCCCATTATCAGACCTTAATACCTTCACAACTGCACCATATTGGGTCTGAATCCCTTTGTGGAAGTCTTTGAAACAAGCAAACACATCACTCTTATTTTTCATCAGATAAAGCCAAGTCACACGAGAAAAACAATCAATGAAAGAAACAAAGTATCTAAATCCATTCACAGCAGTTGTGGGACAAGGCCCCCATACATCAGAATGCACTAAGTCAAAAATCAAAGAACTCCTACTCCCAGAACTAGAATATGAACTCCTCGTGTGTTTCCCCAACTCACACGCATCACAAAATAATTTTTCCTTATTAGTCTTTTCAAAAACAAAGCGGATACAACCTACCCAAAACGAGAAAAAGAGGGTGACTGCGCCTATGATGGAGCAAGTAATAAGTCCTCCACACTCCTTCCAACTCCTCTTGTACCCTCCACAATGGATGAAAGAGCTGAGTCCATACTCTCCCTATCCAGGTACCACAAGCCACTATGCCATGTGCTAGTCCCAAGTCGCCTGCCGGTCTCCTTCTCCTGGAAGATCACCTTTGGAATATCAAACAAAACCACACATTTTAGTTGTGATATAATAAAGACTTATGGACAAAAGATTCACAGAAAGGAAGGAGCATGCAAAACATTAGACAAGGTCAAAGTGTTGGTACATTCACGGTACCCTTATCAATTACCGGTTGAGCCGTACCATCGGTCGTCGGATGCTTTCGGGACTGCTAGGTGAGTATAGGAATAAAACTCCTAGCAAAGATCGCCACATGTCGAGACGCACCGGAGTCAACTATCCAATCGGTGCTCGGTGGTAGATATGGATGCAAGAGCAAGTGTATCACCAATACCGAGGCCGAGTGAGCAAAGGAAGCAATGTTACCCTCGAGGAAGATGAGGTGGATGCATCATCGAGCGCACACTTCCCTTCACCCGCCGTTTTCGCTTCCTCTTCAATATCTCTAGAAACTCCCGATCCTCCTCGCAAAGACCACGGTCTCCTCACTCTCCTCCCGCGCTACCGTCGGATGTGCTCGGTAGCCTCCTCTTTCACCCCTCCGCCACCGCTCGCCTCGCCACGACCTCCGGGACCGACCTCTTCCTCCCAAGTTCCTCTCCTTCCGGCTTGGCTTAGTGCAAAGCGCTTCGGCGGCCTACCTCACCCGCGGTTGTAACACTCCCGAGTCTCGCCCCGTCCCCGTATTACCCGACTTGGAGACCGCAAGCGCCGACTTCACCCCGAAGTCCGCACGTACGGACCAGAGCCCAATCCTCGCTCTCCTCCCGTATCATGGCCGAGATCGTCTCCTCCAGGTGAGGAATCTTCTACCGTGCTAATAACCTTGCGCGCACCTCGGCTCAAATGCCGGCTCAACCCCCCTCATGAAATGCATAGTCCTCCTCTCGAGTATCACGTGCCCCTCTCTCGGCACTCGGGATCCCTACAACATGCGCTACCGGCGAGAAATGATCATAATCGTCCACAATCGCTCCGATATCGCGTGACATACTCCCGAATCGATCTATCTCCCCGCACTCATCGTCTCTATCTCTCTCTCAATCCGGAACACTCTCAAATTGTTTCCCACTCCATCATAAGTTCTCTTCGCCTTCTCCCAGACATCCTCGACCCGCTCTATGCCATCCACCGTGGAAGCACAGAGGAGTTAATGAACTCGAAGCCACATATATCTCGTCATGTGAGTGGACTTCCACTCGCCCTCATTTGGAGATCCCTCACCGGCTCATTTTTGTCCCCGGTCAAGTACCCCTCCAGATCTTTACCCTCCAGAGTGTACTTCACCCGACGCGACCAGCTCAAGTACGAAGCTGATCCATCAAACTTCCTGTCAAGCACTGGAAGATCTATCCTCTATACGGATCTAGTGTGTTCTGCTCGCGCGCACCACACCGAACGCTCGCATCGCATCCGGAGCTCGCGTGCGCTCGCCTTCGCCATCACCCTCCATTGGATTCTTACCTTCCTCTCGCCATAACTCCAAACTTAAACTCACTCCCTATCTCCTTCGACTCAATTTTGATTTATGTCATCAAGATTCGAGCCGACTAGTCGCCAAGTCCGATTAATCCCGCTTCTCGGGTATCGTGAGGTATCGCCCCCCACGCCGCCTCTTCACCAACTAAGACCGGATCGTCGGCGCATTACAAGACACGTGGTTACTGATATCGGCGCTACAATCTGTAACAATATTCTGATATCGGCGCTACAAGATTCGGCGGCTACTGATGACGGGCGGCATATGCATGTGGCGTTGATGGAAAGGAGGTTAACCTAGGGTTTTTGGCTCGATACCATATTGAATAAAACTGAAAAGTGCAAAATATTTTCTGTGTATTGAATAATGATCCTTTGGGCTTATATAAGCCTTACATTTCTTCTTACAAATAACCCCCTGATTTTTAACCTATTTATCTCTAGGTCCCTAGAAACCCGTAAAACATACAATATCTCAACACTTACTAATTGGAAATCAAATAGTACATCAAATGGATTAAGTTAATAATAAAAGAAACAGTCGATTAACAAAATCTCATAAATTAACAAGAAACCTCTAATATAAGGGAAACTTTTGTCGTGCTCTAATTGGCATGTTAACATGTATGGTTAAGCAATGCCAAAAATATGTCGTCCTTGTTACCACGTTGCACCATAAGGTGTTTCATGGCTTCACCAAATTTATATATCTGTGACCCTCCACATTTTCTCTCAAAGAAAATAATATAAAGAAATTATCCTTTTAAGTTTCATATTTGAGTGATGATCTTGCTTTGATGAATTGAAGGCGCAATGAGCGTTTCTTCCAATCCTCTTCTCTTCCTAGGCGTTCTTCCGGGCATCTTCCCGGGCCTCTCTCTGGCAATCGGGTGCCTCCTGTTCCTTTTCTTGCTAGCCCGGCTCCTCCTTGGCCGTCTCCTTGGGCTTGACATACTTCTTTGTACCAAGTTTTTCTCCATTTTCTTCAATCTCAGGGGACGGATATCCTAGCTTACTACTATACCACAATTCGGCCAAGAATTAGGTCTTGGATCTCCTTCCCTACCTTCTGTTCAGATCTTGGGGAAATTGGATCTGCTAGCTCTCTCCTCGCAAGTGGATGGAGTTCTTGATCGGGGCACACAAGATGCTGTGTTGAGGGGCCCAGCAACACCCCCCTCACTGCTTCTTCCACCCCCTTCTATGCTATAGTAGCGTTGCAGCAAATCCCTCCTTCGTCGAGTCCACTCAACTCGCCGAATCCCAAAGTGCACGTGCAACAAGATCAACACAGGCCTACGATAGATCTTCACGAGATGCTCCTAGACCTCGTAATAGAGAGAAACGGTGCCATCGGTGTGGGGATAAGGGACATTTTGCCAGAGAATGTCGTAATGCCCTTACCTGCTTCGATTTCCACATAACTGAACATAAGGCGGCTCAGTGCAATCGCTCTAGGTCTAAACCCCCTCCCAGGGCACCTCCCCCGTCCCGTTTTGATCAAAACCTCAGCCATGACCACCTTTGCCGCACTCTGGTATAGCGATGACCGCCCCATCCTGAATTCTTGTTTGCCTATCAATGCCGCCTCTAAGCGT
This sequence comes from Schoenoplectus tabernaemontani, assembly GCA_037127355.1. Classification (NCBI taxonomy): domain Eukaryota; kingdom Viridiplantae; phylum Streptophyta; class Magnoliopsida; order Poales; family Cyperaceae; genus Schoenoplectus; species Schoenoplectus tabernaemontani. The sequence continues at coordinate 18,836,267 of CM073744.1, read as the reverse complement.
ATTCTCAAGCGCCTTAAGAGGTGTGTGGTTCTCCAGACAGCGGAGGTCAGCACTCCGGCGTTTCTTGAACCTAAACTCAAGTCCAAATACCAGGAGATCTGTTGGATTACACGCCGTTTGTGCATTAATTTCTTCTTGGTCCAACTTTCTGCTGCCCACCACAGGGACTTCCTGACAATGAACGAGTTTGACTTGGATGGAATTAAGATTCAAGTCTTACATCCCACTGGTAAAGACAGATGTAGGGGAGCCTTTCAAACACTACTGGGTGCATATTCATGTTCTCCCACGGAAGTTTTGGGATAAATCCCATATTCAACGCATGATTAATGATATTGGTGATGTGGTGGAGATTGACTAGTACAATTCGAACTGGCTTGGTCATCGTTGGCTCAGGGTGAAATTAGCCCTACTTGATATTAGCTATCTTGCCCCTCCTCCCCCCAAGGTACATTTTGAGTATTCTGGCAAAGCGAAGGTGACTTACTTTCTAGTTAAGTTTGAACCTGAAAAAAGCGGCATTGACTCCAATTTTGATCCAGGGAGGTAATAGATGGGATGGGTCCCCAAGATTAAGAAAATTGTGGAGCAGGTTGATCAGACTTTTCTCTGTCCTTTAGATAAGATTGATGCATCTCGTGGTGATGAAGAGTAGGCGGATCAAATGGAAGCTGATTTCAATCAACACAAGGTTAGTAAACAAAAGGCGGGCACAGACAAAGTAGAGGTTTCTGTGGATGATCTTATTGCGCTTACTGCTGTTCGCAAATGGGTACAGGGTGGATATGATGGAGATGGTGGATCCAAGTCAGGCTGGGTGCAGTTCAGGATTCAGTTCCTTTGGTAGGGGGCTTCTGATAAGCACAAGTACCCTCTGGTCAGGTGAAGTAAGTTGTGCAAAAGTAAGAGGTATGGGGGCTAGGAATTTCTTGATTTGGATAAAATGAACAAGGCTCTACTAGGCAAGTGGTGGTGACACTATAGAAACCCTCAATATCATAACCTCTGTAAGGAAGTTATTTTAGCTAAACCCTCCAATTCTAGATTCAAATCCCCCTTCTGAAAGTCTGTGGAACTAAAGAGGGAAATGGTAAATTTGAGCATTCAGATGCTTTGGGAGATGGACAAAACACCAAATTCTGGACGGATAAATGGATAGGTGATATGACTTTGACACATCTATTCCCCTCTCTTTATGGTGGGTTCTCAACCAGATATAACAGTAGTCCAGACATAAGAGGTAGAGGCTGCTATCAGATTTCAGATCAGCTTCTCCATACCTTTAATCAGAACCCAACAGGATCACTGGACTGAGGTTCAGAACCTGATTATGGCATTCTCCCCAATGCAAGGCACTACTGATTCTCTCATTTGGAGAATATCTCTTACAGGATATGCTGCCAAGGAACAATACTCTTTTTTGGACTTTGGAGGAGTTATGGTTCCTGAGTTTGTGAGCTTATGGAAAACTGGCATCCCATTAAAAATTAGAGCTTTCTTGTGGTTGATCTTTCATTAGAGAATTCTTATCAGTTATGTCCTTGCTAAAAACGGTTGGACTGGGGATCTCACTTGCTCTTTGTATCATCAGCACCTTGAAACTTCTTCTCATCTGTTCCTTCAATGTGGGATTGTGAAGCAGCTATGGAATTGGATTCCTATCATTGCTGAACAGTCATATCAAACTAATTCTCTACAAGACCTATGGCAAGGGGGTCTTCAACTCCATGGTCAACAAAAAAAGAGGTTTATTGGGCTACTGGGGGCAATTCTGTGGGTCGTATGAGGGGGAAAGAAACAGAATTGTTTTTAACTCTGATGCTACAAATCAGCTAGGCAATTGTCAGTCTTGGTTTGTTCTCACTTTCTTTTGTGGACAGATAGCTGAGCTGGAGGAAATGTGAGGATCTTTGAGTATCGCTCATTCGCTTCATAGTCCGAGGATGACTAGAGAAAGACTTGGGGTTGATGAGCCTTTTTGTTTGCTGGCTGATCAGCTGGGACTTAACCCAGGAGTTTAGTTTATCGTTTCTTGTTCTAGACTGAACTTTTAAGTTCTCTTTTGTGCAATCTCCCCAGTTTGATTTGTTGACAGGGTAGTACTTTGTAGTAGAAGTAGCTCATGTTATGTATATCATATGTGGGAATTGCTAAACTCTCTTAAAACCTATGTATTCATATGATTTCATTGCAATGGAATCGGTCTCCCCTGAGGACACTTTTCTTCAAAAAAAGGAAAAGAAAAAGTTTCTTATTTGCGTATACTTCTCAATCATTCATTGACCTCATGAAGTTTGCAGTTCGCTGTTTATTTGTTCGCAAGCTAGTGTGCGGCTCAAACAGTAACAAAATTTGCCATGGACATACCTTATCCATATTGTATTTTAAACAAACGTTGTTTTTTTTCATCCTTTAGTTTATGGAAATTTGCCTTCTGAGAGTCAATTGGCAGATTGGGAATTTGCCATTTCACAACACTCTGCTGTGCCTCAGGGTCTCCTGGTATACATATTTATCTATCTTATAAACTTGATATGATTTTTTTAAATAGTACTCTCTTAAGCACTTAACAGTGAAGATTGTGAAAATTATTTCTAGAGATCAGATGAACAACAGTAGCAGGACCCTTTGGACTTGTAAACAAAAACCCCAAGAATTTGAAACTGGGCAGCTTCTATTCCACAGTAACGGTAGAAAAAAATTTTTAATTTAGTCAGAAAATTATTTTTAGTATTTAAATGGTCTTTGTTAAAAGCAGCTGTGCAATTTATTTTTGAGGATCTGACAGGGCCCATCCAGAAGAGTTAGTTACCTTTTTCTTTTGTTATAATCATCTTAAATTTTGATTTTTCTACAAACAGAATATAATACAAAACATGCCTCATGGTGCTCATCCTATGGGCGTGCTTATTAGTGCAATGAGTGCTCTTTCAGTGTTCCATCCAGACGCTAATCCTGCATTGAAGGTGAGTACTTACCAGGCATATAATTAGATAAAAACATATGTTACAGATCGTGGCAGGGTCAGGATCTATACAAGTCAAAGCATATTAGAGACAAACAGATCGTGCGGATACAAGCGAAGGTTTTCCTGAAATCTACAAATTACAAATACATATAAACAAGGAAATTGCAAAAAAAAAAAGTGTTTTCTGAACTTACCGACACTTTTCTGGAATATTGTCTTTAACAACAGTATGTACAGTTGAGTTTTTAATCGTTTGCTTTGTTCTGTCAGTTAAATCCTTTTGTTAGTAACTTTATCAGCATTCTTACATGTCATGTGATAGGAGTCACATTGGAACCAAAATATGGACAGAGCAATTTGCTTGTTTTGCTTTTGTTCTATTGTTTCAAATTCACTTGACAAGTATTTCACGTCTAACATGGTGCTTTTGATATAAATCTGTGCTCACTGCCTTTGCAGGCACCTACAATTGCAGCTGCAGCTTATTTGAGATTAGCAGGGAGGCCTACTGTTCTTCCTTCAACCCATCTCTCTTATTCTGAGAACTTCTTGTATATGCTCGATTCGTTGTAAGTTAACTTGCTTATCTCCTTTACAAAAAAAAACAAAACATGCATTTTATAAGAACTCTGAAGAGACAGAAGATAAATGGATGTTTGTTTTTCAAGGAGCATGATTGGGTGGCTGCATATTTGTATTTTACTTTCTGAATTGATGCAGGGGTGATAGGTCATACAAGCCTAACCCCCGGCTGGCTCGAGTACTTGATATCCTCTTTATATTACATGCTGAGCATGAAATGAACTGCTCCACATCTGCTGCAAGGCACCTTGCTTCAAGGTTTGTAAATTGGTCCAAAACCTGTTGCAAATTTTCAGTTGTCTTTATTTCTTATAATAACGCCATACGTTCGTAGTGTATACTGCTATTGCGGGAGCAGTTGGAGCACTCTACGGACCACTACATGGCGGTGCAAATGAGGTAATCTCTGAATATTCTAATTATATATTTATTGTAGTTATGTTAAGTTCTGTTGAAAAGGATCCAAACCTACTATCAGTTTGCAAGTTGCTTTCAAAGTTGAGGCCATGAGGTCAATCTAACATGACTAAAAGTAGTTTTAGCTCAAAATTCATTAGTTCATGTAGGCTGTACTTAAAATGCTTAGTGAGATTGGAAGTGTGGAAAACATCCCTGGCTTTCTTGGAGGAGTTAAAAATAGGTAATTTCTTTGTTTTAAATATTGTATTTTCATGCTTTACCTTAGCTAGCATTAAATTATCAAGTACAACTTTAACTCATTGACATTCTTTCTCACCTAATTCTGTTTGTACTAGAAAGCGCAAGATGTCTGGTTTTGGCCACCGTGTCTACAAAAATTATGATCCACGTGCCAAGGTCATGAAAAGATTAGCTGAAGAAGTGTTCTCCATTATTGGCCGGGACCCACTTATTGAGGTATATATGATTTGTCATATGTTTTATTAGGAAATCAATTAGATAATATCACAAACAGTAAACATTATTTTTAGGTAGCTGTAGCATTGGAAACGGCTGCGTTATCGGATGAGTACTTTGTGAAAAGGAAGCTTTATCCCAATGTTGACTTCTATTCGGGTTTGATTTATAGGTATAGTGTACAACTGGATATTGAGCATAAATTACTTGTTGATAGTGTCTTTAATTTTTCTATATATCTTTATTAGGGCTATGGGATTTCCTACTGAGTATTTTCCAGTGTTATTTGCTGTGCCACGCATGGCTGGGTACTTGGGGCATTGGAGGGAATCACTTGATGATCCTGATACTAAGATAATGAGGCCTCAACAGGTGTTTAGTTTTGTTTCCTTTTTTTTTTTGTCTTTTCGTATTTTACAATCAGGCCCCTATATCAATTTATTTCTGATGGACTTATCAAGCCCAGTTGAGCCTCAATTAATCCAATTTTCTATTGTAGCCCATTGTACCTTAATTAATTGCCCCTTAAGCTTTATGAAAATCAGTAGGCCTGTCAAACGTTGGAAACAGTCACGAAAGTGACCTCTTGCGTTAATCGTTGCGTTAACTGCACGATTAATTTTTTTTTTTCGTTATTCGTTGCGTTAAGCAAATGCAACCAAATTTTCTTCTGTTAACCGTTTCGTTTTCTTAAACGATTTAAACGGTTTGAACGGTTAAGATATGTGATCGTTTTATTCATCAATTTCTAAATACGCCAGTCAAATACAACATAACACAAATACATACACATGAATTTCTAATAACACATGAATTCATCAAATAAATACACATGAATTCAAATACAACATAACACAAATACAAATAAATTCAAATAAATACATCAAATACAAATAAATACATGAATTCAAATATAAATCAGCAATTTCTAACATAACACATGAATTCAAATAAATACATCAAATACAACATAAATTTGACAAAAAATGTAGAAAAATTTAAGCAAGTCATGCATCAAATTCATACAAATTTAAGCAAGTCATATATCAAACTACATAAAGGATTCATAACATCAGTACAATACACATCATGACACCAAAAATATAGCAAGTCATGCTTACGAGCAACAACACAACAAGTAACAAGACAACTATACTAAGTCATCAAGCAACTACCAGAACTACCTAGCCATCAAGGCAACCAAAAGGGAACAAAATAGGACTACTGAGAGATAGAAAGGTCTGACAGATTCTTAGACTTCACCGGTTACGACACGATCACCGAGTGCCTCTTCATCAGTGAGACATAGGACATCACCAAAGTACCCTCCATTTTCTGAAACACGGTTGAACAACAATGAATGTAAGTATGCATATAATAGATTCAGAATGATATAGAAATAAGTTTTATCAAGTTAGTGTACCGATAATTGAAGCTCTCAACCAATCTGAGCACATATAAGTGCTTCAATACTTTCATCATTCAAAGAGTTTCTTCATCGGGTTCAAAGTTCTACCACTAGTATCGAAGGTAGATTCAGAAGCAACTGTGGAGATTGGGACAGCAAGTATGTCCCGGGTTAACCGAGAAAGTACCGGATACTTAGGAGCCTTTAGTTTCCACCATGTCAAGATGTTGAATTCATCATCTAGACTCGCTTCATCAAGTCCATCAGTCAAATAATCCTCAAGTTCTGACTTTATTGGTTCAGAGGTCTTTTTACCCCTCAAGTGATCCTTCAACCCAGCCCTTGTATCACTAACCCTAGGTGTTGGGCTAGTAGTTTTCCTATTAACAATACTCAATTCATTCAGATCAAGCATAGTACAGATCAAGCATAGTATCAATTTTAATTTCAACTAAACAATAAAAAATCCAAGTGTAAGATCAATACCTCATTTGTTGTATTGATCTGCCAGCTTGGTTGTGCAACCTTGAATGTGATTCCACATATTCTTTGAACAATGCATCCATGCAACTTCTCAAGTTAGCAATGAAGTTCAAGCGAGTCATCGTGGTACATCTCGCTCAAAATAATACTCAACAATGACCGGTTTACATCTAGGATCAAGCACACAAGCAATTGCTAACAACATATTCCCATCGCCCAATACTTATTCCATTTTGCAAACATTTCTAAACTCATCTGAACTATGAATGAATGTGGACTACTCTCCATTTTTTTTATTTTAAGATAGATCTCACAAAACTCAGGAAAAAACAAGTTAAGTGTTGGATACTTGGTGCCACTCAACTTTAGTGTGGCATCATAAAATATTTTCAAGCACTCCATTAGAGCTTTCATTTTGTCCCAATCAAGTTCAGATGGGTTTAGAATAAACCTTCTATCAAGGCAAAGATATCTACTAATGGCCTCCTCACTCCAAGGCTAACTCCAACATCAAATATGTGGAGTTCCACCTTGTTTGGACATCTCAGGCATGCTTTTTATCTGGAGCATTAACCTGCAATGCATCATAATCATATAATGTTAGAAAAATAACATCCAAAGATAAGTACATAATGTTAGAAAGATAACTTTCAAAGATATACCCGAGCTACTGCCAACTTGAATTTTTCCATCATGGATTGCGAATGACGAATATACTTCATCGCATCCCGAATCAAACTTATCTCACCATCCAGCACAGCCAATCCATCTTGAACAATCAAGTTCAAGATGTGACAACCACATCTTTGATGAAAATCGCCCTTTAACTCGGAAGTGTATTTTTAATGGATGTTTCATCGAGGATTTTATTAATGCAAGCATCATTTGCCTTTGGAATTGTCAAGGACAAGACAGAAAGTTTTTGGTCCATGTTCCATAGTACCATTTTTTCCATAATGGCATCGGCCTATGTGCTTACCAAATGTGTGGGACCTGGGCAATGGAGCAAATGTGATTGTTCTCTTTGTTAAATGCCAATCGTCATCTATGTAATGAATCTGTAAGTGGCCATGAAACCCCTATCTTTGCCCTTACTTGTCCACAAGTCACTAGTAAAACCGAATTTACATTCTAACTTGCTAAACAACTTATACAAAAGATCTTTTTTCTCTTCATAAATACCAATGCAATCACTCTAATAGTATTTCTTGAGGGCATTTTAAAAAAGTGTCAAATCACTTAAGAACACTTTCAAGAAGTGGTGATTAGCACAATTGAATGGGTATTCGTGTGCAATCACCATCCTTGCAAGGCCTTTTCTACACCTCATTTGATTAAACACCCAATTAGTAGGAGATTGCCCTCCTAACATGAAATAATTTAAGTTAGAACATGCAACTAAGAAATATAGTTGGTACTTGTTTAGAATTAGGTTTGTACCTGTTGTTGTATTGCTAGCCTGCAACCATTTTTGCATGGCATCAGGTTTGTGCCTGATGTTGTGAGGAATTTTCTTGCAACTTTTAGTTATGTGGTGCCTCAAGGAGCTGGTGCTCCTTTGACAACCCATCTTAAAGACTTGCCCACAATAGTTGCATATAGCATCATAGCTGCCATCTTCCTGATCATGCCCCTTTTTGAAATGTTTCCATACATCAGAGGTTAGTGTTGTCCTAGTTTTCCTCTTTTTTTGGGGTCTTTCTGATTCTGGTGCATTAGCACCATCTGTAGGGTCATTGTTTGCATCAGTTTGTATCCTTTGTATTTCCTCTTGGGTCTCTTGGTTTATCCCCATGCCCATGCTAAGTCATAGAAAGCCAAGCCAAGAAAATGAGGACACGATACAAGCAATTTCTAAACAAGCAATTCATTCAGATTAAGCATAGTATCAGTTTCAATTTCAGATCAAGCACGTACTTGCTTAAACCAGCAAGTACACAAGCAATTTGTAAGCAAGCAATTTCTAAACAAGTCTAATTCTCAAGCAAGTTCTCAAACAAGTAATTTCTAAACAAGCAAGTTTACCCAGTGAGCATCTTTCAAACATTTATAGTTCTCAAAAAGCAACTCAAACAAGCTAGTCAAGTAAAGAAAAGGGAGTTCAAGTTCATACTCATCAGATGAGATATCAGGCTCACCGGTCCACGCCCTAATTGTCTGTCTTCATCACTCATCCTTAGCTAGCCAAGTCAAAGATCAATAGTCAGAGTGAAATAAACTGACAGCAAAAAACAAACCTGCATAGACAGTAGCAAGAACAAAAAGAAAAAAAAATCAGTGACATGTGACTTGTAAAAGCAAAAGAAAAATAACAAAAAAAAACAGAAAATTCGAAGAAAAGAAATAGAAATTAGAAGAAAAATACCTTCTGTTAAAGATTTGCTCACTGACCTTGACTTCTCTCTCTCTTTTCTTTTCCTTCTTTCTTACTTTCTCTCTGGCCTCTCTTTTTTTTTTTTCTTTCTTTCGGTTCTTCCTTTTTTTCTCCCTCCAAGCTATATATAAGTAAGGGTTCTCCATGGTTGCCCTTTTCCTTAACACACCCGGAGGTGACGATTTTACAGTCGATCTCGTCATCGAAATAAGGAACCGACAGCCTCATTTCGCGAGCTAGGAGGGGGAACAAACAACGAAGAAATGATGAGATGGCAAGGAGGGGGAACAGATCGGCCAAGCCGACAGATCACTCAAGGGTCGACGGCGACGACAGACAAAGATTTCTCTCCCGAGAGAGAGAGAGAGACGGGAATGAGCGGCGGATCCATCAACCTAGGGTTTTTTTACCTATCTATTTCTCCGCTGATATTAACCCTGCAATCGCTAGAATTGCAGCTCCGTTGAATTCTAAACGCAAACGAAAATTAACGAAACGACATAATCAATTTGCATTAATCGTTCCGTTTCGCAGACGAAACCAATACCATTTGCGTCTGCCATTTCGTTTCGCAAACGAAGCAAAATTTCATTCGTTTACCGTTCCGTGTCCACGAAACGGAACGGAATAACGGGTAAACGGGTCCCGTTGACAGGCCTAAAAATCAGAGTAAAGCCAGAAAGTGGGAAGAAATGTATGCCTCACTAGTCACTATTATATTTATCAATTACCCCTTTTCTTGCTTTTATGATATGCTAGGTTTACACTGGCGTATGGCTCAGGCATTATATGCATGTCAAAGAAAGAATGCTTGCTGCTGAATCTGACAAGCTTGGTCAGTTAGCTGTTTCTAATGCCAGCAAGAGGCGGCTTGCCGGGTCTAAGATGTAGATTATGCTGTCATGGATTTAAGCTGACATAGCAAATCAGTCGAAATATTTGGTGTCACTATTGCAGTTTGGTGATGGTGCTTGTATTATAAAGTGAGATGAATCATCGTCCATGGCATATATCATGGCAAAGTTATTTCTTGATAGTGTTAAATTAGAAATTTGGGGCTCTTGAGGACTTTTGTAAGCAATTTGTAAGACCACGGATGAACAACAGCACTAATGAACCAACTCGATACCTACTAATACTAATAGACAAATCCTTAAAATGTATGATATGCGATAGAGATCCTAAACCTTAAAATACTTAATATTTTGTTCCTGTTCTTAATTAATTTATATCTCATTTTAATCAAAATAAACCTCATTTCTTGAAAAAAAACACAGACTAGCAAATTGCACGTGTATTGGAACAAACTTTTTGAAAAAAATAAAAAGAAGGCGAAGCACAATAAATGAGAAAATCACTGAAAAATAGCATAAAACAAGTGCATTGTGAAACTGGTGAAATCATCTAAGCCGGTCAAGAAAAAACAAAACTAAATAAAAAGCAATACAATAAACTGAGATGAGCAGTTGATAACTGACCAGAAAATCGTATTAGTACTTCTGCTTATTCTTGGAGAAGTGCAAACCAAAAGTTCAATAGAGAGTTAAATAGAAAGTAGCACACAATACAATAATTAAATAACTGAAAGATCATATCGATCTCAGTCACTTTGGGTGGTGTTATCAGTACTGCTTCAAATACATTTAAACAATATTTGACAATCTTCTTATTTAAAACATTTTTTTGTCTTGCACGAACAGTTCCACAAAAGGCAAAAATGTCACACCCATATCAATAGAAGGTATATCAATAATTAAACTAACTAACAAATCATTTCTCTATGTTTAAAGCTTCAAGTAGAAAATTTTTATTGCTTGGACCCATGTCTGGGATTATGAAGAACATGATTTAAACAAGAGGATGGACACAATGACATCAACTTTTAATGACATCAAATTATATCAAATATTTTCAAAGCTCAAACAGTCAATCTAAATTGTTCAACATGATAGATATACTAAAATATATTTGCAGATCAAATTGGATATTTTTTGAATTTTAACTATTTATTAAAATGAATACAAAATTCAATAGTCTAAAACAACGATTTTGTATCCATTTTAATAAAGAGTAAAAAAAATAAAAAAATATATATATAATTTGATCTACAAGTTTATTTTAATATATCCATCACGTTGAATGGTTTAGATTGACTTTTTGAATTTCTAAAACTTTAGAACTGTTTAATATAATTTGACGTCATCAAAAGTTAATGTTATTAGATCCCTCTTTTAACAAACTTAACATCAAAGCAGAAATGTAGCTTGCAAGATTCGTTTGCTAGCTCTCAGATATTCTTGAGGCAAATAATTGTAACATATGGATAAATCACAAAATAATAAAGAAACGCTTCGTTGATAAAAAGAGAATAAAGTAAAGAAAAGAAGGGGTATTGATGGAACATGTGTTTTTTTTTAAATAGTGAATATCCACTAGTTTCATTACGAAATATTAAGTCTTTGATATCACATTCCGATATCATGGGTTAAAACAAGTTTATCGTCCTACAAATTTCGCAAATCTTAAGTAAAAACCAAATGAAAATTATGGTATTACATCACTATCTTCCAGACATTCAAAATTACAAAATATCTCTAAATAGGTCATTAGCAAAATCAAAACACAGCCCCATCAACGTCTCAAACTTTTCAATCTTCTCTTCAAACTCAGTAAACACAATCTTTTGGCTGCAAATTTCTCAATACCTGCTGTGAGAAGTGATAATGCAATACCAGCAAAATATAACATTGTTCTACTACCAGAGGGAATTAATTCTTCAATTAACTACTAATTATTCATACTACTATTAGAAACTTTCAACTACTACCATTTCAAGTCCTGCGCCAGACAAGTCCCCTTGCCCTTCCTCTGGTAAATCTATTCTTAAACTTTCCTCTAAAATCTGAGGGTACTATTGGATGTAAGTTATTAGAACCATTATCTCCTTTAATTGTACTCCAATATTTAATTAACGCTAATACATTACCGCCTAATGATCTTACACTTTTACAATTACCCCCTGAAAGATTAACCTATTTCTTTCTTTCCATATAGTCCATAAAATTGCACCCCTTAACATTTCATAAATATTTTTATCTTTAAATGATATACATGCATCAATTTGCCACAATTCATCTACTGTTTGAATTGAGAATGAAAAGTTGTTATAACTTGTAATTCAGGACCAAATACAAGTAGCAATTGAACAATGTATAAATATATGATCAATTGTTTCATGAGCATTACAAAAAATACATTCAGTTTGTCCCCTCCAACTTCATTTTTGTAAATTATCTTTTGTTAGGATTTTGTTTTTCCTCACAAGCCATAGAAATATTTTAATTTTCAAAGGGATAGAGGCTGACCATACTGACTGGTATTGAGGGTTTTCTACTCCCCCAAAATCTAACCATGAGTAATATGAGTTTGTTGTAAAAATACCCTTATTGTTCCATCTTCATATATAAATGTCTTCTTGTATATTTAAACTGATTGTTGATAGTTTTGTATAAAGTTCCAGTAGTTGTTGCCTAAGTGTATCATTTAATGATCTAGTAAAACTTAAGTAATATCTATTGTACCCAATCATCTGAGCTTATATTTGGGTCCATTGATATTTCAAATAGTAAAGAGTATTATATGTTTAGAGAACAATCATTTAGCCATCTATCCTTTCAGAATAGTATTTTTGATCCATTACCTAATTGATTACTTATACTGGTAATAAATATGTCCTTTTCTTTGTTTACTTCTTTCCAAAATGTAGACATTATTTATTGTTCTTGAGTTCTTATATCTGTTCTCTATTATAGTTTTTCATAAACCTTTTTCTTGATTATTGTAAAATCTCCATAACCATTTAACTAGTAGAGCTTTATTCATAGTTTTTAAATTTAATATTCCTAAACCCCCTTATTCAAAGCTAGTACAAATTACTTTCCATCTTACTAAATAATATTTTTTCCTTGTAGTATTTTCACCAAACCATAAAAATCTGAATAGCATTTAGTACTGATTTGATAAGGGTAAGTCTCCCTCCTAATGAGAGGAGCTTTCCTTTTCAATGATCTAATTTAACAGCTACCTTATTAATTAGAAAATCCCAATCTCTTATCCTCAGTTTCTTCCAGTGTAATGATACTCCCAAGTATTTAATGGGAAGTGTCCCTATTTTACATCCTATGGTATTAGCTAATCTATTACTTTTAGTTTCTATTAAATTTAAAAGTATCATTTCATTTTTTGAATAATTTATTTTTAAACCTGACATATGTTCAAAACCTACCAATAATAGTTTTAATGTAGTAGCCATTTTTTCATCTGCTTTTAGAAAAAATAATAAGTCATCTGTAAATTGTAGATGAGTAATATTTTAAACCATTAAAATTTCCTAAGACTTGAATATATCCTTCTAATTGTTCTTTTATTAAAATCTTAGAGAGTGTGTCAGCTACTAGATTAAAGAGAAAATGAGATAGTGGATCTCCTTGTCTTAATCTTTTTTTTAGTAAAAATATGGTGTTGTTTTACCATTAATTAGAATGCTATTTTGGCTACTTTCCAGAAGGTTTTTAATTCATTCTATCCATCTAATTCCAAATCCTCTAGCTTGTAGTACTTCATAAAGATATTGCCAATTAACTAAATCAAAAGCTTTTTCAAAATTAATTTTAAGTAAAATTCCTTTAGTTTTATTTTTCCTAATTTTATGAAGTATTTCTTGGGCACATATTATATTATCATGTATATTTCTACCTTTTTATGAATGTTGTTTGAGTATGATTTATAAGCTGATCCATAACTATACTAATTCTAGTTGCTAGAATCTTTGTTATAATCTTAATACTATAATTTACTAAACTAATAGGACTAAATTGTTCTATTCTTATACTATCTAAAGCCTTAGGTATTAGTTCTATTGTAACATGATTTATCTTTGTTATATTTAAAGTATTATGATAAAAGTCATTAACTAAAGCAGTAATATCATTTTTAACTGTGTCCCAATAAGTTTGATAGAAGGAGAAAGGTATTCCATTTGGTCTAGGGGCTTTATTCCCGTTAGAATCAAATACTACTTTTTTGATTTCTTCTTCTGTAATTGGTTCCTCTAGTTTATCTTTTAAATCTATATCTAATTGTTCATTTTCATTCCATATGTGTAAATTCAATGTAAAAATTTTGTTGTGTACTGATCCTAAGAGTTCTTTATAATAATTCTGATAGACCTTTGATGCCCTAGGATCTTGGTATTGAAAGGTCAAGAAGGTGCAAGAATGTAAAGAACCTAAGGTAGAAATGTATAAATCGGTTTGGGACTTAATGTTCAAGTGTAATGGCAGCGGAATACGATTTAAAACAATTCAATTCTCACAAGAATATAGCAATCAAAGAAACGTGAGAAAAGAAAGTAAAGATAAAGCAAGAACACAAGATGTAACGGAGTTCGGCTTCAACAATGCCTACGTCTCTCGGGACCCTCAACCTCTAACAATTGAGGTTGAACCGATATATTTAAAAAGAGTTTTTACACTTGTAGAACTTGGTCCCTTACAAAAATGGGCTGCCAAGCCTATCGGTAACAAGAGTGACAACACACTCAAGAAAAGGTGAGCACTACAGCTCAAAAGAATGTTTTCAAGAAGATCACGAAGGAACAAGTTGGGAGAATAGAGAGAAGCTAGATTGAGCTTGAACAAAGATTTTGCTAATTGAGTGTATCAATCTCTTGAATTATCTCTCTTACTTTATATGGCTAGTAAGCTCTCTGGAGTAATGATTTAGCTAGATTGGTTAACTCAACTCCGTCAGATTATTTTCAGTGAGAGAAGTAATCCTTTTAAAATAGATTTTCTCAAGAAACTATTTTTCGGCCTGAACCATTATAACGGTTTACGAATCGTTATAACGGTTTGAAAAGAATAGCTGTTGGATCAACTGAGCTGAAACGTTATAACGATTTATCAAATCGTTATACGTTTCCCAAATCGTTGTAACGATTACTAAATCGTTACATAACGATACACTCTGGTTTCTTTTAGAATATTTCTGCCTTAGAATATTTTTAAGTATTGAGATGAACCGTTATAACGTTTACTGAATCGTTATAATGATTCCCTGAGCATATGCAATTGTCTTGTTATTTAAGCTCAATTTATCTTGACCAATTCAACCCAGTTTGAATCTAACTAAACCTAAGCCTAATGTAGTCTTGATTAAGCTCTTATATCCCAGCACTAGTCTTGGTTCTTGTGCACTAGTCCATTTGCATGTTAATCCCTACACAAAACTCAAACAAGACAAATTGTAAAATTCAAGATTGTTTTGCAAATCGACAAATCAAAGAAGATGTTAAGTGTAACAAATTCAATATATAATTTCTTATTATATTTTGATCATATATGACATCATTATTAATTATTAGTGAGTATATATTATTCTTTCTTTTTCTATTATTTATAATTGTATGAAAAAAATTTGGTATTCAAATCCTCTTCTAAAATCCATTGCAGACTTGATCTTTGTTGCCAATAAATTTCGTCATCAAAGTAAATTTTATCTAATTTTAATTTACTATCTTCTCATATACTATATTCTTCCATACTCAAATTCCTATCTTCTTGTAATAATTCTAATTCATTTATATTTTTAAATAATTTTGTTTTATCCTTTTTTTATTTTCCCTTTAGTGTTAATATTTCATCCTTTAAATTTTCTTCTCATAAATTATATTTTAACTCTCCAACTATTTCCTATATCCTGTAAATTAATTTTGAATGATTTCCACCATATAATTAGTAATTGATTAAACCCTTCTTGTTGTATACACTGTTTTCAAATTTAATAGGAGTGTTAATATCCAATCTACTAGAATTATCTGTATATATAATTATTGCATTATGGTCTGATTGGTATCTAGGTAAAGATTTATTTAGACAGTTTAGAAATTCCCTTTCCCATGAAGTTGTGCATAAAAATCTATCTAAACATACTAGGGAGAGATTTTTTTCTTAGGTTTGACCAAGTATATAACCTATCATTACTTTTAAGATCTATTAGTTGATTATTATTTATGAAATTGTTAAATTTTTTACTAATAGAGTGATTATATGATCTTCTTTTCCTTTCTGATCTATACCTAACCACATTAAAATCTCCTCCTATGAGCCAGACAACATCTAATAATAATCTGGTATTAGATAATTCACTCCAGAAATTATTTCTAAGCCTAAGTATTGTAGGGCCATAAACTGATGTGAACATCCAAATAAAATCAGTGTTTCTCTGTTTAATTAAGATTGTAATTGAATAGTTGAAAATCCATGATTGTATTAGTTCTATTTTATTCTCATTTATGCCAACTAATATTCCTCCTAAATTTTCATCAGCTGGTAGAATGATCCATTTAGTTAAAATACTACTCAAATTTCTCAATGTTTTTTTCTTAAATTCTGACTTTTTTGTCTCTTGAATACTTACAATGTCTATATGATGTGTATAAAGTATTTTTGTCACTAATGTTCTTCTTTTAGGTTTCCCTAATCCTCTGATATTCCAGCTTAGTACATTCATGTATTAATAATGGAAATCAGAGGTAGAACCTCTATGCTTAAATCTATATTATCTCTATTTTGTGTATTATTTATTCTATCTAGGATTCCATTTAGTACATATGATAATTGTTGTTTTGTTAAAGATCTAAAATGTTTAACTACTTTGAGTTTAATACTATCACTAGTATCTAATGAAAAACCACATCTAGAAAATAATGTCACTATTTCCTCATTTGTGAAATGAGCATCATGGAAATCACATATAATAGAGTTTATACCTGCTCTCAGCAGAGGAATCCTGTTCTGAATTGGTGCTGGAACATGTGTACCTGTGATGTATTTAAGTGAAAGCTTCTTCTTGATCCTTTCACTCTGTCTAGCTGGCTCAAGAATTATTGGAGGCTTGATTGATCCAGTGGTGTTATCTCCAATATTTCCTGATCAGCTTCTTCCTCCACTTCATTATTGGTTTGTTGGGGTGAGATTTCTTGTTCATATAGGTGTAAGGGAGCTTGAGAAAAAGGGATCAGGGCTAGGTTTATGGGAGAAGATTCTGTATGGATTTTGATTATTGGAGGGTCAGTTGGTTCAGTGTATGAAATTTTGCCATTTCTATGATCTCTTGATCTGGTATTGTTACTGAATTCTGGGGGGACTGAAGGGTAGACTTAGGGATCTGTTGGGTTTCAGGGGCTATGTTGTTTTGTTTTCCCTTTTTTGGTGTTTCTTGTCCATCTTTAGAATTTTTAGTTTCCACATTTTCATTTCCAGAGTCAAGATTTTTCCTTTTACTGTTCTCTCCATTCACCTTTTTTTGCCAGTAAGCTTTCACTTTGGTCTGTCTAGGGTCTTGGTCTAGTAAATCTTCCATGATCATATTAGCTTCATGGTCAAGTTCATTGTAAAGGGTATGAAAGCTAACTGACCCATCCCCTTCAGTAAATTTCAGTTTTCGAAATTGTGGTATAACCTCTATATTTGTTATTCCTATCTTAATTCTTAAAAAGGATAAATCATGATGGTTACTGTTTCTGAGATCAACATTCAGTAAAATACTACCACTCAAGTCATCGACGATACATTCAAATTCATTTTTTTTGAAAAAGCGATAAGGAAGACTTGTTATCTTTACCCATACCGATAACGGAGGGTGACCAGCGTTGTCGTGCTTCTCTTTATTGTAGGCTTCTACTGGGAATCTGATGCCTCCTAAGGTGAGAGATCGAAATTCTAGGGTTGTTGTTCTCCATTGCTGGTTTAGGGGGGTCTAAGAGGTATTGGTTGTTACGAATAGCTTGGACAATCCATTGGAACTCGGTTATAGGAAATCATTATGCAAGATGGGCTTGTATGTAAAGCGGTCCCATCTGATGTTCGTCTGTGATGACCACAATGTAGTTCAGAGTGCTTTGAAGCGATCCATTTGCTGGATTGTTGTAGAAACGGATCATCGGGTATTCGTTAGCTTCTTTGATATGTTCCATTCTCAAAGGTTGAATCTTGGGGATTGGTGGGTAAGGCTGATAAGAAGTTGTAGCTATCTGAACTAGCTATGACAGTTGTTGCTGTGGTATAGGTTGATTAGGCGGAGGATTTGGTGCGGGGTTGAGATTTTGCTTGAGGGTAATGGCTCGACAGGTGTTGGATTGATGGCCTAGTCTACCACAAGCAAAACAACCTATCATTTACTTCAGCATTCCAAATTTGCAATTTTGGCCGGTTTTACGGGACAAAAGAAGAATTTTTTTTTCTTAAATTGACAAAATCTTCATTGCTTGAACTAAAGTAAGCAACCTAGGGTTTTATCCAAATAAGTAGCTTAAAATTTTTGAAATGATGAATAAAATAGATATGGAACACAGGACCAAAATTTCAAATTAAGACAATGAAATTACAAAAAATAAAATGGCCAAGTGGGATAAACAAATAAACATTAAAGTCTCACCACAAATTCGCCTCACTGATAGTTGATGAAGGAACAATGAGAGAAATGAAGTAGAGAGAAGACAAAGGCAGAGAGTGCTTGTCAGAGAAAGAGGCCTGTAAGAGACATAAAGTCAGCAGACAATGATTGTAGAGAAATTAGGGGAGTTAGAGTTTCAGTTAACCAAGAGAGAGGCGAAGGGAAAGGGTCGAGCAACACGGAGAGAAACGAGTGGCAGTTTCTTTTTGTTGACAGACTCGACATAGAGGGTTGGAGAACAACGGCATGGAGGGAAGAACGATGAAAGAGGGGAGGTGAATCGGCGATCTATTTTTCGTTGCATTAGCAAAATTTTCTTGTTGCAAAAAATAAATTGTCGGGCATCCGCTAATTTTGGATGCAATAAAATTAATTCGTTGCAAGAAGATGCTTTTAGTGCAACGAACAAATTAGAAGTAATATGAATTATTTAATGCATCCACTTAATTCTTGTTTTGCAATATTTCGTTGCGATAGTGTTAATTTGGCGTATAATTAGGTACAAATTGTTTTTGTTGCAAGCTTCATTGACGTGTCTGATCAAGTCTTAGACAGTGAATTCACCAAAAATAAATTATTATGACATATCAATGAAGCTTGCAACAAAATTCTGATAGTGCTTGTGAGAAATTAAATTTAAAGGAATTAGATTAGTAGAAATTTGACATAAAACACTATGTTTTAAAACTCATGGGTCAGTTAACTCTCTAACATACACTGAATATGCTTTTGCACAGAGACCATACTGTGACATATCCTTACCATAGTTATCAGGTTCGCGAATTATTCACGAATAATTCGCAAATAATTTATTTTTTAATTCATATCTGAATATTTCACGAATAATTCGTCAATAATATATAATATATTTTTTGGTAAAATAAAAATTTTTATTCACAAATTATCCGGCAAAAAAATAGTTTATATATTATTTTAGTTGGAAATTTATAATTTTTTAATATATTTTTAAAATTTTAACAATATAATATATATTTTATTATTATTATATAAAACGAACTATTCTCAAATTATATTTGTATTATATCCGAATGGTGAATTTTTGAGAATAATTTCCGAATTTGTTATTGTAATCTTTACCTCTGTGCAACATCGTCTAACGTAATATATGATCCGTTGAATCATCTCTTGATTTATACCGATCCGAATTTGAATGTGATCCAAAGGACCACCTTGCATTGGACTGGCGACCGCACCTCATTTGATTTTCAAAGGGCCCGGAAGGCCGGAACCTTGGATTTGGAAAAGGCCACGCCTGGTCTGTAACAAATTGTTCTGATATTCTATGACCGATTCAAAGGTAGAACATATTGTGCGCGAATCAAGCATTTCCTCATGATTGGCTGCTTCGTGCGGACCAGATCGAGAGCGGGCCCCGCCTTACACTTTGGACGATGGCTAGCGCTCCACCGCACCACTTTGCCCCGTCGGCATCGCCTTTCCCTTTTCTGCAAACGAAGCAACCTCGCACATATACGCGATCGCATCTCAACCTAACCCAAATATCATGGCCGTTCGTTCCATTTTGCTTAGTATTGCGAACTAAAGATGAACACATGATGTGTCACCACGCTGGATGCGACGAATATTGCGTCGGGTTATGATTACCACTCTCTTCGTCACATCCTTTTTTCCCCTTTTCCTCCTCTCCCCTCAGATTCCCGTCTCTTCCCCCTTCGAGGTAGTTCTCTCTTTGGTGTTTCTTTCGTGAGTTTAATGTAACTTATTGCCTGTAGTGTCCGTTTACTTATTGCCTGTCAGCAGCACTGATAGCAATAGATGAGAATACTGAAGAAGCGTTATAACAGTTTCTATGAAGGTTATAACGCTTGGTGTCGTGATATTGGTTGAAGAAGTGTGCAACGGGTGGTGAAGTCGTATAATGATTTCAGAAGTCGTTATAACGACTTACAAAGCGTTATAACGGTTCCCAAGTTAATTAGGTGATTCTGTTATGAATAACTGTCTGTTTTGGACTGTAGTGCTATTGCTTAGTTATAAATAGCAATTTAAACTCTTGTAACGAGGTTGTTGAATAAGATTTGAATTGTTACTTCATTTTTCTTTGTTCTTTCGTTTTTCTTTTTTTTATCCAGTTTTCTTGAGAAATTAAGCAATTATGGCTTAATATTCTCCAAAATTGAGTGAATTCTTGTGATTTTGTGTGAGAAACTCTGTTGTGAACTGAGGTTCATAACATTTGATACAGAATCACGTTGCCACATTCCGCGTGATAGAATGACAAAGAAAGGAGGATCTATTACTCTCGAGATGTTATGGGAAATGATAGAGTCAATTGATGCTTCTAACAAGCAAACAGTAGCTAGGTTGGAGAAGATCGAGAACTCCCTAGCTAAAAACAATCAAGAGTCAGCGGATCGGGATAGGAGTGAAGCTGACTTAGAAGCAAAATTGTTGAAATCAGTGAACGATCAAGTGGCAGTATCAGTGCAAGCAGTACAGGCTACCACATTGAAAAATATGGCTGACAAGATGGAACATCTTGAATTCCGTATCGGTCAGATCAGAGAGGGGAGTTCATCCTCATCACCGTATCGGTCCACAGAGGGCTATGGTGCACCAAAACTCTATAGAGAAGGAGATGGGGAAACCTTACAAAGGATCAAGGTTCAAGCTCCACGACAAGTTTTTTCATCTTTCAATGGTGAGGATTTAGAAGAATGAATTGCTCAATGTGAGTATATTTTTGAGATGTATCAAATGCATGAGGATCAAAAAACAATACAAGCAGTAGCCAATTTCAAGGGGAGGCAAATTCTTGGTATAGGGGTTATAAATCAACTAAAGATCACCTTCCCTGGACAGATTTGGTAGAATTGGTCAAGGTACGTTTCTCTCTTAGTGAAAAAGGAGATCCATATGAAGAGCTGAAAAGGTTAGTTCAGACTAGCACTGTGAGGGAATATCTTAACAGTTCGAGCTCATTAAATCAAGGGCACTTACCTGAAAGCCACTACATCACTGCTTTTATAAGTTTCAACTGAGTTAGCAACACTGCGCTCCTTAAATTTCGACTGAGCTAGCAACACTGCGCTCCTTTGATCAAATGTTGAGTCCAGGTGCATAAGAAAGTGCATAGTCCTCTTCTGGACATCTCTTACACCCTTCTTGTAATTTGGATCCATACAAGACTCAGGAGGAGAGAAGTGATCATACTCTGCCCACAGTCGCTGCAGATATGCGGCATACTCCTGAACTGACCTACCATTCTGTGCTATCTCCTCTATTTTCCTCTCAATCTGAAACACCTTCATGTTATTGTCGATCCCCGCATAGATCCTCATCAACTTCCCCCAAACATCACTTACGACCTCTATACCATCAACTGTCTTAGCAATAGATACAACCATCGAGTTTAGGAGCCAAGTGTGTAGTAGGCTATTTATAGATCTCCACTCACTGTACTCAACCGAGCCCTTCGGCTGCGCCATCTCACTGTGATATACCCCGTCCGGGTTCTTTCCTTCTAAGGCCCTCCTAACCCGACGCGACCAGCTCAAATACGTGGTCGACCCATCCAGTTTTATCTCCATAAGTTGAAGGTCCACCTTAATCGGCTTCGGCTTGCTTTCAACAGGAGCTTGGTGCACGCCAACACTCGCACCATGATAGCCATCTCATCAGGGGTCAACTTAGCACAAACTTTTGCGAACGCATTCTCGATCGCTTCCTCTGACATTGATTCAGATTTATGCCTCACGAATCAATCGCCGTCCAAATCCTTTCTACTACTCTCTTAGACCCGATCTTGTACCCCTAAAACGGATCTAAACTATCTCCCCATCTCCCCCT
This sequence comes from Schoenoplectus tabernaemontani, assembly GCA_037127355.1. Classification (NCBI taxonomy): domain Eukaryota; kingdom Viridiplantae; phylum Streptophyta; class Magnoliopsida; order Poales; family Cyperaceae; genus Schoenoplectus; species Schoenoplectus tabernaemontani. The sequence goes on along the minus strand of CM073744.1, from coordinate 18,814,229 downwards.
TTCTTTTTCCCTTTCTTGACCTGATCTTCACCTATCTCGTTAAGATTCGAGCCCAAACCTAATCGAAACCTCGATCAACACCCCGCTTCTCGGGTATCATGGGGTATCGGCCCCCCACGCCGGCCAAAATAAGTACGGAGCTTACCTTTGGTGGTTGGCCGGCTTTAGGAGTGACTCAGCCCTAGAGAGAGAAAGAGAGAAGAAGACTAGCAGCACTGATAGCAATAGATGAGAATACCGAAGAAGTGTTATAACGGTTTTTATGAACGTTATAACGCTTGGTGTCGTGGTATCGGTTGAAGAAGCATGTAACGGGTGGTGAAGTCATATAACGATTCCAGAAGTCGTTATAACGACTTATAAAGCGTTATAACGGTTCCCAAGTTAGTTAGGTGATTCAATTTATAATGTTATAAATATACAAGGTTATTTTTATCATTTTACAACTAAAAATGAATTATTATGTAGTTAATTAACTGTTGGGAGAAATTTGTCATAGTTTTGAGAGTTCGAGGGGGGGGGGGGGGGGGGGGGGGCGTTTGTCAAAATTAAAAGTTTGGAGGCCAATTTGTCACAAGTTAAAAATTTGGGTGTGTGTGAAGGCATTACCTCATTATTATAATTGGAAGATTGTCTTTATTATATTACTTTTTCATGTTGGCAATGTAAATATTTTAGTGTACTTATAATGTAAAGAGCTTGCTTAGAGTACAATTAGAATTATCTGGATATTTTTCTTCTGAGCTTCGTCCCATGTCTACTGAGTCTTACCATATCCTGACATATATTCACTCATTTTTTTAACTGTTGATAGATTGAAAGATGGATGGATCAGGCAAAGGAGGTAGCAGTGGTGCTGAGGCACTGCAGAGAACCTACCGAATTGGTACAACTTTGGGTATTGGCTCTTTCGGTAAAGTGAGGATTGCAGAGCACATGCTGACGGGGCACAAGGTAGCCATCAAAGTGCTCAACCGTCATAAAATCAAAAGTATGGGAATGGAAGAAAGAGGTAAGTTTGCAATGATTTCCTTCTATCTTTGCACTTACTCTCTTATTCTTTTTTTCTTTTTCTTCAAGGTATAATAATACATCAATATGAGCTATGTCGATATATTAATTTTTTAAGTGAGTTGTACGCCTGAGCCACTGCAAAATTTCTAAACATCCAATTACTGATGAAGCTATGTTTAAAATTTGTATTATCTTGTTATATGAAGGTAAATGTAGGATTACATGAATGCAATTGCAAATATTCAATAATTGATAATGCAATTAAAATGAAACATAGGTATGAATACTGGCCAGAATATTCGGATGTATTACACTATGATTTGCTATTTAGAAAAGGTTGTTGATCAATTCATTACCTTGATTTAATAGCAGAAGAATTGGCACCAGGTGAATACAAGGGTTTCTTATGAATATAAATAAAAATTTACCTGCTTTTCCTTGTTTGTAGTTAAGAGAGAGATAAAGATATTAAAGCTGTTCATGCACCCGCACATAATACGTCTGTATGAAGTTATAGATACACCAACTGATATATATATGGTGATGGAGTATGTTAAATCAGGAGAGTTATTCGACTATATTGTAGAGAAGGGCAGGTTGCTAGAGGATGAGGCTCGCCGATTTTTCCAACAGGCATGGTTTCTTACTTTATACACTATAATTTGAGAACTCTGCAGTCTTAGGGAACCTTTCGTGTTTTTTTTTTTAGGTTTTTCCTGTTGGCCCAAAGGTTAACTTTCAGTGGATGTACTTTTGCATGTCGACAACAGCATAAGTTTCTTATAATACTGCAATGGACAGAAACAGATTTTGGTTGTTGTCAGTTACAACTTCTGTAATCAATGACACTTTTAGATGTTGTTAACATTTCATCTGTTGGTCTGAAGGTTGCCTTTTCAATGCTTGCATTTTTCTTGTTGGTAACAGGACAGGTTTCTTATATTACTCAAATGCATAGAAATAGATTTTTCATGTATGCATGGTGAATTTGAGAATATTTGATATGAACTTTTGACCTCTAAAAGAAATATATTTTGATCCACGACAACTGTAACTTCAACCTTTATTTCCCTACTTTGCTAGATTCTTTTTATGGGCTTTTTCTCTGGAATAGTTGTTCGCTTTGTCTGCTTAAAGCTAGCATTCTATTGAAAATGTAGAACTTTTCGTTTCAATAAGAAACTGTTCATACCACACTTGTTTCATTCGTCTCTCCACTGTGAATTGAAACCAAATTATTCATTTTTGGTCAGTGTTAAGATGCATCCATTACAACTTCACTAATCATCGACACTTTTAGCTATTTGTATTTGTCGAAGAAAGATATGTCAGCCTTTCTTATAATTTCCTGATGTGAAGAGGGAAATACCATTCTGGGTAGCACTTATTGCTATTCGTTGTGACAATCTTGCCACCATTGTAATACCTCAACTTCCTTACAAAATTTTGAAATGCTCTAAATTCTTACAACAATATTTTGTTACAACAGATAATATCTGGTGTGGAGCACTGCCATAGAAACATGGTTGTACACCGAGATTTGAAGCTTGAGAATCTGTTGCTAGATTCTAAATGCAATGTGAAAATAGATGATTTTGGCATAAGTAATGTAATGCGTGATGGTCATTTACTTAAGACAAGTTGTGGCAGCCCCAACTATGCTGCACCTGAGGTATGGTTCTTATGTATTTACTTTTTTCCTATTTAGAGATAACATGGATATTTAAACTAGGTTACCTAGGTAGTGCCTCATTGAAGCCTCAAGTTTTTTTTTTCTTTGATCTAAATTACAGAACATAAATTAAAAGAGAAAAAATATCAACTTTTAAGAATATTAATAAATAAAAATATATAGTTCCTCTTGTTGTGTATATGTTATTTATATAATCTTCTTGGTATAGGTGATTTCGGGTAAACTGTATGCAGGACCCGAGGTGGATGTGTGGAGCTGTGGTGTCATTCTGTATGCACTTCTTTGTGGAACTCTTCCCTTTGATGATGAAAATATCCCCAACCTTTTCAAGAAAATAAAGGTAAATGAGCACTCTATAGTCTACCAATACCAATGAAGAAATAGTTACATATATATCTTTTGTTGAAGCATAAATCCAAGGTGCAATGTCTACTGTATCTTAGCAAAATTTAGGAAAATTGTGAACTTGAAACATTACCTTTTCAACAAAAAGGTGCCCTCAATGTTTTTTTTTTTTTTTTGTAATTCATGAATGGTAAATATAGTATTTCTTGAAGAAGTTGCAAGAGAACGGTACGAATTAATAAACTAAGACATAATTAAATCTAGTAGTAACACCAGGAATTGCAACATGTACCTTCCTATCAGCATTAATTTCTGCCCTTCGATTTCAATATAATACATCGATAAGAAATATGAGGTGGTCTACAATGATGCACTAAAAGGAGTTAAATATGGATTTCTTCTGAGTTGCTTTTGGCATTCATAAGAATAAACTGTGTTAGATGAGTTTTGATTATGGCATGACAATTAAAATTGGTTCTTGTTAATTGACATGAAATTGTAAATTTGTGGAAACCAGTAAATGCTAAAGTTCCTGTAATTACAAAGTATTTTATCAAAAGAAATGTTTTCTAATATGTTAGCCTTTCCTTCTTATTCTTTTTCCAGGGAGGGATATACACACTACCAAGCCATCTATCAGGACTGGCACGTGATCTAATACCTCGGATGCTGGTGGTGGACCCAATGAAGCGAATCACAATAAGTGAAATAAGAGAGCATCCTTGGTTCCAGACCCGCTTGCCTCGCTACCTTGCTGTGCCTCCTCCTGACACCGCTCAACAAGTTAAAAAGGTTACTGTTTGAAAATATTAAATTTGATAGTCACCACGGCATATTGTAATGAAGAAAATTGATGTCGTACAACCCCACTAAAATATTATATATAACACTACATATCTAGTAAACTATAATCAAATCCACAATTGTATTTCGCTATCTATCTAACTAACAAGTTTTCACTGCATAACAATTTTACTCTACATAGTCAATAATTGAAGACAAGATACAGGAGAAACTCTCTTACAAATAATTAATCACATTGCAATCATATCATGGATTTTTTTTTTACATTGTGGTCGATTTGCTGGGGTATCCTTGATATTTCAATTTTCATGAGGGGGTATTTGTATTTTGAGGTCTTGCAATGGTACAAGTGAAATTGTTATGGAGAAATGGTAGAATTTGGAGGGTTTGGTTAGGCAAATTATTATGGTTTTTGCAATTAGAGGTTTTTTTTCCAAGTTGCAAATTGCACCTTACCTTGTCCTTGTGTATTTGATATTCGAGGTTATTATGGTATTTGCAAATAGAGCTAGATGTTTCTTGAAACTTAAGAATGTTGCCTGAATTAAATTAAAATTTGTCAATTAAACATGAATGTCTGTTTTCAAAGTTGAACCAACTAGGATGAGTTGATATATAATTCCGAAGTAACTATTAAATTAGTTAGAGTCGTATATTTTGATTGCAAACAAAAAGAAAACCTATAGCATAAGGTGATGCATATATTTGAGACATTTGTTTTGTTGTTCAACTTATCCTTAGCATAAATATTTTATCTTTTTATAGTAACATTCCAAAAAATCTTGAATTATTTGCTAACTATGTATAATCTTAGGTTTTCTTCACAAACATAGTACATTTTTGTGATAATTCAAAAGAAAATCTCTAACTGTGAACATCTGATAAGAAACTAGAAAACCTTATGAGAGGTGAAAAGGGAAACTGATGAAGTAGTTTTTTTTTTTTTGGAAGTAGCAGGTGAAGGGCCTACTATGTTATATTTATTAGTAAAAATAAGAAGAGTTTACAAGAAGGTTAAGATGAGTTACAAAGAAAATATATGAAAGAGCATTACATTACAACCAGATTAAATCATTATCCTATTTCTTTTCTTCTATACCCTAATGGTCATATGCTAACTTCCAGTGGTGCATGCTAGTTAACAGGCTTCCCTTTGTAGGTTGATGAACTATAATTTTCTTTATGTATTTTATGTTACTCTTTTGTTTATACCATCTGTAAGACACCCTCTACAAATCATTCTTCTTGAAAATTTATGGATTTTCCATTTCTCATGGCATAGAAAATCTATGTTGCTGTATGCCAAAAGAGCATATTTTAGTTAAATTTAAGAAAGTGTAGTTTATATACATAGAAGGGGTGTGTGAAAGTTGACTTCCTGGAGTTTATCTTTTACATGTAAAGAACTATGTCTGATTAAGCACTTCAAATTAATGTGCCTAAACCTTCGATTTCTCTTTTACACTAACTCTTGATGATTTTATACTATTGGAACAATCATATTTTATTTGGTTTCTGTTGTCCTTTAGTGTTGTATGGCTTGTTATTAGTAATAATTATTTTGCTAGTCGGGCATTTAATTATCTTTTCAAATAATATAGATTGATGAAGATACGCTGCTAGAAGTTGTGAAGATGGGTTATGATAAAAACCAGGTGGTTGAGTCTCTCCAAAACAGAATGCAAAATGAGGTACTAGTTATTAGCAAGCCCTCTCTCTCTAACTAATTTTAAAAAATATATATATATGTGTAGGCAACGGTTGCATATTATCTATTTTCTCTGTCTCTCGCTCTCTCTATTTCTAACTTCTTTGTTGTTCTCTTAATTATATGCAGGCAACAGTTGCATATTATCTACTTCTAGATAATCATCTCCATGCCACTGGCGGTTATCTTGGTGCCGAGTATCAAGAAGCCATGGTTTGTTTTCTCTCTTTTTTTTTATGTAACTTATGTTTTTATTAAGTTGATTATCGCCCATGATTTTCTTCATTTACATGTAAGTTATCCCATTGCATGTTTTGGCAAGGCTAACACATCAATGAAGGGGATGCCTTTATTCTATATTTTATTTTGTTTTTATTGACCTACTTTAGGCATCATATCAGATGAGATTCTATCTTAATGGAACATTTAATATAGTTGATTGTGCTATGAATGCATAAGAGCTTATTTGTATGATTTAAGCAGAATATAATATGAGGTTAATACTCTTGAAGATTAAATTCATTATTATGCTCGATTGACATATGATGGTCTGATTTTTCTTAGGATTCTGCTTCGGCTTTATGTCAAATGACTTCAAATGAAGCTCCATCCCCAACAATTACCCCCCGATCATCTATTTTCATGGATTCACAAGGATCTGGTGGCATGCGAAACCACTTTCCTTCTGAAAGAAAATGGGCACTTGGTTTTCAGGTCTGTTATTTTCGCATTTTTTGTTTGTTTCATTTTCCCTGTATTTGACAAATATAAGCACATTGGCACCTTGGCCCTTAATTTAGTACCTGCAAAAAGGGTTAAGTATGAACTACAAAGCATTAACAGGCTTTCCGGTTCCAGAACCAGACCTGTTTGTATTCTAGATTATGCCCTTTTATTTGAAAACATTTGCCTTTGAAGTTGATTTTATGATTGCTTGATTTAGGTGTCAGCATACCTAATCAGTAGATATCTCCTTCAAAAAAATTAAAAAGAAAGAAGAAAAATGAGAGACGAAAGATATCAACTGATGTTCCATACCCGTTAGCCTAAAATGTTGCATAAAGAAATTTAAATTAATGCTTTATAGAATGAGAACTGAACTACAAGACCCCAAAACATTAGAAGATGCATAGTGATATGAACCACACTTTGCAACTGTACTGTAAGTGAACTTATTTTCCATCACAAAACTAAATTGCTACTCATCTTTCTTTTTGATGTTTTGAATTATGATAGTCTCGAGCACATTCTCGGGAAATCATGACAGAGGTGCTGAAGGCACTACAAGAATTGAATGTGTATTGGAAGAAGATAGGCCATTACAACATGAAATGTAGGTGGACCCGACACATCCTTGGCCAGAATGAGACCATGCTGAATTTGAATCATGGTCCTGCAGAGGAGACTGGAATAATTATAAATGATGATTGTTGTGGTGATAACTTGAAAAATGTTGTCAAATTTGAACTTCAGGTGAGCTGTTTTCTTTTTAATTTTCCTTGGAGAAGACTTGTTTTTAGTACAAACAAAGGACCCCAAAAAAAATGTAGGCGCTATATAGTATGGTCTATACTAGTGATGCTTCTCGGCCTTCTTTTACTGCTTTTGTTGGTGAATTGGCCTCTGCAGACATCCGGCATCATCGCTTAGGTCATCTGAATTATGTGGTTGTTCGCACAGTTATTCAAGACAATAAATTGCCAGTTTCTTCTTTGAAGTTTTCTGTGTGTACTGACTGTAATAAGACTAAGTCCCACAAACTTCCTTTTGGTTCAAGTCCCACAAACTTCCCTTTGGTTCAGCTTCTATTGTAACTCTTGCACCTCTTGAAATTTTCTATGCTGACTTGTGGGGACCTGCCCCAGTGTATTCTTCAAATGGCAATAGATATTATGTCATGTTTACCGATGCCCACACTCAATTTTCTTGGATTTCTTTCGCGAAACTATGAAACATCAAACTACATATTATTAGAAAAAGTTGACTTTTACCTACATAATAGATCCATAAAGTCATGGCTGCTTCTTAGGAACGTGAGTCCTCCGATTCAAAAAACAAGGATACAATTATTGATAAAAATATACCTATCAATCTCTCTCTCTTTTTAAAATAGGCTCACTCATACACTCTTTTCATGTGTTTTTCTCTTTTTCACTACTATTGAAATATTATATTACATTTTTAAAATTTTATCATCTCTTTAAATAAATTTTAGTTTACATTTGTCTCGATTTTTTTAATAAAAAATTAAAAAAGATGAAAAAACTATAAAAAAAGGGCATGTATTAGTATTAAAGCATAATATTTTTAATTTTCTATGTAGAATATATAAATATTAATTAAGTATTAATATGAATATCTCATTGTAACGATTATCAGCGGGATAATCATATTAACACTTGCCTTCGATATGACGTAGGCATAACCATCCCAATTGTGATTTTTTAGTTAAATTGGAGTTCATAATTTTAATTTATCGACATCCTGATCAGTAGCTATTCCTCTTGGATTTAATTGCGATGTACATATAGCTGCTTATACCAGAGTTGTCTTTTTTTTCCTTTTATTTTGACTGGTCTGCGTAAAACTTCGGTGGCTGTACTGTTTGCTGCCTGAGATGGAATGGAAAAGCTTCTGATTTTTTTTTTTTTTTGAAGCTTCCATCGGTGGATATGAACTCTCGTAATCCATTTTGTATCGAAGTCTCCAGGTACTTTAAAAGTCTTCTCTGGTTGTGTTAACTGTGCTGGAGTTAGGTCCTTAACGCGTTTAAGCCTGTTCGTGTTGGCTGTTCTACTGATTAATTTGATGAAAATTAATGCATTTTTATTTTTTGAAGAAAGAAAAAATAATCAAGCTGTAATTCTAACTAATGCTAGAGCAAATCTAAACTAAACTTAGAAGTTTATTTAATCGTAAAATTATGACTATACCCGGGTGATACTTGCTGTTAGAACAACAAAGTTTTAATCCCATTAATCCCTTTATTCTTTTCATTCCCTTCTATTTTTTACTTGGGATTAATGGGATTAAAACTTTGTTGTTGTTGTTGCATATACCTCTCAACACATTCCAATTTGAATATTTACTATTTCAAATTTAAAAATTAAGTATTTATCCCGAAAAAAATCAAAACCTTAGATATTTATCCATAACTAGTATTATTCTTATAAAAATTAAATTAACAAATAATTAAAATTATAATAGAATAAAAATATTTTTTTTTATTTTTCCATCATTCATACAGCTTACACCACAACAAAAGTCAAGGATGGTGCATTGAATTCTTTTATTTTGTTATTTGTTCTGGTAATTACAAATTTAGAGTCTTGAAGTTGGGACGGTCCAGTCCAAACCCCTCCAGGCCATGGGTGAGGACTGGTCACGGGTGGGACGGTTCGAGTTAGTGCGGTCCAAAATTAGAAAATTCTGATCCGACCCATATTAGACCTGCGAATAAGACCCTCACTGGTCGGGACGGGTGAGCCAAGGGGCGGTCATGATGGGGATGTGTCTGTTTTTTTTATAATTTCACAAAAAAAAGCAAATAAATTGCAAAAAACTTTAAAATTTTCAGAAAATTCCAAAAATTCAGAAAATTTCCAAAGAAATAATGTCTTTATATAAAATTTTTCAATAATTTAATTTTATTAATTCTAATTATTTAAAAATAGAATAAATTTGAAAAGTTCTAAATAATTCTTAAAAAATTCAGAAAAATATAAAAAATAATAATAAACGAAAAAATATATCATAATTTTTGAAATAATTAATTTAACTAATTTGATTTTGTATATTTAATTGTTTAAAATTCAAACTATATTAAAAATAAAAAATATTAAAATTTATAAAAATTCTAAGTTATAAAATATATTTTGTATAATATTTTGAACATTAATATTTACAAAATTATAAGTTACTCTCCTCCTTAATTCAGATATATGATCAGTTATGTTAAAAGAACATAAGCCAAGTTCTATTTTTTTGTTATTAATATTATTTAAAAAATAACTTAATGAATAATCAAAAAAAAAATTAAATAGATGTTAAGATTAAATGGGTTTAGAAAAATATACCAAACATCATTATTTAAGTACCATAAGTCGCTATCTTCAACGTTGATATCACATGCATCATCGGAATCATCATCCAGACTGATAATCATATTAGTACCACTTTCTTGAGTTGAGATTGTATGGGTTGTTGGCTCAAATATGATATCATGCTGCATGCGATCTTCGATATCAATCCAATCTTTTAAGATCTTGTGGTAGGTAAGTTCTTTGAGGGTGAAATGGGAGATTATCATATCGATAATAGACCAATTCAAAAGTATTTATATTCAAATCTGAATAATAATTTTCATCAAAAATCTCCACACTTAACCGATGAAGAAAATCATCAACATAGGGATTTGCCATTTATACAAAAAAAAAAGAATATAAAAAAAAGAATCAAATTTGATGAACAAAAGAATATCAAAAAAGAAATATAAATAACAATAATTTTAAATCTAAATGAACTAAAACTATAAAAACTTTAACATTCTAATATTCTAACTCAAAATTAAATGTAAATGAATTAAAACTATAAATAAAAAACGAATTTAACATTCTAAAATTCTAACAATAAAAGTAAATGTAAATGAATTAAAACTATAAATAAATAAAAAACGAATTTAACATTCTAATATTCTAACAATAAAAGTAAATGTAAATGAATTAAAACAACAAATAAAATAAAATTACAACTAAAAATGAATTTAACGTTCTAATATTCTAATAGTAAATATAAATATAAATATAAATAAATTATGACTATAAATAAAAAATAAATTTAATCTTAGATCTACACATTAAAAACTACAACTAATTAAAATTAAAAAAATCAACCTCCAATGCTTCAAATATTATGGGAATCGGAATATGGTATTGCTTCAAATATTATGATAAATTTTGCAACACCTTCACTTTTTGTCTGATAAAAATAAATAACAATGTTAGAACTATTTTATATTTTTTTAATTAGAATAATATATTAGAAATAAGTTTTTATGTTTTCTAATTGGAATTATGAAAAATTAAGTATATGAGAAATTGAGTATATGAAAAATTGAGAATGAGAGCTTAAAAAGAGAGAAAGATTGAATGTTTTGTACGATTTTAGATTAAAATAGGGGGAGGCATTTATAGATATTCGTTTATAATATTTTATATTTTTCTGATTTTTTTGATATTTTTTTTAATTTTTTATTAAATTTAAATAAAAATAAAATTGTTTTGAAACAAAGCGGGTTACATTTAAAACAGAGCATCAATATTCCTTTTGGGTTCCTAGGTCCAGCGGCTAACCCGTCTGGGTTTCACGAATCATACACGGGTTTTATGGGTTATTTGTTCAGGTTTTACAGATTTACCTATCCGAGTCTACGCGCAGTGGCGGAGCTTCACTATAAAAATTTGGGCCATGACCCCCCTATAAATCTCAAAGTAATAAAATTAGTATTCATTTTCTAAATCAAATTATATTTTTTATATATAATTGACCTCCTCTATCATTTGCTACAAATAATCAAACGTCAATAGCCCTCCCTTAATACTACCTCAAGCTCATTCTTGTCTGCGTGGTCGTAGTGCAGTCCGGCGAGTAGGGGCCGGTAGGGTCAGTCCAGGGCGGGTTTGTAGGGAACCGGGTTTCAACAGGTCATAGGTGTTGGAATTTAGTTTGAACAAAAAAGTACACGAACATGCGGAATTTTAAATTTTTCGGTGCACAATTCAAACAAGGATCTTGCATGTGATAAAACTGAACCAAAATCATAGATCTAGACTAAACTATTGTACCTTTGATGCGTGAGTCTTCGGGGAGGCTCGGGGTAGTCTCCTTCTCGCTCGATTCGCACCGGTACCGCAAAGACACCAAGTGTAGGCGCCTCCAAGGTATCCACCAAGGCGACCCACTATCCGATCTCCTTCGCACTTGCTAGGATGCTAGGGAAACTCTCCTTGATTTCCTCCACACCACTTTGTGATTAAACTTCTTTAATCTATGTGAAAAATCTGGTGGAAGATGGGTCTCAACACATGAGATACGCGGCGAGAAATTCAGCGAGCTTCGCGCGCGTAAGTGAAAGATCGATGGGTTTCTTGGCAGCCTAGGCCTCCTTTTATAGAGCCCCAAGGCAGGAGACTCCTCTCCCATGTCCCTAGATAGTCTCCCCACGTTCTAGAGTGGAGAACGACCCAAAACGACAAAAAAACTGCCAAAAAGCTGCTGAAAAGCTGCTGAAAACGAACGACTCCCGACTTCAGCCTTGCCTTCTACCCACGTTTTGGCATAACCACCCACTACTTTAGGCCATGTGCAGCCATTAGAAGGGCCCTAGTTGGGCTTCATGTGTCCAGAATAGTGAGGTGTCTTGCACTATGGGTATTTGGGCCGAATGAAAGTCGAATGAAATTTGAACCGAATTTTGTCTTTGCATCGTTTTCATAATTTGACCTATTTATCAAACCATTTGATAAATATAATTAATTAGTCATTTTCTATGACTATATATATCTCATGTTTATGACTCGATTTAATATGTCCAACATATTAAATGATCAAGGAACGAATAAGAGGCACAATCCTTTCACGGTGTGACCCTTTGAGACCTAAATTATTTAGCTTGATGAGATTAAACCCCTTAATCTCATAGATTGTGAGCGGCATCCAGCAATATGCATCACAACCCCTAAATAATTCAGATATGAGTGCGGTACTTATATCCCGATCCTAGGCAACGACAATTGCCTCATGCTTATTCTATGTCCTATGATATCCCGAATGTTGCAAGGCAAGATCATGTCATCCATTGCAATGCATTTGTATACTATGTGCACCTAGTTGGATATCATCACTCCCGTCGACAAACGAGAGAGACATCGGTCTTCTTGACTCATGCATCCCCTTCATACGAAAGACGTACACCGAGATAAAGCCCTTATGGCTGCCAGTTACGGACAACGTTGGACGATATCCACAAATGCAAATCAGACGTATAAGAAGATCATTTGTCTCAACCTAAGAATTAGCATCCAAATGAAATACTAATGACATCAAACACAATCTTTATAGTATTTCAATATGGGTCATGTCCAATAACATGTCCAACATGCTATTTGTGTAATTAAGCCGATAACCCCTTATCGAGTGATCTGTGAAACACGATCAACACTTAACTTACACACTAATCCATTTACGTTAATTATTGTTCCTAGGTAATTAACGGATTAGGGACTTTTAGAGTTTTCATTATAATCTTTATATATATATGTTTCACATTTGAAGTCCAACTCAAAATATAAATAATGAATACTCAAGGAACAAATGAAATATCAAATATATCATCCTTTTGTATGAAACTAAATGCAATCATCCAATGATTGGCTACTAGATCACTACAACACTAACAATCTCCCACTTGAGCTAGAGCCAATCAAATATACAATCTTCATGCATAAAAGAATACAACTCTAACTAATTAGGGCAGCCTGAAGTACATCCCCATGTACATGACTCAAGAAAACTCTCACTGCCAATCACGCATAAACTTGATGCCCATTCCAGCTGTGTGCATCGTGTGTTTGGCCTGAGATAAGGGCTTAGTTAGTGGGTCGGCTGTGTTCGCCTCCGTATCTATCTTACAAACCTTGACATCACCTCGTTCGACAATCTCGCGAATTAGGTGATATCTCCATAAAACATGCTTTGACTTCTGATGTGATCGAGGTTCCTTCGCTTGGGCAATGGCTCCATTGTTGTCACAATAGAGCTCCAATGGTCCGGAAGCACTGGGGACCATGCCAAGCTCAGCTACGAACTTCTTGATCCATACACCTTCTTTAGCTGCCTCCGAGGCGGCTATGTATTCAGCCTCTGTGGTTGAGTCTGCTGTCGTATCTTGTTTGGAACTCCTCCAACTCACAGCACCACCATTGAGGGTGAACACAAACCCTGACTGCGATCTTAGATCATCACGATCTGTTTGGAAACTAACATCCGTGTAACCCCTTACAACGAGCTCAGTTTCTCCTCCATAGACGAGAAACATATCTTTAGACTTTCTCAAGTACTTTAGAATAGTTTTTACCGCAGTCCAATGTGCGAACCCTGGATTTGCTTGATGTCTACTTGCCACACTCAACGCGTATGACACATCTGGGCGAGTACATATCATGGCATACATCATAGATCCAATTGCAGAAGCATATGGTATCTTCTTCATGCTCTCGAGCTCAGTAGTCGTCTGAGGACACTGCTTCTTGCTGAGATCAATGCCATGGGACATGGACAAGTTTCCTTTCTTGGAATCTTGCATGTTGAACCTCTTCAACACCTTGTCCAAATATGATTCTTGACTTAATCCAATAAGTCTCATTGATCTATCCCTATAAATCTTTATGCCTAAAATATAGGCAGCCTCGCCTAAGTCTTTCATTGAGAAAATCTTCTTCAATGATGACTTGACTTCTTCCAAGGTAGGAATATCATTTCCGATCAGCAATATATCATCCACATATAATACGAGAAAAACAATATTACTCCCACTGAATCGTTTGTACACACATGGCTCTTCATCACACTTGACAAAGCCAAGCGCTTTGATTTCACTGTCAAAGCGTTTGTACCAACTTCTTGATGCTTGCTTCAAACCATAAATGGCTCTTGAAGCTTACATACCTTGTTAGCATTTCTTGGATCCTCAAAACCCATTGGTTGTGTCATATACACATCCTCTTCTAAATCTCCATTTAGAAAGGCGGTTTTGACATCCATTTGCCAAATCTCATAATCATGAAATGCGCGATGGCTAACAATATCCGAATTGACTTAAACATGACTACGGGCGAGAAGGTCTCATCAAAATCAATTCCTTGAATTTGTTTGTAACCTATCGCAACTAGTCGTGCCTTGTAAGTTGTCAAGTTACCATCCATGTCCGACTTTCTTTTGAAAACCCACTTGTTTTCAATAGGGACGCACTCCTCAGGGAGGTCAACCAAATTCCAAACTCGGTTGTCGTACATAGACTGTATTTCGTATTGCATGGCTCCAAGCCATTCAGCGGAGTCGGGCTGTGCCATCGCTTCCGTATAGGTCATGGGATCTTCGGTCTCCACCGTTGATCCTTGATGAAGCCCCAACCATCTTTCAGGAGGGTGACTTGATCTACTCGACCTTCGAAGTACTTATGGCTCAGATGCCTCTTGAGCCATATTTTCTAAGCCCAATTCCGGAGTCCCACTCCCACTAGGCTCAGTATCCATAGGAGAGATTGTGGAGTATCACCGACTACACTCTCATGTGCTTCTTGAATTTCTTCAAGTTGCACACTACTCCCACTACTTCCTCTTGCGAGAAACTCCTTCTCCAAGAATACTGCATGTCTGGCAACAATTATCTTATTTTCAGACTTGAAGTAGAAGTAGTACCCTTTTGTTTCCTTAGGGTATCCCACGAACAAGCACTTATCAGATCTAGGGCTAAGCTTGTCAGACATCAGTCGTTTGACATAAGCCTCACAACCCCAAATCTTAAGAAAAGACACATTTGGTACTCTTCCAAACCATAACTCATATGGCGTCTTTTCAACGGACTTTGATGGCAATCGATTCAATGTGAATGCAGCAGTTTCAAGCGCAAATCCCCAGAAAGAGCGTGGTAACTCAGCTTTGCTCATCATAGAACGAACCATGTCCAACAAGGTTCTGTTCCTCCTCTCAGAGACACCATTCCATTGCGGCGTCCCGGGAGGAGTGAGCTGTGGGACTATCCCATGTTCCTTTAGGTACTCCCTAAGTCACCGCTCAAGTATTCACCACCTCGATCTGTTCTAAATACTTTAATCTTCTTTCCGAGTTGGTTCTCAACTTCACCTTGAACTCCTTGAACTTGTCAAAGGATTCAGACTTATGTCTCATCAAATAGACATAGCCATATCTACTGAAATCATCAGTAAACGTGACAAAGTATCTCGATCCATCTCTAGCACCAATGCTCATAGGACCGCACACATCGCTGTGTACTAGGTCCAATAAGTCATTTGCCCTCTCACCTTGCTTGGTAAAAGGTGCCTTAGTCATTTTCCCCAATAAACATGACTCGCATGTTGCTAACGACTCTAAGTCAAAGCAACCAAGAAGTCCAACCTCTTGTAATTTCTTAATGCGCGTCTCGTTTATATGATCTAGGCGATGATGCCATATGAGAGTCTCACCCTCATTAGAAGACTTAATTCTCTTAGTATTGATGTTAAGGACTTGATTATCCATTTCTAGAACATATATGCTATTCACAACCTGGGAATGACCATAGAATAAGCCATCTCTATAAAAATACAAACAACGATCTTTAATAGAAAAAGCAAATCCATCCTTGTCCATACATGAGACAGAGATAATATTTCTAGAAATAGAAGGAACATAATAAACACTACTAAGTTCTAATACAAGTCCACTGGGTAAATGCAAATCTAAATCTCCTACAGCAATAGCAGCAACACTCGCTCCATTGCCAACTCGGAGCAGCATCTCACCCTTGCCTAGCAACCTCTTATTCTTTAGTGCCTGCACATTTGAACAAATATGAGCACATGATCCAGTGTCCAACACCCAATCAGAAATAGAAGTAGCAAGGTTAATTTCAATAACAAGTATACCTGATGAAGTAGGGACATTCCCATTCTTCTTATCCTTCAGGTATTTAGGGCAGCTACGTTTCTAATGCCCTATGCCTTTGCAATAAAAGCACTCGGCCTCGGAAACATCCTTGGACTTGGACTTGCTCGAGATCACCACTTGAGCCTTGCCTTTGCCCTTGCCCTTCTTGCGCTTGGAACTCTTTTTAATCTTCTTCCCATTCTGACTCACCGCGAGGACGTTACAAGACATTTTGTTCATGTCCTCCTCGGCAGTCTTAAGAAGTCCCAATAACTCATCCAGGTCCCTTCGGTCCCATCATGTTGTAGTTCATAATGAACCGAGAGAAGCGTGATGACAATGAGTCGAGTACAATGTTCCGCATGAGTTGCTCGTCCCACTTGCAACCTAGCTTCTCAAGTCGTTCAATATAACTAGTCATCTTGAGCATATGAGCGCTAACGGATTCGTTCTCGCGCATTGTGCATCTCATTAGCGACTTGGTGACATTGTACATCTCGGTCTGGGCCTTCTCTTGAAACATGTTCTTGAGAGTGTCCATGACCTCATACGCACCACGAGTTTCAAACCTCTTTTGAAGCTCTGGACTCATAGTGGCCACCATTAGGCACGAGACATCAAGTTCGTCATCCACAAACTTGGTGTACTTGTCCTTGTCAGACTGAGACGCTTTATCGTGGGGTTTCTTTGGAACGGGTTGAGTTAAGATGTGTTCCTTTTTCTCATGCCTCAAGACTATCCTGAGGTTACGATGCCAATCCATGAAATTCATTCCATCACTTTTAAGTTTTTCTTTGTCTAGGAGAGATCGAAGAGAGAAAGAGGGTTCTTTTGCCATGTTCTACAATTTAAAAGGTTTGAATTTAGTTCATGCATTGTAATGTTTCATATAAATATAAAACTCCCACTACAACTATTAAGTCCCGAAATTTGTAGTGAGTCCAAGATCCCTATCTTTACTAAGCTCAAGCCAGCGTCGGCATAAACTTGAACTTAACTATTTTAGGTAAGCATACTCCTCGCTAATCACAATCGTATGTGACTCTTGGTTCCGTCTTGAGTACCCAGTACTCATGACGAATACTCCTCCCCGAGGTACAAACTAGGCCAGCGTCGGCATGTAACCCAGAGTTACCCCGCTTAAGTAAAACCTCTCTATTTGAGACGACACGTCCGACGTGCCCCACTTCCCCAAGGATAGGATGCAGTGCCTACTGAGTAGGTCCCACCAACACCCCATACAAGGTTTCCATGGATAGAGGAGGAAGGGAGATCGACTTAATTTTTAGGGACTTTATTTTATATGACTCTTTGAATGGTGGTCGTGATAGCATACACCCATACCTATCCTACGACTCACAATTCAATCACAGAAAATATCATAAACAATAACATGCACAACCACACAAATGATCGTGAGTTTATATAGCCCTTGTGCTTCCTTGGCCTCCGATCATTGCCTCTTCGATCATCTCCATGAACAAACTAGTGATCTAAGTACCCATAATTTCCTATTTCCTATTTAAGACTACTCTCAAATCGAAACAGAAAATTACATTAGAAATCTCCATTCCTAACTTGACACGCAGGCCATAAATACAATATTAATCATGCAACAAAATAATTAATATCATGGGGCACCTTAGGCCGCTTACAAACATTCATACATACAATCATTACAACACACAAGGCATTGAACATGGCTATACAAACCCACTACTGCAAAACAAAGTTAGAATAGCGCAATAACTTGCACCAAACCGATTGAAACTATTCATAATTCATAATCTAACAATTATGCATGGTTGTGCTCAGTTTCACTTCTTATTATGATCTAGAAATCACTCAAAAGCATCATCTAATGATGGTTAAGTTGCTGTCCAGAAATTGCAGTTTTTCAGTTTTGGCTCTCCAAAGAACAATCCTTAACGATTTGGGCCAAAACGAAGACTCAATTAATCACAGCCCCTTTGGTCAATTCCTAACCCGTAATAGACCCCATTTATAGACTTGAAACTGAGCCCCAACTTTCAGTTTTACAACAATTTTACAAACTTGACAAATCTAACACATACCATGCGCATGAACGCATGTCAATTCGTAAAAATCTGAAAAACTCATGCACAACTATCTAGATATACAACTTATGAATAAATCAATCAATTTAGTTTAGTCTTTTGGCCACGATTTATCACATACAACGACCAAATGCTCTGATACCACTGTTGGAATTTAGTTTGAACAAAAAAGTACACGAACATGCGGAATTTTAAATTTTTCGGTGCACAATTCAAATAAGGATCTTGCATGTGATAAAACTGAACCAAAATCATAGATCTAGAATAAACTATTGTACCTTTGATGCGTGAGTCTTCGGGGAGGCTCGGGGTAGTCTCCTTCTCGCTCGATTCGCACCGGCACCCGCAAAGACACCAAGTGTAGGCGCCCTCCAAGGTATCCACCGAGGCAGCCCACTATCCGATCTCCTTCGCACTTGCTAGGATGCTAGGGAGACTCTCCTTGATTTCCTCCACACCACTGTGATTAAACTCCTTTAATCTATGTGAAAAATCTGATGGAAGATGGGTCTCAACACATGAGATACGCGGTAGAAATTCAGCAGAGCTTCCGCGCGCGTAAGTGAAAGATCGATGGGTTTCTTGGCAGCCTAGGCCTCCTTTTATAGAGCCCCAAGGCAGGAGACTCCTCTCCCATGTCCCTAGATAGTCTCCCCACGTTCTAGAGTGGAGAACAGCCCAAAACAGCAAAAAAACTGCCAAAAAACTGCTGAAAAACCGCTGAAAACGTGGCAAAACAGCTCCCAACTTCAGCCTTGCCTTCTACCCACGTTTTGGCATAACCACCCACTACTTTAGGCCATGTGCAGCCATTAGAAGGGCCCTAGTTGGGCTTCATGTGTCCAGAATAGTGAGGTGTCTTGCACTATAGGTATTTGGGCCGAATGAAAGTCGAATGGCCGAACCGGTCATTTGTCTTTGCATCGTTTTCATAATTTCGACCTATTTATCAAACCATTTGATAAATATAATTAATTAGTCATTTTCTATGACTATATATATCTCATGTTTATGACTCAATTTAATATGTCCAACATATTAAATGATCAAGGAACGAATAGAGGCACAATCTTTCACGGTGTGACCCTTTGGGACCTAAATTATTTAGCAATGAGATTAAACCCCTTAATCTCATAGATTGTGAGAGGCATCCAGCAATATGCATCACAACCCCTAAATAATTCAGATATGAGTGCGGTACTTATATCCCGATCTTAGGCAACGACAATTGCCTCATGCTTATTCTATGTCCTATGATATCCCGAATGTTGCAAGACAAGATCATGTCATCCATTGTAATGCATTTGTATACTATGTGCACCTAGTTGGATATCATCACTCCCGTCGACAAACGAGAGAGACATCGGTCTTCTTAACTCATGCATCCCCTTCATACGAAAGACGTACACCGAGATAAAGCCCTTATGGCTGCCAGTTACGGACAACGTTGGACGATATCCACAAATGCAAATCAGACGTATAAGAAGATCATTTGTCTCAACCTAAGAATTAGCATCCAAATGAAATACTAATGACATCAAACACAATCTTTATAGTATTTCAATATGGGTCATGTCCAATAACATGTCCAACATGCTATTTGTGTAATTAAGCCGATAACCCCTTATCGAGTGATCTGTGAAACACGATCAACACTTAACTTACACACTAATCCATTTACGTTAATTATTGTTCCTAGGTAATTAACGGATTAGGGACTTTTAGAGTTTTCATTATAATCTTTATATATATATGTTTCACATTTGAAGTCCAACTCAAAATATAAATAATGAATACTCAAGGAACAAATGAAATATCAAATATATCATCATTTTGTATGAAACTAAATGCAATCATCCAATGATTGGCTACTAGATCACTACAACACTAACAATAGGTCCAATACGGGGCGGGTTATAGAAGGTTAATGTGAAAAAATGAAACCAAATTCTTGCTAGAATAGAGTTTTTCTGAGTCCAGGTCACCCATGGGTCTCAATCAGGACGGTCCGGGATAAGTGGCGAGCATAGATTTACCCAGGTTGGGTCTACTCAAATGGGTATTTCCAAACCTCTACTTACAATTGATGTCCCTCGCTGAGCTCCAATTGTGCGTAAATGCAACCTCGAATTAAAGTAATAAATTTCTATGATGTGTCGATGGTATATGAAAATTTTTAATTTCTGAAATTGAATAGAAATAAAAAGAGCAACAAGTATAAATTAAACTGGTACAAAATAGAGTTGGCATGAACATAGAACCGACACAAATCAAAATTGATATGAAACAAAATTGGCACAAATCAGAATTGATCATAATTAGTGCCTACCAATGAGATTGATAAGGAAAAAAATACTTCTATAATTATAATTTTATGATAATTTTGTGCATCATTGAAGTAATAAAATCAGCAAGAAGATTTATATATAAATGAAAATACCTTAGACTCATCAAAGGGGTATTTTTGTCATATTAAAATTTTAATTAATTGTTAATTTAATTTTTATGAGGATAATACTAGTTATGGATAATAATTTTATGTTTTGATATTTTCAAGGATAATTTTTTTATTTATTTAAAGAGATAAATATTCAAATTGATATATATTGAGATTTTATACCCCGTTTTGCCTTTGTTTGTTAACCTTCCCTTTACTTCAGTGCCTAGCAGGAAGCAAGGAAAATGAATAAATGAATAATTGCTTTGTTTTACAATCAACGTTTACTTGCACTAAGAGCATCTGTATTGGTGCTGATTATCAAAATTAAAATTTCATACTACGTCATCAAATTGATAATTTATTTTAAGAGTGACATCTGTGAATAAAATGAAATTGTCAAAATAATATTTTTATAATTAATTTTTTGCTCCTCGGCTGACGTAGACTGTCAAATTTAGACAATTGTCTAATCTTACCTAGTCTCTGCATCTTTAAAATTAAAATGATAATTATCAAATAAAATTTGACAACCAATTTGATAATGAAATGTGGATGCTCTAAAGCTATAAACCGGCTTTGGCCTGAA
Organism: Schoenoplectus tabernaemontani; assembly: GCA_037127355.1. NCBI lineage: Eukaryota > Viridiplantae > Streptophyta > Magnoliopsida > Poales > Cyperaceae > Schoenoplectus > Schoenoplectus tabernaemontani. The sequence continues at coordinate 18,792,858 of CM073744.1, read as the reverse complement.
TTTTTTTTTTCAACAAATATATATGGTATTAGTAAAATGTTGATAATTTGGAAAATTCAATACTAAAGTATAAATATCCATTATATAATATTGAATCATAAAATAATTATCATTATTTTGCAAATATCTTCGATTGTAGTTAAAAAGAAAATAATATGCAATTATTGTCAGACGAACATGAAGTTTCACAGACATAAATTAAGTGACACAATTAAAGACTTCTGGTAAAATATAAACTAATTTAATGTACTAAAAAACTTGCTTAAGATTATAATATTAGAACTTTTAAATTTTTTATTCAAAAAAATGTTAAGAACTACTATAGGGAAAGAAATATTAAAAAATATGCCGATTTAATTGAAGTATTGAACTGACAAAACGATGGTGTGAACATAAATAATATTGTTTTTATCTTCTTATCCGCAATTAAGAGGAGAGCCCAAAAGACAAAAACCTACAATTAATACTGAATGCATATAATAAAAATCAATAATCATTTAATGAAAAAAAACTAAAAAAAATCAAATGATTTAGATACTTGTGATGTGGCATAGCTAAGGTGATTGGAAATTTACCATTCTTTCTGGAGCATAAATTCTCTTGTACTGGTGTTTTACTCCGTACCGGATATGCTGACGGTTAGACTTGCAATATTAGCCTATATTTCTCTGTTTGAACACTTCCAACAACGGAGAGGGTTATGTTATAGGTGACAATCGAACAGATCGGGTTTATTTCGGATAGGCCGGGTTTATTTTTTTAGATTGATTTTAATTGAATTACATATTATGTGATCTCATATCAGATTAGATCGGATCGCAATTGACAGGTTCAAATGAGATCAAATTAATTTGACCCATTGAAATCCCGATGGATCGGATCGTGGCTCTAGGTAATATCACTGATAGATGAGTTACTACATTTCAGTAAAAAGGTTGATTTTGGGACAAGTATGGACTGATGATTTTATTGTATAGTAACAAATCCAATGCGTCTATTCAGGGGCTGATAGACATCTGCATTTATATGTTTATATTATATCTATAGTCCTTTTGCATCTATTCAGGGGCGGATCCATATGGGTCCAGAGAGGACGTATGCTCCTCTCTGGATTTTGAAAATTAATATTTTTAGATAATGTTTTCGATAATCGGTCTTCCTGAAATTTTTTTTTGCCTCTTAAATTGTCTCATTATTTTTAATAAAAAAAATATATTTAATATTGTGCATAATGAAATAATTATGTAGAGATATCAAAATATAAAATTCCGTAAAGGAAAACTTTCTTCATCAATATAATTATCTATTACTTTGAGCTTTATTTTGTTATTATTTTTAATATAAAAAATATTATTATTTTAATAATTTTTTATTAGATAAGAATATATATTAAATTATTATTTTTTTATTTAGTACCCAATTAGTTAATAGATTTGAACCTGATAAACTATTATAATCCGATAATTGCCCTCTGACCAAAATTCTGCATCCACCCCTATATATATTTACAAAAGACCTAATGAAAAACAATAACCATGTAAACAACTCGAAATTATTTCTTCTCGAATTATTCCTCTTGAACAAATCTATCATAATTTAACACCAACAATATGTTGAAACCAAAATGGATGCTACAAGAGTTACATGGAATGTCTCTGCTCTACAAAATCTATATAATCAACCAGGAATTCCCAAGTAAAATAAAAAATATATATATATTCATTTAGCTAATATGAAACTATGAACACCTTTTTGAACTACCAAGTGTAAGCTCAAGCTCATCTGACACAGTACACTCCTCATGTATCCTCTCCCCTTCCCATGGTTTAACCATCATGTTACTCACCACTTTCATGTCACAAGTTCCAGTACCAAATGCGAATTCATCTGAGTAGTTAACTGGAGAGCATGCCCCGCTCTGTCCTGGGGTCCACATTCTGGAATTACAACCTACTTCACCAAATGGGTTCATAGAAACCAGACTAAATGTCGGAGAAACGGGTTCTGAAGGGAGATTGAGACCTGTCAACCAGTCGGCCCTAGCCCGTGGCGAGCCAGGTGCAGGAGAGCTTAATGGAGGGGTCACTGGTGCACTGATTGAGTTGAATTTGGATTTATTTATGTTCTGAAGCCATGGAATGAGTGGGTTCTGGTTTGTAGTATCGTGGGTCGGCGTGCTCGGCTGAGTCACATAAGCAGAGGTGGCTGGGCTCGGGCTGTAGGAGGCGAGCGGACTTGGCTGGTACGAGGAAGAACATGTGCTTGGTGAGAGAGATGATATGTGCATTTGGGTTTGATCTTGTACCGGTTTTGATCCCTGCAAATTAAAAAAGAGTACACAAGTTAAGCCCGTTAAGGCATTTTTATGTTTTTATTTATCAGCGTACTCTTTAAAAAAATCAAATAACTCCTGCTAGTTTCTTTAGTTTTGTTAACGACTGGATTCATGTCAGAATGTAAAAAGGCAACTTAGCAAAACTTAATTCATTTTTTTTTAAAAAAAGGTTATTAACAGATTAAATAACTTCATTGATATTAAATAAACGCACTATACATACATGTGCTCCGTTTACTCTTGTAGTGATATATCTTCAATTGAGTATCAACAAACTATTTTGTTTTTTTAAGCACTTCAATTGCAAATCTCAAATCAATTTTTAAGAAAATTAGAAAAAAGAAATGATTATTCGTTTTAATAATTCAATGTTAGTTTTCACCAGTGTGTCCATGCATGGGCAACGTTTATAACATATTCGTAGCCCATATCTTTATGCCAGTGAAACCATAATAAAACAGACTTTTTGGGTGCCAATTAGCATCCTAAAATAATACAACGCTGTGCAGTGCCAGCCATGAACACGCTCAGATGGCTACCAAGTACCAAGTACCAACCATGCATACTGCATAGGAAGCTGCTACTGTGGCCCCAGAAAACCCCCCAAATAAAATGAAAGAAAGAAAAAACACCTATACTTCAGGGACAAAGGGGTTTGACTGGGCTCTGGTAAAAGTCTTAACGGACGACCTCAGCAATTTTACTTTTAAAATAGTCCAGAAAGATCAAATTACAAAAAAATTACTCAACACCGCTAGCCTAGCATACGCACGGCACCCTTACAACTTGCACTAAATAAATGATAAATCCCCTTTCGCAGGAAGCAAACTTGTGCAACACAGCTACGCCGCGCTCACGCAAACACCACTTGTTATCCATGGAGTGTGTGGCGGTGGCCCGAATGGGAAGCAGAGCACGAGTGGCGCCTGTCCCTGTCGTGACTCGTGACAATGCATCACAGGGCTACTTTCGTCAGAGAAAAATTAACTGCTCTGCGACCCACGGCGCTGTGACGCGTGATCTCCAGACAAGACCACGTGGGTTGCGGTCCCCGATTGAGTGAAAAGACTAATCTACCCCTGTAGCCCTCTAATGTGTTGATTTCGTCAAGCGCAGACCACTAATCACGGACGACAAAATTAATATTAAATTACAATTTGTTGGAGTTTCCAATTTCGTAAATTTCGTTGGTTTATTAAAAAACTTGAATAATTTGTAGCGTGCACCACCGTCCCAATTACTTTAATGTAATTGTACTTTATACTTTATGCACTATACCTGATAACGTGCGTGCTTGGTTTAACTTTAAACTAACCTCTTTTAAGAAAATAAAAATTGTATCAGAAGTTCAACCCCTCATCTGGCTTGCTTCTCTGTAATTTGTCAGAATCCAATTTCTCTATCAAATTCATGGTTGTTATTTCAATTCAATTGAAACAAAAGTCTGTTACATTAATAAGTAATAGTTGGGAAAACAAAAATTGTGAAGAACTAAAATACGGAGATGACAATTTAAACAGCAAAAAATGATACAAGATAACAAGAAAGCACAATAAGTGTAAAATTAATTTACCAGAAGAATAAAAATTAGTACATATATTCACCTTGCGGTATGTGGTGCCGTCTTCTTCGACGATCCAGCCGGCCTCGTTGCAGAGAGCCTTGAGGACCTCGTTGTTGTCGCAGTGCTTCGGAAGCTTGTAATTGCCGTACATCCTCAACCCGGTGTAGATTTTTGTGGCAGTGGCACGCCGGCGCCGCTCACGTCTTTTGTTGTTCTCCCTCTCCCGCCATGTCGGCATCCTCGTTCCAGTAGCCATCTAAAGATATAACAGTGCTCGTTTCTTACTCTATGTAATTGTGCGTGTGCGCGTGTGTGTGTGTGAGAGAGAGGGAGGGAGAACCGGAGAAGGGGAGAGTCGGAGAGAGGAGGGAAGAGAAGAGGATAACTAATGAAGAAAATATTAGAGGGGGGAAATGATATATATTTGCAGAGAAGGTTTGGGAGAAGGAAAGTACCAAAGTGCCACTGCACGAGGAAAAGGGTTGATTTGAATATTTGATTGTGCTCAGATTTGAAAATAAATGGTGCTAGTTGCTACTGCTGCGTGAATGGGAACATTGCATTTGTTGAATGTTGAGCGGACTGGATTTAATAATATTATATACAGTTTAATTTTGTCTGTAGACTGTAGAAGGATTTTTTGTTTCAATTTATTATTATTTTAACTTGGACGTCTTAATTATGTGGTCTGACTTCAAAGTAATTTATTTAAGAAAGATTGACTTCAAAGTAATTATCCAGTAGTTTATTTAACGTAAGTTATCGGACATTGATTAGAGTGGGTCGTACAATTGTGATTTGAATTTTAGAGATGTAGAGATCAGATAAAATTAGATAATTATTTAAATTTGACAGTTTATTTGATAAGTCACATCAGCGAATGAACAGAAAATTAATTACGATAGTATCATTTTAACAATTTCATTTTATTTAGGAATGTCATTCTTAAAATCAATTATCAATTTGATGAAATGACATAAAAAATTAATTTTGACAATCAATACCGATACGGATGTTAAATTTCTAAAAATGATGTCGATATATTATTTTATTTACTTAATGTATGAAAAACTTCTTGACCTTCAATATTTCATCAAAATAACATTTATTTTTCCCCACCTTATATAAAACATGGCCATATATAATTAGAACTATAGGGACAAAATTGAAGAATATACGATATTTTCTACATTTTTTTCGTTTTCACTATATGTCAAATATCAAATTAGATCTGCAGATTATTATTATTATTATTATTATTATTATTGCTGCTACTACGTTATTTGTCATCACCGACATCAAATATAATTAAATCCAACATTTCATCATTCAAAGTTTCAAACTAGCAGCATAAACAACATTTTTATTTCTCTTTTCAAGAGACTTAGTGTATAAATTTAACGTTATGATAATTTCTATTCTAATAGTTGCATTATTTGGATAGCAATATCTTAGTGTTATTGATAAATTCGCCAAACAGGTCTTTTATCATTTTGATAAATTAAATTAGTCTCATATCAAGTAGTAGGTACTTTAATGATGTTGTATATATCATGCCACACTAAAATGAATTCGAACATGTCGTCCAATATATATATATATATATATATATATATATATATAGGTTAATTAAAATACAACATGTTGCACGGATGCACCCGTGCAACGCGTTAAAATCTCAAAATTTAAGTTAAAAATGACTGATCCAAACCGTTCAATTTGTTTTTCATATCAAATTCTTATAGACAATAAAATTATATATTTTTTAAAAAAAATTTACTATTTTTTTGGGTAAGAAGAAAGTAGCTTGATTTAAGAAATTTGGATCGTCCAATAGTGATGATTTTCTTCTTACTCAAAAATAGCAAAAAAACTTCAAAAAATATAAAATTTTATTTTCTACAAGAATTTTATATGAAGAATAAATTGAACGGTTTGGATCAGTCATTTTTAACTTAAATTTTGAGATTTTAACGCGTTACACGGGTTTATCGCAAAGTAAAAAAAGATTTTGCTTCAATTTCAAATCTCATATACCGAAAGTTTAAAATATCAATATAATTAATTCACAATAATCTAGATATTAAAACATTATTGAATATCAAAATTTACTATTTTTAGAGTTTTGTAATTATTTTTTTGGATTTTTGAAAAATGACAATTTTGTAGGCGCCTATCATTATTTTATTATTATTTTTGAGATATTTTTAAAAATCCGAAAAAATAGTTAGAAAGCTCCAAATGTAATCAAATTTGGTATTCAATAATATTTGAATATTTACTTTATGTTGGGTTAATTAGATTTACAATTTGAACTTTGATTTTGTGAGATTTTTTAGGCCAAAGTAAAATACCTCTTTGCTTCACGAAGCACCGTAAGATCTCCCATAATGTGCTCATAGGAGATTATAGGACCACGGAGCCGATCCGTGATCCTAGCTCAAAAAATATATCAAATGATTTTCAATTTTTGATTTATCACTCTCATTAAATTTTTCATATTGAAATCTTATAGGGTACAAAAATTTGGGGTGTTTCGAGTTTTCTAACTCACTCTTTTTAATTTTTGAAAATCAACTCTAAAAATAATAATAAAATATTTAATGTTTGTATATTATTTTTAAAAATTAAAAAGAGTGACTTAGAAAACTCGAAACACCTCTAATTTTTGAACCCCATAAGATTTCAATATGAAGAATTTAATGAGAGTGATAAATCAAAGTATGAAGATGATTTGATATATATTTATTGAGTTAGAATCACGGAGGGGCTCTGTGCTCCTAGGAGCACGCTAGTCTTACTATATATATATATATAGAGTGGAGATAGCGTGAGCTTAAGCTCACGGAGGCTCGTGAGCTTAACTCAAAAAACATATTAAATGATCTTAAAATTTTAATTTATCATTCTCATTAAATTCTTTATATGAAAATCTCATGGGATGCAAAAATTTGGAGCGTTTTGAGCTTTTTAGTCGTTTTTAATTTTTGAAAATGATGTTCAAGTATTGAATATATTATTATTATTTTTAGAGCTGATTTTCAAAAATCAAAACGCTCCAAATATCATATAAAGAATTTAATGAGAATGATAAATTATATATATATATATATATATATATATAGAGAGAGAGAGAGAGAGAGTAAAGATACCGTGAGCTTAAGCTCACGGAGGCCTTCCGTGAGCTTAACTCAGAAAACATATCAAATCATCTTCAAATTTTAATTTATCATCCTCATTAAATTATTTATATGAAAATCTTATGGGATGCAAAAATTTAGAGTGTTTTGAGCTTTTTAAATCATGGTTTTTTATTTTTAAAAATCAACTCTAAAAATAATAACAATATATTCAATACTTGAACATCATTTAAAAAAAATTAAAAATGGTGACTTAAACAGCTCAAAACACTCTAAATTTTTGCATCCCATAAGATTTTCATATAATAATTTAATGAGGATGATAAATTAAAATTTGGAGATGATTTGATATACTTTTTAAGTTAAGCTCACGGTATATAGTTATGCTATGGTTAGTCGCGAAGTACAAAACATTTTTGTACTTCACGTCGTATCTCTCATTTTTAAATTCAAAACACCGATCCGATCATTCAAAGTGTTCTCTATATTAAAATTTATTTGAAGACTAAATTTTATATTTTTTAGAAAATTTTTTTCTATTTTTTGAGGATTAGAAAATCATTCTTATTAAAAATCATAAACTCAATACATTTTTATCCCCTAAAAAAAATAGAATTTTTTTCTAAAAATATAAAATTTGGTCTCCAAATATATTTCAATATGAAGAACACTTTTAACGATCAGATCGGTGTTTTGAATTCAGAAATGAAAGATACGACACGAAATACAAAAATATTTTGTACTTCGCGACTAACCGTAGCATAACTCTCTCTCTCTCTATATATATATATATGAATTTATGCCATGTATAGGGATATATTTGTAATTGAATTAACATGTATCTTAATTAATGCACATGATGTGAATAGGAATGTTAATTTTTGTACTGGAGCGGAATCGAAGTCATGATCAACTAATATTAGATGAGTTGATACTTCATACTAATTATTTAGGGTCAAGGTGGGTGGTTTAGACTCCCATTTTTACTCAAAAAAAAATATTTAGATCTTTGTTTTTCGAAATTCAAATAAACTAAAATTTACTCATCCAATTGCGATTTAAACACTATAATTTAGTAACCAATATTTTTTAAAGTTAATTATTCCATTGGAGGAGGAAAAAAAAGGTACTGAACAGCATTAAGAGACGTATTTTTGTTAATTTTAGATACAATTAATGTTATACAAACGCACTAGAACTTGATGAATTACAATAAACGATTATATATGATTAGTTAGATCTCTAATTTGACGCATCAGGTGAAAAAAAAATACTGTATAAATTTTTGACGTTTAAACAATTAATTTGTCACATTATCAGTACAAATACATGGGGAAGAGCACTGGTTCAGAGTTCAGACGCTTGAATTGTAAAATTTGGACTGTTTGTATAATAAGTCCCAATCAATCAGTGAATGGTGTGCAAACTGATCGGTTTAATTGATTTTAAACTGAATCCTTAAATTTTGGACTATTTGGTTTTTCAGTTTTAAAAATTTTGGTTCGGTTAAATTTTTTCATTAATTCGGTTTTTATTCTTTGATTCAGTTTTACTTTTTCTAAATCGGTTGAACCGAATAAACCGAATAGTCCAAAAATTTATCAAATAATTTTTTTTTACTTAATATAAATAAGGAATATATCAAAGATAATCCGAATATATTTATTTTCTATAAGTTTTATTTAATTATTTCTTTTATTTTTTAAACTATTTATTTTTCTATCAATTTTATAACTTTTATATTTTATTCGTCTTTAAATAATATAATTTCGGTTTAAACGAATAAACCGAAAAAACTTTGGTTTATTCGGTTTTCGATTTATTCAGTTAATATTTTTAGAAATTTGATTCGGTTCATAATTTGACAAACCGAAAAAACTTTAAATGTATATAATTATCTCGGTTTGAACCGAACCGACCGTTTGCACAACTGTGGTGGTCTATCTCTACTGTTCACAATTTGCATTGCAATTTGGCAATATGATTATATTATATGACTATTATATGACTATGAGGCCCCCGCAATGGGAGACGCCATCAACATGCGCACGTGTAATGCGTGAAGGAAGCCCCACTCTACTTGGTTGGTTGCTAGATTAGTATTTAGTAGGTTGCAGCACGCACACGCATCCACCATGAAATTTTCAAAATGCATTGATTTTTATGATATGATTATATGAAGTTGATTGTAATCTAATTCCTGCCATGAATTCATTGTTCAATTTATTACTGTAATTCCTTTTTCTCATTAAAATTAGTGCATTGAGGTTATAATGAAAATAAAATAATAATAATATTGAACTAGAAAGATGAGAAAATAATCTCTAGTTAGAAATTAAAAAACAATTAACTAACAACTAAGCGTATGAGTTGCGTTCAAAAAAAAAATTATCTAATGGCTGCATATACAGTGGATTGAAAATGACCGTAGTTGAAGTTCCAACCATCCACTTTGAATCACAACATTTTGGGACCGCAACACTCTCGCACTCACACGTGCGTTTGTAGAGCGAGGTCTTTGAAGTTTTAACGCAACTTGAATTGACTTTTTTTTATTTTTGTTCTTCTTGTCACATGTATCATATATTGCTCTGAAGTTTGAACTAAAAATATCTCACTACTGGCCTGCTCCGAGTGTTGATGGAATGAGTAACAAAGGAACAAATCACAAAAATAAGACCGAAACTGGTAATTCTAGAAGCACGTTGTGAAAAAAAAAATATTTGACTTGTGGAAACGAGAAAAATCTGTGTTTTGATTCCTGAACTTTTGCATTTGGTTCAGTAAGTCTACTCTGATGAATTCAGTCTACTCAACCAACATTGAACACAAGTTACACAACGATGTTACAAAAAAAAAAAAATTAAAAATGAGAAGCTAATCTCCAACTAGCATTCCAAAGGCCAATTATCTATTAGCTTTGGTTATTTTCTAAATGACTGAACTTCAAGTCTAGATGCTACTTTTTTCTTAAAAAAATGATTGAAGTGGACGTTACATGCTCATCTCTAAAAAATAAATGCTCTAATAGCTAGAGAGAGAAGAGATTATTGTGCAAACGTTTTCATTTCAATCGATATGTAAGTGTATTAAAAATATATTTTAATTTATAATGCTCATTAAATTATTTATATGAAAATCTTGTGGGATATAAAATTTAAAATATTTTGAGTTTTTAAATTATTATTTTGAATTTTTGAAAAAAACATAAATATATATCATTATTTTTAGAGCTATTTTTTTAAATTCAAAAGAATGACTTAAAAATTCAAATCACTTTATTTTTTTGTATCCCATAAAGTTTTCATATGAAAAAATGAATGAGAACTACAAAATTGATATTTTAGAGACTTTATATATATAATTGAATATATTATTATTATTTTTAGAGCTGATTTTCAAAAATTAAAAACCATAACTTAAAAAGCTCAAAACGCTCCAAATTTTTGCATCCCATGAGATTTTCATATAAAGAATTTAATGAGAATGATAAATTAAAATTTCGAGATGATTTAATATGTTTTTTTAGTTAAGCTTACGGTATCTCTACTCTCTCTCTCTCTATATATATATATTGATACTTTCGCATATCAAATGAAATGTAAATATTCACACAATATAATATATATAAAGCTGTGCTTCAATGAGGACTAGCGCATACAAAAATCAAGAAGGACAAAAAAGTAATTGTACGTCTTATCCGGTTACTAAATTCACAATATTTTGTACACAAACAACATTTCTCCAATGGAAGAGTATTGAAGACGGGACGGGACAGGGCGGTCCGGGTGAATGTGGGTCACGGGTGGGGCGGGACGTGTTTGAGCAGTCCAAAATTAGAAAATTTCGATATGATCCATGTTAGAGCCCCGTGGATATGACCCTCACGAGTCGGGACGGGTGAATCAAGGACCGATCCGGATGGGTTGTGGTGGGTGGGGTGGGTCGGTTTTTTTTTAATTTCACAAAATAAATAAATAAACCGCTAAAAACTCAAAAAATTTCAAAATTTCCAGAAAAAAAAAAAAAACAGAAAATTTTCAAAAAAATAATAGAAGTTAAATTTATTTTAATCATAATATTTTATATAATTTTTTTAACTAATTGGTTTATAAATTTTAATTATTTCAAAATAGAATAAAATTTGAAAATTTCCAAATAATTCTAAAAAAATTCAGAAAAAATAATCAAAATCGAAAAAAGTATATCATATTTTTTTTTAAAATAATTAATTTAAACTAATTCAGTTTTTATATTTTATTATTAAAAAGTTGAAAGCGGGTAATGGGTGAGAGCAGGGCGGGTGAGCGCGGGGTGGTTTAGCGTGGGTAACGGATGAGAGCGGGGTAGGTGAGCGTGGGCCATGGGTGAGAGTGGGGTAGGTAACGGGTGAGAGTGGGACGGATATAACGGTTCCATTTAAAAAAATATTTATACCCGGCTCTTACTAAGACTGGATCTTTAATGGGTCCGGATCTACCTACGGATCTACCCGGAGTGGATGAAGGATGTGAGTTTGCATGAATAGATCTACCCGTTCAGATTTTTTTCAAATCTCTATCCAATGGTCATATAATTCGTCTCCTCTCGGTTATATTTTACCTAAATGCAAAGAAAAATAAATTTATTAAAAAAAATGGAATGTCGCTTTGGTGACAAAAATGAATGCATCGTTTTTCCTTAGCTTCTCAATTCAGTTGTACATTAATAAAATTACAGTTAATGTTGTATTCTTTATTTTGACAGATATATTTTTCTCATAAAAGTCAATGAATTTACAAGAAAACTAATTTATGATGATAAATCTCAGAATTGCAAAATTTGTATAAGATGTTTTATAAGATAATAATAAAAAAACTCACTGTTCTAGTTATCAATATTTCGTATATTTACTTGTCTTTATTTGGAAATTTGCATACTTTACACATTTATAGTCAATCCACCAATTTATTAGAGATTTGATGATATTTTTTAACATCGTGCAGGGACTTTCCACGACTCTTGAAAAATAGAAAGCTTTATTCTCTTAATTGCCTTTCATTTAATTTCTCGTCCTCTCATTCCTTAATTGAAAAAAAAAAGATAAAAATAAAATTTGAATATATAAATATATGTATGCACTCGTCTTACATAAATGAATAACAAAGAAAATTGTGACAATCATAAAATGATAGAAAACCTTACATTATATATTGTGAAATTTAAGTTTCAAAATACAATGAAAGAACATGCTCTGTTATAATAATCAATCAAATCAATTTCATCCAACAATTATAATTTTTGTTATAAATGGAGGAGAATAAAGAAGATAATACAAGTAGAGAGAATGTAAAACGGAGAAAGAAAGGATCCATTGATGATAATTAATTCGAATATATATCTTGACAATGATGTTTCAAATAAACATAGAAAATATATGACAAATATACCATGTAACCTGTATTGTTTCAAATTTTATGTAATCTTAAATACCATCTAATATACTATCAGAATGTTTAGGTTTACGTGAAATTTTTATATTACGGATATCAAACAAATTTCAATTTTTATTCTCAAAATGTCTAAAAAAACATGAACTATGCCTATTGTACTTATATTACCATTTTTAATCCGTGAGTTAGGCTAATGCATATACATTCTTGTAAAATATCAATCTTTATATTATTTATTAAATTTGTTTACAACTTTTATTTTTTTATTAATAAATCCAAAAAAATAAAAATAAAAAGTTGTATATTAAATAAAATGATGATTTGAAAAAAAAACTAAAAGTTAAAAAATAATAAAATTTATTATTATGTACATATAAATATCATAATGAGTTTTGCATTGATCATTCGAACATATTGTTGTGCTAAATAATTTTCTTAAGTTTGTCAATTTGCAAAAAACATTATACTTTAATTTTACACGTCTTTTTTTGAGTCATGATTGTAGGTCAAAACTGAAGATTATGAAGATTGAAAAACATAGGATAGTCTTAGAATAGTCTAAAATTACTTATGTTTTATTTTTGAAAATTTTTGACTTAAAATACTTGATGAAAGCAGTCAAATATGGTTTCTGCGCTCTGAGCCGTTAGTAACAACTGAGTATTTTGGTTACTTCTACTCTTGTTAATTGATGGAATAGTCTTATATTCTATATGTTGTTCAAATTTTAAGTTGTAGTTAATATTTTGATTTTTTTTCTCTATTGATCTTGATTTTTGTAGATAAAATCTACCCTTACAAATCATTTACCCATTTGCATTGATCATTTTATAGGTTTTTGATTAACTAAACTCTCTTTTTATAACACATACAACACATAATTTTACATCTGAACATATTGCCTAACGTTCTATCACATCAATGTCAACAAAATAAAAAAACAATTTTAACATTGAATTAGAACAATGATTGTTTGTATATTTAGTATAAGGAGCTTATACGCAAATACACTTGTTTGTTATCATAATTGATACCATTAACATTAATGTGCATTATAAGTTGTCTAACATACATAATATGATATCTAATATAAATCATTAGTCAATTTAACGTGCATCATAAGTTATCTAAGATACATAATAAAATATCTAATGTGTATCATAAGTTATTGTAATGTGCACCATAAAGTCGCCAAATATGGATCACAAAATTAATATATATCATAAGTCTAATGTGTTATGTGTTGAATAAATTACATAACATGCATAATAAAAATAATTAATGTGCATCATGAGTATAGTATGTATGCAATGACGTAGATTAGAGAAAAAACTCATCCAACGGCTGGTATTTAATCTGAAAATGAAAAAAAAATGAATTATTCCGGGATCAAAACACTTACGTGCTTAATAAGAAATAGAGATATTCTTGACTTTACAACAACAACAACAACAAAGCCTTTAATCCCAAATAAATTGGGGTAGGCTATATTCTTGACTTTACCCGTAAAATATTTCTTTTTGTATATATTATGTTATAAAAATTACAATTTTTTTATCATTTTAATGTGTATTAAATTTAAAGCACTATTTCATGTCAAATTAATTATGTATCATCTAATAAGATGAAGGCAATGTGCCTTTAAGCATATTGAAACCGTTCAAAGTTGGTGATATCATGAACTGGGTCCAATTATTAAATTCTATTAGTTCAAATTCTTTGCAATAAACTTTCATAATATATCAACTTAATGCAATAGATCGTAATATAAAAATATTTTTTGAATTAAATATTGAAGTTTTTGAGCCGAATAAGAAATATTTCTTTTATCTTAGAAAATATAATGCACAGACATGAGAAACAAACACGGTTGAAGGATAAAGTCTACCAACTTAAACATATTGCGTGCAAAAGAACAGTAAGTTGAACAAGTTAATGTTAGGAGTCAAATTGAAATGCCAAATGGCCAGAGATCATTTTTCTTTTGGACAAATACATTTTGATCCAATAATGTCCAATATGAGTTTTCATGCAGGATGAATCCCAAGGTACTCCATCAGGGATATTCCGACGTTCATTTTCTACCGGGGACAGTCCCATTCTCAGTAAGGTACTCCACAAATTCGTCAATTAAGTACGACCAAGCTCCCTCTTCATCATAGTTTGATAATTGGAGTGCATATCTCTATGTACTGTAAACGTACAGTGAGCTGTTTTACTATGCTCAGGAAAATAGTACTACGGACACTGTTAAGATTGAGGGGATCGTTTATTGTTCAATCTGGAAACAACAAACAACAACAATAACAAAGCCTTTAATCTTAAATAAATTGGGATAAGTTAGAAATGAAACCCAATGGGAAAACATAAGATCAAAGATCTCAAATATCAGTAATAAAAATGAATATGATGGAAGAAAAAAAATTAAATAAATAAAATAATAATAATAATATATAAATAAAGATGATAATGATAACGATAATAATAATATGCTAATAATAGTAGCAATAATAACAATAATAATAATAGTACAGTAAACCTCTGTTATAAAATCTATTTCTAAATTCTAAAATTCTATTTTAAAACCTAATTCTAAATTCTAAATCTTAAAATCTTATCTAAATTTCTATTTCTGAAATCTATTGCTAAATTCTAAATCTTAAAATCCTAAAAAATCTAAGAATATAAAATTTATTGACAGTACTGTAAAATTTATAGTATCGCAGAGGATGTAAATTCTAATAATTGTGGGTCTGTAGTCTGGAAAAAAAATTTAACCAATCGATTTGGTTAGAGATAAAGAAATAAATCATGAGACAATACTACCAAGCTAATTAGGAACTCCTTCAAATTTTCTTTCAGAAATTATAATTAATGAATCAAAAGCTCAGTACATACAGGGAGATCTATGTGTACCTTCACAAATTCCAACAGCTAAGATCAAGTGTCCCTTGAGATAGCTTGGTTAATTGTTATGCCGAACCTGAAATATAAATCCTCACAATATGGATTACTCCTGATTGGTGAAAAATAAATTGACAGACTGCACTCTGCACATCAATCCCAGAGCCTAAATTATTAACAAATGGAAAAAAAAAACTTAAATCCTAAATTAGAAACTAATGTACAAAAGACAACCAAATAAAAGCTCTTGTAGCCAATCTGCTAAGGCAAACAGAAGTAACCACCATTCTGTGCTTTTAGACTATAAATTTATACAAATTTCGGACTTATATTTTGCAATCACGAGCAGTGGCGGATCTAGGATTTTGATTAGGGGGGACAATTATCGGATTGTAATGGTTTATCGGGTTCAAATCCATTAACTAATCGGGTACTAAATAAAAAAAATTAATAATTTAATATATATACTTAACTAATAATTTTTTTATTAAATAATAATATTTTATATATTAAAATAACAATAAAATAAAGCTCGAAGTAATAGATAATCAAGTTGATGAAGAAAGTTTTCGACTAAGGAACTTTATATTTTGATATCTTTGCATAATTATTTCATTATGCACGGTATTAAATATTTTTTTCTCAATAAAAATAACTGACAATTCAGGGGGGGCAAAAAAAAATTTCCAGGGGGGGCACGTGCCGAAAACATTACCGAAAAGCACTATTTTTCAAAATCAAGGCGCACGTACCCCCCCTGGATATACATGGGTCCGCCCCTGATCACGAGACACCAAAGAGGAAAAAAAATAGGAAGGGAACCATAAAGGAATGAAATGGTAGCCTGAAGAAAATGGCACCAATGTTCAACCAATGCCCAGTGGTTCTCAGTAAATAAATAATAGCCGCTACCAAGTGTCGTGTCCAATGCTAGAGATTTTTGACCCTAGAAAATCATCAAATTCAAAAATTTTAGAAAAAAGTACAACACTGACAGGGGCAGAGCCAAACATTGTGGGGGGCAAAAAAAAAATTTTAGGGGGGCAAATTTTAAATTTTTTCTTCAATATAAGTATATATTTTTAAAAATATATATAATCATAAAGGTTTTGAAAAAAATTCCACCCAGAGGAGGACGGCGCCCCCCCCCCCCCACCCCACCGCCATTGGTTGGCTCCGCCCCTAAACACAGATGGACAGGAATATAATGCTGCAAGATCTGGGAAAAATAAATGGAGCAATTCATCCAGAATGAGAAGTAATAAATCAAGTCATTTGAATTATTGTGAATACTTTTAAAAGGTGGCATCTCTTACAATAATATCCCCTTCTTATTCTCAAAACTCATGTAATTCCACGGACCTGCAATCATAAATTCATAACACGACAAATACTGATATTGTTTCAGACAAAATTAAAAGATAAAAAATTATGAACAAAAATACTGCCAGCACGAATCATCAAACTAAATCAGTAGATATATATTGACTGAACTTAAATGGTTTTAAATCAATCACTTTCCTTTGTTCTCCTAGTTCTTCTCGTTGCCTCAGTAACATTTTGCAACGAATACAACTTAAAGACTAACAAATAAAACACTGATGTTAGAATACGACTATTAGTAGCTTACTCATCTAAATTGAATGAGAAGCCCAATGAAAGAATTTTTTAAATACTATCCAATGTACAGAGTAAGATGGGTTCATACACCCTGAGTGGAACCGATAAAAGCTGTCTTCACCGGCCCTCTAATCACCCGAGTGGAGCCGATAAAAGCTGTCTTAATCGGCCCTCTAATCACCCGAGTGGAGCCGATAAAAGCTGTCTTAATCGGCCCTCTAATCACCCTGAGTGGAACTGATTAAAGACTCCCAGATTCGCAAGGGAGAGTGTTGTTGTCAGATCGAGCGCCATCAAACCGCCGGATTCGAGCGTCATCGTTAGATCGAGAAGGGAGAAAGCGTCTTCGCTGGAGTATCATCCTCCAAGAGGGAAGAAAGCGTTGTCGCCGGAGACGAGAACGCCGTAGTTAGATCAAGAGTGAAAGAAAAAAGGTGTTGGGTTTTAAGTAATTTTGAGGAACGAGAGGTACTGAGGGCTAGAGGTAGAAGTTACTGTAGCGAAAATGAGATGGAGATCCAACGCGCCTAACTTTTCTTAGGGTCGAAAATACCCTTTTACAATTTTTGGGTGACCGGTTGCTTTTCCTGGGTAACCGGCTGGACCGCTGAGTAACCGGCTGAAAATTCATTTAAACCGTGCGATTGAAAATATTATACGGTTTAAAAAAATAGATAATTATTTTTTTGAGAGTATTTTATGTTAAGAGTTTTTAAAAGTTAATTATAACGACTATGGAGAAATTTAAACACGAATTTTGATGCAGATAGTTTATTATTATTAAATCAAAACTATTTATTTCTGATTGAACGAATCAGATCAAAAGCACTTCATCTAAAAAGTATAAAATCAATAATTTCTACATTTTATTTTGTCTGGTTTCTATTTTCAACTCACTCGATATTTGTAGTCTAAAAAGTCTTCTATTTGGAACACTAATTTTGATAGGATGAATAACAACAAAACAAATCACATGGATGATGGATAATAATATGTTCTCGAAACTCCTATAATTTCTTGAGATCAGGGGCGGATCCACAATATACTAGAGGGACAATTGTCTTTCTGGATATTGAAAAATAATAATTTTTGATAATGCTTTTGGTAATTTACTTTCTCCTTTTCGGAATTTTTTTGCCCCTAGATTGTTTGATTAATTTTATTGAGAAAAAAATTAATATCGAGCATAATAAAATAATTATACAAAGATATCAAAATATAAAGTTCCGTAGACGAAAACTTTTTCATCAATTTGATTATCTATTAATTTAAGTTTTATTTTGTTGTTATTTTTAATGAATAAAATGTTATTATTTTAATAAAAATTTTATTAGATAAGAATATATATTAAATTATTATTATTTTATTTAGTATCCGATTAGTTAATGAATTTGAACCCGTTAAACTATTACAATTCGATAATTATCCTCCTTAATCAAAATCCTGCTTGAGACGTGCATCAGGCATGGATGCTCTTCCTCTGACACGCGGCAAAAGGCGGCACACACGCTCAACTGTTGGATTTTTAGGGGGGAGATTTTCTTTGGTAAATTGTGAATTGATCAGGCATGGTCTCTGTCCACCCTGTATCAAAATTATGCTCTCTGTCCACCCTGCATTGATATTGATATGATAGTTAATCATAAGAAATATCTTGAATCTCAAATGTTTTAAAGGAAAATCTAGTTTACAACTGTCTTCCCTGGCGTTGTAATAGGCAATTTGTAATAAGTGATATGTCTTCTTCATGCCCGTCTTCTCTGTCATCTGAACTGCTATATCTTTAGAGCATTCGTATCGGTGTCGATTGTAAAAATTAAATTTTTATGTCACGTCATCAAATTAATAATTTATTTTAATATTGACATCTTTGAATAGAATGAAATTGTCAAAAATAACACTTTCATAATTAATTTTCTGCTTCTACGTTGACGTGACGTATCAAATATACTATCAAATTTAAACAATTATATAATTTTACATAGTCTCGGCATCCCTAAAATTTAAATGACAATTGTCAAATAAAATTTGATAATAGAAAGTGAATACTCTTATTAATGATCTGGTACGACTGACAGCATTCTACTCACCAAAATGTAAGAAAGGTCTAAATCATAATTTTTTGGGTGACTTTGATGTAGGATTGGACGCGCAGCCATACCTGACTGATAATCTATTGGAAAATTGTGTTCTCTTTCTCATTTTCTCCTAGCCTACTTATGTCACTGAAAAGTATATCAATGGCAATAAGAACTTGTTACAGATTCCAGAATTAGAGTACCAGTTTCTGTCTTAGTTGTATAGATCCACTTTTTCAAATGTTGCCTCGTATAATTTCCATCAGTGATCTCTGGGATTAGCTGCAAGACGCATCTCGAAAGCCTCCTCCATGGATAGAAAAAGCTTTGTGGAAAATCCAGGTTTGAACGCATAGGAGAGTGAGACTGGTAAGTCATCTCTTAAGTTTTTTAGTGAGGCGATAAAACGATGTTGAAAAGAAAGAGAAAATGGCTATTTTGGAAACTACATAAATACATCTCGAAATACAGTAAAGTTTATTTTTTTTAATTAGATGTGTATAAAAATTGTATAATGTGAAAAATGCTTTCTCCTTATAAAAGAAGATTGAAAAAAAATCTGAAATATCTATTTGTCACTAAATAAAATTGTAGATCATAGAATTAACCACATCTAAAATAATAATCTTTAATTTTTATTCCATGATGATTTAATTTTATTGGGCCTAGACAACCCATCTAAAAACAATCTCTTCTCCAAATCACTTTTCTCTCTCCACTGAATCATAGTCTATTGTTTGTTTCATCAGCGATTCTAGAGGAACGGGTGTAGATGTAGCATACGCTAAATAAACGGTAATTCATTTAAAATCTGCATAAATTTGTTTGACAGGACTATTATAGCTTTGTAACTTTTAGTTTATCTTTCATATTTCATGGAATTTAGCATGCATTTGTATAATCCCCTATTCCATTAAAATTTCACATTACACTTACTGTTGTCAATGAAACCCGTACAACCATTTATTTGACCCGTATTGCACCCAATAAGTTGAGTAAGGATAAAATTTTATTTTCGTTAAGTTATAATATATGAGTATGAGTAAAAAAAATTGTTAACTTATCAGGTAAAGATATGGTAAAAGTTATTTCGTACTCGTTATAAATTATATAAATATAATATTTTTTATATTTTAATAACAAACAAATTAAATTGAAATTAGTATATATTTTTGACAACTGAGAAAAATAAATCATATAATTTTTTGCATTGAATTATTATTATTTTCATTCATTATTTACCATCACTCGTTCGTAACCCAAAGTTCTTAATGCATAAGGATAGGGCATAGGTAAAATTATTTTTAACGGATAAAGATAAGATATGAATTTTTTTTACTGATATAGATATAAAAATACCTACATTTGTATCTTAGCCTATCGATTAACAACCATAGTTACAATATCCCCTGTAATTCAACCCTTTGAGTTCCATGTCCCATCATCATTTTTCATCTTCAGCTCTTCATTTTGAGCATTTGTTTGTTTAAATTTTTGGATGTTTAGTCAAATGTCTCTCTATCTTGGATTTTATTTTGTATGGGCAAAAACATAATTATTCACTTTAAGATTGTAGCATTATTTTTATCCGGTCAAGATGAACTGGACATAAAATGTTAAACCCATTGGTCATTGATATTCTAAACTATTTAATTAACTAAGGAAAGGATTTTTTTTTTAATTTATCACATTCTTAATTTGGGATCTTTTGTGCTCATACTATGAATGATGTTTGGTGGAAAGATGTTAGTGCGATTATCGCGTTTTAAATACGAACCCCACCTGCACATTGTCATATCAATTATTAAAATTTTAATTAATTAATATTTTTTATTAAAATTATAGTTTATTTCGTAATTATTAAAAAAACATGATATTTTTATCATGATCTTTTAGAAATTACATATTGATACTCCTTTCAATTGCTTATTTTTGTAGTTGGTCTATCGAACTCCAAAAATTGCATATAAAAAAATGCAAATTCTCAAATTTTATGAATTGATTTTATTATAAAATTTAAGTTTTAAATTAAGGATTTTTGATAGATTTTTTATATAAATTTTCTTCATTTTTTTCTTACACACAAAGAAACCATGGAATCATATCTTTGCAAAACCAACATCCTACTCAAGTTACCAGTTCATTATCTAGTACAAGAGAAACCGAGGATAAATATGCATACCATTGCTTGCAATGTTCCAATATTTTTTATGTATGGAGGGATCTAAAATTTGCAACCTCTTCCACATGATCTTAACACATGCATATTTTAAATTGAAGTCACTTTTAAACAAATAATAAAAAAAAGTATGTACTGGTTTATTCAATTGATATTTTTATAAATTTATTTTTGGTTTATAATTTAACAAACCAAACAAAAAATTAGTTATATATATTTAATTTAGTTTAGATCAAATCGACTGATTTCACACCCCTAAGTATGATAAACTCGTTGACTTTCTCAGAAACCCAAGCATTGATGTTGACAATATAGGCCACAACGTGCCATGAACCTTGTAGATAATTAAAAAACACCCGAGTTCCCTTTTTGATATATTTTAGTCGAATAGAAGATGTTTGAGAGAGTAGTTGCATGACTGAGAAACATATACCAACAGCAGATGCAAAACTAGATGCAACAACAACAACAACAAACCACTGGCATGCACAACTGGAGTAACAGTAGAGACTTTAATTCTCAGTTTGCAAGCCTCTCCCTCAAGCACAAAGAACCCGCTACTAACTATGGGCGTGAACTCGTTAGTGGCCCACTTTACATCTAGAATAATATTTTTGTTGTTTTGGTATGTTATTCTGTGGTGCTGAAAAATCTGATTAAGAGAGAAGTGAGAGGTATATATCATTGGAGTTTCTCGCTTGAGAGTGAAATTAACACCACAGAAAGGTAATTGATTAGTTAATAAATTCATTCTGATATTTTTGGGTTTTATATATTTCTGCACCTGACTATCATGTTGACGCTTTAACAATATGAAGTGTTTTAATGGATTTATTTACAATGAAAACATTTTAGGAATTTTTTGAATTCATGACTTTGAGCAAAAATATATAATGATATTGTTTTTTTCTTTTTTATTATTACTTACTAGGTGTTTGTCTCACTAGTATGCTAATTAAGGCAACACTTTAATTCACCAAATCAAAAATTTTAAATGAGATACAATTCGAGTACCTTTAAAGATGGCATATATATGCAAAATATTAAATTATAAAAAGATAAATATTTTTCTTCATTTTGTAGAGGACTCCTCGAATTCAAAAAAATAAGAAGGGCAAGGGTAGATAGTCTCAGTCAATCAATCCAACAGACACACCAATACTGGCAGAGACTTAATTCAAAAATATGGTTCTTATTGCCCCAAAAAAGGTTGGGGCAACACCTTTAGTACAATGTGCTACAAAAGAAAAAAACAAAGAAAATAAATAATTGATCAAAATATCAATATTTAATTTTCTATTTAAAAAAATATAAACTACTACTTTTTTAATAGGGAATTAATATTAACCTTATACATGTCTTTGAATATGAGAGAAAATAAGACAAGACCATTATAGTACTAGTGCGAAAATGTAAAACTATTAAATTTTAAGAAAATTTTAGAGATCTTATTACCCTTAAAAATGAGTAAATCTAATTTCAAATTGAAAACTTTTTCAAGTCTTCTGAAAGAAAATTTAAACATAAATGACCATGAATTGTGAATTTTTAGATTAAAGTATCAAATCTCGAATTCGAGGCAATTAGTGATTTGAAAAATTATGAAACAAAATGTAATTTCATAATTTATCAAACTCAAAACTTAGAATTTATGAGAAAATATAATTATTTATGAAATTTGAGAATTTTCATACATCATATTTTTTTGGGTTTAATGAGTCAAACTCTGAAAATGATTAGTAAAATATACTAAATAATTATTAAACATGAGATTAATGCTTAATTATCAAAATAATGAACAAAAAATGTCTCTAAGGATTATTCAATGATAGAAATGATTGTTGAGCAAATTTTTATTAAATTTGGTGAAGAATTCTATGACAAATGATTATTGAGCAAATTTTATAAAATTTGGAAACAAATGCAGCACAGAAAATGGATTTCAAAGGTTGCTAATGGATGCCTCTATTACTATGTGCTTGGGGGAAGGGGAAGAACATTTTGAGGAGACACCAATTAGCCATCTAATTGAGTATAAGCAATGACATATGACTTGGCTTCAACCTGAACCCGGCACAAGGCATGGCGCTCAGGAGGCTAAATTGGGCATCAAGCAAGCTAATAAACATTTAGCACTCGATCAAAGGAGGAAGTGATAGACGTGTAAAACATCAAACAAATCCCAGAAAATTGTCAAAAGGCACTACAACTATCGCATCTCGATTAAGGGAGGAAGTGATGCATGTGTAAAGCATCAAACAAATCCCAGAAAATTGTCAAAAGGCATTACAATGACTGCACCTCCTTGCATAAGCTGGATAGACAGTAGAGGTCACTAGTCACTAGGTACACAAGGTCCCTGCGAGCTTATTCCTTTTAAGCCAGAAGGGATCTCCTAATGTGTTGTGGCACAACTTAAACCCCTATCATGTTCTCAGTTGTAGCACACTGAACACCTCTAAAGAGCAACGTTAAATATATATTTTTTACCATTTTATTAATTTATTGAATTTAATTAAAACTTGTATCGAAACAAATTCAAATAAAAAATAATAGACTTGGGTACGTTCACAGGCCATCGAATCAAAAAAATTGGTTAGAAGGGTTTTCAAACCGTTGATTTTTCATCGAGATTCGTACTTTTAACATACCTCGAGATCCAAAATTCACGTTTTCAATGATCGTTACGAATCTCAATGTAAAATTAATGGCTCGAGAACCCTTTGAACCAATTTTTTGGTTCGAAGGGCTGCGAATGTACCCGAGTCCAAAATTAATTAACTAAAACTTGTTCCTACTGACATATTATTGGCATCTATAATCTCTCCATAACACGTTATTTATATATTTTTAAAAATAAAATAAAGCTAAAATGCACGTAGCAACCAACCATTACGTCAGACTTTTCAAAACTAACTTTGATGTCTCTCTCCTTTTCTCTTGTTTGTCGAGTATAACTTGGCTGTTTCCTTGTTAGTAACATCAAATGTTATGTGAATAAATGCAAGTAGGAAGTCTTATAATTTTTTGAACTATGTTTACAATTTTTATATAAATTAAAAGCACAAAAGTTGTTGTTTAAATTCTGCCAAATCCTGGGAATTGACAAGAAGTCTTTTGCGATTTTCTTTCATTTCTTCTGTGAGTAATTAATCCCATGACTTTTGTGGTAATCACATAACACTCTTGTGAAAAGGACTTCTCGAGAAATTTGAAACCCTTTCATTTACGATGTTGTCAACATCATGTTGAGCCAATATTTTTAACCCTTGTCAGTTTATAATTGCAAAGCCATTAGCTAGCTGACAGTATATTAATGACAATTTTTGAAGGTGAAGTCATCGTTCATCCTTGGTAATAGAAAATAATCTTTGCAACTTTGAACCTAATTGAAATTATGTAGCTTTGATGAATATGTCCATCTAGTGCTAGTAACAGTGAAATCAACTATGTGCGTTCATCCCTTTCATCACTTTCCTTCTCTCTTTTTTTTTTTTCTCCTTATTCCTCTTTTTTATATCAGCCTATAAATGTGTTTAAATGATTTTGCATTAAATTGTGATCTACATGAAACCTATCTTCCATGTTCATATCTTGATTTCCTCAAAATTACATCTGTACAATTTTAATAAATTTTCTATGAAAATGACAAATAGCCCGTAAACTCTAGGATTGTTACTGTATTGTTTATAATATCAACTTTTCTTTTGACTTTCATATATTATGAAGAAGTGGAGTTCCCAAGGACCAAGAGACGTGACCAATTTTTATGATGAAGTTTGTAATGATTCTTCTGTATAATATTTGTATAAAACATCTGATCACAGTACCGGTACATTGTGATATTGATATGTTAATTACTCAATACTTCAACTTTCCTTTCTTGTCTCTACTTTCATTCAAATGCATTATGTTCGGTACGAAACTTTGAAAGCACATCATCCATGAGGGGGAAATACAGAACAACTGAATTAATAATGAAAGAATATGTCACACTGGCATGCATAAATAGGTCGGTACCAAAATTGTCCCAACCAGTACCAAATCAGATTCTCAGAAAGATTTTTTTTTCAAAGCATAGTAACGAAATTCATGCATTATTCACGAATCATTTGTTTTTTAATTGCCCATCAACCAATGAATCACGAATTAAACATCCATTTAAGATAAGTATATTTTATTAAAAACCATGCATATGTTGTACAAGGTTGTAGAAAGGTCATTCTCAAAAGTCACAAGTTCAAAAATCCATTTGTTGACAGGGGCCTTAATACAAAACCCAATTCTTAGGTCTTCAATCCACATTTTTTTCCTTTCCTTCCTTTTCCATATTCGTTTAAGTTTCTTAAATGATGAAAACTTTATAGATATATCATCGGCTTATGTAGCCAAATTCAATATATCTTTCAAAAAATCTTTATAGATATATCATAGACAGAGACAAATAAAACGAGAGGGAGGAAGCAGCGATAGTCAGATTTGGGCGAAAAGTGATGAGGGCTTCCAAAAAATGATGAAAGTCGGTGCCATTGTGCACTTTTCTTTTCAAAAAAGAAAAATACTGTTTCATTTGTTGGGACAAGAATTCACTTTTTGAGAACTCAGATTTCTTGAGAAAGCCACGTGACGGAAAAGCCGAATGCGGAAACTCAGTCTTGGAGGCTTGGAGGCTTGGAGCAGTTGACCTTTCTGATATAATTGTGTGTTATGTGGCAATGGATTTGCAATCCAGGCCCATGGGCCCCTGTAACATATAGTTTGTTGACAAAATTTAGCCTCTAGTGTATTTGATTCAAGGGAAAATTAGATCCGTGCCACTCTAAAATTCTTAATTTAGTAAAATATCATCACAAATTCTAATCTTCATCTAATGCCATCATAAAACACAAATAATTAATTTTTTGCCCTGTATACAGTTTAATCCTCCAATTCATACTGTAAAATACTAATATTTAGCAAAAAAGACCAAACTGCCCCGTCCAACAAATTTGGAATCTCTCTTTTCCACGTAAATGGGCAATCACTTTCTTCATTCGGACTGTTCATCTTTCATTTTGCGTAATACCGTCCGTCTCCACCTTTTTTGTTCGCAAACAGGTTGTAAAATGCCAATAGAAATCCTAGAGAAAACTTTAAACAACAAGAATTATTAATAACTGGAGCCAAAACAGGTTGCAAAATGCCATTTAAGAAACCAGTTAATTCGATATCCGATATTTCCATTTTTCTTAAAATTTATTTATATTTTGCTTATGCGTTGATATTGTTTAATGCCACCTGAAAAGAAAAGAATCTCAATTGCACTGAATGTTTTATTATCAGTTGTCAGGTCCTGAACTTAATGTCATTTTCTAAAGTCTTTTGTGCTAGCATTGTTAGGTTTAGTCTTTCAGAATAAAAATGTTTATAATAAATATACAGCTTTTTATAATTCTCTTCAGTTTTTCTATATGCATCTTTGTACAAGGAAGACAGGACAATAGATTCTAACCCAGGATTTAACAGTTGTTACCATTTTAGTTAACTCAGTAATACAAGTACTAGTACTAATATTCAACTAGATTTACGCCCTTTAATTTTTCTGTCTTTTTTATTTTTCTTTCCCGGTTTTTTCCTTGGTTGCATAATTGCAATTAAATTGAATTCAGTGATGCAAATTTTACATGACTTGAGACTCACTATCTATAATAACAGTTTATTCAGGTTCTTGCGTTTGGCTATACCGGTGAAGAGGCGACCCAGTCCATCTGGTTCTTACGTTTGGCTATACCGGTGAAGAGGCGACCGAGCGAACAAAAAAGATGGAGACGGAAGATGAACAGTCCGAATGAAGAAAGTGATTGCCCATTTACGCGGAAAAGAGAGATTCCAAATTTGTCTGTTATACGGATAGGGCAGTTTGGTCTTTTTGCTAAATATTAGTATTTTACAGTATGAATTGGAGGATTAAACTGTATACAGGGCAAAAAACTAATTATTTGTGTTTTATGGTGGCATTAGATGGAGATTAAAATTTGTGGTGACATTTTACTAAATTAAGAATTTTAGAGTGGCATGGAGCTAATTTTCCCTTGATTCAATTACCCTTTAAATTATTTTTTCACTCAATTCAATGAGGCTAGGGGTGTGAAATCATTCGGTTAAAACTATGAATTAAATTAAATTTATAAAAATATTAACTGAATTAATTAAAAACTAAATAAAATAAAAAATGGCTTATACGGTTAAAATAAAATTACATTAATTAAATAAGAAAGAAAAATATTTTGATTACAAAATTTGATAGAAAAAATTGTTTAAGAAGTAAAATAAATAACTAAATAAAATCTATAAAACATAAATATATTTATATTATCTTTGATATGGTTCTTATTTATATCAAGTAATGAATTTGCTTGATAATTTTGGACCATTCAGTTTTTAATTTTATTTGATTTAGAAAAATATAAATCGAATTAAGGAATAAAAAAACGAATTAGCTAAAAAACTAAAAAATTTAAACTGAAAAATCAAATAAAATAGTAAAAAAATTAACGGTTCACTTCACAAATCAATTAAACACCTAAATGAGTCCCTCAAACTGTCTATTGCAGTCCTGTCTACCCCTTCCGTTCATTTGTTACTAAACGATATCCCTCTCCCGTCTCTCTTCTTCTAGGGAGTGTTTGGCACTCTATGGAATAGCAAAAAGTTGGAATAGAATAGCTATTCCGACGAATTAATTTGCCAAACGAATTTTAGACTAAGTAGAAGAGTGCGGAATAGTGTTAATCCGGTATACCAACTTATAGGTGGAATACCGGATTAGCTCTCATCGGAATAGCGATTATTATTTGATTATATTATATTATATTATTATATTATGATTATGATTAAGATTTAGTATTATTATATTATTATATTATATTTATGATTATAATTTATTATTATATTAATATTATGATTATTATTATTTATTATTATTATTATTATCATTATATTATTATTATTATTAAATTATTATTATCATTATTGTTATTATATTATCGTTACCATTAGCATTATTATATTATTTATTATTATTATAAATATAATTTTCATATTATATTATTATAATTATTTTTATGATTATGATAATATTTTTATTATTATATTATTATGATTATGATTATGGTTATATTATTATGATTATGACTATAATTATTATTATCATGATTATGATTATGATTATTATATTATTCAAATTATGATTACTTATTATTATTATATTATTATAATTATGATTGTAATTATAATTTATTATTATTATATTACTATATTATGATTATGTTTATATTTTTATTATATTACTATTATAATATTATTATTTATTATGATTATTTTTTATTAGTTTATTATTATTTTATTATGTTGTATTATATTATTATATGTTTATTATAGTTATGATTAATTTATTATTATATTATTATAATTATTATTATTTATAATTATTTTTATGATTATGATTATATTTTTATTATTATATTATTATGATTATGATTATATAATTATGATTGTAATCATAATTTTTTATTATTATATTACTATATTATGATAATGTTTATATTTTTATTATATTACTATTATAATATTATTATTTATTATGATTATTTTTTATTACTTTATTATTATTATCTTACTATTATGATTATTATTATTATTATTATTATTATTATTATTATTATTATTATTTTACTATTATTATTATTATCATCATCATTATTAGTATCATAATTATTCATATTTTAACTATTCTGAGTAACAACTGCCAAACGATATTTTCACTCTTCCGAATAGTCAAGAATACCACTCTTCTACCACTCTTCCAAAAAAATATTATTCTATCACTCTTCCAAAATTACCACTTTTCCAAAGCTATTCCTTAATTTGCCAAACGAACCCTAGTGAGTAGAGTGAAATTAAGAAATGAAAACACCAGGGACCACTCACCATTGGTACGAGTGATGTGCACGAAAAATAAGATAACACAATTAGTCAACTGATACTTGTTACAATGTCATCAATCAATATTTGAAAAAGAAAAATAATCAAAACCAATGAATAAAAAATCCTACGCATAACAAATAAGCTTTCAAAATAAAGTAGATTGTATTCATAAATCTTATTGATTTTTTTTTTATAAAATGAAAACAACTTAACAAATATAAGCTTATTTCACTTCACAGTTAATGTTGAACTGATAATAGAAAAAATTCTACTTAAAAAAGACAATTTCAAAAATTATAATTGAATTCTGACAAGTCGAATTGTTGATCAGAACTCAGTATTAGGCCTTTAGATGCACCAATTTCAGAAAAGTCTAACAATATGAAACCACAAAAGGAAATCAGATGCAAGTTCCAAAATTTGACAAGATAGTCTGTGACTGTGAGACCGTGGAGATCGGTTGGGGGGATTTAAGGTGTATTACTCCTCTTTGTGCTCTCCATTTCTTCTCCACAGTGCCATTGCTCAATCATCAAGACACGGTAGGGGAAATCAACAAATCGCTTGAGAGAGAGAGCAAGGATTTTGATTTTGTTCTATATGAATGGTGATGGAGAGGGATATCGTCTAGAAACAAATGAACAGAAGGGGTAGAATGGAATGTAATAGATAGTTTGAGGGGTTGATTGAATCAAAAATAGTTTAGGATTAATTGAACCAAATACAATAGTTGAGGCCTTGAGGGTTAAATTCAGACTTTTTCTTTATTTTATATGTCTAAGGGGCCTTGAATCTCTCAGAATGTTGTATGTTCTGCAAGTCAATATTTGCAGTCTCTCTTTCTTTTCTTTTTTTTTTTTTTTTTTTTGCTCTTGATTGAATAATAGTTGGCTATATAGTAAGATTTTTTTACATTTTGGACAATGACAAATTAATTTATGAAACAAATGGGTTTTGTCTATGTTGCAGGTTTATTTTATCATTTTCTCTCAAGCAGCGCTTGTCTGATATTGAGGATGAGTCATAAATTCAGCAAAGGAAGGTGAGTATTCGCATTAATTCACTAAGAAGAAATATAAATATAATTATACAACTATAAATAAATAAAAAGCTAAGTTAACGATAAAGAAAAATAAAATTTAAAATTTAAAACAAATAATTCGATAATTAATTTAATTAGATATG
The DNA here is from genome assembly GCA_037127355.1 of Schoenoplectus tabernaemontani. Taxonomy (NCBI): domain Eukaryota; kingdom Viridiplantae; phylum Streptophyta; class Magnoliopsida; order Poales; family Cyperaceae; genus Schoenoplectus; species Schoenoplectus tabernaemontani. The sequence goes on along the minus strand of CM073744.1, from coordinate 18,762,456 downwards.
TAAATAAATAAATAGAGATAAAGCGTAATTTCGATCTTAACTAATGATCAACCGATATAAAATAGATAATCACATAAGTAAATTAAATCAGAAACGTTAATTCATTTAATTTAATATAATCGAAAAATTTTCTAAATACGCTCTGGATTTAACCCGGTTTGGATTTAGTAAGGGAATAATAGTTCACAATAATAACAATAAATATAATAATTTGTTTAGAAAATTGAGTTGCAATACAACATTGCTACACCAATGACCACAATCCCCGGTCACAGAGAATCCCGTATTACCAAGTCTCTCTCTCATTTAAAACGCAATACCTCACTCTCTCTCTTCTTATCCCTCATCCGACTCTCTCTCCTCCCTCTGTCTTTTCGCCCACTCTCTGAAACCCTCTTTGTCTCTCTCTATCCCGTCACTCTTCTCTCTTCCCAAAATTTATGGGCGATGACTCACCCTGACCCTCTGGCTCCCGCTTCTCTCTCGGTTACTCCGCTGTGAGGTTTCCGCTCTCTCTGTCCCGTCTAATTAGTACCCTCGATCCCTCCGCTGTATAACCCGTCCCCTCGTGCCGCCCTCTTACCCTCCCCGATCGCTGCTTTTCCTCTCTGCCTTGCGGCGAGCCATTCGCTCTCCCAACTCTCTCTCTAGCTCACTCTCGGCCTCACCTACCCTCTGTGCCTTACCACCTCACACCACCAACCCCCACTACCTGTCACCTCCAACCCTTGACCCTTGCAGTCCCGCTCCCTCACTTACAGACCCTGTCGCCCTATATAGCTGTGCGTGCGCCTCTTCTCTCCCCCTCTTTGCCACTCTCATGTGTTGAGATTTGAAAAGAAATCCAAAAGTTTAAACTGATAAGAACAAGGTTCGACCCGAGAGGTTTGCAAGGGGGAGAGAGGAGGTGGTGGCCGGATATAAGGGGTGAAATTTGTGCTTGCCTTTTTCCTTGCTTTTGTCGATCCGATTTTGTCTCTCCTTTGTTTTCTTGGTAAACCCTAGACCCTTGTTCCTGTTGTGCTCTTGCTAGTTTACTGACTGTTCTGTGGTGTGTTGGTTGCTTGATGCTTAAGGGCCATCGAGCCCTGTGCTTGCCTTACTCTGTGTGTTATCTTTTTTGTTGTTGTTCCTCTGCTGTTCCATTTGTTTCTGGCTTGTTCTAAGGCTGGTACTGTGAAATGTAGGTAGTTGCTGGTACTAGCTGACCCTTTGTCCTGGGCTGTTCATTTAATTCTTTGTTGGTTCTGATACCTTGACTCTAGCTACCTGGTCTGTTATCCTGCTGCCTTGACTGGTTCTGGTATTTGGGGTTGTTGTTGCCTCTGTGTCATTTCTGGTACAGCCTGTGTTGGTGCCAGGTTGCTCCTCTATGTTTGGGCTGTCACTGGCTTGTTTGATTTTTTTGTGCTATTTCTGGCTTGATTTGTGTTGCTTGCAATGACTGTGGGATTTTGGGGTGCTGGTAACAAATAGGGTCTTGAACATGGTGCTTACTGTGATACTAGTATGACAAGTCCTCCGGTCTATTGAATTATTGTCTGTTTTGGCCTGTTATATGGTGTTGCTTGCTAGTTGTGTCTATGCTTTCGCTTGCTATTTTGTACTGGGTTATTTCTTGCTTGTCGTGTGTTTGTCATTGTCTATCTTTGGTTCGATATTTGAACAGATGCTACACCTGACTTACTTATTGGTAGTACTGGATTAGTCTGATATATGGAACTATTATTTTGTTGGTTGAACCCCTGGTTGGCCTTCCTGATGTCATTTCTGGTATTGTTGCCCTATCTTCTGCTCTGACCCCTTTATGCTATTACAACACTGTTCCTTGATTTGTTTGGCTATGAGGCTTGCACCTGGTTAATACCTCTGTTAGTGAATTATGTCCTGAATTGTACTTGTGCCTTGTCTGTTTTTAAATCTAGTGCGAGGTAAATTTTGGATGTGGCTTGGATGACATTTACTTGGGCTGAAATTTGGACTACATGACTTGTTAAACTCTCCTAAATAATTTAATAGGGGTAAGACCTGCACTTGGGTCGATTTTAAACCTTGAGTTGGGCTAAGTCAAATTTTGGGTTGGATGAGACTAGCGGGCTATTAGTTTTGAATATTGGCTCAAAACATGAGAATTAGGAATTAACCAATAAAATGCCATTGGGCTGACAAATGGAAAACTAATTAACTTAAAAACTTTAATTAGGATTAGTGTTAATAAAGTAAGGCCCAATGTTAAAAGTTTAAAGATAATTAAAAGTGCTTAATTTAAAAATGTGACTAATTAATTGGAAGCCGCCCCGAAAGGTTTGGCGGTACCCATTATTAATAACGTAAACTTAAAGACGGGAAATGATTATATTCCCTGACTGCCCCCGATTTCGGGATATCGGTGCATTGGCACCAACGATTTGGTAGTCAGCGTATGATCCCGAACATTAAAACACCAACACGTTTATAATATAAAAACTTTTCTTTAACTTTGTTTTATTTTTCGTTTACTTTGTTTTATTTGTTCCTTTTATTCTATTTTATTTCCTTTATTTTACTTTAAAATTATTTTCTCCAACTTAGCCTAATAATGACACTTATATAAAATAAAGTAAACTATATAATTTAAAAACATAGTAAAAATAATAATTAGGATATAATTAATATATATTAGAATATATATTAATCAATTTCTCTATTTTTATGCAAATCTTAACTGTTGTTTTATTTTAATTTTTAGTTCAGTTCGTAGGATTGTTATTTGTAATTCTTATTCCGTTATATTGAAAATTATATATGTAATCGAAATAAAATTAATGAAATGAATTATGATTTTTATAATTATCCCGATGTGCATGTATCGATTTATTTCTGATATCGATCTGTTAATAACTTAATTCTCATTAAACAAAACACGATAAGATAATGAACAATGTAAAACAAATGGTAATTATGATCGGAACTTGAATTATTCAAATAGGGGATTTCATTTCTAAACCCTAACGAAATTAAATGACTAAAATCCACAACCCGAGCAAAATACAATAAACGTATAAAAAGATGATTAAGAGGACATACGTGGCATTAAGAATAAAAACACGTTAGTTAGATTTTTCCGACACCGGATATATGCAGCCGAAATGCTGCCGAAATTTCGGGAAAAGACGATGAAAACCGAGCGAACGTTAATTAAATTATCAAGCTAAATTAATTGTTAAAATTCGAAAGAAATCAAGTGAGACTAATAAACATCTATATTTAAATTAAAATAGGTGATACAGTCGACTTGGATCCACTCGCGGAGTACGAGGTCACTCCCGACCAGACGTACGCGGACACCGACCCCGAGGCCGGTGTTCTACCTCCGGAGTAGAGCGACTCCGTGATCCTCACCAGCACTCCCAAGTACGGTTTCCTGGGATTTAATTTTCTTTCTTCAGAAATAGGAACCCAAACCGAAAATGAAACTATTTTTTTTAAATAAATCTGAATTGCGGTATTTTCTGACCAAAAATTTATAGAGACCAAATCTGACCTGTCATATGCATCCGGTAAATTGACCAGCATATTTGAGACATACCCGCATTTACATGTCATATCATGTCATACTGCACGTAGACAGGATAAGAGTAGGATCCGAGAAATAGTCCCGAGATAGGATCAGATAGAATTAAATAATTCAAGTTGTAGATTATAATTATTAGGAAAATATTATTACTATCACTAATTATTAATTAAGTCAGGTAGTTAATCATGCATTAAATGCATGGGAGTGCTGAGAGGCGGACCGGGTAATTCTCAATCGGAGTTGCCTTGCATAACCAGCCGTTGTGGTTATGTACGGTGACCCATAGGCCGTGGGTCCCACCGATCTGTATATATATGCACTTGCGCATCCTCGCTTGTGGTTATCCACCGATCCGTCATTTGGCGGGTTCGGCTGTGTCAGAGTGTTTTCTTTTGATCAATATTATTTTTATATTATTCTTGATATGATTACATTTTTAATCCAAATTTGAGCGATTAGGATAAAATGTACTTCAGTGTTTTAGTGTGGGTGGTCATATCCGAGTCTGGAAATCTATTTCGTGATACTATATTATTATATTTATCCGGCTTATTTAGGATCCTGGTATTGTCCGAAGGGCTTTCTCCTTTGGCCCTTAGTTGGTACAGAGAAAGTCGGGATGCGGTCCGCTGACCTTAGTGGGTACAGTGTAGGCTCCCATTTGTTTATATTTCGTTTTGACACTTTTACGGGATGCGGTCCTCTGACCCTTGGTTGGTACAGTGTAGGCTCCCATTTGTTTCCGATTTGTTAATTCACGGGTAGTTATCTCCTTTTTACGATATGGCAACTGAAGACATACTATATCCGTTTGTTTCTATTTTTGTAAGGTAAATTACCAGTTTCAGCAGACCAGAGTACGTGCTTTATAGCCGTTCACTCTCCTAGGGCGTTATCGCCTCGGGAGCCCGAATTGTCGTTTGTGCGGCGTTGTCGCTGCACAAATATAAAGTCCTAAGTTAGTAAGTTGGGTCTTGGTAGTGCCCGCTTAGGCAAGGCCCGAGTTAGTAAGTTGGGCCCTGGTAGTGCCCGCTCGGGATGAGTCTGGTAAATTTACAATCTGGGTATTTATTACGGGTGTTTGACTCTCGTACCTTATACCTTATATTATATTATTATTTCCACAGAATTTTCTATTTCGGGTTTCTTTACCATATCATGTCATATCATGTAGGTCAAACTTGCATAATAATATTATTATATTTACTCATTCATATTATATTGCATTTCAAACATCAGTGTCGGTTTTTGGGTCCAGTCTAGGAAAGAAGATCAAATCTTAAGGCTGGATCTAAATCCGTACTGAGTAATTTATAAAATTACTCACGTTTCCACGGTGGATGTGGGATCCAGTTATTTTCAGGTTCGGGATTTTTGCTAGGGTGAGTGCTAGGGACAGTCCTGCGCGATGACAGGGATGCTTCGCTGCATTTGCATGTGAGCCGGGTAGTCGGATAGGATCCATCGGGTTTTTGAGTCTTATTTCTTTCTTTTGGGTTTTTATTTGAGAGATTGCTGCCCATTCCGATGGAGCTAGCCCCCGCCTATGTAGGCGTTGTATTCTCTTTGTTCATTCTGGACTGTATGGTCATGTATATCTATATTATTATTATTTTGTTTATTTTGTGATTTGCTTTATTTTACTCATTTAGCCTTCCGTACGCACGTCTCGTCGTGCGTACGTGGCGGGATTAAGCACCCCTAATCTGTTTCATTTATTCTGGGGTGTGACACTAAGCCTGTTGGATGGTGAAAAATCTGAAGTTCATTCAGTGTAGTTGTTCTTGATTTTTCATCTCTTTTTTTTTAAACCAATTGTTATATTTTAACCTAGGCAGCACTGGAGTTTGGCCCGTCAAGTTGAAATTGGCATGATAAATGAATTAGTTATGGGGAAATGGTCATCTAATCCCACGTGGGTCCTTAAGGGAGCCTCTAAATGCACTTAACAGAGCTGATATTATTGTTATACATCATGCCAATATAAGTACTATTCCTGTATTTCATGACTGGCAGTTCTAATACTGAAGTTTTTATTGGTGGCATGCATTTATAGGATATAAAGCCGATCAAAGATAATGTTAGAAACCTTGCTCTGGTATATAATAATGAGGCTGTCATTGTAGTGACGAAGAAGGTATGATATCGCTTCAATTTCTAATATATAATTGTTTGTGGTTGAATGTGCATCTCTATTTGATGCAAAGGCTAAAACGAATCCAAATTAGATGAAATTAGATGTATTAATTGGTGGTCTGCACAATTGAAGATTTGTTAAGTTGAAATTTGGATGTTTTTAAAGTTAGCATGTCAGGTGCGCACTGATAGTTCATCTCCAATACTTGTGGAGTTCACTGCTTTATTAGAATAATGATGCAACACAGCTTGATATTTACTGTGTTTATACAACTAACACGCTAGATATTTCTTGGTTAATGATCTCAATGTATTGTATTTTTTTTATTTGTATTTGGAACCCATTGCAAGGCACGGGCAATATATTAGTATCGATTTATTTATTTAATATTTGATTTGCAATTAAATATACATGAAAACAATATTTCAACTCCCCCCCCCCCCCCCGGCGGCCAACACCATATGTAAAAAAAAAAGCCATATATAAATTGAATCAACAAGGACAGATTTGAAGAATATACATTTTTTATTTTTTTTTTCACAATAAAAATATGCTTATTTCTCATTAATACACAACAACTATGTAACTATACCTCATTATAAATGTATGTTTTTTTCCTTATTAATGTATAATAACTTGTTCAAATACATGATATATTTGATATAAATGTGAGAATTATACGTTTGATGCTAATAAACATACGTTGGGAAATAGCAATGTTTGACCACAAATTTCCAATAAACTTATTAAAAAGAAGTTAAAATTTCAATTATGGACTTATGATAAATACAACAAAAGGACGGTTATTTAAATATTTTCTATAAGAAACAGAAAAATAAATTACAGCAACAAATTATTGTACCTTGAACCTAATAATAAAAGGTAGCTGTCTTGCTCGTGTTCAATTCTAGATAGCTTATGGTCTGAACATTTTTTCCCCTCATTTCAACACATGATCGACTTGATGTCACTTGACAATTGACAATGGCTCGGACTTCCTAATTTAACTTATCTTGTACAATATTAGAAGCTCATCATTAAACCAATTGAAGGATGTCTTTGTCTCTACTCTCTAGAGAGGCACTATTGAAGTTGTAGTGCTATGTCTCGTCAGGATGAGACCAAGAAATTTAAAGGAAAAGCTGCAAAGATCCAAATCACCTTTTTCAGTGAAAAAGCAACTCATTTTTAATCGGATGGGAATTATATTTGTTAGCTTTTCTAGATTGTTTCTGACATGATTATGTGATCAGCACACTGTTATGTATTAATTAACACTGCTTCATTTTTCGGACAAAAGTTAATTTTTGGAAATTAACAACCAATAACGTAGATTTATTGAAAAAGCCACATGTCAGTAAAGCAGACAGCGTTTGAGCAATTGACCTTCAAGTCGCAGGGTTATGAATTATGATATGATTGTGTGTCATGCTACAATGGATTTGAAATCCAGGCCCATGGGCTGGGCCCCTGTAATATATATTTAAGGTGGGTTTTAGCTGTAAGGCTATCGTCTACAGTGCGGTATAATATTCCGCAGCCTTATCGTTATCGTTGTGGATATAAGAGGGCCTTTGATATTATTGACACGAATTTTGAGTTGTCACGAATGAGTTATTAATAAAAAATAATAATGTTATAAGGTTATCGTTTGCAGCGCGGTACAATATTATGCAGCTTTTATCATTGTGGATATAAGGGGCCTTCGATATTAGAGTTGACATAAATCTTCATGTTAGCGTGAATTGGGACTAAATAAGATAATAATAGCTCTAAAGAAGATAATTTTGTGTCCAAGCAGGATTCGTAATGTAGAGAGAAAAATGGAGAAGAAGGAGAGAAGATAAAGAGATTTCGTTTCAAAACAGAATAATAATCTCTTTTTGATCAATTGCGATTGGGAATTTTACAGTCTTAATAAGAAAACTTATAAATATAACCTTAAAAATATAACTAATTAGATAATTATGAGATAATAAGACATTTCTAACAATTTCCACCTTGACTCAAAATCTCACCCAAAAGCAAAATAACGTAAAAGAAAACACACACAGAAGCTAAACTAAGAACAAATTGAAATCAACTCAGCACAAATAGTTGAACTTTGCAGTTGGAATATGCTTCGTCATCATGTCCGCTGGATTATGAGGTGTAGTAATTTTCTTTATCTCTACTATGTCCTTTGAAGTCACATGCCGAACAAAATGAAACTTGACATCGATATGCTTGCTTCTATCATAATACATCTAATCCTTAGCTAAATGAATAGCACTCTGACTATCACAGAAAATAGAAATAGAACTAGTTTCTCCTAAAATCTTTTCAAACAAGTCTTTAAACCAAATAGTCACTTTAACACCTTCAATAATTGTCATATATTCAGCTTTCGTTGTTGATAATACAATAGTGGATTGCAGAGTAGTCTTCCAACTAATTGCACATCCTCCCAAGATAAAAATATATGCAGTCAAAGACCGCCTTTTATCAAGATCACCCATAAAATCAGAATCAATATAACCTGTTAGTTTTGCATCACTTCTTCCAAACTTTAAATGAGCATTTGTGGTGCCTTTCAAGTAGCGAATAATCCACTTCACTACCTCCCAATGCACTCTACCGGGACATAATAGATAACGACTTACAACACTGATGGCTATATTATGTAGAGTGCAAACCATTAGATACATAATGCTCCCAACGGCACTAGAGTATGGAACTTCGGCCATGTAGCTCTTCTCCTTTTCAGTTTTAGAGCTCAAATGTCTTGACAATCTAAATTTTCCAGCAAGAGGAGTAGAAATGGGCTTCACATCTTTCATCTTAAAGTGACCCAATACTTTCTCAACGAAGCCCTTTTGTGAAAGATATAATTTTTCATTTTACCTATCTCTCGTGATTTCCATCCCGAAATTTTTCTTGGTTGGTCTTAGCTCCTTCATTTTAAATTCTGAGCTTAATTATTGTTTCATCCTTTTAATCTCCTCCTTATTCAAAGCCGCAATAAGCATGTCATCCACATAAAGTAGTAGATACATGTAGCTGCCACCAACCAACTTCTTAAAGTAAACATAATTGTCATATTGTGACCTACCAAAACCAAAACTCTCCATAAATGCATCAAACCTCCCGTACCGCTGTCTAGGAGATTGTTTAAGGCCATACAAAGATTTCTTCAGCAAACACACATGATTCTCTTTACCTGCAATTTTGTAACCATCGGGTTGTTGCATGTAAATTTGCTCCTCAAGGTCACAATGCAGAAAAGTTGTTTTTACATCTAGTTGCTCCAACTCATAATTTTTCATAGCCACCAGAGATAATAAAACTCGAATAGAAGTGTATTTTACCATAGGTGAAAAGACTTCATTGAAATCTACACCTTCAACTTGATTATAACCCTTAGCCACCAATATTGTCTTATAACGAACACCTTTAGCATAATTCTTTTTTTTAAACACCCACTTACAATCAATAACTTTCTTGCCTTTAGGCTGCTCAACTAGTGTCCCAGTTATATTTTTTTGAAGAAAATAAATTTCCTCTTTCATAGAAGCTCTTCACTTTGTTGCATCAGATGAAGAAATTGCTTCCTTATAGTTTGAAGGCTCATCAAACTCCACATCTTCTGCTACTACCAAACAATAAGCAAAGTCAGAATAACCATACCTTAAAGGTGGCTTGATTTTCCTCCTTGATCGATCTCTTGCAAGAGAATATGTTTATTCCTCAATATTCTCATCATCTGACACATCAAAATCTCTAGAGACTTGAGAACCATCAGGTTGTACTTATGGAGGTTGAACATTAGATTTTGAAATTTCAAAATTCACTTTCTCCTTGACTGTTTATGCTTCTTTAATCGGCTCTTTTGTCGGTTGAGACTCTTCTGCTTTCAATATTTCTGTCTCATCAAAAGTCACATCTCTAAAATGAGAAATTTCGATCCTTTTGAATCTGAACACCATAAACGATACCCGTTCACACCTGAAGCATAACCAAAAAAGATACACTTTTTCTCCCTAGACTCAAACTTGCCTTCATTTATATGTGCATATGCGGGACAACCAAAAACTCACAAGTTAGAATAATCAGCTGGCTTACTCGACCAAACCTCTTCAAAAGTCTTACACTTTATGGCAGTGTTAGGAGAACGATTCACCAAATGTCAAACAGTGTTAATGACTTCTATCTAAAATTCCTTGTCTAAATCTACATGTGAAAGTATACATTGAGCATTCTCTAGCAATGTTCTATTTATCCTTTCAGCCACACCATTTTACTGAGGTGTATTAATAATTATTCTGTGTCTAACAATCCCTTCATTCTTATAAAATTTGTTGAACTCCTCATTGTAGAACTCCAAACCATTGTCGTTCTTAACCCCTTGATCTTCTTGCCAGTTTGATTCTCAATCAGGATCTTTCATTGCTTAAATATAGCAAATACCTCACTTTTCTCTTTTAAAAAAAACCCAAAATTTTTGTGAGAAATCATTAATAAAAGTCAGCATGTAACGAGAGCCATTACCTTTAGAAGGTACACGTGAAAGTCCTCATAAATCAGAATGAATGTAGTATAGAGTCCCTTTAGTACTATACATACCTGTGCTGAAACTAAGCCTTTTCTGCTTGTCAAAAACATAATCTTCATAAATATCTAGCTTACCGGTACTCTGACCACACAACATATCTTCATTGCTCAATAGAGTCATCCCATGGTCACTCATGTGACCCAGTCTCATGTGCCACAGCTTGGTATTATCAGAATCTGATGTAGAGTTCACAATAGTAACAGTGCCTGCAATCGAAATACCCTCCAGAAAATATAATGTGCTAATTTTTTTAACCTTCATGAAAGTAAGAGCACATTTTGAAACTTTTAGAACTCCACCATCACTCTGAAATTTACAACCAGCATCTTCAAGAGAACCCAAAGAGATTAAATTTTTGGTCAAATTTGGGATATGCCTTACACCCGTCAAAGTACGGATAATACCATCATGCATCTTGATCTTTACTGTGCAAACATCAGCAATCTTGCACAAGTGATCATTTCCCAAAAGAACTCCTCCATCAAATGGCTCATAAGTCGCAAACCACTCTTTATTCGGGGTCATATGCTGAGAGGCCCTCGTATCCATTACCCAATTCTTCTCAAACTTGTCTTTTCCATCTGACACAAAAAGAACATCACCCGACTCTAATTTAACAACATTAGCCTCTTCGTTGGGACCCTTTTGATTTGCTTTTTGTTTCTCTTTCAACTTGAAACAATTAGCCTTATTGTGCCCTTTATTTTTGCAAAAACTGCATATCAGATTCTTGTATCTGAATTTCGAACAACTTCTATCAGAATTCTGATTTCTCTTCTTCTCTCTACATCTTTCAACAAATAACCCGATATTCTCATGATTAGTAGCTTTTCTAGAGTCTAAATCAATGTCAGATTTTTATCAACAAATTGTTTTTCACATCCTCAAGAGTAAGAGAGTCTCTACTGTGAAGAATTGTCTCTTTAAAACCCTTATACGAATTAGATAATGAACACAATAAAAGCATGGCCTTATCCTCATCATTAGTTTTAATACAAATCATTTCCATGTCATTCAACAAGACATTATATTCTGAAATATGAGACTTAAGAGTAGTATCTTCAACCATTCTTAAAGAATGAAACCTCTATTTCAAATGTAATCGGTTCGTAACCATCTTTTTCATAAAGGTCTCCTCTAACTTATACCAAGTATCTGCTGTTGTAGTTTTCGTCAAAATTTATTGTAGGGTTGAATCACTAACACACAACTGAATGGTTGACAAAGCCTTTTCATCCATTACCGCCCACTCCTTGTTATTTTCATCACCCGTAAGTTCCTCTGGCCGCCCAGTTATGGCAACCCTTACACCCAAATTTGATAAGATAGGCTTCATTCGTACTTGCCAAAGTGCAAAACTAGTTGTGTCATCGAATTTCTCAATATCGAATTTGGACTAATTCAAACTCATCTTGACATATTAGATTACAGAGACTGTCACGGTCTACTATCGCGGCTCATAGTTTGGTACTGACTGTGCACGCCTTGCGAAAACTGAACTAGCTTATGTTGTGCACGAAAGAACCAACTGATGCGATAAATCGAAAGATCTCTCGCCTAATGTCGTCGAATATATCGAATAACCTGAACGACAATCAAGCTCTGATACCAATATGTTAGCGCGAATCGGGACTAAACAAAACAATAACAGCCCTAAAGAGGACAATTTTGTGTCCAAGCTAGATCCCGCAATGTAGAGAGAAAAAATAGAGAAGAAGGAGAGAAGACAAAGAGACATTGTTTCAAAACAAAATAATGCTCTCTTTTTGATCAATTGCGACTGAGAGCTTTACAGACTTAATAATAAAACTTATAAATATAATCTTAAAAATATAACTAATTAGATAATGCTGAGATAATAAAATATTTTTAACACTTCACATGATCAGAAAAATGAGTCTATATTATATGTCATTGTACGTCAGGTGATAAGAATTTGGTTCTAGCTAATCTATCTTTTATATCTTGCAACTTAGGCGCGTACTTTTTTCATTAAGAAAAAAGTTATATGTAAAGATAATACAAATTATTACAAATAAGAAGTAAAAAAATACAATTATTATTATTAATAATTATAAGTAAGGATTATATATAATAGTGATAAATGATAAATCAATAAATAATAAGTTGAAGTGCTGAAGGCACCTACAGGGAGTAAGGGGGGAGTAAGGGTCGTACATATAAAAGTTCCAAATTGCATGGAATCCATTTAAATCAAACGCGGGTGAGAACATTCTCGAGTCTCCAAACGTGTCATTATTTAAATTTTAAATAGAAATATTATTTTGTTTTCTTCTTGTTGCATATCTAGTTTCCTGCTATACATGTGACGTGTACAAGGGAGCAGGTCTAGGTTGTTGACTTTTATCATATTATCGTAGAAAAGAAATTAAAAGGCTGGGTGTTATCTTCCGAATTTTTTTTATGTATATTCTGTGAAGGAATTGGAAATGATGGATAAAGATTATTTGGGTTAAGAAAATAGAGTGCATGGATTAAGGAAAGTTTTATATTTCACTACATTAAGAAAAATATGGTTTATTTTTCAGTGAATGAAAGAGGTGTCTGGGAGTTGATTGAAATCTTTTTTAGCGCCTCTATGCAGGGGCAGAATTAAAGTCGGTTCCCGCCGGCACTCCTTAACCCATTAAAAAATTTTATCCTTTTTAGTGCAGTAAAAAATAAATTTTACCTTGACTTGAGCATTCTATTTCTTTGACTCAGACATCCCTAACGATTGTTTCTGATTTTATTTCCGCCCCTATATATTGATATAATGATGAAAATCTAATATGATCCGTATTTCAAAATCTTAATTGCCTGAAAGAAGATTAAGAAGATTTTGTATAATTCTAAGGTATCTTTATTAATGTATTGAACGATGGAAAGTTAAGTTAAATTTTTTGTTAAATTGTTCCTCTAATAATAATGACGGGTGACACTCATGTATATAACAGCCTTCAAAATTCTGTGAAATTGCTCCTCTAATTAGGGACGACTACTGGATCTTGATTAGGAGTGTCATTAATCAGATTGTAATAATTTATCGGGTTCAAATTCACTAGTTAATCAGATAATAAATAAAAAATTTATAATTTAACATATATTCCTATCTAATAAAAAAAATATCAAAATAATATCATTTTACATAATGAAAATAACAATAAAATAACTCAAAATAATAGATAATCAAGTCGATGAAAATAATTTTTCTCTATGGGACATTATATTCTGGAACATTATCATAATTTTTTTATTATCCATGATATTAAATATTTTTTCTCAATAAAAATAATCAACTTATTCAGAGAGATCAGAATTAAAATTCAAATTAGTAAAAACTTAATTAAAAATATTATTTTTGAAAATTTAGATGAGATCAACTCACCCCTGATCTCATCTAGGTCCGCCCTTGTCTCTAATATATCTTATCCAAATTTATTTACACAAAACTCTTTCATCACTTCCTTTAAATGTTGTCTACATCTTGCTTTCAATCTCCTCCGGTTTAGTTGGTCAAATCAATCGTCTGCATCTATAAATCTATAAACGATTTAAACTGCTCTAAACGAGTGTAGATTGTAGGATGCCGTTGAAGTCTCCCTTCTAGAAGGTCTATAAACCATAATTTTCAGATTTTTTTTTAGAATAAAGAAAGGTCCCTCTTCTAGAAGGTCTCCACTAATTACAGTCTCAGATCCTTTTGGATTCAAGTGTTGACAAATGAAACAGTTTTTAGTAATAATAAGTTTTAGTAAATTAATATTATTAAAAATAAGAGTGAGAAACGTAAAATTTCAAATATACGAATGACAGTGGCACGTTTCATTATTTTTACGAAACGCATCACAGACAGTGGCGCGTTTTATTATTTTTACGAAACGCGCCACTGCTAGTGGCGCGTTTCATTATTTTTACGAAATGCACCACAGTCAGTGGCGCGTTTGTTTCTTATATATACAAAATGTGCAGTCACTTGCGCGGGTTTGGACGAAACACGCCAGCGCGTGGCGCGTTTCCTAAAAATAATGAAACGCGCCACTTTGCCGTGTGTGTACGCCATTCGTATATTTGAAATTTTACATTTCTCACTCTTATTTTTAATAATATTAATTTAATAAAACTTATTATTACTAAAATCTGCAAATGAAATGTTTGTCATTGGTCGCTGCTTTGGTGCTTCCCAGCCACTCATATATGAAGCAGAAGCCCCGAGAAATTAAAACACACCTCAACTTTAAATTAGTAATTTTTTTATCCAGCTTATAGTACAGTGTGTTTAATCCAACAAAGAGAACATCTAGAAATTTTGAAATGTGATTAATTTATATGTCGGGTTTCATTTCTATGAAATTGATGGTTTTATTGCTGACTTGCTACGTGAAATTTTAATATTCTTTTTTTTCTGACTTAGAACAAAGTTTGCATAAACTAATCTACACATTCGGATTTTTCATATTTGAGATTTTTTAATCTCCATAATTTTGGATTGTGTTTCATTTTTAGTATATCTTAATTTATTTGAAATTAAAGACTCTTGTTATTATAATCAATTTATATGCCGCCAAAACGTTTTTCCATTTCACAACAAACATTCTGTAAGCACAGTCAAGTTTTTTTTTTTCTTTTGGTCAAAATATACCAAAAGAATATCTAAATTACATTTTCTGCTTATTTGTCGCCTTTAAAGAAAATGAAGCAAATTAATTTGATTTTATTAATTATTCTTGCCGCAGAGAGGACATTTTTTGTATTAATTGCTTGTGGAAGCAATGACTAACGCACAAACATTTATGAAGGTCTCATAAAGCCTATTTGTTGCATTGGATGCAAACTTGTGTTCTTATTTCATTTCGAGCAAGTTGAAAATTAGATAATTAATTTTTTTAACATTCATTCCTTAAAAAACTCCGCCTTTTAAATTAAATTAAAACTGCTATTAATATATTAATCAAAAAAATGTGGAATGTTCCTTATTGTCAATTTAATTGCATGTTTGTCTCTATTGATTTGACCAACTAAAATAAATGCTTATTACAATTTTTGAATTCAGGAATAGTTATACTGGATTGGCCTCCCTGCTCTTAGGAGTTTTGTGAAAAAAATAAAAAAAAAAAGCGCAATTATTCATTTGAAATCAATTAGATGCAATATCGCTCGGCTATTTACTAAGATATTTTGAGCTTGTACAGATGAAATTTTATTATTCAACTAATTGTTAGGGAGTAATCATTAATCTTGGACATAATACAATCAAGCTTAACTTCATTCAATACAAAACCTGCGAATTGCTAGGTTAATTTGCCCAAAAGGGTCACTACACAAAAAAATAATAAAAAAATAAAATAAAACTAAAAACAGGAGGGTGTTGGTGCAAAATTTCTTTTATAAGCAATTCGTGACGATTGTGCTTACGTAAGGCAAGAGACAAACCTCATGAATCTAAATCAGTCAACTGTCTAAAGAGTTATGTGGAATTGGATAGAAATGTGTGATTATAATTATTTTTGCTATATTGGTCATATTCTTAACTACAAACTTGGAATAAAATCTCATCTTGAAAGAAATTTATGTTTGATAAAAAAATACGGATTAATTGTTGAAGGCCGTCTAATGCACTGTGTACCTTAGCAGTACTAAAATGGCCATGAATTTCTCGAGGTCCTTTGCTGATAGGGTGTCAAAATTTATTCCGATTTGGTGGGTCAATCTGATTTAACTAAAAATAAATTAAAAATAAATTAGTTAGATATGAATTAAGATTTTTTGATCTATCCTGTTATCACAGGATGACTCAAGTAATTAAAGATTTTATGATTTAATACTAATTAAAAATTATTATAACTAATTAAGATTAATTATATATTAATTAATATTAAGCTGATTAAAAATATATATAATTAAAATTACATACTTAATTATTTTATTTGAATTGAGTCAGGTCGACCCATGACCCATTTGAATAGAGTCAAGTCAAAAAAAATTTGATCTGATTTTAAATAGATTGTGCTAGTTCAAATAAACAATAAAATAATAATGACTCTATCTGACTCAATGACACCTTAAACTTCTATAGTTGAATTCACCTTGTTTGCAATACTTTACTGATTGTACAGCTTCGTAAATCTAAACTTCACCATTCTACTTTCTCTTAATCATTTTCTAAATCTGACGGTTCTGATTAATTTGAACAATAACTCTACCGATAGACTATTCTAGAGGATCCGGACCCTCTAATGATGCAGCAACTTTGTTGGGACAAATTTAAAATTAGGGAGGGTGTGGGGTCAGGCAATTGAAGCCTCGCTACGGTAAGGAAAAAAAAATGTAATTTTCAGTACATTCTTGTCATTTAACAAAAAAAGTTTAAATGGTCTCCCTTTTTAATTAAGGTCTTGTTTAATAAAAACTTCAAATGTTTCCTCAAAAAAAAAAACAACATCAAATAGTATTCATTCGCATTTGATAGAAACAAAGGTCAAATATTACTCATGCCATGCATTTATATGTTAAGTATTAATCTTAGTCATACAGGTTCACTGGAAAGACAAGTTGTATTTTAGTGATGTTAACTCAATTAATTACTATACTTGTAACTATTCAAAAATTGCAAATATAACCTTGATGACAGTTTAGCCTTAAATACTGACCACTTTTACTGTTTTACCACAGAAATTGATGAATTTATTTTAACAAATTAAATCAAACATGGAAATTAAGTATAAAAAATTCTTAAAATAGGAAAAAGTGTATAGATATATTCTTTTATTTATAAATTCATAGTGATTTAAATTTTATATAATTTCATTATCATTTGATAGTCCATCAAAGATCATCAAAATATTATGAAATTTACAATGGTTCTAATTTAGCGGTCTTTGATGAAGTATCAAATGATAATGAAATTGTATGAAATTTGAATCATCATCAATCTATAATAGAAGAACATATTTATAAGTTATATTTTTATTTTTAAATTTTTTCATATTTATTAAAAAGTCATTGTTAAAATTATCAAGATAGTCATTATGAAGTGATCCCTTCCCATTAGAAAATATGCATTATACTCTTGGAAATTAAACCTCCCCTCGGTAACTCAGAAGTACAATAAATTAAAATGATTCTGGCGAATATCAATTGTCAATAAATTTGTACACGTTTAAACAATCTTATGCTGCCAAATACAATTAATTATTCTAACATAACATAACATGGATGGGTGTCAGCATCAAACGACTTGGGAAAATTTAGTTAGTGTTAACAAATTACAAATGGGATCAGGCTTGAGCTCCATAGTACTTTTCTTTCTTCTTCTTCTTCTTCTCTCTTTTTTTTTTTTTTTTTGATAAGGGTGTCCTGTAGTACTTCAACAACTCTTAGCCGCTTGCCAGTGACGTGGCGACGTGGCTAGCATTGGTTTGTTATTTGTCAGAGATTTTTTCTGCTGGCCCATTTGTTGTACCAAGTTAGTAGTAGAAGATGCAAATTTGAATTTCTACTTAGTACTGTTAATGATATTTTTTTTATCATTTATTTAATTTGTATTGTATCTGATAAGATGAATATAGATAAAATTTTATTTTTATTAAGTTATCTGTGAATCTGATAAGATGAATATAGATAAAATTTTATTTTTATTAAGTTATCTGTGAATATGAATAAGAATTTTTTTTTATTAATTTATCAGATAAAAATATAAATAAGAGCTATTCCTCTCCCGTTATTTATTTCATTGCTAATTATATTATAATCTATTTTATTGCTAATTATATTATATTTTTTTATTATTAATTATATTATAATATTTTTCATTGCTAATTATATTATAATCTTTTTCATTTTAAAAGTTATTTGGTTGTTTATCCGACCTATATCGTACCAATAAGACGAGTATGGATAATATTTTATTTTCATTAAGTTATTGAATATGAGTATGAATTAAAAAAAATTCATTAACTTATCAGATATAATTATGAATGAGTAGTTTCATTACCTTACCTTATCCATTAACACCTAGCTAGTTCTACTCTAGAAACAATCCTTAAAATCTTAAATACGATTGTGCATACCGGTACCATTGCCATATGCCATTTCTTTTTTTGGAAAAATAAAAAATACTTTTACAATGAAAGAGAAGGATGTTCATTCTTTTCGATAAGGTACTTTTATGTACCAAATATACAGTTGTTTTGAAAAAATTTCAAAGGAACCACACATTTTGTACGGTTTCTTTGATTACCGCACACAACAACCCTCTCAACTTATTGAAAAAAAAAAACAAGTGTGCTGACTGTATCATGAAAAAATCTTTCAAAAAAAAAAAATTCTTTCACCTTATAAGCTTGTATAAACATCTGTACATAATATATGAATACTTCTTAATAGTAGTATAAATATTTTTTTATTATACAAATAAAAATTTAAAGCCGATAAGTTGAGAGTGAGCGCAACGATCTTAACAACTTTTTATTCTCTCAATTGTTTTCATCTATATCGGTGTACAAATGCCTCAAGTATAAGTAACACTGACATATTTTTTTTTTTAAATTTTGCTGAATTTTGAAACACTTGTATTACATTGAAAATATGTTGGGTTTATAAAATAATATTGCACATGACGTTGGAGCATTTAAACTAATTAGAATAATCAATTAAACCATAATGACAGTTTTTTTTAAAGTAGTAGGTGAAATGCTTACTATCAGTTATATATTAATTTAAAAAAGAAGGGATGATAACAGTGTGGGAAAGAAAGAAGAAAAATACATTACAACTTCATAGATTTTCTTCCTACAATAACGACATTTACCCAAAAATAACAATGCAGATAACCTGATTACTAATGTTTTTTAAACCCTAAGCATGCGTCATAAGCTTGCATGATACTGACAGATTTGTAAGAAGGAGAATGAAGTAGGTTGGCTAATGCATTTTGGTTCAGATCATTGGAAATATTTTGTAGCTGTTATATCTGCTTTTGGTTGGTACTTTCTGAATACCAATTAACATGATATTAGAGCTGTTATATTTTGTAGTTGTTAATGACTTGGGTTGGGGTCTATTTTTGTTAACTACAATAATGATAACTCAATTTAATTGATATTAATGTTATTGTTTGATAAAAGAGAGCATTACTCACCATTTTTAACGACATCATAAAAATGCTAATACTGTCAAAGATGTACGTACATTTTGGATTTTACAAACTTAACCAACCAAATGAGATAAAATTATCGCTCATGTGAATCCAAACATGTGACTGATAATTTCAAGCACAACATTTATCCCATTCCTAAGGTTAAGGACTTAAGGTACAATAGGAAAATCGTTTTGCCCCATGTGGCCATATAGGATGTCTAAATCACGTCTTTCACGTGATAATGGACCTCCTCCAATCTAATCTACACTTTCTGAGGACAGGGTTTACAAAATTAGAAAGTGTAAGGGCTTTATCGAAAATGTTTCACGGACTAGAGTATAGAGCTGCACAAAAAATCGGGCTCGTGACTCAGCAAGGGCTCAAGCTAATCTGATTCGAGTTAATCTGACTCAAATTAATCTGGCTCGATAATTAAATGAGTTGAGTTTGAGTTAGGTTGGTTAGAGCTTTACAGGTTCGAATAATAACTTATACTCTAAACTCGAATAATTCATCTCTCATTATCTCCCATCATTTCACCATCTTAACGGCTTAACAACTTCTCGTACTCACTCGTGACTCGGTTTATATATCTGACTCGATAGTTTTTTTTGTTGGTTCATCAATTCAAATTAGTGCAGCAAAGATTTTATTGAAAATATAGTTTGTTGATATATCAATATTGTATCAATTCATGTACTATTTTTATAGATATACTGAATTTAATGTTTATTGATATGTTAAATATAAATATCAAACCGAGTCAATATATATACATTGGCACGTGAGGTAACTCGAATAATAATGAGTCAAATTTAAACTAAACTTTTCGTCTTAAAGTGTTTCATAATCTCATCTCGACTCAACTTGAATTTTCATAAACCGAATTTAAATTAAGCCCGACTCGTTCAAAATTCAAACTCAACTCATATACAGTCCTACTAACATATGATGAAGTGAAGTAGTCAACAATTCACCGGAGAGATCCAGGTGCCTCTTATCCCGGTCCCAATTGCACAATCTGCTGCGAACAATTACTGATGCGGGTCGGATTGACTTGATATTCGAACCCACTACATCAAGTAAACATAACAGTTCGAAAACCTGGGAACTTGTCTATATTTTACTCCTGGGTCCTGGCCTTCTAGAAGTTTCAGCATTTCCGGCTTCCCGCTACCATCGGTAATGTAATGACTAATGCTTCAGATTCTCTGCATGCTGGTTCTCTGTTTGTTTTGTTAATTCATTTCATGATTTTTTTAGGGAAAATTAGTTTGATGTCACCTCAAAACCTCAAAATTAATAAAATATCATTCTAAAATTTAAATTTCTCTAAATGTCACTTTAAAACTAATTTATTTAATCATTTGCCATCTATACCTTAAATTATTAAATAAAAATAAAAAATTTATTCATTCTATCCAAAATACCCTCTTTGCTTATCTCTTCTATCCTCTCCAGACTGAAATTATTCACCATAAGTAATTAATTGGACAAGAAGCATGGACTAGTATTGATGATGTCTTTGACTCCATAAACTATGTGAGTGAGGGGATGTAATTTTTTCCCAATGCATCAATCCACATAGTGCTCCAGCTCATCGATGGGTGAAAAGCTACCCATTCTCCTATCTCTACCAGAACAACAAATATTTTCAATGCAATGTTGCTTAAAAATTAATCGTCAAAAGATTGCTAGAAAACTAAAGCTCTTAAATGAAACAAAATTGTGCCAGTAGTGTACCAATAGCCCCCTTCAAAAGGAACTTTACGTATCTTACATTTGTACCAAACAAAAATCCAAAATGTTAGAGAATTTAGTGAGAATTTACCTGGGACAAATGGAACACCAATAGGCCTCAACAATCCTTACTTGACAACTTGTGAATGGTCTTGCTGACTTGAGTATTGAAAATCAGACTAAACAGGGACTTTATCCCCTTCCCGAACCACATTGTCAGAAAACGTTCTTTTATCTCCTATCCATTAGACTACTTACTGGACCAAATCGATTCAATCTGTTCTATAGACCAAATCGGTTACTTTATTCCTCTCAGGATGCTACCAGTCCTAGGTACTGAGAATGACTCTTCTCGTTCATGAACAAAGCTTATTAGATTGGAAGGAAGATATATACAACGATGGTGAAGAGAAAGGAGTATTTTGATAATTATAAAAATATAACTTAAAATACAGAGGACTTTTTCTCTTTAAAATTAAAATTATATACAAATTGTATAAAAAAATGGCAAATAACTAAAAAAATGATTTTGGAGTGACATTTAGAGGAGTTTCAACTTTAGAGTGGCATTTTATTAATTTTGGGATTTTTGAAATGGCACCAAACTAATTTTTTTTTTTTTTATGATTTGCTTTTTAAGCTGATTTTGGATATTCCTTTTAAGAAAATGAAATTTGCTGCACGTCGAATCAAAGAGTAGGACTTTGCTCTTCAGAATCCAACATTGTGTGCTGATTTTTTTTTCAAGATTCACACAGATGCTATTCAATAATTTTCAACAGTCCGATCTGAAAAGTAGAACTCTGCTCATGAGCTATAAAACAGTAGATTTAGATCTTTTAAGAAGCTTCGACTGAATGCCACACACTGTTATGATTTTTTTTCTCTTTCAGCTATGAAGTTCTTATACAACTTTATATATTGAATTCATTAGTTCATTATTACACTATATTCTTAAATGAAACTATATTTCCTTCTAAACCAAGGAAAGTAAAAAATATTGCACAAATTATATCACGTGATAATATTTGCTTCATTTGCTATCATCATGATATCATAAAAAAAAACACAACATTTACTCGAACTCGAGTATAATATACAAACATAAATAAAATCTTTCAGTTACTTTCAAATAATGAGAAGATCAATTGATAGTTCTTTGTTTTAATAATCAAAATAATATTAAAAGATGTAACTTTGAAATAAAACATTACAGACAATGATTAATTCATCTTGATATCATCATATTTATGTAATTAGATATATTTATCAATGATCTTAAATTAACAGTCTTTAACTAAACTCAATTAATATTCAAAACAAACAAAACCTGATTGCAAGAACAATTGTCTAATATGTAATCCAAAAAATAATTTAGTTAATTTTATTATAAATCGTTAAGTTACAATATCAATTTCAGAGAAAACACCGAGCAGAGGAAATCAATCAGGTCCAACCGTCCAACTACTTATAAAGACCCATTGGTCGTTACGCCTTCGACAGCATCGCTGCCTTGTTATCTCAGACAAATTCAATTCAGATTTCAGAGCACACGAGCACACGCTATATACTCACGCTGCATGCCCCCATCGGATACCACTATAAGCCTCTACCCCTACTTCACTCTCCTTCCAAATCTCTCTCGCGACCATCAATTACATCGACCTTTGAAGAATCAAATAAAACACCTCTCAATAGTCACAAGCAGAGGAGGAAGAATTACGTAACTTGAGCACAAGGTGAGTATATATCATCCAATTCACGGGATTTCTACTCAATTCCAAATTGCCTTTGACCAGTCTGGTTTGAAAAATTGATTAATAATCTGCTACTATATTTTCAAACCATGGTAGCAAGACAACAATTTACCCCTTGCTCCGTCTCTAAACTTTCAGACTAATGAAATTGTTCATTTTTCCAGCTGAGAGATTACTTCAATTAAGCACGGTGTATTAAGAAAATTGGTCTGTTCTTCTATTCACAAACCATTGCTGGAATGGATTGCTCACAGGGTGGATCAGGTGGGCCCGCACCATTCCTGACAAAGACGTACGAGATGGTGGAGGATCCGTCGACCGACGACATTGTCTCATGGGGACCCACCAATTCGAGCTTCGTCGTGTGGAACCCTCCGGAATTTTCGAGAGATTTGCTCCCAAAATACTTCAAGCACAATAATTTCTCCAGCTTCATCCGCCAGCTGAACACCTATGTAAGTGTGTCAAGTTATTTATGATTGTTTATTTCTTTACAGTTATTTTGCCTGTTAGAAATCATTAGAAATCGTAAAAAATTTCAAATAATTGTTTGATCGATTGGATAAGAAAAATCATAGGATTGATTTCTTAAACATATATGATTGGTAATTTTAGAAATTTGATTGAGTTAATAATGTTCTGATGGTTGAATGTTATTTACGAATAAATCAACAATCTATCGGTAAAAGGTGAATTGTGAAAAATGATCATGGGTGGGTATCGACTTCTGGATATACCCAATCTATCGGTAGAAGATGAATTATGAAAAATGATCATGGGCGGGTATCAAATTATCAATCTTTAGGTAGACAGTTCGAGAAATCTTTTCCTAACCAACTGTGTTACCATCTGTTTCCCAGGTCTCTGTTTTCTTTCTTAGTTCTTACTACCCCTCATAATAGTCAAGTCTTTTGGAGAACTCCAAGAGGATAAAGTAAGATTCAGTTAGAGAGGATGAGAAAATGGCACAAAAAACGTTTAGGGCCAAGTTAAAGTAACATATTTTTAGTTTCAGGATTTAAAATGTGAATTGATAATGATATGTTTTGATTAACTAATTTGTTTGATGCTTTTTCCTATTCAAGCTGACTAGTCCGTGATTGGGACAGGAGAAAAACTGGTTGTGAATAATACCACACACGTTTCTTTGAGGTGCAAATAACACGAGAAAATATAAGATGAAATGTTTTCATCCCAACAAAAATCCTCCAAATCCAAATTCATTCCCAACTATTTTTTTTTCTAACTTTCTATTTTCAACAATATTTCTATTTTTAAATATGTCCATCAACTATTTTTTCTTTTAAGTTTTCATTTTTAACAATATTTTCATTTTTAATAAGTCTTTGTATTCTATGATTAGATATGTACACTCTCAATAACTAAGTATGAGTACATCATTGATTAGTTATGAACATCGATCATTTCAAATATGAATATCTATATCAATATTTTATATTTTTCGAATGAAGGGCTGGACGCGTAAGGTGTAGGACGCTAATTATTTTAAAAATAAATTTTAGTATGCTCGAAGTATTTATACTTGTTATCATTAGTGTTCAAATCTATTACTATGGGTATTCATATTGAAAATGAAATATGTTCACAACTATTGTGTGTGATAAAAAACTGTGAGATTTCAGCACATGCTTCATTTTAAAATATTATTTAATTAATTTGCACATGTTTAATTAGCAATTAGGGCAATCAAGTGGGTGGTCATCATGTTCAAGAATGATTTTCATCAATTTCGGTTGTTCATTTTCATAACAAAAGGTGTTCATATTGCTATTGAGAGGTATTTATATATTTTGTACATATGTTCATATAGTTTATAAAAAAAAGTGGAAGATTTTTTCTGGGGGATTTTTATAGAGATATGGTTAGCTAGAAAGAGCACAATTATCACATTTCTAAATATAATTGTCTTCTTGTGGCTTATGGCACAAGGAAGAATTGAATGCTAGTATGAATAAAGAAATTAGTAATGGACTAGTTTGTTTGTTAATAAATGATATTTGTTGACAATTAATCTCTTAATTCTGTGAATGGGGGACATAACTTTTTTTTAAATCAAGTAATTTGTATTCAGAATATCATAAATTGATTCGAGTTATATTTTTGCATTTATCAGCGGTAGGTGTGTCAAAACTCAATTCGGTTTGACATGATCCGACTTGAAATGTCTCGAGAATAAATGAGTTAGTTATGACAAGATTTCTTGACATGTCACGGGTTGAGTCGAGTAAGGATCGACCCGACCCAACCCGTTTAATTGTGTTTTTTTATTTATTTTATGATTTAACACTAATCAAACCTTATATACACACTAATGAGATTAATTATATATTAATTAATATTAAATTGCTTAAAATATATAAAATATATTAACTAAAACTTAATTATTTTATTTGAATCGGGTCGGATCAAGTCAAAAAAATATTGATTCAATTTTAAACGAGTCAAATCAAACAAAAAAATAATAAATAATTATGATCCTATCCGATCCATTGACATCCCTACTCCAGCGGACTAGCTTATTCTACACTTCTTACCAATTTGTTGTCATGTGAATATACTTGATTTAAACAAAAAAAAAGTTCCAAAAGAAATATTGAAATTATTTTGTGATGTAAAGATTTTCAAAGAACATATGCCAGAAAATTACTTTTAGGTTGGTATCAATAATTGTTCCTTTCAATGTTTCATATAGTTATAGGGTGATTGAAATTAATTTGACTATTTCTCATTTACCTGTTAAATTTATATATTCTTGTTAAGTATCCTTATTATCCCAGCCAATTAAAATCTTCATTTGATTTTATTTGTCTACTAATTTGATAGGTTGAACATTGGGGTAGTTATTACTTGTCCGTCTTTTTCATTTATTTTCTTGCTTGATTAGACGAGCAGACAATGTCAATCTCACCAGTTTAAAAAATAGCCTTGGGTCTATCCAAAGAATGAAAAGATATTTGCTTTGAAGGAAACTAAAAAGGAATTAATTAAACAATATAATAAATTCGAATTACCTTAGAATATATAATATTGGAAAATGAACAAAAAGAAAGTTCATCTCCCCTTAAATTGTTCCTTGTCCCTTTTTCAGGGTTTCAGGAAAGTGGACCCTGACCAATGGGAATTTGCCAATGAAGATTTTATTCGAGGCCAAAGACACCTCTTGAAAAACATCCACAGAAGGAAACCTGTGCACAGCCACTCAGTAAACAACAACTCGCACCTAGCAGATGAGGAGAGAAATGAGCTGGAGGAAGAAATTGAGAGGCTAAAACGTGAAAAGATTTCTCTAATTGCCGATCTTCACAAACATACTGAAGCACAACAAAACATGGATCAGCGAATGCAATACTTAGAAAACCGCCTTCAATCCATGGAGATGCGACAGAGAAACCTGTTAAATTTTGTCAGCAGGACAATACAGAAACCTGGCATGTTTACAAATTTCGAACACCATGGCAAGAAAAGACGTCTACCAAAAATTGGATCTAATTATGACCAGACACAGATTGTCTCCTCATTTACAGCTTTTGAAAAAATGGAATCCTCGCTGAGTTACCTCGAAAACCTCTTTAGAGGTGTAAGTCAGGCTTCTGGTGAAGATGTGTGTTACTATGATAGCACTGTTCCATGTACTCCTTCAGTTGTGTTAACTGGGATTCCGGCGCAGTCAACTGAGGCTGACAGGTTTCTATTGGGTCCCGTTTCTGAAGTGGAGGCATCCAGTTATGCCCCTATATGTCCCACAGTTCCTCTGACAGAGCTACCAGAGGAAGGTGATTTGAATGGTATTAAGGTTGGAGAAATTGACATGAATTCAGAACCTGAAGTTGGTACCAGGGAAGTGGACATGCATGGAGACCGAGTTGCTGTAAATGCAAACGCAAATGATACATTCTGGGATCAGTTCTTGACTGACAATCCATTTACTGCTGTTGAGGTGAAATCAGAGGAGAGTGAAGGAATGATGTCTGAAATTGGGAATGTTTGCTCAAATAAGAGTAGCGTTGATCGAATCATTGACAAATTTGGGTATCTCACACCAACTGGACAAGCCTGACAATTTTTTTTTTAATGTGAATTATGATTAGGTTGCTCATTTTCTATTTAATTTTTTGTGAGTTGTTTTGTATTATATATATACGCTAGCTCTACTGAATCATTGTATAAAATATTAATACTAATTTAATCATTTTTGTAGGTTCATAGTAAAGGAAAATTGTCTACATATTGTCATAGCAAGCACAAGCAGTCTGTATTTTCTTGTTATTTGTCTTATTTTGATTTTTAATTTTATGACAATTTTCTATGAACTACGGTTATGTATATTAACTTGCATTTTATTAACCTCTCTGGACTTTGTCAAAATAATAACAAAGCTTGGGAGAAAATTTTATTGGTTGCTTCATGATGAATTCTGTTTTGTACGCTGAACTCCAAAGCTCTTTAAGGTATAATGTTGTACTTAAAATAGGTGATACATACGCAACAAACAATGAATGGTTATGTAATCGAACCATAGAAATTTGAAAGGGGAAAGACTTGGTCTTTGTTTTGCCAAGATTCCAAGTGGTCCTTTCAAATAGAAAGAAAACATCAACACATGTAAATGACATGATCATGAACAGCAGATAAAATAAAATACTAAAATGGAACCATGAAATATCCAAGTTGATAAATTTGAACTAACATATGACATATGTGCGTACTTGTTCTGTTTTCTTTCTAATTTTTTTACAACGTACACGGATTTATGAAAAGTCTACATTGATCTGTTGGCTCTCTAATTAAGGATTTTTACAGTGTACATAAAGAATTCTACCATGAAGAGATAAGTTCTAGCATAAAAATACCTCAGTTAATATGCACAATTGCATATCCTTGGTAGAAAGCCTCTCTTTTATTATCCCTTTTTTCATTTTTTTTCCCTTTTGGTGCACTCTTTTCCTTCTCTTTTCTGCATTGAATGCACTACTAGCTAAAACACAACTGAGCATACACAAAAATTGATCTTAATCCTTAATCCTTCAAAATTGGAAACATCAATGCCCCACACCAGGACTTGGTACCGATCGTAGAATCCTCTCGGCCTCACTCGACCTCTGCATACCCATCTTCTCAATGCTAGGGGAAGAAAACTGGAGAACCAAACCGCCTTCAAAATATTGCACCTTAGCCTCCTCCTCTGCACTCAGTAGCATTCTCCCTTGAGCAAAGCTCAATATCAACAGAACATGAATCAGAAGAAGCCCAAAACCTTCTTTCTTGTGTTTTGCTTTCATTCTAAAATTTAAGAGGAAAAGAAAGAAACTTGATTTTAGATGAATTTAGAGAGGGAAGAGAGGCGTGAACGTTGAAGAGTTGTGTAGTGTGGGGATTATATTTGGTTTTAAGATGAAGATGCAGTCAACTGGAGATGCGTCAGTACTACCTGCTTCTACCCCGCTTTATTAATTGTTCCAATTGGGCCGTTTGAAAATAATCAATTAAATTATTATTAGGTAATTAGTGAGAAATGTTTCCAGGTGCAAAAGCTACTCCCTCTAATTGCTTTGTGTGCAGCTATGTTTTTCCAAATGAATTTTAGTCTGATTTAGTGGTGTCAATTTTTGATCCGACTCGACGGGTTAACCCGATCCGATCCGACACGACCCGAAAATAAATGGGTCGGGTATGGATTTAATTTTTTGATCCGAATCGGATCGGATCAGGTTCGGGTCGACCCGACCCGATTAATTATATTTTTTGAAGTAATTTTATGATCTAGTACTAATTAAAGCTTAAATATATACTAATTAAGATTAATTATAAATTAATCAATATTTTATTGTTTAACATTAAATAAAAATAATTAATGAATATTTAATTATTTTATACGAGTCAGGTCGGGTCGATCCGTGACCCGTCGGGTCGGGTATGGATTAAAAATTTTTGACCCGAATTTAATCGAGTCGGGTTCGGATCGATAAAAATAATAATAAAAAAATATGACCCGATCCGAACCCGACCCGACCCGACCATTGACACCCCTATACATATATAAATCAATAATGTCTTGTTTTTGTCAGTTAGTTAACAAAAAGTAACAACAGAAACCAAGCTCGTCAGAAATTGAAACTTATCTTGTGAATTTTATTCTCCCTCATTTAGAATTAATAGGTAAAATATGATATGATATGCCAATTGTTTGTCAGTGTTGGCTCGTCGCATATTAAATTCAGAAAAAAAAAAGGTATATGTACCATTTAAAATGTTGTTTGAACCAATTTGGAATGTGATCGATCATTTATCATGAGATCTGGAAAATTGATCACCACTTACTGGTTAAAAATTTTAAATTGTTTGATGCAAAACTATATGTTTTCACATTGGCACAAATTTGATGTATATTTTATATAAATATATAAGCAAATATGTGCCATAAAAATTGAATGTATCATAAAACTCGGATATTTACGTTAGAAATGTACATTAGGAAAATGAATATGCCAATTGTCATTGTCATGTTAATAAATTGTGTTTGTTTCATAACCCTCTAAAACATGTCTTAAAATAGTATCTACCATGTGATTTGTTATATCAATGTTATCGTCGGGAATTGTTTTCTTTAACATCCAGCAATAAACCATTTGAGTGTATTCAATTGCTTCGTCTCAAGATGTATAGCTTGCTTGATTTTTGCAAATTTCTGATCCAGTGTGGCGATTTAGTTTATTTAAATTTATATCTATGATCTGATTTCAGATTGGGTTACATTTTTAGTCTACGCTATGATCCGTGTGATCCGTGTTGCTTTATTGATGCGTTTGTTATCAGCCCCAAATTTGAGTCGATTAAAAGGAAAAAAAAAAAAACCTTCCCACATTTCAGTGGATATATTTGCTGAGTCTAAAGTCTAAACTCTAAAGCCACGCCGCACGGACAGATCCATTTCTGATACTCCGATACCTTTTCTCTATGACAAATTGTGTAGCGAGTGAAGACCGTATGGCAAACTTAACTTGCTAAAGGTTTATACTTCAAAGAAATTGATTCGAAATGTTTTAAAGCCAACTTGCTCTTCTGAAATTGCAACTAATTTAACCTAACTTATCTACTAAATAATGATATCTACCGCTACCCCTATGTTGAAGAAAATTGATCAATCACAAACAAACTAAAGTTCAAGATGTGGTTGTATTTTTCCTGCTGAATTGAAAATTGTAACAAAGCAAGAGAACAAGTTCTAACTTGCCCCTCCCTGAATCTATGCATTTATGAAGATTTTTAGGCCGGATCCTAGACCAAGGGAATTTGAAAGTGGTGTGTGCGTGAGGTTTATTTAAAGATTGGCCTTGAAATTTGGAAGAAACCCAACAAAAAAGGTGGCCTCTGCTTTTGAATGTTCTTCAAAATGCCTGTTTGCAATGAACGGTCAAGAGGAAAAGTGCAATATTTGCACATGACATGACTGCCCGTTGATTTTTGGTTGTTTACTAGCTTAATTTCTAGCTAAATAATTTGACTGAAGTGTGAACTTGGATTTTTTTTTTCACATGAGAATGCTATAGAATTGTGAATTTCTTCTTCAATGGTTGGTTCTAATTTGAACGTATATGCTAGATTCCACAGACAAGACGTTTAAATGCCCGGTTTCCATTGATTTGGGAAAAAAGTTGGAAGCATCAAACAAAGTTGGTTTTGTCACAAAAGGAGAAGCACTATCACTATATTAGAGAATAGTTACGATGGTATCATAATCGATATCGTAAGAGATGCAAAAGAAAAAACGATACCATGCTCAAGACTCCTTTTTCAATTCGCTCTCACTTGTAGCTTTCTCCCTCATATCGCTCTCACTTCTCCCCCCTCTTTTCAAGGGAGAAATCCGAATTTCAACATAGGAGGCTTAACTTCAAATTTACACACCTAAACTGCTGAAATTGATAAATTAGAGGAATTAATTATTAATACATCTTAAAATGCCAGAAAAAACAAACAAACAGAGTTACTTCATTTCTCCAATTTGTGGTCTACAAAGTTTAAACTCACCTCTCTTCCATCATTTTCTTTTCATTTCATTATCTTCCTCGTCGATCTTGAGAGCACAGCTTAAGAGTACCATTGAGAACTCTTCTAAAAAATCAATAATATCTAGTATATCCTATATTTTTATTTATTATAATATCTTGATCATTAGCTAATTCAAATAGGAGTGAGAATTGACTTTTCAAAGAGCACTCAAAATCCATCTATCATGCTAGAAGAAAGTAGTTTTACCATTTCCTATTTTTTATTAATGCTAACTAAGAAAATGTTCATTTTTTTCTAATTTCTTTCCAAAATGAGGATATATTCGATCTCCTATTATTATGAATAAAATGTATATTTCCTTTCAAAGTCTCTATTTTTTTTATTGTTATATCTTCATAATCATTTACATAGTAATGATTTGTTCATTGTCTTTATATTTATTATTCCTAATCAACACTGATCTTTATTTTTGCATATGACTTTTCAGCCTACTAAATTATATATTTTTTCTAACACTACTACCTCCAAATCAGAGAAAACATCTACATAGTTTTTCAATTATTTTTCTATTTACAATAGAAATTCTAAATATAGACATCCAGTACAAAAAAATTATACAAAGTACTGACCTAATTATAGTTACTCTTTCCTCCTATTGATAAAAGTTTTTCTTTCCAACCATCCATTTTTTCTCTATCTTAGACACTAAAAATGTTCAATCATTAGTTGTTAATCTTTTTCAATGAAAAGAAACTCCTAAATATGTAATAAGTAATTTACTCATCTCATATCCCAATAAAGTAGCATATAATAGTCCTTTATTGTCTGTAATATTTAGTGAAATTAAAGTACTTTTTGAGTAATTAATTTTAAACATGTAAGGTTTTTAAATCCTACTAATATTA
This sequence comes from Schoenoplectus tabernaemontani, assembly GCA_037127355.1. NCBI lineage: Eukaryota > Viridiplantae > Streptophyta > Magnoliopsida > Poales > Cyperaceae > Schoenoplectus > Schoenoplectus tabernaemontani. Next base: position 18,730,600 of record CM073744.1, on the reverse strand, counting down.
GCTTTAATGCTCCTATCATTTTAAGATTAGCTTAGAAAAAAATAAAGTATCATCAGCAAAGTTATGGTTAAGAACATATTTATCATCAAAATTACCTATTCCTCTTAATTATCCTCCATACATACCTTTATTAAGTATCTTACTAAGAGTATCAGCTATTAAATTGAATAAAAAATGTGATAGGGGATCCCATTGCCTTAAAATTTTCTTGTATTTAAAATATAATGTTAATTTGTTATTAATGTTAATATAGATTTGGCCACTCTATAAAATATTTAATATCCATTTAATCCATGTATCACAAAACCCCCAAAGTTTGAGGATTTCAATCAAAAATTCCCAATTGACTTTGTCAAAAGCCTTCTTAATATCTATTTTAAATAAAATATTTTTTTCTTTAGTTCTTCTAAATTGATATAGAATTTTTTGTGCACTAACAATGTTATCAGTTATATTTTTGCTAAAATTTTGTGATAATTTTAGAACTATAATTTATAAGACTAATTGGTGTAAATTATTTAATATTATTAGCTTCAGATACTTTAGGTATAAGCACAATACAAACATGATTTAATTTAGATAAATCTAATTGATTGTTATAAAAACTTGTACTAATGGAAATATATCATTTGATACCAATGTCCATTACAATAAAAAAAATGCTACCTTAATCTCTTCTAATGTAATAAATTTTTTTAGAGCTAATCTAGATTCTTGAGATATTTATTTTAATTCTTTCCAAATAGAATTATCTAAAGATACTATCCTTGAGTCTGGAGTTTCTAAAAGATTCTTAAAGTAACCTGAGGTGTGAGATAATATTATTAATATTAAAATTAATAGTATCATTAATCTGAAGAGATAATATTAGATTTTTTTCTTCTTCTACTGTTAGCCACAATATGAAAAAAAAATTAGTATTCATATCTCCCTCAAGTAATCATTGTAACCTTACTTTTTGTTGCCAGTAAGCCTCTTCATTTAAGTATATTTGGTCTAATATAATTGTACAATTTGTTCTCTTAATAATTCTAGTTCATCTAATTCATTTATCTCTTGTAATAATTCTAGTTCATCTAATGCTTCTAAACATTTCTTCTTTTTTCTTTTAATGGAACCTATGTGATTATGATTGCATCCTCTAAATTGTTATCTTAGTTTTTATAATTTAAATTTCCAATTATTTTCTAAATTATTTTCTATTTTAAGTTGAATTTCACCAATGTATTAGAAGAGTTTCAAATTCTGTATTACCTATCTATGATTTTTCAAATCTAGAGATTTCATTAGTAGTGTTGAGTATTAAAACATTGTAGTCTAACTGACACCTAGGCTGAAGGTTTCTCATGAAGTAGAACATAAAAATTTGTCTAGTAAAGCAAAAGATGGAATAATTCTTAAATTAGATCAAGTATAAAATCTATCATACGGTTTAAGGTCCATAAGTTAATTAAAAGTAAGACCTCTTTTATATTTACCCTTATAATTATAGACAAATTATATAAGACTATAACTTAATATATATGTAGTTTATTAAAGTCAACTATATATGTTAATTAAAATACCCTTCCTCTTTAATTCATCTCTCATGCTATAGCTCCTCTGTCCTCAACACACTTACCAGTCACCACAGTGGATATGCCATATTTCAATATCATCACCTTCTCTTAAGCTTATTAGTAATCACTTAGTGAATCCATAATTCCTGTTTAACAAAACGTAATCTGAACCTTAATTATTTGGCAGTAGCTCTTTAGACTCGTTTGGCTATTATTATAATTTAGCTCCAAATTATGCACAATGATGAACCATTTTTTTAGGAGGGCATCATGGGAATGAAGAAACATATAGCAATAATCGTAAAGACATATATGAACATAGAAAAGATTGTAATATTGCTGAATTGATTATACCAATTAATACAATGTTATATTTAGTCGGATTTTTTTCTTTTTCTTTTTTTCTTTTTTTTGTGGGGGGGGTGCTCTATGTTGAAATATAAACTTAATTTTAGTATTAAAGTTAAATAAATTAGGAAATAAAGGGAGACTCTTTGGCTTCAGCACTTTGGCAGAATTTTAAGGCTGATTAATGACAGCATTTGAAGGGGCAAATGAACGTGGAATTTAGTGTATGACCTATGGATGGAAAGCTATTGAAGTCTAGTTTCCAATGGTTTAAATTTCAAGTCGTTTGGAGTTCCCTACAGAGAGTTATGACGATTTTAGTGGACAGGGGTCAGTTGAAAGGGTGTTGTTTAGAATTCTATTTTTATTATATGTTTTTATTACGAAATTCAAGAGTCATTTCTAAGGCTATAAATAGACTTGTATTCTGTTGTAAGAAGAAAGAGAGAAGAAAATAGTGTAAGAGAAATAGAAGATATAGTTTGAATAGAAAGAAATTTATCATATTATAACAAATTGGTATCAGAGCTAGATTCAGTTAATCAAGAGAGATCTACCATGGCGAAGAAAAAGAAGAAGAAAAAGAAGAAGAAAAAAAAAGAGAGATGTCGAAAAAATATGAAAAAAAAAAACCCGAAAAAAGAGAGTGTTGCCGTGGAAGTCGAGGAAATGGTCACAGTGGTAGAGGTTGTGGTCAAGAAGGGTATTATGAGGAGAATGGGCAATCAAGCCAACAAAACAAGGCGTTGAAAGAGGCGCGATCAAAGGATAAGGCGGCACTATACATGTTGTTCTGTGCCGTTGATGAGTCGGGCTTTGAGAAGATTGCTGGTGCAACTACTTCAAAAGAAACGTGGGACATTTTAGAAAAAGTGTTCAAAGGAACCGACCGAGTCAAGCAAGTGCGTCTTCAAACTCTTCGTGGCGAGTTGGAGAGCATGAAGATGAAGGAGTCAGAAAGTGTATCTGACTACATCACGCGTGTACAAGCCGTGGTGAACCAACTCATTCGTAATGACGAGATGTTGAAGAAGATTTTGAGATCATTAACCGACAATTTTGAGAATGTTGTGTGCGTGATAGAAGAGTCAAAGGACCTTGCGAATCTCACAGTCGACGAGCTTGCTGGTTCTCTCGAGGCACACGAACAATGTAAGAGAAAAAAAAGAAGGAAAATTTATCAATCATGAGAGCTATGTATCAAGCAGCGAATGTTACAAAAGCGTGGTGAAGTTTTTGCCAGTGGTCTTCGAAGAATCGGTGAGTGAAGCCGACATGAGCAATGACTCATGATAGCCTGTGCAATGAGTGCCAGGATAAGAGAACTAGCAACATTATGAGATGTTTTGCTGGAAGTGTGTGAAGACCATGAGAAGATGTGGTGTGGAGCCACATGAAAAATGCGGTGTGGAGCCGCGATGTGGGTGTGAATCTCACATATACATGACCGAAGAGTCGTGCAAATTGGATGGTATATGAGATGAAACCACGATTGACGATTTTAGTGGACAGGGGTCAGCTGAAAGGGTGTTGTTTAGAATTCTATTTTTATTATATGTTTTTATTACGAAATTCAAGAGTCATTTCTAAGGTTATAAATAGACTTGTATTCTGTTGTAAGAAGAAAGAGAGAAGAAAATAGTGTAAGAGAAATAGAAGATATAGTTTGAATAGAAAGAAAAATTTTCTACCGAGATATATCATATTATAAACTCTATCCTTGACAGACGCTACCAAATTTTCAAAAAAAAAAGAGAGCACTCAACCGGGCAAGTGATTAAATGGAAGGGGTGATTAGCGGAGGACATTTTAGTCATTATACCCTTGACTACAAGAAAAATATGAGTTTAGGGTTTATTAAAGCCTTTGTGGTCTAGAAAAGTTAGAGGAGATATGTGATATATTAAAGAGTTAATGGGTAAATATGAAGGGTATATATGATATTAAGTAGATGAATTACTCTTGATAGTGCAGAAAAAGTGGACATTTCATCAGAATCGAATTCGTTGCATAGGACGCTACAGACTATTTGTAACATGAGATCACCGAAATCCATGAAAAACACCGCGCTGAAGTTAAATGGCGGGAGTAAATTCAAACAAACCGAGGTCACAGTCACACGCGCCGAGTGCATTGTCTCAATCGCAGGTCTTGTCCGAATCAATATGAACAACCTCCGTAAAGCAAGTCTTTAACTTTGGGACCCATATAATTTATTTATACTCCGGATCATGCTTTGTCATCACCCTGCTGCACCTAAAGAAATTTAGTACTCGGCACAGATTATCTGAGTGCACTCCGTCTTCTTCAAGTTCTTCACACAAGTTCACGCACACATCCCAAACCGCAAGGTCAGCTTTCAAATCGTCCCCTATCACGCCTCTCTTTCTTCGTTTCTCCCATTCACGCTCCCTCTATTCAATCCTTAATTGCTATTGTTTTCTCTGTCTCTTTCCCTCTCCTCCAGTCCTCCTCCTCTTTATTTAAGGAGAAACCGCTCCAATTTACAAATAGTGTTTTCAGAAAGAGAGATGAGGTGGGGAAGAAGGAAAACGCAAATTAGCCCAGATCAAATTCAAGAGAAAAAGAAAGAGAAACAATTATCTTTCCTCTCATGTTTATTATCCACATTATTGTGCATCCCAAATTCATTCTCTTGTTCTGAAGAATTAAATCGACAATCACAAAAACCCCAATATCCTAAACCTGATCCCAATCCCGATCCAGAAACAAAAATAAACTCTGCTCAAAATCCAAAGGCCACACCTCAACCCCAGGCTCGCATGCTACAACACAATTTTGACATAATGGGGAGATCAAAAATCAAGTACAAACCACCAAACCGCAAAGGCCCGGCAATCATATACGGTCTCGATCCATCAGTACAGACTCGACGAAGCAAAAGTACGAAGACATCTAAGGTTGACGAGAAGGATTTGGAAGGCTTTGCTGTTGCGAAGAAATCGAGCAATCCCGAAAATGATTTTAGGGAATCGATGGTCAGGATGATACGACTTAAACGTATGAATCGGGCAGAGGATCTTGAAAATCTGTTGGCGTGCTATCTAGTTTTGAATTCTGATGAATATCATGATGTGATTGTAAAGGTTTTTCGACAGGTTTGGATTGATATCAGCTCTGCCAAGCAAAGGTCAAGCCGGCGGCCAGTTCGAGCAAAGCAGCGTGGATAGCCGTTTACTTTGTTTATTTATTAATTTTCTTTTTGCTTACTATTTTTTGTCAGCTTCTACTCGCAAATGAAGTTTTCAGTGGAAGCCTTGTTTGGAGCGGCTTTCATTCGCTTGTTTCAAATTTTAATTGGTATATGTTAGAAAATGTATCCGTGTAAAATAGGTTTCAGTGCAATTGAAACGTTTCATTGTGCTAGTAGAGTGAACTTCAGCTTTATGTAGAAATTTATTTAGAAACCTTTATATCTAAACTTTTTAATTTAAACTTCACTTTATCCATTATCTCAATATCTATATTTTATATATTAGTATCTTATCGATAGTTTAGTAATTAATATAAATTTTAGTTATGAATATAAAATTAATGTAAATAAATATAGTTTGAAATTAATGTAAAGTAAATATATAATTGAGAAGAAAATTAACATTTAAAATTTAAGAAAAGTTAATATCCGGAATTGAGAGTAATTTAAGGGGAAAAATAAATTAAATAATTGTACTCTTTTATTATATAACATTTTTGTGTAATAATTAAAATTGAGAGAAAAAAATATAACTTTAACAGAAATGAGCACATAATATGGAGTGAAGATACTCAAGTATTTGAATAATAGCTCAATCGAATGGTTGATATTATAAAATCAGAACATTTAGATACTTAATAAGAAGTGAAGATACTCAAGTAAAGTACTAATCAACCATTCAATCTGACTAAATAAACACTGTAAATTATTATTACTAGAATTATAACTCGAGTTTTGCCCCTACAAAATAGTTCTTGTTTAAATAATTAATAATATAAAAATAAATATATTCAACAAAAAAATCGCATTAAAAAAATTTTGGACATAATTTTTTTAAATACTAAAGATATATACAATAATATAATTAATCATGAAAATCTTTAAAATTTAATACTAAAAAATAGATAATGTTTAAAGTTTAATTTTACCTCAAATATATCATACCCATCTATTTTAAATGAGGAGAGAGAAAAAACTATATATAAGTTATTGGATTTAAGTAGATGAAAAGATTTAAGCAAAATCAATGATAGAGAAAAGTGATGATGTGATATGTTTGATAGGCTAGAAGACTTGATATTTTTTATGAAGTATAATTTTCATTTTAGAAGGGAAAACGGAAATTATTAAATTTAATTAAGAAGTGTCACATAGATTGTGCTTTCTACTACGGCCGCCATTGGATCAGCCGCTTAAGATAATTTTTGTTTTTGTCGTATCAGCTTTAAAATTAGTGGAATGATAGTACGTAATTGATAATTCATAAAGATAGTTAAATTTTTAAATTTTTAAGTATGTATATCATTATTTTTTTATCATTGATTTTGTTTTAATCATTTCATCTTTTGAATCTAAGGATTCATATAAATTAGTTTCTCTCTCCTCATTTAAAATAATATGTATAATATACTTAAAATGAAACTTAACTCTAGAATGATCCAACTTTTTTATATGATCATTCATAAATTATTATGTGTTTAATTATATAATAATAATTATTATTATTATCATTATTACTTACCATTTAAAAATATTGTCTATAAATTTTCTTTAATGTGAACTTTTATTAAATATATTTAAAATCTTACATTGTTAATTATTTATTTGAAGACTATATTATCGGGGCGAAGTCTGAGTTACAGTCCTAGTTTTGATAATTTTGATAATGATTTGTTAAATAAATATAAAAATTTAAAATTAGAAAAGTTTATAAATATATTTTTTATTTATATATTAATAGTATTTTAAATTTCATATAATTTTTTTGAGAATTAGTGGAGAAATCCTTGACAATCAATTATTGTATAGTTCCTATTCATTTCTCTATTACAAAATAGTTTCAAAAAATTATTGTGTATTTTTTGAGATTTTTGTTGCCAGATGAAACACGAAAAAGACTAATTCGAAACTTTCTTTTTAAAAAACATTCGATATTAAATCAATAGTTTCCCCAAGTGCAAAAATTTTTCAACTAGTTTCAAAATGTCTAACATTAAATAAAACAATAGAATTAGAATTAATAAAATAAAAAAAAATACAAATATATTTTGCGGTATTTTTTTTTTGGAGATATGTCAGCACGTTCACAAAGCTAGCGGGCAGTGGGCACGTTAGCAAGTTCGTTATCGTACCAAACTGCGTGTCGTGCTCACTCTCAACCCAAAAAACACGTGGCAGCACGAGAAGTTTGACATTTGAAAAAAAGGAGAGCTGATTTTTGCTTGATCCTGAGAGAGAGAGGATAAGTAGTCTCCTAAAAACTTGAAAAATGAAAACGCTGGCGGCTCCTAAAACCCCCTTCTTGATATTTGATAATGGGCGGGGGTCACTTGATGATGGGTTATTTTAATAATTTTAATAATATTTTTTAAATAAATATTAAAAAAATTAAAAAAGATTTTTTTTTATTTAATCTTTTACTTGTAGTTTGATGGTATTTTAAATTCATGTATTTCATTATTGTTTGATGTTTCATTAAAAACTATCAAAATTTTATACAATTTATAATGGTTATAATTTAATGTTCTTTGATGGACTAAAATAATAATAAAGTTGCATAAAATTTAAATCACTATCAATTTATAAATAAAAATATATATTTATAAAGTAAATTTTATTTATAAAATATATTATCAATATTATCAAAATAACCCATTTTTAAAGGATCCCAACCCTTTAATAATATGATACTTGTTGCTTGTTGGTCACAAGAAATAAGCTGCACCACAAAATTGGTCACGGACTTGGTATTGTGTTTATTTCGTGCAAGGAATACTGGTGGCATTGATGACGCCATGTCAGCACTCAGCAGCGGCAACGCTTCATCTCCCATCTCCTACATTATTCATGCCGATTCCCTTGTCCCACTTTAAACCTTCTGGGACCCACCACTGAACAGCAACCCTTTTGTGAGAACTGAGAACTGACAAGTGTTGCCTTTTTTTTTTTTTTTTTTAAATTCGTAGAAGGAAATTTTGTTCTTTGAAAACACGGTTTACACTTTTTACATGGACCGGCTACAAAAAGCAAAGACATGCGGGTTCATTGTCTCGTAAAGTAAAACACTTGAGAAGCAAATATGCCTTTGTTTTTAAAAAATCTATCAATCAGGAATTCAAAATACAAAATATAAGATCAGATAAAATCAACACCACTATTTCTACAATATTACATAATTTATTGATGTGAACACTTTTGAATGTTAAAATTTTCAAATTAATAATTCCAAAAAAATAATATAAGAAAATAATCGTTCTGAAATTTAAATCCCCTTCATTTGTCCCACATGTATGGGATTAGAATATGTGAGATGATATTTAGGAACTCATGTACTGGATTAGAATTTCAGTTATGCACCATGTCTTTCTAACATCTAACATAAATAAAATAGCCTCTTAGCAGAAGCAACTCGCCAAACACTGTACCTACTTCTATATAGTCACTCAAAGAATATACAAAATTTTGACATCACACGGAGATAATTAGAAACAACTAACAGGTAGTCGCTCTTGATAAGCACTACCACGTCAGTATTATGTAATTAGTCGTAGAGTCCATTGCACACACAAGTGCAGAGATGGACAGAACCAAATGCTTCATTTTTCTAGTGGTGGGGTGCAGGAGGAGAGGACGCGCGAAGAAGAGCAAAACACACCAAAAGAAGGAAAAAGAAAAAACAAATTGTCATATATCCTGAGAATCTCTCCCTATGGCGCAACTCCTGTCGCCAATGTGCGCCGATTCTGTATTCAGATCGAAAACTCTCTTTCCCTCTTTCAGCAGATGGCGAACTCTTGTCAGAAGCGGGCCCATCAGCGTGAATCCCAGGTGGAGGAGGAGGAGGAGAAATGTATCGGTGGCTGCTGTCGCTGGAGAGTCCAGTTCGTCAGATGATGTCGCGGATAATTACTATTCTGTTCTTGGCGTGGTATGTATTTTTTATTTTCCTTGAGCAATATTATTTCATTTCCGTATTGACTTGATCTGAGAATAAAATGAATATTTTGTGAGAAATCCATAACTTCACTTGAATTCGGACTCGTTTTTCTTGAACCTTCGTCAATGGATCCACGTTGTTTCAATTAGAAAAATTGTCATAGATTACTAATTGCCTTCATATTTGTGCTGTTCTACAGAAAGGACTGAAAATACTGGTGGTCGATCCTTTCTCAGGAATAATTTCCACATACGGTCCTTTATTAGTTCAACACTACTAGACACGTAGTAAAGCATTGCTGTATATATATGTTATCTTCACTTGATTTTTTTTATTACTTGACATAAATGTGTGTAACCAGATGCCAGATGCAACACCACAGCAAATAAAGAAAGCTTACTATGATTGCATGAAAGCGTGCCATCCTGACTTAAGTGGGAATGACCCTGATGTAACCAACTTCTGTATGTTCATCAACGAGGTTTATGCGGTAGGCTTACTTTGCTCTCTTCTATTCTTAGATAATGTTTGTGTATATTTATTTTGGGAAAATTTCCTGTCTCCAACAAAATTTTAGTATATAATGTATACTTATATTAATGGCTTTTTATATATATGCCCTTGAAAACAAGATATGTCATAACTGTCGTGTATCTAGCTATTAAGTTACTTTTATGTATCCTCACTGTTTTGATCCAGGCTTTCTATTCAAACATTCAATAAGAACTCTTAGAAAAGGTTGGAGTGTCCTGTCGGGCTGTCATTAAGCCTATGAGGTCCAATGGACCTGTAATAGTCCCCATAAATTATATGAATTCATGTAAGCCTGAGAAATCTCCTTAATTGACATTAACAAAGCAAAAAATCTGGCTTCTTCTGCCACTGATTTTGTGTTCTCAAGAACAAAAGATGCAGATTTATGTATAGTTTCTTTTCATGTTCTGAAGTAATGGGTGAAGATAGTTTGTGCAATTTTGGATCGTGGAAATGCAGTGAGTTGATTTCTCTGGTGTTTTAAGCGGCATAGGGAGTATTCTTATTTTACAAAGGTCCAAGTAAGAAAGGTGTTTGAAAATTTCTGCAAAAGTATGGTGAGATGTTAATTTCTCATTTTAGGAATATTAAGTTGGGTATTAAACTTTTGCAGAGTGCATCCAGGAAAACTATCCGATTAGGTATGGAATTGATTAACCTGATATGAATTTGAGCAGGTATTGAGTGATCCAGTACAAAGGATGGTGTATGATGAAATACATGGTTATGCTTTGACTGCCATTAACCCTTTCTTAGATGACACTGCCACCAAGGACCATGCCTTTGTGGATGAATTTACTTGCATAGGTAATTTTATCATTTGTTTATTTTGAAATTCAGGGTATATGTGACACAAAGCCCTAATGAAATAAATTGATAATTTTTATCCTTTGCAGAAGAAGATAATTTTTTTCTATCAGTTTAGTAGAACGTTGGTTTCCTCAGCATAAGCACCTCAAATTTATGTGATCTCACTATCTTTTCTACTCTCTCTCTCTCTCTCTCTATATATATATATATATATAGAGTTTGTCTAGCATACTTCCGTTAGCATTTCAACTCGAAATGCTAACGAGTCAAATTTTAATTTTTCATACTTGAAATTTCAATTTAAGTATCTCAATAAAATCTTTATATGATAATCTTATAGTATACTAATTTTCATCGTGTTTGGTGTTAGTAACCTTTTTTACTATAATTTTTATTAATTTTAATAATTTTCATCAAGATTATGTATAGTTTACTATACATGAAAAATTAAAATTTAATTTCAGCTTGAAATGCTAACGGAATCATGCTAGACAAACTCTCTCTCGCTATATATATATAGTTGCGCTACGGTGTTACGTGTAACACGGATAACTCATGTGCTACGTATCGTTTCTAGATTTTCATGTGAAAATCATTTTGAGCGGTTGGATCAACCATTTGAACTTTGAAAACGGAGAAACTATCCATAGCACACGGGACATCCGTGCTACATTTAGCACTGTAGCCACTGTCATAGTTAATGGAGTATCAATAAATTTTCTATGACAGTGGCACACTCCCGAGTTTGTGAGTGGGTTCATTGGAGGCAATGGAGTATAAATAAATTCTCCCCACATTTGGGGTTTGTCCAAAAATTGTCAGCCCCTCATTTGGGGTTTAAAGGAGGTGAACCAAATAAATTATACCAAAAATATCCCAATATTTCTATGACAGTGGCACCCACCACTATTTTGTTTTCTCCAAAAGTTTTTTTGAAAAATATATTAAATTATTTTGATTTAATGAAAATGAAGTAAAACTTTTAACCTCTATGCACACTTGAGAGCAAGGAACAAAGTCCTCTCTTACCTAACCATACCATTCCTTCAACTTCTTGCCTTGTCTTCCCTTCCCTTCCTTCCTATCACCTCCCTATAAAACTCGGGAGCACAGCCTTAGTGCTGCACATAAATATGAAAGCTAAAAGCAGAAGGCAGCTAAAAGCTTAGCAAATTCTGGCTTCTATGAATACTTGGATGTTTTTGCTTTTTAGGATGGGTTATTATTTTGTGTTGGTTGTAATCTGCTGCTGAATGATACTTTCGTTTTTGTTTGTTCAGCCTTGGTTCACTTTTAGTAGCTTTTGATTAGGTTTTGGTAATAGTAAGAATTATAAGAGGTTTTTTGCAAAAAATTCAGGGGCAGCATATATCTCGTATGAGGATTAGATATTAGTTGCTTTCTTAATAGTTTTGATGAACTTGATTATTGTAATAGTTGATTTCAGTGTCTCTGTACTAGTTGTTTGGTACTGATGATACTTTAGGTTTGTAAATTCCCGATTTCAATGAAATCGTTGGGTTTTATCCCACTTTAATCAAAAACAAAAAAAAAAAGCAGAAGGCAGCCAAAGTATAGTCAACGTCTCAAAATAGTTTTCTCAAATTATTTCTTATTTGTGAATTAGTGAATTATCCATACTAATGTCTTAGGGTTTATCTTTGGTTAAATAGGATGTAAAAATTGTGCAAACATTTGCCCTGACGTGTTTCGCATAGAAGAAGATTTTGGCCGAGCCAGAGTTCATTGCCAATCAGGAAATCCCAATTTGATTCAAGAAGCTATTGAAAGTTGGTGTGTTTTTACAACCTTTTTTGAAGTTTCATTTAGTAGAAGTTGGCATCTAAAGTTTAATTCACTATGCAATAACTTAAACTAATATCATATTTGCTGGTCCAGGTTTTTGGCTTTGCTTATTTCCTTTAGTGCTGAATTATGAGTATATTGGGTTTTAACTGATTTGTTGGAGATCATAATAATACCAAAATAAATGAGAATGTAGCTGACAGAAGTAAAAAAAAAAAAAAAAAAAAGCAACATAGTGATGCATAGAATTTATAAATCTAAGTTATTTGTGTTAATTTAAATTTTTTAGCCCGGTTGATTGTATTCACTGGACTTCAGCTGCACAAGTCTCCCTCTAGAAGATGAAATGCGTCAGGTGGAAAGAGTTAATGTGAGTTCTGTTACCATTTAACCTAACATTTATTTCACTTGGAAAAATTGTGTTCAATTTGAATGGCTCAGCTTATTCCTTTGAAATATGAGAAAAAAGGTTATACAATCTTGAATCCGGACGTCAAATTATGCAACTATGTCTTGAATTGAGAATATAGACTGAAAAGGAGATTGTTGCCTTTGTTTTCACAGGTTGGGCTAATGCTATCTGGAATGGGAGGTAAAATTGACGTTTTTCGAATGGTAATGTTTATCATATTATAATCATCATCATCATTGTCATTATTATCATCATCATTACTATCATTATCATTATAAATTTATAACTATTACTGTCATTATCATTTTTTTTGTGTCTCTGATTTCAGATTGGGTTTCATTTCTAGCCTACCCAATTTATTTGGGATTAAAGGCTTTGTTGTTGTTATTGTTGTTGTAATGTTTATTATTTTGGTGTAATGCTTTTATTATTCATCAAAATACTTAATAAGCCGCTGTAGATCTTTTTTCTTAAAATAATTCAACAATATTTGAAAACAAAAATAAAATTCAGGAGTCAAGGCCATGCTAAGTTTTCTATAAAAAAAAAAGTCCACACTAATTTGAGATTTTAGAATCAGTTAGGGAGATTACTATAATTTCTTTTCTTGTTATTGCTATGTGACAAAAATGGACCAAGATATGACTAGACACCTCAGGACCTACATGTATTTTTAACATTATAAGGCTAAAATTGTTTTTTTTTATAGAAATTAGAATTGGGTACATTCTTTGAGCTTATCATTGATATTACATAAATGATTATGAGCTTGTCTTTCTGGGTGAGAAGCACCCAATTTTATCAATTTTTTTATTAATTATTGGACTTTGTATAACTGTGACAGGCAAACAAAAGGTGGGAGAAGAGGCAGTCTAAAGTTTTGGTAAGTTTCCTTGTTTAATTTTTGTATTATTTTAATTTGCCATTTACTATTTTGGAAGCACTAAGTGCAGATAATGGGTGAGGATTCTAACTGAAAATAGTAAAATAAATAATAAGTGCAGGAAAAAGCGAGGGCTAGGATGGTGAAGCAAAAGGATTCAGATAAAGCTGGGTCATGGATGGGGTCATGGAGTGATTTTTGGGGAAACCAAAAGGATTACCAAAATACTACAGGTACTTTTTAAAAACATTATTGAAACTAGAAAAGCTGTTAGTGGACAAACATAACAATTGGATTTTCTGGCCTTTACTAACTTGACTTGAACCTGCCATATTACACCTGTTTTTTTAACCTACACTCTTCGTCTTTCTGGGCTCTGTTTTGTGTACTAATATGTATTATAATGGTATTACCAACTAAAATTACAATATGATATACACTCACCAGAAGAGGAAACAAAGGAAAGAGCAAAAAGAGCTGCAGCTGCAGCTAGGAGGTGGAGAGAATATTCCAGAAAAGGTTCTGATCGACCTCCTAGCTTCAAACTTCCTGAGGCCATGTCCTCCAAAGACAAATGAGGAACAAAGGTTTTATAGTGATGTATTATTGTAGACCACCTTTACCAGTTCCTGATCTAAAGAAAATTCTCATTATTTGCAGAGAGCTTCAAATTATAGTTTCCTTGTTGCTCTTTTGCATTGTTATTAATTCATCATAATTGTGTATATAAGAAAACATTGTTATATAGTTGTTTACAGTATATACCTTATATTGAAAAACTAAAATTATCTGTGAGGTTTAGTAAAAAGGGTGGAGAAGGACAGTTATATTTGTTTATTTATTTTTCTACTGCTCTATTTCTAATTAGAACAAAAGATATTTAGTTGTCAGCATGACCTTGCAATCGGGTTTTCTACTGCTCTATTTCAGCAGTTTCTACGCGTTCCATCTTTGTTCATGACAGTGTGAAATTTTTATTAAATCCCAATAATATGAACACGGAAATGAGAAATTCATTCCTTTATTATTTGTAGATAAGTAACCAATGTGAGTCTTGCAATGATCATGAGCTCTTGAATTAAAAATATACATAAATGGGAAAATATGCACGGTAGTAAAAATAGGAACATAAAACACTTAATTAGACAATTCAAAATACACAATAATTTAAGGGTTACATAATATCACAATTTCCACATAGATCGCAGTTTTGCTATTTTTCATTTTCCACGAAGTTAAACTGTGTTTCTTATTTTCTTCCCTTCCGTGTGTTGTCTGTCTCTCGCAAAAAGATATCGATTTTCTTATAAACTGAAACAAAATCATTTCGGAGAGGTACAGCTTTTATCACTAGCATGGATTCAATACTTTTCAATAATATCTAATAAGTATAACAGTTAGGCATCCATAAAATCGATCATGAAAAATATAGACGATGAAGTTGTACATATCACTATTTAAGTGGGCACTAATCTACAAAACATAAGAAATCATAATACAAATCAAATTGCAATCCCATAAAAATCAGAGAAAAAGATGCTAAAGCTAAAGAGCCTCTCATCTCACTGAACAACCAACAGCATAAGCCCATGATCTGAGCTGTGCCTTCATTGCAAAATCATCCCTAACCGTAGGCATTGTCAAGTGTCTAAACTGCGAATCAATACCGACTCGCTCATTGCTCCTGCTATTTCTCAATTGACGGTCGTAGAGCACATAGGCATTGTCAAGTGTCTAAACTGCGAATCAATACCGACTCGCTCATTGCTCCTGCTATTTCTCAATTGACGGTCGTAGAGCACAGAAAATGGTGCCCTTTCTTCCAATTTCATTCCAGGAGAACTCTCTTGTATCCACTTTTGTACTCTGTTTTTACTCTTTCTTCCTTTCCTTTTCTCCCTTCTCTTCTCTAGATCTGCTATTTCTTTGCAATAGTGACCTCCTTTTAACTTTGGATCCATCTTGCTTGGTTCTTTTTCCGTTGTCTGTTCTTGTTCTGCTTGATTTTGCTTCTTCTCAGCAATGGTGTATTCCGGGCTCTTCTTACTAATTTCAGCATTTTGAGTGAGGAGACGGGAAGATGACCTGAGAACACTGGAGAAGAACCAAAGAGCGTCTATTTTTTCTAATAATTCGTCATCCATTCTCTTTCTCTATTCTTTCTTATGAAGTTGAAGCTGAAAGTTGATAGCAAGAATGGAAGAGAGACGATTCGTTTTGATTGTTAGGTAATTTTGAATTTTGGTGGGTGGACCTCAACGGCTCGATCAAAGCACTGCTTTCCACGATTGCCAGGTTGGACTCCATCTCGGTTTCTGATCCAGTGGCCAGCAGGGAGGAGAAAGGAACTTTTTCTATTTGTTTTCCTGAACTTGGTCTATTTGAGGTACTTGAAACATTAGGCAATAAAGCAACAATAACGGTCTACAGCCTACAGAAACAATAACGGTCTACGAACTTAATGTCTGTAGGCTGTAGACCTGTAGCTTTAATAACTCGTTTCCTGATGTAAATTTGTTACGAAATCCCTCAAATTTTTATATTCTTTTATGTGGAGCATCTTGCATATGACCCAAAGTTTTATCATTAAATGTAGTCACAGCATAGACATGAGTCATTGTGTTGTTGTCACTTGACTTTTGTTGACAATTGAAATTCCCGTTGTGTCCTCAATACCACGGAAAAAAATAGTAGAAAACATACTTGACAGTTCTTTCTTTTTTCATTTATTTTTTGCTTTGAATACTTGCAGTTGACACTTGTCCGAACAATGTGATATGAGTAGAAAATATGTTACAAACTAAATTGTAAAATTTTATGGGGCGTCATCTCGGGAAAAAAAATGATCAGATCAATAGAACGCCCGTGATACAAAGGTCAATGTGTCATGATAGTCCTTCCTTTCATATATGTATTCTATTTAATTTTTCTCATACTGGCATGTGGTTATTGTGTTGTTCAATTTTAGATTGTAACTAGTTTATGGGCTTAAGGCACATACATAGCTGCATTACTGTGCAGTGTATATAAAGGTCTGGTGGAGGAAAAAGGCCCTTCTGATAGCACACTAAGTTACATGTGAAAATTAAATTTTATCATATATTTTTATTTTATATTTTTATTTTATGAGATATATTAACTTCTTAATTTATTAATTATAATATTTTAATAACGTAATTTACATTTCGGCCCTCTTCATATGAAAATCTTGACTCCTCACCTGAGAGGAAAGCTACTTAAACGATAGAATGGCATATCCACATGGAAAAATGGTTGAAAAATGGTTGAAAAATGCGATGATCAAATAAAGAAGAATTAAACCAGCATCAACATACAAGGAAACCAAAGTTTCAAATTAATTTTAATTTCACATTAATTGGAACAGATCTTCTTTTTTTAAGCTTACAAGGGAAAACAAGTCATCGAAGAAAACATGATTTCTTATATCAAATTAATTTTAATTTCATAAAAACTTGCTATTAGGATATAAGCATAGGTTTTGATGAAGTAAAGTGCTCACTAATTACTCGGTATATGTTCTACAAGCAATTTAAATTTATATTCACTGGTAGGTCTCTAATGTGTCCAATACAACGCGACAGACTTCATTGGACATTGCTCATTGATCTCTACTTCAATTAATTAATCTAATTAACCTAATTAATAATTAATTAATCATATTATGAACATAATTAATAGAATCTAGTGTAATCCATTATGAGACAAGCTTCTTCAGTTTAGGAAAAAAACAAAGAAAAACAGTCAATTGCATAATTGCATCCAGGACCATGCTTATATATGGAGGTTGTGACCACTGTTCCATTTATTCTCTTCCTTATTCATCACACATTTTGCATGCTAATCCTTCAGACTTTTTATTGGGAACACCATGTGAGGGAACACCAAACTGCTTAATTATAAGATATTAATTAAGGTTTTACTTTGTAATTAAGCATTTTTGTGTTCCCTGCAAAGAGGAGATATTCTGGAGTATCTTCCTTTGAGATCTTCTATCCTTAACTTTTGACATCTGTTAAGGGAAAAAAAGAGGATTTTAATTAAGATTTTAAGGACCTTTATTCTGATTCTTTTTATGATAGCTTGGAAATTTAGTGGTGGATTGAGATGCGGAGTTTCGACTACGTAAATTCAACTAACATGAGCCACATGATATATGAGCATCCAATTAATAATTTTCAATTGATAAGCATATACCTACTTTAATTGGTGATCATGTTCATGAGATATTTAGTTCATATCTTCTCCAAATAAAATCTGTGGTCAGATTGATCAAGTAACAGCTTGCTGAACAATTTGCAAAAGCTCCAGAGAGATGATGCCTTCTCTGAATAAACATTACTTATCTACAAAATGGTGTTAAAGTTTAATGGAGTATCACTGCAACTAATTGATGTTCTTTTCTTTTTATCAATCTTCAAAATTTCAAATCTGCATTAATTATTACAAATATATTCATGGAAGTTAATTGATGATCATTGCTACATTTTATCATGCTAGCTCATAGCCTCACACATATCCTTACCAGAACTCTGTAGAAAGCTTCTCTCCTGAAACAGTTTTTCTTGTGTAAAAGATAAAGAAAAGTAGAATGAACATGACACATTAATTTACATTAGTCCAAAAACCCTTTCTGCACAGATTTTATGGGCTGATGACCTGATATCATTTGATTAATTCAGTTTAGCATGTACTAGCATAAATATGATTGTACAGGTCCCGCCTTCCTTGTTAAGCTAGCTAATCCAAAAATTGGCAAGATTTATTGCACATTTCTGCCTCTTCAGGTACTATTAGACAATTAGTGCCTTATAAAGCTCTATCACTTTCAATTATGCATTGCTGGGCAAATCTCATTTGGCAGCAGTGCAGCAGCCTCATAATTGCACACTATCAGTAAAGGTTGCTGCCAAAAGAGACTCTGCCTGGTAATGCAACCTTTGCTTGGACTTATTAATTATATAATGAAAAAAAATACAGAAGACCATGAGTTGCAGCTGTTCATTGCTGGGCAAATCTCATTTGGCAGCATAGGTTTGTTCAACTGGAAGCATTGATCTAATATGCTGCCAAAAGAGATTTCTCCCAGTAATGAACACTTACATTTTTCACATTTGTTGATTGATCATTTGATGTGGCTCACTGATGCATTTAGTTAGTCTTCTTTATTTATAGACCTCTAGAGACGTTGCATTGTGTAGTCTATCCTGATGCGTGTTATTCTCTCATGTGACATGTCGTTTCTTAGGAGGACAAGAATATGCTTCAAAGGTTCTGTAGTATATGCTACATCAAAAATCAGCATCATAGGTGCAGAAATCACTTCTCAAATGCACATGCTGGTTTATGCTTTTTTTTTTTTTTTGAAGTAGCTGGTGATCAACAACTAATGATTGATTAATAATAAAAAGTGTAATTACAGGGATCAACAGCTTGAGCCGTTGGTCTCAAATGCACATGCTGGTTTATGCTTGTTTAAATTTGTAGTAAGGACAGTGATCGTGAGGTTCTGTTTGTATATTGAACAGTTGTATACTGTTTTCTCCTGGATAAAAAGGCTGTGCTATTTTATTTTAAATATAATAGTAAACATTACTCAGAGTGTTCATATCTTAGATTGGCAAAAGATGAAAACATACTAGCATCACTAGGCACGCACAATTAAGAAATCTTATGTGACGCTTTATGTACTCTTAATGCTTTCATATGCCATATTTCACATTTTCACCAGTTAATTTCCATCTTCTCTGTTACTAGGGTGTCTTCATTTTTATGTCAGAAGAAAAAAAAAGACATTTCAAGAACTAACTTTTGGCCTAGTGACAAAAAACAATACTTTTTGTGTAGGAAATTGTGGGTTCGAAACTCAAATGAGGGATTCTTATAAAAAATTATAAATTTGAGATATTGACTCACACCTTTCGAATACAAAAAAAAATATTTTTTAAAAAACAACAATTGGTACATACCACATGCTTTATGAAATTCTACTAGTTTTGCAACATCCACGATGCACAAGCCATCACATATAAAACAAAGATTGTAGTATGCTTCCTTATATCCATCTAATTTAAAGTGAAAACTCTATGAACTGACGAAAACAGCTTTAACACCTCTTCTCGCAAAAAAAACAAAGATCCAAACGATGTTTTAAGCACCTCTTTATACAGAGTCTGTACCTCCATACAAACGCATAATGAAAGAAATTTAAAAAGCAATCCTAGTTTCTTGTTCTTGTTTACTTCTTTTGGATTTAAGATTTGTATTATTTTTATTATTTATTAAGTCTTGTGAAAAACGAGAAGATTGTATTTGTGAATTCAGACTATTTACAATTAAGTAATGTATGAACCATTTAGTAAATCTTAAACTACCGAAACTAAAAATGATACCTTTAGGTAAACTATACTTATCGTAATCGGCCAATATTTTTTCAGGTTATACACAATTATATATTTAATTTATATATTTTCATTCAACTCTGTTTTTGATAATTAAAGAGTTTATATAAACTAGACTTCACCAACTTAGATAACAATTTCTTACTCAATTTAATATTTACAAAATTATGTTTTTTTTTTCCAAAATGACTATCAAAATGAATTCAAATGTTTAATTACAAAATACAACAATGAATGTAAATAACTTATTTTTGCTTTAATATATAAAAATATTTTCATACATTAAATTGCGAATGCCAAATCATTCATAAAAATCTGTTTAACTAATCATATAATGATTAATCACTTGACGGTACTCCAATCATCCGTTAAGTGCATTCCGTTATTTACAACACTAGTCCTTTTTAAGGTGACAAGGGTCACTTTCCTTTTTATCAAGATTATAACACAAAAAGAAGTATTCTTTCAAAGAATCAAACAAAGGCAAGTGAGAATGAAGATCACAAAATAAAAGGAGACAAGGTCCTTGGATCAGATTTTATCCTAGCATATGCTATAGTATATCCAAATCTTAGAGCCACATATCTTTTTTCCAGGAATTTAGCAACAAGGATAGCAGCATCAGAAAGACTATAAATAAGCTTCATGTCAGTCAGAATTACAACTCGAAGCAAAATCAAAAGAACAATACACAGATAGGTTCAGGGTAACATGTAGTTTGTGAATAACAGCGCAGTTCTCCTCTGGTATGGTGGCATCCTGCTTTCACACAAACGAAGTGCATATCTTGCCAAAGGAGAATTGATCCACACACCAAATTTTAGACTAGGCGAGGACATTCAGCAAAAAGTACAGAATATGCAGAGAAATAGAGATGACATGTAAGAATGGTTTGTTTTGTCAGCTTACCAACAGGGGGCGGATGCACACTAGCCCAGGGGTGGCAGAGGCCTCCCCCTGGATTTTGAAAAATAGTGCTTTTCGGTAATACTTTCGGTAGTTTGCCTCCCTGAAAATTTTTTTTGCCCCCCACCTCTGGATTGTCTGATTAATTTTATTGAGAAAAAAATATTTAATATCATGTATAATGAAATAATTATGCAAAGATATCAAAATATAAAGTTTATAGACGAAAATTTTCTTCATCAATTTGATTATCTATTACTTTGAGTTTTATTTTATTGTTATTTTTAATATATAAAATGCTATTATTCTAATAAATTTTTTATTAGGTAAGAATATATATTAAATTTTTATTTTTTATTTAGTACCCAATTAGATAATGGATTTAAACCCGATAAGCTATTACAATCCGATATTTGCCCCCCTGACTAAAATCCTGCATCCGCCCATACTTGCCAATCAATTGACATAAATGGCACTATTGCTTAAATGTGCTCTCGTATGTGCATGCACAATTCTATCCTCCTGTGAAAGAAAGCGCCATGTCACACACATTTTGCTGAAGTTTGCATTAAAAACTGTTATTTAAATATGTTGGTTGAGTTTTTCAAACTTTTGGTCGCATAACTAAACAGAATTTCGTACAAATTAATAAAATTATCCTTAATGGTGCCTATTATAAGATTCTCCACTTAACACTTCGATATGAATATTCCACGACACTAATTTTTCACAAAACAAATGTCAGATTAATTAAAAATTACTATTTAAACAGGTTATTTAAGATTTTCAATAATTTTTATCTCATAACTCCACATAATTTAGTAAAAATTAATATAATTACTCTTAATTATGCCTATTAGAATAAATTGTTTAAACTGCCATTTCAAACTTGTTGGCCGCATAACTACACATAATTTCATAAAAATTAATAAATTACTCTTAATTATGTCTATTATAAGATTGTCCAATTAACACTTCGATATGAATATTCTACGACACTAATTTTTCACAAAGCAATAGTCAGATTAATTTGAAATTGTTGTTTTAAATAGGTTGTTTAAGATTTTCAAAAAATTTTGCCTCATAACTACACATAATTTCGTGAAAATTAATATAATTACTCCTAATTATGCATATTAGAAGATTATCTAATTAACATTTCGATATGAACATTCTATGACCCTAATTTTTCATAAAATATAAGTAAGATTAATTAAAAACAGTTGGTTAAACAAATTAGTTAAGATTGTCAATATTTTTTGGCACATAACTACACATAATTTAGCGAAAATTAATATAATTATTCTTAATTATGCCTATTAGAAGATTATCCAATTAATACTTTGTTATGAACATTCTACGACAATAATTTTTCATAAAACTGAAGTAAGATGCTTTTAAAAACAGCTGTTTAAACAAGTTATTTGATTTTATAAAAATATTTGGCTGCATAACTACATACAATTTCTTACAAATTGATATAATTACTTCTAAGTATGTCTATTATAAGATTGTCCAATCAGAACATCAGTATGAATATTGTACGACACTAATTTTACACAAAACATAAGTAAGATGTATTAAAAACAACGGTTTAAATAAGTTGTTTGAGTTTCTCAAAAAATTTGGCCGCATAACAACTCACAATTTCTTGCAAATTAATATAATTACTCCCAAATATGTCTATTATAGAATTGTCCAATTAAAACATCAATATGAATATTCTACGACACTAACTTTGTACAAAACATAAGTAAGATGCATTAAAAACTGCTATTGAAATATGTTGATTGAGTTTTTCAAACTTTTTGGTCGAATAACTAAACAGAATTTGGTACAAATTAATAAAATTACTCTTAATTGTGTCAATTATAAGATTGTCCAATTAACACTTTTCTATGAATATTCTACGACACTACTATTCACAAAACAAAAGTCAGGTTAATTAGAAACTTCAGTTTAAACAGGTTTTTTAAGATTTTCAATATTTTTTGCCTCATAACTGCACATAATTTCGTAAAAATTAATATCATTACTCATAATTATTCCTATTAGGAGATTATCCAATTAACACTTCAATGTGAACATTCTACGATACTAATTTTACACAAAACATAAGTAAGACGCATTAAAATTAACTGTTTAAACAAGTTGTTTGAGTTTTTTTTTGCCGCATAACTACACAGAATTTCTTGCAAATTGATATAATTGCTTCAAAGCATGACTATTATAATATTATTCAATTAAAATATCAATATGAATATTCTACAACACTAAATTTTGCACAAAACATAAGTATGAGGCATTAAAAACAGCTGTTTAAACAAGTTATTTGAGTTTTTCAAAAAATTTGACCGTATAACTACACATAATTTGATACCGATTAATATTATTACTCCTAATTATATTTATTATAAGGTTGTTCAATTAACACTTCGATATGAATATCCTACGACACTAATTTTCACAAAAACATAAGTAATATGTATTGGAAACTGCTATTTAAACATGTTGTTTGAATTTTTTAAATTTTTTGGCCTCGTAACTACAGATTATTTCGTGAAAATTAATATAATTACTCCTAATTATTCCTCTTAAAGGATTATCCAGTTAAAACATCGATTTGAACATTCTACTATACTAATTTTACACGACACCCAAGTAATATGATTCAAAAACAGCTGTTTCATTAAGTTATATCAGTTTCTTAAAATTTTTGGCAGCATAACAACACACAATTCCTTCCAAATTGATATAACTACTCCTAAATATGCCTATTATTGGATTGTACAATTAAAACATCAATATGAATATTCTACGACACTAATTTTTCATAAAACATAAGTAAGATGCATTAAAAACTGCTATTTAAATATGTTGATTGAGTTTTTGAAACATTTTGGTCGCATAACTAAACAGATTTTCGTACAAATTAATAAAATTACCCTTAATTGTGCCTATTATAAGATTGTCCACTTAACACTTCGATATGAATATTCTACGACGCTAATTTTTCACAAAACAAAAGTCAGATTAATTAGAAATTGCTGTTTAACCAGGTTGTTTAAGATTTTCAATATTTTTTACCTCATAACTCCACATAATTTAGCAAAAATTAATATAATTACTCTTAATTATGTCTATTAGAATATTTATCCATTTAACACTTCGATAGGAACATTCTACGACACTAATTTTGCACAAAACTTAAATAAGATGTATTAAAAACAGGTATTTAAACAAAATGTTTGAGTTTTTAAAATTTTTTGGCCGAATAACTATATATAATTTATTGCAAATTTATATAATTGTTTCTAAGTATGTCTATTATAAGATTGTCCAATCAAAACATCAATATGAATATTTTACATCACTAATTTTGCATAAAACATAAGTAAGATGCATTAAAAGCAGCTGTTTAAACAAGTTATTTGACTTTTTCAAAATTATTGGCCGCATAACTACGCATAATTTCGTACAAATTAATATAACTACTCCTAATTATACGTATTATAAGGCTGTTCAATTAACGTTTTGATTTGAATATCCTAAGACACTAATTTTACATAAAACATAAGTTACATTAGAAACAGTTGTTTGGACAAATTCTTTGAGTTTTTACAAAAAAATTGGCCGCATGACTACACATAATTTCATGTAAATTAATATAATTACTCCCAATCATGCCTATTATAAGATTGTTCAATTAACACTTCGATATGAATATTCTATGACACTAATTTTCACAAAAACATAAGTAAGATGCATTGGAACTGCTATTTAAACATATTGTTTGAATTTTTTAAAATTGTTTGGCCTCATGACTACAGATTATTTCGTGAAAATTAATAAAATTACTCCTAATTATGACTCTTAAAGGATTATCCAATTAAAACTTCGATTTGAACATTCTACGATGCTAATTTTGCACAACACCCAAGTAATTTGCTTCAAAAACAGCTGTTTCATTAAGTTATTTGAATTTCTTAAAATATTTGGCCGCATAACTACACATATTTTGTATAAATTTATATAATTACTCCTAAATATGCCTATTGTAAGATTTTTCAATTAAAACTTTGATATGAATATTCTACGACACAAAATTTACACAAAACACAAGTTAGATGCATTAGAAACTATTATTTAAAAAAGTAGTTTGAGTTCTTCAATATATTTGGCCTCATAACTATACATAATTTCATGAAAATTAATACAATTACTCATAATTATGCCTATTAAAATATTATCTAATTACCACTTCAATATGAACATTCTACGACACTAATTTTGCATAAAAAGATAAGTAAGAGGCATTAAAAACAGCTGTTTAAACAAGTTCTTTGAGTTTTACAAAACTTTTGTCCGAATAACCACACAAAATTTCATACAAATTAATATAATTACTCCTAATTATGTCTATTATAAGATTGTCCAATTAATACGTCGATATGAATATTCTACGATACTAATTTTTCACAAAAGTAAGATTAATTAAAAACAGCTGGTTAAACAAGTTCTTTAAGATTTTCAAATTTTCTTGCCACATAACTACACATAATTTCATGAAAATTAATATAATTACTCCTAATTATGCCTATTAGAAGATTAACTGGTTAACACTTCGATATGAACGTTCTACGACGCTAATTTTGCACAAAACTTAACTAAGACACATTAAAACAGCAGTTTAAACAAGTAGTTTGAGTTTTTCCAAAATTTTGGCATATAACTACATACAAAATCTTACAAATTGATATAATTGCTTCTAATTATACCTATTATAAGATTTTCCAATCAAAACAACAATATGAATATTCTACGACGCTAATTTTGCGTAAAATATAAGTAAGATGCATTAAAAACAGCTGCATAAACAAGTTGTTTGAGTTATTCATAATTTTTGGATGCATAACAACACACAATTTCTTAAAGATTTATATAATTACTCCTAAATATGTCCATTATAAGATTTTCCAATTAAAACATCAATATGAATATACTACGACACTAATTTTGCACAAAACATCTGTAAGAGTAATTAAAAATAGCTATTTAAATACGTTGGTTGAGGTTTTCAAACTTGTTGACCGCATAACTACACATAATTTCGTATAAATTAATTAAATTACTCTTAATTGTGCATATTATAGGATTATTCAATTAACACTTCGATACGATATATTCTACGACACTAATTTTGCACAAAAAATAAGTAAGAGGCATTAAAAACAGCTGTTTAAACAAGTTCTTTGAGTTTTTTAAAAAAAAATTGGCCGAATAACTACACAAAATTTATGCAAATTAAAATAATTATTCTAATTATTCCTATTATGAGATTGTCCAATTAACACATCGATATGAATATTCCTCGACACTAATTTTTCAAAAAGCATAAGTAAGATTAATTAAAAATAACTGGTTAAACACGTTCTTTAAGATTTTCAATATTTTTATCACATAACTACACGTAATTTCTTGAAAATTAATATAATTACTCCTAATTATGCCTATTAGAAGATTATCTGATTAACACTTCGATATGAACATTCTACGACATTAATTTTGCACAAAACTAAAGTAAGATACATTAAAAATAGCTGTTTAAACAAGTAGTTTGAGTTTTTCAAAAATTTTGGCCGCATAACTACATACAAAATCTTGCAAATTGATATAATTGCTTCTAAATATACTTATTATAAGATTGTCCGATCAAAACAACAAAATGAATATACTACGATACTGATTTTGCTTAAAGTATAAGTAAGGTGCATTAAAAACAGCTGTCTAAACAAGTTTTTGAGTTTTTCAAAACATTTGGAAGCATAACAACACACAATTTCTTCCAAATTAATATAATTACTCCTAAATATGTCTATTATAAGAATTTTCAATTAAAACATCAATATGAATATTCTACGACACTAATTTGGAACAAAACATATGTAAGATGCATTAAAAACAGCTATTTAAATTGTTGGTTGAGTTTTTCAAACTTGTTGGCCGCATAACTACACATAATTTTGTAAAAATTAATAAATTACTCTTAATTGTGCCTATTATAAGATTGTACAATTAACACTTCGATATGAATATTCTACGACACTAATTTTTCACAAAGCAATAGTCAGATTAATTAGAAATTGTTGTTTTAAACAGGTTGTTTAAGATTTTCAATATTGTTTGCCTCATAACTGCACATAATTTCGTGAAAATTAATATAATTACTCCTAATTATGCATATTAGAAGATTATCTAATTAACATTTCGATATGAACATTCTATGACCCTAATATTTCACAAAATATAAGTAAGATTAATTAAAAACAGCTGGTTAAACAAATTAGTTAAGATTGCCAATATTTTTTGGCACATAACTACACATAATTTAGCGAAAATTAATATAATTACTCTTAATTATGCCTATTAGAAGATTATCCAATTAATACCTTGATATGAACATTCTACGACACTAATTTTGCATAAAACTGAAGTAAGATGCTTTTAAAAACAGCTGTTTAAACAAGTTGTTTGATTTTATAAAAATTTTTGGCTGCATAACTACATACAATTTCTTGCAAATTGATATAATTGCTTCTAAGTATGCCTATTATAAGATTGTCCAATCAGAACATCAGTATGAATATTGTACGACACTAATTTTACACAAAACATAAGTAAGATGCATTAAAAACAACGGTTTAAACAAGTTGTTTGAGTTTCTCAAAAAATTTGGCCGCATAACAACTCACAATTTCTTGCAAATTAATATAATTACTCCCAAATATGTCTATTATAGGATTGTCCAATTAAAACATCAATATGAATGTTCTACGACACTAACTTTGTACAAAACATAAGTAAGATGCATTAAAAACTGCTATTGAAATATGTTGATTGAGTTTTTCAAACTTTTTGGTCGAATAACTAAACAGAATTTGGTACAAATTAATAAAATTACTCTTAATTGTGTCTATTATAAGATTGTCCAATTAACACTTCTCTATGAATATTCTACGACACTACTATTCACAAAACAAAAGTCAGGTTAATTAGAAACTGCTGTTTAAACAGGTTTTTTAAGATTTTCAACATTTTTTGCCTCATAACTGCACATAATTTCGTAAAAATTAATATAATTACTCCTAATTATTCCTATTAGGAGATTATCCAATTAACACTTCAATGCGAACATTCTACGATACTAATTTTACACAAAACATAAGTAAGATGCATTAAAAATAACTGTTTAAACAAGTTGTTTGAGTTTTTTTTTTTTTTTGGCCGCATAACTACACAGAATTTCTTGCAAATTGATATAATTGCTTCAAAGCATGACTATTATAATATTATTCAATTAAAACATCAATATGAATATTCTACAACACTAAATTTTGCACAAAACATAATTATGATGCATTAAAAACAGCTGTTTAAACATGTTGTTTGAGTTTTTCAAAAATTTTGACCGCATAACTACACATAATTTGATACCGATTAATATTATTACTCCTAATTATATTTATTATAAGGTTGTTCAATTAACACTTCGATATGAATATCCTACGACACTAATTTTCACAAAAACATAAGTAATATGTATTGGAAACTGCTATTTAAACATGTTGTTTGAATTTTTTAAATTTTTTGGCCTCGTAACTACAGATTATTTCGTGAAAATTAATATAATTACTCCTAATTATTCCTCTTAAAGGATTATCCAGTTAAAACATCGATTTGAACATTCTACTATACTAATTTTACACGACACCCAAGTAATATGATTCAAAAACAGCTGTTTCATTAAGTTATATCAGTTTCTTAAAATTTTTGGCAGCATAACAACACACAATTCCTTCCAAATTGATATAACTACTCCTAAATATGCCTATTATTGGATTGTACAATTAAAACATCAATATGAATATTCTACGACACTAATTTTTCATAAAACATAAGTAAGATGCATTAAAAACTGCTATTTAAATATGTTGATTGAGTTTTTGAAACATTTTGGTCGCATAACTAAACAGATTTTCGTACAAATTAATAAAATTACCCTTAATTGTGCCTATTATAAGATTGTCCACTTAACACTTCGATATGAATATTCTACGACGCTAATTTTTCACAAAACAAAAGTCAGATTAATTAGAAATTGTTGTTTAACCAGGTTGTTTAAGATTTTCAATATTTTTTACCTCATAACTCCACATAATTTAGCAAAAATTAATATAATTACTCTTAATTATGTCTATTAGAATATTTATCCATTTAACACTTCGATAGGAACATTCTACGACACTAATTTTGCACAAAACTTAAATAAGATGTATTAAAAACAGGTATTTAAACAAAATGTTTGAGTTTTTAAAATTTTTTGTAATTGTTTCTAAGTATGTCTATTATAAGATTGTCCAATCAAAACATCCATATGAATATTTTACATCACTAATTTTGCATAAAACATAAGTAAGATGCATTAAAAGCAGCTGTTTAAACAAGTTATTTGACTTTTTCAAAATTATTGGCCGCATAACTACGCATAATTTCGTACAAATTAATATAACTACTCCTAATTATACGTATTATAAGGCTGTTCAATTAACGTTTTGATTTGAATATCCTAAGACACTAATTTTACATAAAACATAAGTTACATTAGAAACGGCTGTTTGGACAAATTCTTTGAGTTTTTACAAAAAAATTGGCCGCATGACTACACATAATTTCATGTAAATTAATATAATTACTCCCAATCATGCCTATTATAAGATTGTTCAATTAACACTTCGATATGAATATTCTATGACACTAATTTTCACAAAAACATAAGTAAGATGCATTGGAACTGCTATTTAAACATATTGTTTGAATTTTTTAAAATTGTTTGGCCTCATGACTACAGATTATTTCGTGAAAATTAATAAAATTACTCCTAATTATGACTCTTAAAGGATTATCCAATTAAAACTTCGATTTGAACATTCTACGATGCTAATTTTGCACAACACCCAAGTAATTTGCTTCAAAAACAGCTGTTTCATTAAGTTATTTGAATTTCTTAAAATATTTGGCCGCATAACTACACATATTTTGTATAAATTTATATAATTACTCCTAAATATGCCTATTGTAAGATTTTTCAATTAAAACTTTGATATGAATATTCTACGACACAAAATTTGCACAAAACACAAGTTAGATGCATTAGAAACTATTATTTAAAAAAGTAGTTTGAGTTCTTCAATATATTTGGCCTCATAACTATACATAATTTCATGAAAATTAATACAATTACTCATAATTATGCCTATTAAAATATTATCTAATTACCACTTCAATATGAACATTCTACGACACTAATTTTGCATAAAAAGATAAGTAAGAGGCATTAAAAACAGCTGTTTAAACAAGTTCTTTGAGTTTTACAAAACTTTTGTCCGAATAACCACACAAAATTTCATACAAATTAATATAATTACTCCTAATTATGTCTATTATAAGATTGTCCAATTAATACGTCGATATGAATATTCTACGATACTAATTTTTCACAAAAGTAAGATTAATTAAAAACAGCTGGTTAAACAAGTTCTTTAAGATTTTCAAATTTTCTTGCCACATAACTACACATAATTTCATGAAAATTAATATAATTACTCCTAATTATGCCTATTAGAAGATTAACTGGTTAACACTTCGATATGAACGTTCTACGACGCTAATTTTGCACAAAACTTAACTAAGACACATTAAAACAGCAGTTTAAACAAGTAGTTTGAGTTTTTCCAAAATTTTGGCCGCATAACTACATACAAAATCTTACAAATTGATATAATTGCTTCTAATTATACCTATTATAAGATTTTCCAATCAAAACAACAATATGAATATTCTACGACGCTAATTTTGCGTAAAATATAAGTAAGATGCATTAAAAACAGCTGCATAAACAAGTTGTTTGAGTTATTCATAATTTTTGGATGCATAACAACACACAATTTCTTAAAGATTTATATAATTACTCCTAAATATGTCCATTATAAGATTTTTCAATTAAAACATCAATATGAATATACTACGACACTAATTTTGCACAAAACATCTGTAAGAGTAATTAAAAATAGCTATTTAAATACGTTGGTTGAGGTTTTCAAACTTGTTGACCGCATAACTACACATAATTTCGTATAAATTAATTAAATTACTCTTAATTGTGCCTATTATAGGATTATTCAATTAACACTTCGATACGATATATTCTACGACACTAATTTTGCACAAAAAATAAGTAAGAGGCATTAAAAACAAATTTGTTTAAATAAGTTCTTTGAGTTTTTTAAAAAAAAATTGGCCGAATAACTACACAAAATTTATGCAAATTAAAATAATTATTCTAATTATTCCTATTATGAGATTGTCCAATTAACACATTGTTTACCCTTGAAAAATTTCAAGGATGAATAGATGAATAAATGAAATAAATTGATGATAAATCATAAGAAAGGGGAAGAAGAGAGAGAGCAGTAGAAAGGTGGCCCACTGATCAGGAAAGGTCGCTGCATAATCCCGGAACAAATCCATTAGTCCCACAACGGAATGCTGGGCATGAAGTGAAGAGTATAAATACCCATTATTCTCTCGTCCACTCGGCATGAGTGACACCCAAGAAGATCGAGGAGAGAGGAGACCTCTTGGGTGTCACCATGTGATTATATCTTTTTCGACAAGTGGGACCCACATGGCGGTCCCTTATGAGCGGCTCCAATGACATGGACCTAGCCTATTTTGTTAAGAAAGCTAACCAACCGGAACGAGAGGTTAAGCATTAATCCCACAATGAAGTAATAGGGTGAACGACGAGGATATAAATACCCCACCACCTCCTACTCATTCGAGGTGGGCCGACCCTCGGGAGATTTAGGAGAGAGAAAATCTCTTGATGGGTCGACCATTTGATTACATTTTATCCGACAAGTAGGACCCACTGGCGGTCCCTTGTAGATGAATCTAACAACATAGCCTATCGATGAGTCACCATGTGACCATTTTCACCGACAGTGGACCCCACACCTCGGTGACCTATGAAAGAGTCGAGATTAAACCCTAGAAATCGCCTTTGGAGCTAACCCTAGAAAGGAGTCAAGCAAGATAATCCTGTGCTACATGAAATGATGTCAATGCCAAGCTAGCATTTTGATGCAACTAGTCATGAGAAATTTCAAATGTGATTTTGCTTTCAAGGTCGACCTGGTGCCAAAGTTTGTGAGCAACCACCTAACTATGCTTTGATTTGTGTCAATTATCGATAAGTAGTCGGTTATTTGACCAAGTCACCCTCATGTTAAGGGATCGAAAGTCAATTTCACAAGACCGATCGGGTGCCGAAAATTTCGGGAGCAACCACCTTTGATCAAGTCTAGATTTGTATTAATTCATTGATAAGTAGTCAAGCATTTGATCAAATCAAGCCCTAATGGATATCAATATAAGTCTAATTGGTATTTAGTTAGGGTGGTTTCTGCAAGAGAGAGATAATTGGCAGAGACATTGAGCTATAATTGAGATCAGGGATTAATTCATAAAGAATAATAGGGTTTTATGAATAAAAGAATTTTTAATCCAGAGAAAGAGGGGTAAAAATGGAATTAAAAATTACAGGGATGATCATCATGATTTTAGGGATTTTTGGTGAAATTTTCATGATTTTTGGATAAGTGGAGCTATTAAAATAAATTCAGGGAAAATAAAGGCAGAATAAACGAATTAATCAAAGGCTGAGATTTGATCAGAGCAATTCTGGGTGCAAGTTGGGGATAACAGCAGCTCTGGGTACAAACTGGGTACAAGAAACACAAGAGGCATAAAATAATCGAAGAGAGAGGGTGTGCCACGTGGCGCCTCTCGTTGGGCCATGTCGTAGTGGGCCCCACCCGGTATGAGTCGGCGGCGGTGGGCCCCACCTTAGTGCCACGTGGCGGGACGATGCCGATGGGCCACCTCACCACCCTAGTGCCACATGGCACCACACCGAGGTCCACTTAACCCAACCCCATGCCCACGTGGCACATGCCGAGAGGAGGCCACCTCAATACTCTACACGGACACATGGCAAAGATCTTCGAGCCACCACATCATCACTTGAGCCACATGGCTATCTGTGAGTGGTCCACACCAGCAAGGAGCATGACAAATGGCAGCAGCAGAGTGAGCCACCTCAACACCTGAGTGCCACATGGCTCTCCCCTATGGTCCACCTCCCGGCCGTGTGGGCCCCACCATACTACAATACGACCGACATGTGGGCCCCACCTTTGATATGCCACGTGGCAAGCCGTGACAGAGCCACCTCAACACCCACATGACACATGGCAAGACATTAAGTAGCACACCCTCGCCAAGCCGGACTATTCCTATTAACACATGGCACCTACTAGCTGATGCCACCTCAGCACGAGTTAAACACTGAATTGGATAATTAACAAGGTGATTAATTGTGTGGCCCTATCAGATCATGACAGATCAGATCCATTATACTTAAGCAGGCTGTTAATCAAGTCGCAATTTAATCCTATGGGCCTAGACTCAACTACTTACAGATGGAGCCCATATGTCAGGTTTATGAGAGTATAGCACACACTAGCTTGTACATACACCATGTCTATGCACATTCACGATCGAAATTTAAATCTAACGAGGAATGAAGTGTGTACCGGCCCATGCGTCTCTCTCTCGACTTTGCACCGATGGGAGTGTTGGCTCACATGCACGCGCGCGCCGACGATGATCCTCCTCGTCCCATTTCTCTTCTTCCTCTCTTCCTCTTCCTCCCGCCCGACCGTGAAGGTGCCATCAATGGGAGGCGAGTCTACACGATGCCTTACTCCGATCCTTCTTCACAGAGGCTTCCAGACACTATTGAGATCTCATTCAAGCAGTCAATTGAAGGAATTAGCAAGAGAAGAGATAGCATTGGACAGAAGCAATTGATCGGCTTGAAAATGGAAATTACCTTTACAAATGCTTGTGAGTTCAATTGATCATGCAAGCTCACTTCTTTTACATACACGACGCTAAGGCAAGAGTCAGGGTGATTGTTTGAAGCCTCTAGGTCGATGTTCCACCGATTCACAAACCGGCCATGGGCATGGGTGCTTGAACTCGGTGGAATAATGCTCAATTGACTAGCGGAGATCTTTGGATCAACTCTAGGGGGTATGGAGAGATTGTACAAGGCGCCAATTGGAAGGGTAGATGAAAGAAAGGTGATGGTTGAATGAATAGGCCGATTATGGGGCTTAAGAGAAGAAATGAACTTTCAAATCGATTAATTGAAATTAAAAGGACTTGGAGGTTATATAGGGAGTACACTGGGAGTGATCAAGTGCTTAGAATGTTCTAGAAGGCTCTGGAGACATGGGAGACCCGATTGATAAGGGTGAGTGGCAAAGGAGTAAATAGAAAGAAGATTTAACCGACTCTAACAACCTAGAACTGTCAAGGGTTGACTCAAGTCAATAGATTAGCTGAAAAGAAACACAATTTGATCCTGACCATTGAATGAGAAGCAATCAAAGGATAAGATTAATTGAAAAGCATGATCCGGCCTCTAATCACCTAACCAATCACAATTAAGCAAAATGTCTATATAAACCTTCTATTAACACTGAGAAAAAGGAGGGGCATTAGAAATCAGAAGGAGACAGCTACATACTTTGTGAGAGAAAGAGAGCAATTGAAACACCAAAGAGAGAAAGGCGCCAAAATCAGATCAATCATTTCTTATTCCCTTGATCAAGATCAGATCTTTGATCATCTCTAGTTCACCCTCAGAAGTATTAAAATTGAGGTAATTGTTCATTGTAAAGTGTAAGTGATAAGGTAATAAAGAATTTGAGTTGAATTTCTTGGAATTTCATTTCTTTTTCTAATCCTATCTTCCCTCCCTATCTTTCTTATCTTTTATTGTCTCTAACCACTTTTTGAAGCTATACAACAAGAGAATTGCTATTCAAATCTCGGTTGAAAGGGTTTTTGTAACCCTCCCGGGTTCAATTTGGATAAAGCAATTGGATTAGAGGCATAATTGAAATTGGTTGAAGGGTTTGTGTAACCCTCCCAATACTATTGCAATACTGATCATCCAAATTCAGTAAATGTCAATTGGGATTTCGGCTATGCTAGAAGTAATTGAGTGATGTGTATTATTCATGCTAGCTATCTCAATTCATGTGGAATCAATACACAGAGGGCATAGGGTAATGCACAAAGGTCAGGAATGCGTGTTTGACATTTATGAAACTTGAATGATCAAGATTGCTGTAGTTTCAGAACCAGTACCAAGTAGTACTATTTGATAAGCCAACTCAGTTGCTAATTGAACAATCCCAGGCGTGAAATTAGTCTTTGAACATGTTAATTAGACCAAGGCGACATGCTTGATGTAAGAATTGTGGAAATTATCGATCAATTGGGTAAGAAATTGATAAAACAATCAACTCGATCGGGATTACCATTGTATGCGAAAACGGTGAGCATCATCACTCTTTTACCGCATCGATCTCCGATCAAAGACGATAACCACACTCTATGAGATGAGGCGACACTATTCACATGCTCTGATCTTTCACCGGAGAAGAGGTTCACCGGCGCAAGACGTTGGAGAAGACGCAACGACGTTCGATTCGATAGCACGAACTTAGAAGCACTTGGCACAGATCTTGGCACATCTACACTGATCTAATAGTAATCGAACGGGGCTTGCAAAAGAAGTATAATGAAACAATCTCAGCCTCTGATCATCGTTAACACCAATCTCAGAGTAAATCCTGTGGCCCGTGTTATTAAGGAGATGATAATAGAAGAATTCGGCCCAGTGCCGTATTGGGCCCAGCGAAAATAAAAGAAGGATAATAACAGAAGTTTAGCCCATTATGCATTAAGCCCAGTCAAAAAATAATAAGAGCTGGCCCGTTTTAATTAAAACCCATTAAGTTAATAACAGAAAATCAAATCTAATTAGTAAATAAATCATTTGAAAATACTACTAAACTCCAAATTGACTCAAATTTGTTTCTAAAATTTTCTTACTTTTCACACTATTTTTCTATACAATAATATTCCAGTTTTAGAAATATAATCATGCTAAAACAATTTAAAAAACAAAATGCATTACATATATTGATATAGTTGACTTAGATTTGACTTGTCATTTTAAATACTATAAAAATTCCAAAAATACAAATAAAAATCATAAATAATAACTAGATATATTTTAGTGATTTTTCAAGTGATTTTTCATGAAATAATAATGATGATAGTAATATACTATAATAAAAAATGAGATTAGCTATATTCTTTGATAAAAAATAATAATAATAATAGATATTATATTGATATTTTCTGTAAAAAGAATAAAAAAATAATAAAAAATAATAATAATAAAAAATATACAAAAAAAATATACTACTATACATTTTCTATTATAATAAAGAATAATAATATAGTTTCATGATATGAATTGTATTTCTTTTGTTATTTCTATGCAAATATACAATAAAAATACTTTTGATGAATAAAATGTAAATAAAATAATAGTTATAATAAAAGTATAATAAATTTCATCTCTTATAGCTATTTTTCAACTAATAATAGTAATAATAAAAAAAAATCTTATATTTTTCTATAGATAGTAAATAGAAATAATAAAAATAGATATAATGAATAATATAATAAATAGGATAGAATATTAGTAATGATTTCTTTTAGCTATTATAGATATTAAAAATAAAAAATATAATAAAAATAATAATGGTAAAATAGTATAGCTAACCACCTTTTAATTTTGTAAATGATTCTTACATAATGAATAGTATTTCAATATAATAGAATATAATAATAAAATCCTATTACTTTAGCTATTATGAACATTTTAAAAATACAAATAAAAATCATAGCCATTTTATTTTCTATTATTTTAGTAAGTGATTTTCTATAGAATAAATAGAGTTTAGAAATAATAAAAATAAAATTCTACTATTCTAGCTATTGTAAAAAATCCCAAAAATATAAATAAAGTTCTAAGTTAATAGCTACCCATGTTCTATTATCTTTGTAAATAGTTTTCTACATAGATAAATAACATTCAAAAAATAATAATAATAATAATAATAATAATAATAATAATAATAAATAAATGCATCTTTATAATAGAGGTAATAATAAAAGATATTATATGGACTTTGTATATTTTTGAGATGAATAAAAAATGCTCACACAAGGAGTGTAGAGTCACATGGGAATATTCGCACAACATTTAGAACAATTAGTCAAGACAAGAACATCTTAACGTAGGATGATTAAGGATTTAATAGCAATATGAGAAGATATGTCGAGACAAGAACATCTTGACATTTGATGAATAATAATAAGATACGTTGAGACAAGAACATCTTGACGTGGGATGATTAAGGCTTCGATAGCAATATGAAGAAGATGCGTTGAGACAAGAACATCTTGACGTGAGAAGATTAAGGCTTCGATAGCAACCTGAGAAGATACATCGAGACAGGAACATCTTGATGTTTGATGAAGAATAACCAGAGCTACGATACTAACATGAAGATATACATCGACTCTGAAGAGGAAGAATATTACGATGTCCTAGAGAGGTGACATCTTAATGACTCGCTGCCATGAGCAAGTAACTCATGATTGAATACGCTCACACAAGGGGTGTAGGGCTACATAGTAATTTTGCACAAGTAATGCAACACGTAGGATGATTAGTCGAGACAAGAACATCTTGACGTTCGTTGAAGATTGACCAAAGCTACGACATCAGCATGGAGAGATATGTCGACTTTGAAGATGAAGAACATTACGATGTCCTAGCAAAGTGACATCTTAATGACTCGGTGTCGTGAACAAGTAATTCATGACCATTTGAGCCGGCAAGACCGAACTTGTCCGTCGATGAGTTTGTCTCCGGCTCATTTCCGAGAATGTGAGATTGAATCGGTCTGTTGGTAGATTCATCCACAAAACAGTGAATGTGAACCGTTACGTAGGTAGGTTCCTTCACTAACACATGCCTCAATGTTGAAGCGGCCCCGGCGCTTCGGGTTTGACATTGTGTGCAATTGTGTTTCCTAGGTTTATGAATCGGCTTAGTGCTACGAATTCATGATCTAGAAGATCGGTGAGAAGAAATACGTGGGCCATAGCCACCCTTCTCCCGATTCACCAACCTCAAGATCAACCTAGGCTTAGTGCTTCGAGTTGTATTTTGTGTGATTGGTTGTTGACTAGTTAAGATTGAACCGTCTGTTTGTAGGTTTATCTTCTAGATCAACAGAGGTCGAGTCGGCCTCGTATGTAGACTCACCTCAAGCCCCTATGAAGAGATTAACCAGTCTCGTTGGTAAGGTTACATCTCGAGGTGGCATGGACTGAACCGATCTGTTTGTAGGTTCGTCCCCCATAGGATAAAACCGATCTATTTGTAGGTTTTGTCTTCCCTAGATTGAACCGATCTGTTTGTAGGTTCATCTTCCGTAGATCCCCTTTTATAAACTTAGACGACCACTTGCCCATCTCTTAACTATACTATTTGCTTCTCTCTTTCAAAGATCCAGAGGTGCCTCGAGGTTCGTAGCCCAGGGTAATTAACGGTGGGGGCTTGCGCCCACCGGAATCTACAAGAACTCACAATCACTAAAAAACCCCCGAATGTGCATCCAAATATCTCTAATCGGCAGAATCGGCCGACACCCAGCAGATGCACGCTCGGGAGGGATCTCCGTGTCCTTCTTCCGCAGAACCCATCGCCCGGCGGCGGTGCGGCGGCGCGCGAAAAAGGGTCGCACACACATCGATATGAATATTCCTCGACACTAATTTTTCAAAAAGCATAAGTAAGATTAATTAAAAATAACTGGTTAAACACGTTCTTTAAGATTTTCAATATTTTTTATCACATAACTACACGTAATTTCTTGAAAATTAATATAATTACTCCTAATTATGCCTATTAGAAGATTATCTGATTAACACTTCGATATGAACATTCTACGACATTAATTTTGCACAAAACTAAAGTAAGATACATAAAAAATAGCTGTTTAAACAAGTAGTTTGAGTTTTTCAAAAATTTTGGCCGCATAACTACATACAAAATCTTGCAAATTGATATAATTGCTTCTAAATATACTTATTATAAGATTGTCCGATCAAAACAACAAAATGAATATACTACGATACTGATTTTGCTTAAAGTATAAGTAAGGTGCATTAAAAACAGCTGTCTAAACAAGTTTTTTGAGTTTTTCAAAACATTTGGAAGCATAACAACACACAATTTCTTCCAAATTAATATAATTACTCCTAAATATGTCTATTATAAGAATTTTCAATTAAAACATCAATATGAATATTCTACGACACTAATTTGGCACAAAACATATGTAAGATGCATTAAAAACAGCTATTTAAATTGTTGGTTGAGTTTTTCAAACTTGTTGGCCGCATAACTACACATAATTTTGTAAAAATTAATAAATTACTCTTAATTGTGCCTATTATAAGATTGTACAATTAACACTTCGATATGAATATTCTACGACACTAATTTTTCACAAAGCAATAGTCAGATTAATTAGAAATTGTTGTTTTAAACAGGTTGTTTAAGATTTTCAATATTGTTTGCCTCATAACTGCACATAATTTCGTGAAAATTA
Organism: Schoenoplectus tabernaemontani; assembly: GCA_037127355.1. Taxonomy (NCBI): domain Eukaryota; kingdom Viridiplantae; phylum Streptophyta; class Magnoliopsida; order Poales; family Cyperaceae; genus Schoenoplectus; species Schoenoplectus tabernaemontani. Next base: position 18,691,032 of record CM073744.1, on the reverse strand, counting down.
ATATAATTACTCCTAATTATGCATATTAGAAGATTATCTAATTAACATTTCGATATGAACATTCTATGACCCTAATATTTCACAAAATATAAGTAAGATTAATTAAAAACAGCTGGTTAAACAAATTAGTTAAGATTGCCAATATTTTTTGGCACATAACTACACATAATTTAGCGAAAATTAATATAATTACTCTTAATTATGCCTATTAGAAGATTATCCAATTAATACCTTGATATGAACATTCTACGACACTAATTTTGCATAAAACTGAAGTAAGATGCTTTTAAAAACAGCTGTTTAAACAAGTTGTTTGATTTTATAAAAATTTTTGGCTGCATAACTACATACAATTTCTTGCAAATTGATATAATTGCTTCTAAGTATGCCTATTATAAGATTGTCCAATCAGAACATCAGTATGAATATTGTACGAAACTAATTTTACACAAAACATAAGTAAGATGCATTAAAAACAACGGTTTAAACAAGTTGTTTGAGTTTCTCAAAAAATTTGGCCGCATAACAACTCACAATTTCTTGCAAATTAATATAATTACTCCCAAATATGTCTATTATAGGATTGTCCAATTAAAACATCAATATGAATGTTCTACGACACTAACTTTGTACAAAACATAAGTAAGATGCATTAAAAACTGCTATTGAAATATGTTGATTGAGTTTTTCAAACTTTTTGGTCGAATAACTAAACAGAATTTGGTACAAATTAATAAAATTACTCTTAATTGTGTCTATTATAAGATTGTCCAATTAACACTTCTCTATGAATATTCTACGACACTACTATTCACAAAACAAAAGTCAGGTTAATTAGAAACTGCTGTTTAAACAGGTTTTTTAAGATTTTCAACATTTTTTGCCTCATAACTGCACATAATTTCGTAAAAATTAATATAATTACTCCTAATTATTCCTATTAGGAGATTATCCAATTAACACTTCAATGCGAACATTCTACGATACTAATTTTACACAAAACATAAGTAAGATGCATTAAAAATAACTGTTTAAACAAGTTGTTTGAGTTTTTTTTTTTTTTTTTTGGCCGCATAACTACACAGAATTTCTTGCAAATTGATATAATTGCTTCAAAGCATGACTATTATAATATTATTCAATTAAAACATCAATATGAATATTCTACAACACTAAATTTTGCACAAAACATAAGTATGATGCATTAAAAACAGCTGTTTAAACATGTTGTTTGAGTTTTTCAAAAATTTTGACCGCATAACTACACATAATTTGATACCGATTAATATTATTACTCCTAATTATATTTATTATAAGGTTGTTCAATTAACACTTCGATATGAATATCCTACGACACTAATTTTCACAAAAACATAAGTAATATGTATTGGAAACTGCTATTTAAACATGTTGTTTGAATTTTTTAAATTTTTTGGCCTCGTAACTACAGATTATTTCGTGAAAATTAATATAATTACTCCTAATTATTCCTCTTAAAGGATTATCCAGTTAAAACATCGATTTGAACATTCTACTATACTAATTTTACACGACACCCAAGTAATATGATTCAAAAACAGCTGTTTCATTAAGTTATATCAGTTTCTTAAAATTTTTGGCAGCATAACAACACACAATTCCTTCCAAATTGATATAACTACTCCTAAATATGCCTATTATTGGATTGTACAATTAAAACATCAATATGAATATTCTACGACACTAATTTTTCATAAAACATAAGTAAGATGCATTAAAAACTGCTATTTAAATATGTTGATTGAGTTTTTGAAACATTTTGGTCGCATAACTAAACAGATTTTCGTACAAATTAATAAAATTACCCTTAATTGTGCCTATTATAAGATTGTCCACTTAACACTTCGATATGAATATTCTACGACGCTAATTTTTCACAAAACAAAAGTCAGATTAATTAGAAATTGCTGTTTAACCAGGTTGTTTAAGATTTTCAATATTTTTTACCTCATAACTCCACATAATTTAGCAAAAATTAATATAATTACTCTTAATTATGTCTATTAGAATATTTATCCATTTAACACTTCGATAGGAACATTCTACGACACTAATTTTGCACAAAACTTAAATAAGATGTATTAAAAACAGGTATTTAAACAAAATGTTTGAGTTTTTAAAATTTTTTGGCCGAATAACTATATATAATTTATTGCAAATTTATATAATTGTTTCTAAGTATGTCTATTATAAGATTGTCCAATCAAAACATCAATATGAATATTTTACATCACTAATTTTGCATAAAACATAAGTAAGATGCATTAAAAGCAGCTGTTTAAACAAGTTATTTGACTTTTTCAAAATTATTGGCCGCATAACTACGCATAATTTCGTACAAATTAATATAACTACTCCTAATTATACGTATTATAAGGCTGTTCAATTAACGTTTTGATTTGAATATCCTAAGACACTAATTTTACATAAAACATAAGTTACATTAGAAACAGCTGTTTGGACAAATTCTTTGAGTTTTTACAAAAAAATTGGCCGCATGACTACACATAATTTCATGTAAATTAATATAATTACTCCCAATCATGCCTATTATAAGATTGTTCAATTAACACTTCGATATGAATATTCTATGACACTAATTTTCACAAAAACATAAGTAAGATGCATTGGAACTGCTATTTAAACATATTGTTTGAATTTTTTAAAATTGTTTGGCCTCATGACTACAGATTATTTCGTGAAAATTAATAAAATTACTCCTAATTATGACTCTTAAAGGATTATCCAATTAAAACTTCGATTTGAACATTCTACGATGCTAATTTTGCACAACACCCAAGTAATTTGCTTCAAAAACAGCTGTTTCATTAAGTTATTTGAATTTCTTAAAATATTTGGCCGCATAACTACACATATTTTGTATAAATTTATATAATTACTCCTAAATATGCCTATTGTAAGATTTTTCAATTAAAACTTTGATATGAATATTCTACGACACAAAATTTGCACAAAACACAAGTTAGATGCATTAGAAACTATTATTTAAAAAAGTAGTTTGAGTTCTTCAATATATTTGGCCTCATAACTATACATAATTTCATGAAAATTAATACAATTACTCATAATTATGCCTATTAAAATATTATCTAATTACCACTTCAATATGAACATTCTACGACACTAATTTTGCATAAAAAGATAAGTAAGAGGCATTAAAAACAGCTGTTTAAACAAGTTCTTTGAGTTTTACAAAACTTTTGTCCGAATAACCACACAAAATTTCATACAAATTAATATAATTACTCCTAATTATGTCTATTATAAGATTGTCCAATTAATACGTCGATATGAATATTCTACGATACTAATTTTTCACAAAAGTAAGATTAATTAAAAACAGCTGGTTAAACAAGTTCTTTAAGATTTTCAAATTTTCTTGCCACATAACTACACATAATTTCATGAAAATTAATATAATTACTCCTAATTATGCCTATTAGAAGATTAACTGGTTAACACTTCGATATGAACGTTCTACGACGCTAATTTTGCACAAAACTTAACTAAGACACATTAAAACAGCAGTTTAAACAAGTAGTTTGAGTTTTTCCAAAATTTTGGCCGCATAACTACATACAAAATCTTACAAATTGATATAATTGCTTCTAATTATACCTATTATAAGATTTTCCAATCAAAACAACAATATGAATATTCTACGACGCTAATTTTGCGTAAAATATAAGTAAGATGCATTAAAAACAGCTGCATAAACAAGTTGTTTGAGTTATTCATAATTTTTGGATGCATAACAACACACAATTTCTTAAAGATTTATATAATTACTCCTAAATATGTCCATTATAAGATTTTTCAATTAAAACATCAATATGAATATACTACGACACTAATTTTGCACAAAACATCTGTAAGAGTAATTAAAAATAGCTATTTAAATACGTTGGTTGAGGTTTTCAAACTTGTTGACCGCATAACTACACATAATTTCGTATAAATTAATTAAATTACTCTTAATTGTGCCTATTATAGGATTATTCAATTAACACTTCGATACGATATATTCTACGACACTAATTTTGCACAAAAAATAAGTAAGAGGCATTAAAAACAGCTGTTTAAATAAGTTCTTTGAGTTTTTTAAAAAAAAATTGGCCGAATAACTACACAAAATTTATGCAAATTAAAATAATTATTCTAATTATTCCTATTATGAGATTGTCCAATTAACACATCGATATGAATATTCCTCGACACTAATTTTTCAAAAAGCATAAGTAAGATTAATTAAAAATAACTGGTTAAACACGTTCTTTAAGATTTTCAATATTTTTTATCACATAACTACACGTAATTTCTTGAAAATTAATATAATTACTCCTAATTATGCCTATTAGAAGATTATCTGATTAACACTTCGATATGAACATTCTACGACATTAATTTTGCACAAAACTAAAGTAAGATACATAAAAAATAGCTGTTTAAACAAGTAGTTTGAGTTTTTCAAAAATTTTGGCCGCATAACTACATACAAAATCTTGCAAATTGATATAATTGCTTCTAAATATACTTATTATAAGATTGTCCGATCAAAACAACAAAATGAATATACTACGATACTGATTTTGCTTAAAGTATAAGTAAGGTGCATTAAAAACAGCTGTCTAAACAAGTTTTTTGAGTTTTTCAAAACATTTGGAAGCATAACAACACACAATTTCTTCCAAATTAATATAATTACTCCTAAATATGTCTATTATAAGAATTTTCAATTAAAACATCAATATGAATATTCTACGACACTAATTTGGCACAAAACATATGTAAGATGCATTAAAAACAGCTATTTAAATTGTTGGTTGAGTTTTTCAAACTTGTTGGCCGCATAACTACACATAATTTTGTAAAAATTAATAAATTACTCTTAATTGTGCCTATTATAAGATTGTACAATTAACACTTCGATATGAATATTCTACGACACTAATTTTTCACAAAGCAATAGTCAGATTAATTAGAAATTGTTGTTTTAAACAGGTTGTTTAAGATTTTCAATATTGTTTGCCTCATAACTGCACATAATTTCGTGAAAATTAATATAATTACTCCTAATTATGCATATTAGAAGATTATCTAATTAACATTTCGATATGAACATTCTATGACCCTAATATTTCACAAAATATAAGTAAGATTAATTAAAAACAGCTGGTTAAACAAATTAGTTAAGATTGCCAATATTTTTTGGCACATAACTACACATAATTTAGCGAAAATTAATATAATTACTCTTAATTATGCCTATTAGAAGATTATCCAATTAATACCTTGATATGAACATTCTACGACACTAATTTTGCATAAAACTGAAGTAAGATGCTTTTAAAAACAGCTGTTTAAACAAGTTGTTTGATTTTATAAAAATTTTTGGCTGCATAACTACATACAATTTCTTGCAAATTGATATAATTGCTTCTAAGTATGCCTATTATAAGATTGTCCAATCAGAACATCAGTATGAATATTGTACGAAACTAATTTTACACAAAACATAAGTAAGATGCATTAAAAACAACGGTTTAAACAAGTTGTTTGAGTTTCTCAAAAAATTTGGCCGCATAACAACTCACAATTTCTTGCAAATTAATATAATTACTCCCAAATATGTCTATTATAGGATTGTCCAATTAAAACATCAATATGAATGTTCTACGACACTAACTTTGTACAAAACATAAGTAAGATGCATTAAAAACTGCTATTGAAATATGTTGATTGAGTTTTTCAAACTTTTTGGTCGAATAACTAAACAGAATTTGGTACAAATTAATAAAATTACTCTTAATTGTGTCTATTATAAGATTGTCCAATTAACACTTCTCTATGAATATTCTACGACACTACTATTCACAAAACAAAAGTCAGGTTAATTAGAAACTGCTGTTTAAACAGGTTTTTTAAGATTTTCAACATTTTTTGCCTCATAACTGCACATAATTTCGTAAAAATTAATATAATTACTCCTAATTATTCCTATTAGGAGATTATCCAATTAACACTTCAATGCGAACATTCTACGATACTAATTTTACACAAAACATAAGTAAGATGCATTAAAAATAACTGTTTAAACAAGTTGTTTGAGTTTTTTTTTTTTTTTTTTGGCCGCATAACTACACAGAATTTCTTGCAAATTGATATAATTGCTTCAAAGCATGACTATTATAATATTATTCAATTAAAACATCAATATGAATATTCTACAACACTAAATTTTGCACAAAACATAAGTATGATGCATTAAAAACAGCTGTTTAAACATGTTGTTTGAGTTTTTCAAAAATTTTGACCGCATAACTACACATAATTTGATACCGATTAATATTATTACTCCTAATTATATTTATTATAAGGTTGTTCAATTAACACTTCGATATGAATATCCTACGACACTAATTTTCACAAAAACATAAGTAATATGTATTGGAAACTGCTATTTAAACATGTTGTTTGAATTTTTTAAATTTTTTGGCCTCGTAACTACAGATTATTTCGTGAAAATTAATATAATTACTCCTAATTATTCCTCTTAAAGGATTATCCAGTTAAAACATCGATTTGAACATTCTACTATACTAATTTTACACGACACCCAAGTAATATGATTCAAAAACAGCTGTTTCATTAAGTTATATCAGTTTCTTAAAATTTTTGGCAGCATAACAACACACAATTCCTTCCAAATTGATATAACTACTCCTAAATATGCCTATTATTGGATTGTACAATTAAAACATCAATATGAATATTCTACGACACTAATTTTTCATAAAACATAAGTAAGATGCATTAAAAACTGCTATTTAAATATGTTGATTGAGTTTTTGAAACATTTTGGTCGCATAACTAAACAGATTTTCGTACAAATTAATAAAATTACCCTTAATTGTGCCTATTATAAGATTGTCCACTTAACACTTCGATATGAATATTCTACGACGCTAATTTTTCACAAAACAAAAGTCAGATTAATTAGAAATTGCTGTTTAACCAGGTTGTTTAAGATTTTCAATATTTTTTACCTCATAACTCCACATAATTTAGCAAAAATTAATATAATTACTCTTAATTATGTCTATTAGAATATTTATCCATTTAACACTTCGATAGGAACATTCTACGACACTAATTTTGCACAAAACTTAAATAAGATGTATTAAAAACAGGTATTTAAACAAAATGTTTGAGTTTTTAAAATTTTTTTGGCCGAATAACTATATATAATTTATTGCAAATTTATATAATTGTTTCTAAGTATGTCTATTATAAGATTGTCCAATCAAAACATCAATATGAATATTTTACATCACTAATTTTGCATAAAACATAAGTAAGATGCATTAAAAGCAGCTGTTTAAACAAGTTATTTGACTTTTTCAAAATTATTGGCCGCATAACTACGCATAATTTCGTACAAATTAATATAACTACTCCTAATTATACGTATTATAAGGCTGTTCAATTAACGTTTTGATTTGAATATCCTAAGACACTAATTTTACATAAAACATAAGTTACATTAGAAACGGCTGTTTGGACAAATTCTTTGAGTTTTTACAAAAAAATTGGCCGCATGACTACACATAATTTCATGTAAATTAATATAATTACTCCCAATCATGCCTATTATAAGATTGTTCAATTAACACTTCGATATGAATATTCTATGACACTAATTTTCACAAAAACATAAGTAAGATGCATTGGAACTGCTATTTAAACATATTGTTTGAATTTTTTAAAATTGTTTGGCCTCATGACTACAGATTATTTCGTGAAAATTAATAAAATTACTCCTAATTATGACTCTTAAAGGATTATCCAATTAAAACTTCGATTTGAACATTCTACGATGCTAATTTTGCACAACACCCAAGTAATTTGCTTCAAAAACAGCTGTTTCATTAAGTTATTTGAATTTCTTAAAATATTTGGCCGCATAACTACACATATTTTGTATAAATTTATATAATTACTCCTAAATATGCCTATTGTAAGATTTTTCAATTAAAACTTTGATATGAATATTCTACGACACAAAATTTGCACAAAACACAAGTTAGATGCATTAGAAACTATTATTTAAAAAAGTAGTTTGAGTTCTTCAATATATTTGGCCTCATAACTATACATAATTTCATGAAAATTAATACAATTACTCATAATTATGCCTATTAAAATATTATCTAATTACCACTTCAATATGAACATTCTACGACACTAATTTTGCATAAAAAGATAAGTAAGAGGCATTAAAAACAGCTGTTTAAACAAGTTCTTTGAGTTTTACAAAACTTTTGTCCGAATAACCACACAAAATTTCATACAAATTAATATAATTACTCCTAATTATGTCTATTATAAGATTGTCCAATTAATACGTCGATATGAATATTCTACGATACTAATTTTTCACAAAAGTAAGATTAATTAAAAACAGCTGGTTAAACAAGTTCTTTAAGATTTTCAAATTTTCTTGCCACATAACTACACATAATTTCATGAAAATTAATATAATTACTCCTAATTATGCCTATTAGAAGATTAACTGGTTAACACTTCGATATGAACGTTCTACGACGCTAATTTTGCACAAAACTTAACTAAGACACATTAAAACAGCAGTTTAAACAAGTAGTTTGAGTTTTTCCAAAATTTTGGCCGCATAACTACATACAAAATCTTACAAATTGATATAATTGCTTCTAATTATACCTATTATAAGATTTTCCAATCAAAACAACAATATGAATATTCTACGACGCTAATTTTGCGTAAAATATAAGTAAGATGCATTAAAAACAGCTGCATAAACAAGTTGTTTGAGTTATTCATAATTTTTGGATGCATAACAACACACAATTTCTTAAAGATTTATATAATTACTCCTAAATATGTCCATTATAAGATTTTTCAATTAAAACATCAATATGAATATACTACGACACTAATTTTGCACAAAACATCTGTAAGAGTAATTAAAAATAGCTATTTAAATACGTTGGTTGAGGTTTTCAAACTTGTTGACCGCATAACTACACATAATTTCGTATAAATTAATTAAATTACTCTTAATTGTGCCTATTATAGGATTATTCAATTAACACTTTGTGCGACCCTTTTTCGCGCGCTCCGCACCGCCGCTGGGCGATGGGTTGCGGAAGAAGGACACAGAGATCCCTCCCGAGCGTGCATCTGCTCGGGGTGTCGGCCGATTCGCCGTTTAGAGATTATTTGGATGCACATTCGGGGGTTTTTAGTGATTGTGAGTTCTTGTAGATTCCGGTGGGCGCAAGCCCCCACCGTTAATTACCACAGGCTACGAACCTCGAGGCACCTCTGGATCTTTGAAAGAGAGAAGCAAATAGTATAGTTAAAAGATGGTCAAGTGGTCGTCTAATTTCATAAAAGGGGTCTACGGAAGATGAACCTACAAACAGATCGGTTCAATCTATGGAAGACAAACCTACAAACAGATCGGTTTTGTCTATGGAGGACGAACCTACAAACAGTCGGTTCGGTCCATGCCACCTCGAGATGTAACCTTACCTACAGACCAGGTTAATCTCTTCATAGGGGGCTTGAGGTGAGTCTACATACAGAACGACTCGACCTCCGTTGATCTAGAAGATAAACCTACAAACAGATCGGTTCAATCTTAACTAGTCAACAACCAATCACACAAAATACAACTCGAAGCCGAGGCGGTTGATCTTGAGGTTGGTGAATCAGGAGAAGGGTGGATATGGCCCACGTGTTTCTTCTCACCGATCTTCTAGATCATGAATTCGAAGCACTAAGCCGATTCATAAACCTAGGAAACACAATTGCACAAAATGTCAAACCTGAAGCGCTGAGCTAGTTCAACATTGAGGCATGTGTTAGTGAAGGAACCTACCTACAGTAACGGTTCACATTCAACTGTTTTGTGGATGAATCTACCTACTGCACCGATTCAATCTCACAGTCTCGGGAAATGAGCCGGAGACAAACTCATCGACGGATGAGTTCGGTCTTGCGACTCAAATGGTCATGAATTACTTGTTCATGACGCCAGGAGTCATTAAGATGTCTCTTCGCCGGACATCTTAATGTTTTTCTTCTTCAAAGTCGACATATCTCTCCATGCGATGTCGTAGCTTTAGTCATTCTTCGGCGAGTGTCGAGATGTTCTTGTCTCAACTAATCATTCTACGTGTTGCATTACTTGTGCAAAATTACTATGTTGCCCTACACCCCTTGTGTGAGCGTATTCAATCATGAGTTACTTGCTCATGGCAGCGAGTCATTAAGATGTCACCTGTCTAAGACATCATAATGTTCTTCTTCTTCAGAGTCGACATATATCTTCATGTTAGTATTGTAGCTCTGGTTATTCTTCATCAAGTGTCAAGATGTTCTTGTCTCGACATGTTCCTTCATGTTGCTATCAAAGCCTAAATCATCCTACGTCAAGATGTTCTCGTCTTGACTAATCATTCTAAATGTTATATCATGTGTGCAAATATTCATATGTGGCTCTACACTCCTTATGTGAGCATATTCATTTCTAAAATGCACGAAGTTTATTATATAATATCTTCCATTATTATTTTTATTATGAAGATGCATTTATTTATTATTATTATTATTATTATTATTATTATTATTATTATTATTATTATTATTTTTATTTTTAAACTCTATTTATCTATGTAGAAAATTATTTACAAAAATAATAGGAAAAAGGGGTTAGCTATTTAACTAGATTTTTATTTATATTTTTGGGATTTTTATAATAGCTAAGATAGTAGAGTTTTATTTTTATTATTTCTAAGCTCTATTTATTTTGTAGGAAATTACTTACAAAAATAATAAAAAAATAAAATGGCTATGATTTTTTATTTATATTTTTAAAATGTTTACAATAGCCAAAGTAATAGAATTTTATTATTATATTCTATTATATTGAAATACTATTCATTATGTAAGAATTATTTACAAAATCAAAAGATGGTTAGCTATATTATTTTTGTATTATTATTATTATTTTTTTTTATTTATATTTTTTTATTATTTTCAAAATCCATAATAGCTGAAGAGAAATCATTATTAATATTCTATTCTATTTATTATACTATTCATTATATCTATTTTTATTATTTCTATTTATTATCTATAGAAAGGTATAAGATTTTTATTATTAGTTGAAAATAGTCATAAGAGATGAAATTCATTATGTTTTTATTACAACTATTATTTTTATTACATTTTATTCATCAAAAGTATTTTTATTTTATTGTATATTTGTATAAAAATAACAAAAGAAATACAATTCGCATTATAAAACTATATTATCATTCCTTATTATAAAAGAAAATGTATTTTACTATTTATTACCATAGTAGTATATTTTATATATTTTATGCTATTTATTTTTATCATTCTTTTTACAGAAAATATCAATATAATACCTATTATTATTATATTTTTTTATTTATCAAAGAATATAGCTAATCTCATTATTTATTATAGTATATTACTATCACCATTATTATTTCATGGAAAATCACTTGAAAAATCACTAAAATATATCTAGTTATTATTTATGATTTTTATTTGTATTTTTGGAATTTTTATAGTATTTAAAATGACAAGTCAAAGCTAGGTCAAATGTACCAATATATGTAATGTATTTTGCTTTTAAATTGTTTTATCATGATTATATTTTTAAAACTGGAATATTATTGCATAGAAAAATAGTATGAAAAATAAGAAAATTTTAGAAACAAATTTGAGTCAATTTGGAGTTCAGAAGCATTTTCAAATCATTTATTTATTCTATATTATTACTATTCTGTTATTATTCAATTACTGGGCCTAATCTGGGCCGTCAGATTCGCATCCAGATTACCATATACCTTTATTTCATTATAAACTTATTTGGGCCGCTGGATCTGTTCCTGAGATTGGTGCACGTTAGATGAAGGGCCCAGATCTTTATTTATCAATCAGGTTTATTTGACTATGAATCACTTGGGCCATTAGATCTACTTTGAGATTCACTCATCTGAGATGAAGGGTTTAGATCAACTCCTTCTTTTTCCCTTAAGCCGCGGTTTATAACTGACGTTGGATATCTTTAAGATGTGTTTTCGCGCATCAAATCTCGTGTTCATGCGCTGAAAGTCGTGCACCTTCGTCCCTCTGACTGTCCCGTTGACCACTTCGCTGAGATTCGTGCAGAAGAAAGTTTCCGTGACCGAGCTCCGTCTCCCGATCAGATGAACCTAGTAGCATCGTCTTGTTATCAAGAAACTCTCTCGCCACACCCGATCAAAGATCAATGCGCGCTTCATCGTATACTGACGGGGGTACCGTTTTCCAGATGATCGGTTTGATACCAATCGAGTTTCTAATCGGAAATTCATCCTAATTAATCAATGATTCTTGCAATTAACTTTCCGTTATTGATCGCCTATGCATTCTAATCATGATTGCAAGTTCAATTCTTTCTGAATTTGTCGTGTATAGCCTTATCAACCTCGGTATTGCTCGATGCGGTACCGCCATGTTTGTTCAAAAGATATACACCGAATTACCTTCGAGTTAAGTCGCTTTTCTTGCATCTTGAGTTACTTGTAAGTGCTTTACTAATCACTCAAACGATGGAATCAAGAGGATAATACTAATTCTCGCTATTGATTCAATGTGGCACGTAGATCGGATTTTCTGCGATGAATGGGAGAGTCGCCTGACTCTACTACCAATCTTGCTACACGATAAGGCAACAGGGAAAGGATAGACAGAGACGAGTAGTTTCACAAAATTTAAACCGAAAATCTCAAATGCATTCTTGTTTGAAATTCATGGTTAATTTCTACTATACTGTTGATAATTATTGAAATTCTATCAAATGAATATGAATTGAAAGCAACAGATACCAAGAACAGATGAAGATCAAGGTAAAAGAACCGAAATTGAATAGAAAAAAATGGCAACTTAACAGATTGCTTCAAAAAGATATCAATGTCATTGTATAATCTCATAAAATTCCTTTCAATTACATCTTAAACCTTGAGAAAACCTACCAGTGAGCTTGTAGATGATAAAAAGTTTGTGTAGATGCTATGCAAGAATCGAATTGAGAGACTTTGGTTTTAAGAAACCAAATCTACTATCAATTGAATCTTTCTTCTACTCCTCTCTCTTTTCCTTGCTATTAGTCGACAGAACTCTCTCTCTCTTTCTCTCTCAATTGCCAGAATTTTTCAGAGCTCCCTTTGTTCTCTAATTCTGTGAGTTTATATAGGCTAAGGTGTGAAATTTGCTAAATGGTGATTGGTTAGAGGATTAGCACTTGGATCACGGTTTAAATTCAATCTTCACCCTTGGTTCGGTTTAGATCAATGGATAGGATGCTACTGTGCTTTCTAATCACTCAATTGAGTCAACCTTTGGCAGTTAGGCCGTTTGAGTTAGTTACACACATTTTCATATTTACCCTCTTGCCATTCTCTTGACTTAACCTAGCCTTCACTCCCTTTTGGATCATTCTAGAACCTTCTCCACACTTGGCAATCACCAGAGACCCCTCCTAGCCACTATAAGAGCCTTTGCATAGTTTAAAATTTCTATTTCTCCATTTGAGTCCGATTTTCCACTCAATCACCATTGCTATCACTCCTTCACCAATTCATTCAATTGCAAGCTCTTTCAGCCTCCTCTTAGCTCTAGTAATTGATCTAGTCTGTCTCTTGCATCATTCTCATGCTTCAACATTGAGTTTGAGTTAGCTGTTTTCTTCCCCGATTGGTGACTTGGTGAATTACTATTTCTGAGCTTCAAAATTATCATCTTTGCATTTGAACAGCGTCGCCTTGGTGAGAGGAGACTCTTTGTGCAATTAATTTCAACTTTGCAAGTGTACAAAGGTTAGTCCCAATTTTGATCTCATCGATCGCCCTCGTATAATTCCCTCTATTCTTTCTATATTCCTTGAAATTCATGTTTGATACATGTTCTAATCAATGAAATACACCTTTCTATCGAATGAATTTGAAGGATTCTGTCTCTCTCTAGTCCACTCACCATGGCGCCTCTCGGCCGATCGCGCGGAAGAAAAAGGAGAAGAGGAAGAAGAGAAGAAGAAAGCGCCCCGGGGAGGAGGCGGTCTCGGCGCGTGTGAGCGCAGCAGAGTGGGGCCCACGATCATAGAGATAATGCGCAAGGGGCAGTGCATACTTTCTTTCTTTCCTTTTTATTTGAATTGCGGCTTTATCTCGAATGGGCTTGGTTCACATAACGTGACTTATGCTCCTCTCGATTCATAAACCCGACAATAGGGTCCCACTTGTAAGTCTATGTGTATGCAGGCTTACGAGAGATGATTATTAATTGATTAATTCACAGATTAGCATTAATCATGCTGAGTTGGCTTGTCATGATTGGTTGCTAGGTTAAGCACTCCCCTTTAGCATTAATGATTTAATTAACAATGCTGAGGTGGCTCTGTAGTATTATGCCATGTGGCACAGGCTAAATGAGGTGGCTTCCTGTGATTGTGCCATGTGGCACAGAGAGGGTGAGGTGGACTTCCCTGGTTGTGCCGTGTGGCATGTATTGGGGTGAGGTGGACCTGTCATAGCTTGCCACGTGGCATGCTGGTGGGGCCCACATGTCAGGTCAGTGTGGTGGTGGGGCCCACCTGGCTGAGGTGGACCAATGGGGTGCTGACACGTGGCATGAGGTGGCCCAATGAGATGCTGCCACGTGTCATACCCTCTCTCTCTCTCGATTCTCGTGTGTAGGTGTTTGGGATCCCCGGTTTGCACCCGAGATGAGTCTCTGTCCCAGTTGTACCCGAGGCGCTTTGATTAAATCTCAGCCCTTGATTAATCCATTTATTCTGCCTTTATCTTCCCTGAATTTATTTTAATAGCTCCACTTATCCAAAAATCATGAAAATTTCACCAAAAATCCCTAAATTCATGATGATCATCCCTGTAATTTTTAATTCCATTTTTGCCCTTGCCTCTCTGAATTAAAAAATTCTTTTATTCATAAAACCCTATTATTCTCTCTGAATTAATCCCTGATCTCAGTTGTAGCTCTGTGTCTCTGCCAATCATCTCTCTCTTGCAGAAACCACCCTAACTAAATACCAATTAGACTTATATTGATATTCATTAGGGCTTGATTTGATTAAATGCCGACTACTTATCAAGATTAATACAAATCTAGACTTGATCAAGTGGTTGCTCCCGAAACTTTGGCTGCACACTGATCAGTCTTATGAAATTGACTTTCAATCCCTTAACATGAGGGTGACTTGGTCAAATAACCGACTACTTATCGAATTGACACAAATCAAAGCATAGTTAGGTGGTTGCTCATGACTTTGGCACCAGTCGTCACCTTGAAAGCAAAATCACATTTGGAATTTCTCATGACTAGTTGCATCAAAATGCCGACTTGGCATTGACATCATTTCATGTAGCATAGGGATTATCTTTTGCTTCACTCCTTCTTAGGGTTAGCTCCAAAGTGATTTCTAGGGTTCAATTCGACTCTATAGCAGGTCATTTGAGGTGTGGGGTCCACTTGTCGGTGAAAATGGTCACATGGTGACTCATCAAATAGGCTATGTTGTTAGATTCATCTACGAGGGACCGCCAAAGGTGGGTCCCACTTGTCGATAAAATGTAATCAAATGGTGACCCATCGGAGATTTTCTCTCCGAAATCTCCCGAGGGTCAGCCACCTCGAATGAGTAGGAGGTGGTGGGGTATTTATACTCTTCACTTCATGTCCAAGCATTCCATTGTGGGACTAATGAATTCATTCCGGGGTTAAGCAGCGACCTCTTCTGATCAGTGGGCCATCTTTTCATTGCTTTCTCTCCTTCCCTCTTTTATTATTTGTCATCAATCATCAATTTATTTTCATTTATTCATCTATTCATCCTTGAAATCTTTCAAGGGTTAACACACTTCGATACGATATATTCTACGACACTAATTTTGCACAAAAAATAAGTAAGAGGCATTAAAAACAGCTGTTTAAACAAGTTCTTTGAGTTTTTTAAAAAAAAAATTGGCCGAATAACTACACAAAATTTATGCAAATTAAAATAATTATTCTAATTATTCCTATTATGAGATTGTCCAATTAACACATCGATATGAATATTCCTCGACACTAATTTTTCAAAAAGCATAAGTAAGATTAATTAAAAATAACTGGTTAAACACGTTCTTTAAGATTTTCAATATTTTTTATCACATAACTACACGTAATTTCTTGAAAATTAATATAATTACTCCTAATTATGCCTATTAGAAGATTATCTCGATTAACACTTCGATATGAACATTCTACGACATTAATTTTGCACAAAACTAAAGTAAGATACATTAAAAAAATAGTTTAAACAAGTAGTTTGAGTTTTTCAAAAATTTTGGCCGCATAACTACATACAAAATCTTGCAAATTGATATAATTGCTTCTAAATATACTTATTATAAGATTGTCCGATCAAAACAACAAAATGAATATACTACGATACATTGATTTTGCTTAAAGTATAAGTAAGGTGCATTAAAAACAATTTGTCTAAACAAGTTTTTTGAGTTTTTCAAAACATTTGGAAGCATAACAACACACAATTTCTTCCAAATTAATATAATTACTCCTAAATATGTCTATTATAAGAATTTTCAATTAAAACATCAATATGAATATTCTACGACACTAATTTGGCACAAAACATATGTAAGATGCATTAAAAACAGCTATTTAAATTGTTGGTTGAGTTTTTCAAACTTGTTGGCCGCATAACTACACATAATTTTGTAAAAATTAATAAATTACTCTGAATTGTGCCTATTATAAGATTGTACAATTAACACTTCGATATGAATATTCTACGACACTAATTTTTCACAAAGCAATAGTCGATTAATTAGAAATTGTTGTTTTAAACAGTTGTTTAAGATTTTCAATATTGTTTGCCTCATAACTGCACATAATTTCGTGAAAATTAATATAATTACTCCTAATTATGCATATTAGAAGATTATCTAATTAACATTTCGATATGAACATTCTATGACCCTAATATTTCACAAAATATAAGTAAGATTAATTAAAAACAAATTTGGTTAAACAAATTAGTTAAGATTGCCAATATTTTTTGGCACATAACTACACATAATTTAGCGAAAATTAATATAATTACTCTTAATTATGCCTATTAGAAGATTATCCAATTAATACCTTGATATGAACATTCTACGACACTAATTTTGCATAAAATCTGAAGTAAGATGCTTTTAAAAACAATTTGTTTAAACAAGTTGTTTGATTTTATAAAAAATTTTGGTCGCATAACTACATACAATTTCTTGCAAATTGATATAATTGCTTCTAAGTATGCCTATTATAAGATTGTCCAATCAGAACATCAAGTATGAATATTGTACGACACTAATTTTACACAAAACATAAGTAAGATGCATTAAAAACAACGGTTTAAACAAGTTGTTTGAGTTTCTCAAAAAATTTGGCCGCATAACAACTCACAATTTCTTGCAAATTAATATAATTACTCCCAAATATGTCTATTATAGGATTGTCCAATTAAAACATCAATATGAATGTTCTACGACACTAACTTTGTACAAAACATAAGTAAGATGCATTAAAAACTGCTATTGAAATATGTTGATTGAGTTTTTCAAACTTTTTGGTCGAATAACTAAACAGAATTTGGTACAAATTAATAAAATTACTCTTAATTGTGTCTATTATAAGATTGTCCAATTAACACTTCTCTATGAATATTCTACGACACTACTATTCACAAAACAAAAGTCGGTTAATTAGAAGCTGCTTGTTTAAACAGGTTTTTTAAGATTTTCAACATTTTTTGCCTCATAACTCGCACATAATTTCGTAAAAATTAATATAATTACTCCTAATTATTCCTATTAGGAGATTATCCAATTAACACTTCAATGCGAACATTCTACGATACTAATTTTACACAAAACATAAGTAAGATGCATTAAAAATAACTGTTTAAACAAGTTGTTTGAGTTTTTTTTTTTTTTGGCCGCATAACTACACAGAATTTCTTGCAAATTGATATAATTGCTTCAAAGCATGACTATTATAATATTATTCAATTAAAACATCAATATGAATATTCTACGACACTAAATTTTGCACAAAACATAAGTATGATGCATTAAAAACAGCTGTTTAAACATGTTGTTTGAGTTTTTCAAAAATTTTGACCGCATAACTACACATAATTTGATACCGATTAATATTATTACTCCTAATTATATTTATTATAAGGTTGTTCAATTAACACTTCGATATGAATATCCTACGACACTAATTTTCACAAAAACATAAGTAATATGTATTGAAACCGCTATTTAAACATGTTGTTTGAATTTTTTAAATTTTTTGGCCTCGTAACTACAGATTATTTCGTGAAAATTAATATAATTACTCCTAATTATTCCTCTTAAAGGATTATCCAGTTAAAACATCGATTTGAACATTCTACTATACTAATTTTACACGACACCCAAGTAATATGATTCAAAAACAATTTGTTTCATTAAGTTATATCAGTTTCTTAAAATTTTTGGCAGCATAACAACACACAATTCCTTCCAAATTGATATAACTACTCCTAAATATGCCTATTATTGGATTGTACAATTAAAACATCAATATGAATATTCTACGACACTAATTTTTCATAAAACATAAGTAAGATGCATTAAAAACTGCTATTTAAATATGTTGATTGAGTTTTTGAAACATTTTGGTCGCATAACTAAACAGATTTTCGTACAAATTAATAAAATTACCCTTAATTGTGCCTATTATAAGATTGTCCACTTAACACTTCGATATGAATATTCTACGACGCTAATTTTTCACAAAACAAAAGTCGATTAATTAGAAATTGTCTGTTTAACCAGGTTGTTTAAGATTTTCAATATTTTTTACCTCATAACTCCACATAATTTAGCAAAAATTAATATAATTACTCTTAATTATGTCTATTAGAATATTTATCCATTTAACACTTCGATAGGAACATTCTACGACACTAATTTTGCACAAAACTTAAATAAGATGTATTAAAAAATGTATTTAAACAAAATGTTTGAGTTTTTAAAATTTTTTTGGCCGAATAACTATATATAATTTATTGCAAATTTATATAATTGTTTCTAAGTATGTCTATTATAAGATTGTCCAATCAAAACATCAATATGAATATTTTACATCACTAATTTTGCATAAAACATAAGTAAGATGCATTAAAAGCAAATTGCTTGTTTAAACAAGTTATTTGACTTTTTCAAAATTATTGGCCGCATAACTACGCATAATTTCGTACAAATTAATATAACTACTCCTAATTATACGTATTATAAGGCTGTTCAATTAACGTTTTGATTTGAATATCCTAAGACACTAATTTTACATAAAACATAAGTTACATTAGAAACTACTGTTTGGACAAATTCTTTGAGTTTTTACAAAAAAATTGGCCGCATGACTACACATAATTTCATGTAAATTAATATAATTACTCCCAATCATGCCTATTATAAGATTGTTCAATTAACACTTCGATATGAATATTCTATGACACTAATTTTCACAAAAACATAAGTAAGATGCATTGGAACCGCTATTTAAACATATTGTTTGAATTTTTTAAAATTGTTTGGCCTCATGACTACAGATTATTTCGTGAAAATTAATAAAATTACTCCTAATTATGACTCTTAAAGGATTATCCAATTAAAACTTCGATTTAAACATTACGATGCTAATTTTGCACAACACCCAAGTAATTTGCTTCAAAAACAATTGTTTCATTAAGTTATTTGAATTTCTTAAAATATTTGGCCGCATAACTACACATATTTTGTATAAATTTATATAATTACTCCTAAATATGCCTATTGTAAGATTTTTCAATTAAAACTTTGATATGAATATTCTACGACACAAAATTTGCACAAAACACAAGTTAGATGCATTAGAAACTATTATTTAAAAAAGTAGTTTGAGTTCTTCAATATATTTGGCCTCATAACTATACATAATTTCATGAAAATTAATACAATTACTCATAATTATGCCTATTAAAATATTATCTAATTACCACTTCAATATGAACATTCTACGACACTAATTTTGCATAAAAAGATAAGTAAGAGGCATTAAAAACAATTTGTTTAAACAAGTTCTTTGAGTTTTACAAAACTTTTGTCCGAATAACCACACAAAATTTCATACAAATTAATATAATTACTCCTAATTATGTCTATTATAAGATTGTCCAATTAATACGTCGATATGAATATTCTACGATACTAATTTTTCACAAAAGTAAGATTAATTAAAAACAAATTTGGTTAAACAAGTTCTTTAAGATTTTCAAATTTTCTTGCCACATAACTACACATAATTTCATGAAAATTAATATAATTACTCCTAATTATGCCTATTAGAAGATTAACTGGTTAACACTTCGATATGAACGTTCTACGACGCTAATTTTGCACAAAACTTAACTAAGACACATTAAAAAATAGTTTAAACAAGTAGTTTGAGTTTTTCCAAAATTTTGGCCGCATAACTACATACAAAATCTTACAAATTGATATAATTGCTTCTAATTATACCTATTATAAGATTTTCCAATCAAAACAACAATATGAATATTCTACGACGCTAATTTTGCGTAAAATATAAGTAAGATGCATTAAAAACAATTTGCATAAACAAGTTGTTTGAGTTATTCATAATTTTTGGATGCATAACAACACACAATTTCTTAAAGATTTATATAATTACTCCTAAATATGTCCATTATAAGATTTTTCAATTAAAACATCAATATGAATATACTACGACACTAATTTTGCACAAAACATACTACTCCTAAATATGCCTATTATTGGATTGTACAATTAAAACATCAATATGAATATTCTACGACACTAATTTTTCATAAAACATAAGTAAGATGCATTAAAAACTGCTATTTAAATATGTTGATTGAGTTTTTGAAACATTTTGGTCGCATAACTAAACAGATTTTCGTACAAATTAATAAAATTACCCTTAATTGTGCCTATTATAAGATTGTCCACTTAACACTTCGATATGAATATTCTACGACGCTAATTTTTCACAAAACAAAAGTCGATTAATTAGAAATTGTTTGTTTAACCAGGTTGTTTAAGATTTTCAATATTTTTTACCTCATAACTCCACATAATTTAGCAAAAATTAATATAATTACTCTTAATTATGTCTATTAGAATATTTATCCATTTAACACTTCGATAGGAACATTCTACGACACTAATTTTGCACAAAACTTAAATAAGATGTATTAAAAACAGGTATTTAAACAAAATGTTTGAGTTTTTAAAATTTTTTGGCCGAATAACTATATATAATTTATTGCAAATTTATATAATTGTTTCTAAGTATGTCTATTATAAGATTGTCCAATCAAAACATCAATATGAATATTTTACATCACTAATTTTGCATAAAACATAAGTAAGATGCATTAAAAGTAGCTGTTTAAACAAGTTATTTGACTTTTTCAAAATTATTGGCCGCATAACTACGCATAATTTCTTACAAATTAATATAACTAGTCCTAATTATACGTATTATAAGGTTGTTCAATTAACGTTTTGATTTGAATATCCTAAGACACTAATTTTACATAATACATAAGTTACATTAGAAACAACTGTTTGGACAAATTCTTTGAGTTTTTACAAAAAATTTGGCCGCATGACTACACATAATTTCATGTAAATTAATATAATTACTCCCAATCATGCCTATTATAAGATTGTTCAATTAACACTTCCATATGAATATTCTATGACACTAATTTTCACAAAAACATAAGAAAGATGCATTGGAAACTGCTATTTAAACATATTGTTTGAAATTTTTAAAATTTTTTGGCCTCATGACTACAAATTATTTCATGAAAATTAATATAATTACTCCTAATTATGACTCTTAAAGGATTATCCAATTAAAACTTCGATTTGAACATTCTACGATGCTAATTTTGCACAACACCCAAGTAATTTGTTTCAAAAACAGCTTTTTCATTAAGTTATTTGAATTTCTTAAAATATTTGGCCGCATAACTACACATATTTTGTATAAATTTATATAATTACTTCTAAATATGCCTATTATAAGATTTTTCAATTAAAACTTTGTTATAAATATTCTACGATATAAAATTTGCACAAAACATAAGTTAGATGCATTAGATACTATTATTTAAAAAAGTAGTTTGAGTTTTTCAATATATTTGGCCTCATAACTATACATAATTTCATGAAAATTAATACAATTACTCATAATTATGTCTATTAAAATATTATCTAATTACCACTTCAATATGAACATTCTACGACACTAATTTTGCAAAAAACTTAACTAAGACACATTAAAACAGCAGTTTAAACAAGTAGTTTGAGTTTTTCCAAAATTTTGGCCGCATAACTACATACAAAATCTTACAAATTGATATAATTGTTTCTAATTATACCTATTATAAGATTTTCCAATGAAAATAACAATATGAATATTCTACGACGCTAATTTTGCGTAAAATATAAGTAAGATGCATTAAAAACAGCTGCATAAACAAGTTGTTTGAGTTATTCATAATTTTTGGAAGCATAACAACACACAATTTCTTAAAAAATAATATAATTACTCCTAAATATGTTCATTATAAGATTTTCTAATTAAAACATCAATATGAATATACTACGACACTAATTTTGCACAAAACATCTGTAAGATTAATTAAAAATAGCTATTTAAATACGTTGGATGAGGTTTTCAAACTTGTTGACCACATAACTACTCATAATTTCGTATAAATTAATTAAATTACTCTTAATTGTTCCTATTATAGGATTATTCAATTAACACTTCGATACGATATATTCTACGACACTAATTTTACACAAAAAATAAGTAAGAGGCATTAAAAACAGCTGTTTAAACAAGTTCTTTGAGTTTTTTAAAAAAAAATTGGCCGAATAACTACACAAAATTTATGCAAATTAAAATAATTATTCCTAATTATTCTTATTATGAGATTGTCCAATTAACACATCGATATGAATATTCCTCGACACTAATTTTTCAAAAAGCATAAGTAAGATTAATTAAAAATAATTGGTTAAACACGTTCTTTAAGATTTTTAATATTTTTTATCACATAACTGCACATAATTTCTTGAAAATTAATATAATTACTCCTAATTATGCCTATTAGAAGATTTTCTGATTAACACCTCGATATGAACATTCTACGACATTAATTTTGCACAAAACTAAAGTAAGATACATTAAAAATAGCTGTTTAAACAAGTAGTTTGAGTTTTTCAAAAATTTTGGCCGCATAACTAATTAATAATTTGATATGAATATCTTATGACATTAATTTTACAAAGAACATAAGTAAAATGCATTAGAAACAACTGTTTGAACAAGTTATTTGAGATTTTTTTAAAAATTTTGGCTGCATAACTATACATAATTTCTTACAAATTAATATAATTGCTCTCAATCATGCCTATTATAAAATTATTTAATTAAAACTTTGATATGAATATTCTACGACACTAATTTTCACAAAAACATAAGTAAGATGTATTAGAAACTACTATTTTAACATGTTGTTTGTATTTTTTAATTTTTTTGACCTCATAACTACAGATTTTTTTCATGATAATTAATATAATTATTTCTAATTATGTTTCTTAAAGGATTATCTAATTAAAACTTCGATTTGAATATTCTACATGCTAATTTTGCACAACACCTAGGTGATATGCTTCAAAAATAGCTATTTTATTAAGTTATTTGAGTTTCTTAAAATTTTTGGCCGCATAACTACACATAATTTCTTATAAATTCATATAATTACTCCTAAAAATGTCTATTATAAGATTTTCTGATTAAAACTTTGATATGAATATTCTATGACATAAAACTTGCACAAAACATAAGTAAGATGCATTAGAAACTATTATTTAAAAATTAGTTTGAGTTTTTTAATATATTTGACCTCATAACTACACATAATTTCATAAAAATTAATATAATTACTCATAATTATTCCTATTAGAATATTATCTAATTATCTCTTCGATATGAACTTTCTACGACACTAATTTTGCACAAAAAATAAGTAAGAGACATTAAAAAGAGTTGTTTAAACAAGTTTTTTGAGTTTTTTAAAAAAATTGGCTAAATAACTACACAAAATTTCATATCAGCCATGCATCAACTATTTTCCAACCTAGCAATTAATCCATTATAATCTCAATCCATAGCAGCTCATATCAACACGGATACACACTAATCATAACAAAGCAAATAAAAAACTTAATAGAAGAACATTCTTATGTCATCCAATAAAGGCACCTCCAAATAATAAAATTTAAGAATGAACCAGCGGCGGAACTAAATCATTAATTTCAGCTTAAATATTTTGTTTTAGAAAATGAATAACCTGCATTCTGCATTTTTTTCCCTTCAGTTTACCCATGCATTAAACTTGTACTTGTACCAATACCAATATATTATGCCTCATGAAAAACCCTAAGCGAGTTTTACCAAGACCATCATGGCATCAACCAACAATTCCAGATCAACAAGAAAAATGATCCAATCTTGTGGCTTCAATCTCATCCAATTATACTTTATGGGTTATGTTGTATCTTGCCTTTGGGCTTTCACTTGTTATGGGCCACTAATATCTAACACACAACCCGAGAAAAATGAACATAAAATAAATTAAAATAAATAAACGGCGCTAAACCTGCTTTGCCCTGCGTTCACACCTCGGTGACTTCACTGTGTAAATGGATATCCATAATTTAAAAATTCCATTCAAATTTGTGCACATGAATTCGTATATGAATCCTTAAAATATATTCGTTAGTTTATTGAATCTACATATAAATTATAGAAAATGATCAATCTAATATAATGAATTCATATTTGAATTTTATAAGATTTGAGTTCGAATCGGCCATGAATTCGATAAATAAATAAAATTATATTATATGTTAATTAATAAAATAGACATGTTCAATATAGTTTAAATTGAAGAGCAATATTTATGTTTCATTCTGTATTGATTCATAAATTTGAATAGTAATTATTATATTAATTAGATAGATTTTATTATATTATTTAATGTTTATTGTATGTTTTGAAAGTTAGAATAAATATTTATAATTGTTACTACGTTTATAGTTTATATTTGAAATAAATAATTTTAAGATTACTATAGTAATAAATATGAATTATGATTGTAGTTAAGTTTGAAATAATTTTAAAATAATATAATTTTTTTTATCATATATTAATTATGTTATTTTTAATATTATTATGATATAATATCTGATATATAATTCAAATCCGATTCAAAATATAAATTCGTATTTAAATTCTCAAAATTTTATTAAATACGTATCTTATAAAGTACTTTATAATGAATTGACATTTAAATCCTTCCGATTCGAATCCGATCGATCCATTGACAGCCCTACTTCACTCAGCTTCTCCTTGGTTCTCCCTCTCCGTACGCTCTCGGATGGATATGCTTCGATTTGGATGCCTATGGGGGATTTTCCCCCCAAATGGAGATGGAAAGAAGAAGAAGAAGAGGAACTCAAAGCGTCGCAACTCGTCGTCGTCTTCGTCGGATTCAATAAATCTCGGGAGAGAAGAGTTCCGGTTTCCGTACAAGCAGCCGCCACCGCCGCCTCTCTCACCTTGACCGGCGACACCATTGCCCAGTTCCGTGATAAATTTTCCAGGTGGCGTGAAAGGAGCGATGAGGAGTCCGATGGCAAGTTTGCCTGTTTAATGTTTGTTAATTAATTAAATTTTATTTTTTGTGCTGTAGGGTGGGTGGGGTAAAGGATTTGTTGTTGGATTGGGTTTCATTTCTAGTCTACCCGAATTTATTTGGGATTAAAGACTTTGTTGTTGTCGTCGTCGACGTTGTTGTTATTGTAGGGTAGGGTAAATGGGACTGATAAGTGTTGATACCGAAAGCTTATGTGTCTACCTGCAGAGTCGATGTATTTGACAGTGTTCTCTATCTTATCCAAAATAGGGGCAGAATTCCATGCGTACCCTTGCAGAACTTCAATATTTCATGCATATTCTTACATTTACCAAAACGGATTTATCATTGAGATGTCAAAATTCCAAGACGTTAACTTTGACTTCAAACCAAAAGGATATCTCAAATTGTTTGTTAAATGAGATCACTAGTCTTATGTGTTATCTCATTTATATTTGTTCGTATTTGAAATTAATTAAATTGTCTTCAATTAAGAATTAGATACGTTTTTTTCAATAGAGGCATAGACAGGCTGTGGCAGAGCTGGGTCAGAGATTAGATAGAGTGGGGCAATAGTGCACTACTGGTTTTTGAGTGTAGCAGAGTAATTTATGAGTTAGTCTTTTATAAGAGAGAGTTAATGGATGGACAATTTTTGAAGTTAACTTTTATTTTTGGAATGGTAATATGATGATTTTTAGTCTTCGAGAGACGAATATGTATTGTTTCCTTTGTAACTAAAATTAAGTCTTTTTCTTATGACTCGTGTTTTGTATAAAGTAATTTGTTTGATCATTTAGTTTTATTTACCGAAATAAAACGAGCTTATGCTTCAGGTTATAAATTATATAATAGTATACACTGCTAAGTTAGTCAAAAGGGATATAATATGACATGAAGGCTTGAATAAATATTTCTCATGGTTTATTGTTATATTAGATTTGACTGACATTCTCATGTTGCAGGATGCACCCACTAATTGGGGTTATTTGCTAATGGTGTGCTTAACTAAAGACAAAAATAACTAATCTTATATTTACTTCAATGCAATCAGATTTATTTCTCAGAAATTTGGTATAATGTGATGATAAATTCAGTATTCTTGTTTAGACTAGTCTTCAAATCAAGAAATTGTCAATATCTTCCTAAACATTACAATCAATGTTAGGTTGGAATCTATTTGCAAATATTCAAAAGTGTCAGGTGCAATCTCCTTTGCACGACCACACAAACAAAACAAACCTCCGATAGAAACTTTTGAATATGTTTAGATTTTGGAAGTTGGATATAGTTCTGTACATCTGTGTATGATATTTTATTTGACAATTAGGTCTTCTTCTTACCTACTTTTTTAATTTCCAACATCACAGGAGTTAGTTTCAATTCTCTTGTCAGACCATGATTGGCTCTGCGCCTTGCAAATGGCATCATATGGGTATTTTCTCTATGGACCTGGTTCCTATGCCTGGTACCAGTTTCTTGACTGATGCATGCCCCAGCCTTCAATTATTAACATCTCAGCAAAGGTAAAAAACCTCTATTTTGGATTAACTAAGGGACTTCTGCAACTGACAAACGTTGAGTTATTGTATTTGCAAAATGTACCAATTCTTATGGCAGTGTAATACCAACATTTTGTCTTTTGGAGCTATTCAATTTGTGGTACTGTTATGCCATTATGTTAATGTGTTTGGAGAGGTTTATCTATGCTTGTTGCCGATTATAAGATCTTATTTTTTTCTTGTGACCCCCACTTTAACATTAATTGAATGATAAAGTGATAATAAGGATTACTTGTTTGCTCTAACTTTACATATAAGAGTTACGAGCAAGTGAGGGTTTTGGTGGGGTGGGGGGGGGGGTGGATGATGCTTAGTAGATTAATAACTAGTAGGCATGGATAACAGCATTGATCCTTTAATATATTAGTTTTCATTCAATCTATTCTCTAAACAAAAATTATATAATACTCGAGTGGAATAATCAATAGCTTCAACAGTAAGCTAGAGTATTTGACGCCATTAAGCAAGTTACAAGTCCTTTCAGATCTCTTAAATTACTCTTTTAAGCTAGCAGGACTTTGAAATTGTGAAAAACATGTTTCACCAGGAAATTCTTCTAATATAAGAGGGATTTATCTAAATTATTATTTTTTACTGCTGCAAAATATGTGCCAATTGATATGATAAAATTTGGGGTCATGTTAGTTTTTTTTTTCTTGAAGTAATCATGATCTAATTTATTTGGTTTTCATAAATATTAGACTTATGATGGTGTTGATTCGAAATAAATATTCTAATTCAGGAATTGTTCTAAGTTAGTGTACTTTTATTCTCAGGTTATATTAAACCAGATTGTGCTTGGTCCATGTGTGATTGCGGTTATTTTTGCATGGAATAACTTGTGGCTTGGGATATTGTCCCAATTACCCTCCAAGTATCAGAAGGATGCACTTCCTACACTTCTTTATGGTAACCTCTTTTGAAAATATATTGGCAGTGGACTGTGAAAGAGAAACTTGCTTACATGATTAACTTTTGATGTGCTTCTGTAGGTTATAGGTTTTGGATCCCAGTTTTGATGCTAAACTTTGGGTAATTGCTCATTCTGATTTCAAATTGAGATTTTTTTGTTCTACTATTTCTACTAAAATATACAGATCATATCTAATTGTATTTAGTAGTTTACTATTTTACCTACAGTTTCTTGTAAAATCACAACAAAAATGTGCTTAATGGAATTTCTATATTAGTGTTAGTGATCTGTTTGGTAACTTGCTTGTACAAACATAAGTGTAAACATTTATACAAAAAGAGGGAACAATTTTTAATAACTTCTTTCTTCACAAATGCCAATTAGTAGTAGTGCTTATTTGTAATTTTTTTAATGAACATATTACAAATCTATACCACTAGGCTCTTGGATTAGTCTGGTTATATTGCTTAGGATTGATCTTCTGTACCTTCTTTTATATATTTTATAAATATTACTTAATCAAATAGTGTCAATCTCTTCATTTCGAGCATATTTATAAGTACGTCAAACTGAAGGGAGCTGTGAAAAAAATAGTACAAATGTTGTATTGTTTCATAGGATGTATTGTATTTACTTGATCAAACCTTACATGCTAATGCGATTGTTATATTGTTAAATGTTTCAGGGTAGTCCCGCCGTCTGCACGAGTTGCTTTTATGTCATCGTGCTCCATATTCTGGAACTTTTATTTGTCCTCAACCATGAGCAAATAATACAGCTTGGCCCTTGGTTTAATTATTATTGTTGATATTTGCTTCTACTCCTTTTCAGGTATAAATCCTACATTTCTTTTTTTAACTTCTCTTTCAATAAATTTGTCCTGCTTGAGTCCCTCTAGTTTTTGTTTGTCAAAAACAGCTCAGAATCCATCGTCCATCTAAAAATTGTTATAATACCATGAGCAAAATTATCACTGGAGTGACTCGAAATCAACTTTCGCAGAAGTTTGGTGAGTGTTCCTAGTGAAAACATTGCAAATGCATTGAATATTCACTTTGTTACTGTTTTATTACTGTTTTAGCATGGCATGTCAAGGGACTCAAATCTTGGTGAGTATCGTTCCTAATTTGCACATAACAGAAGTTTCACCCTTGGCAAGACAAATTGAATTTGGTTAACCTTCCATAAACATGGGTTATAATTAAATGAAGTCCACTAAAGTTTACCTTTTTGTTTAGAAGGAAAAAATGTAGGTTCCAACAATACCCTTGCAAATAAGGCTTGGAGTCTCTGTTACAAGTTCCTTAGTCCCTCTTATATATCATTGAAAAATTTACAAGGTTTTTAGTATTTATGATGTCTGCTTTAATTGATGTAGCGACCATCATGCAAGTGACTTGTGTCCAGGACTCTGCCAGGATATGTATTAGGGAATTTGCATTTCCATGAATGAGAGATATTTGTTTGCACTTGTAAGACAGTAAGAGTTAGTTTTGGAATGTTTCGGGAAAATAATTCCAGGTATTTTAAAAGAGTAATTTTCCTACTTGTTAGATAAAATGTAATATCTCGTGTTGTAAAGATCATGGTAGATATTTATCATTTTGAAGCGGCTAACGAGATATATTTAGGTATTATATACACAAATATTCAGGTATTAAATTAACAGGTTTAAAGTTATAACTGTATATAATTTAAAATTAACAGGTTTTGTCAGCAAGCAATGAACCAGGTATTGAAAGAGAATGGAACATGGAGTTCCTATCAAAGGCGGTTGACTAAGCAATTTTTATATTTTTAATCAAAAAATCTATTACTATTATTTTTTTTTCTGGGGAGATTATTCTTTCTTGTATATGTGGTTGGGAGATACGGTTTCGTTAAAAGGTAATTTTTAAAATTGAAACATCTATCAAGGGAAATATTATATGTGATCTTGTAACCGAAAATATCATCTTGACTTGGTGTGGATATATTGTTCAAAAAAAGGTTCTTGCACTTGATACACCACGGGAGTTGCACAATGGTATCTTAATACTGCCTTTCACTTGATGTGAATTAAAAAGAGGATTAGACTGATCCCTTAAATGCTGGTGGCCTACTTAGAGTAATCACTAGTTAAATAATCAGTTTTGGATTCTGAACCGAAAGAAAAAAGGAAAAAGAATGGAGGCAATTTGACAGAAGAACAGACTTTGAAGTGCATCTTATTGTACTTTATCACTGTTTTCTGTTAATAATACCATTGGTTACTTAACAGACTGTTTTCTGCTAATAATACTGTGTCCCTAAAGAGAGCGTACCGTTATTCATTTTCTCATCTAATGATACCTTATTCGGCTTTGGATATATTTTGATGCTTTTCTGTATTATAGACTTATAGTTGTCAATTCATTGAAAAGGATATTTTACTGGTGAATGGTCTGAACCTGTAATTAGTCAATGACATATTTTCCTAGCTTGTGGGTTATTTCGTTATTTCCTTCTAGATGCTCTATCCCAATTTTCCTTGGGTAGTCTTCCTAGAAGACTAATCAACTGTTCCTTGAATAAAGAATCTGAACTGAAAATCCTTATAAAACCAAAAGCATTGACCATGAATTGTGAAAAGCTTAAATTATCTTGAACTATCTGGATGTCTCTAATCTCATACGAATCTTCGCAAGTAACTACTAGAATAAAAAATAATTGTCTTTTTGTTTTTAATATCAATCACAGCTTCAAATGAAAATTAGACATAATATGGGGCAGATGGAAGAATTATGGGAAGAGGGGCTGACAAGTCGTTCTCTAACGTATGTAGATCTCGATGCAGGTTTCAAAATATTTTTATAATTGTTATATTAAAAATTTAAATGTCAAATTCACAACAAACCAGAAGAAATCCATGTGAATATTACTTGTTCGTAGGAGCTTTACTTTCCTTTTGCTCCTTTATATAAGCATAATATATCAAATGAGGCAAAGTTCTTATCCATGTTACAAATTGAAATCAGCTTAAGAAAAGCGAACCATCTTTTGAGTGAAGAACATTATTCATTCAAAAATGATGAAAGAAAATCTTTTGATTTTTGAGTGAAGGATATTATTTTTTTCGAGAAAAAAAGCATTGTTTAATCAAATGAAAATAGAATTCTGAAACAAGTAATAGCAGTAGACCGTAGCTTTTTTGTTTAATCATACATCATGTGTTAACATGTTGTACAAATAGAAATGTCCCTTAATTATGAGGTACAAACTCCAACATCTTAGTAGGAACTACTAAGTGGAACAATCATGAACCCATGATTGCATTATGGATAATGGGCAAGACATGCACGGATATTCTCTCAAGCATATTAAGCAGGGATGATATAATATTATTGGGTTGGCTCGTTTATCTCACCAGTGATGATATGTTGAAGCACAGAAATTAAATTGGTACCTTCCGTTCAACTTAATACTCAACGCTTTAGATCAGAGTCATCAGACTAAATGACAGCCCAAGATCTTGGGACCTCTCCAGTTTATCCTAAACTTGACAGGTGTTAAACTTTTTGTTGAGGAATTTTTTCTTAAAGAACCGGTTTCACCAATTTGTTTACATCAAGAGTTATGTCTTAAACTAATTTTCACATAGGATTATGAAAATGATGTAACCTGGGTTCACATCGTTTAAAGTATATTTTTTGTGCCCGACAATGATCACGTTCAATCAAGATTGAAGGGCGCAAGCCAGCTTACACCTTTCAGTTCAAATTTGAAGACCGTAAATCCGATTAACGTCCTTCAATTGAGCTAGCTCACATAGATCTTTTCATGAGTTTTTCAAATTATATTTAAACGTTCCAATGAGAGTTTCTTATCAAAATTTATATATATTTAAAGATCAAATTTTTAGTTGAACAACACAAATTTAGAATTTCTACAGCTCACTACTCATTATATTTAAACTTTTAATTAAAAATATAAATATAATTTTAATTATTTGTTATATGTAATGAATAGTGGATTGAAGAATTTCTAAATCTGTGTTGATGAGCTTAAAATTTGATCTTTAAATGTTTATAATCTTTGATAGAAAACTCTGATAGAAACGTTTAAATATAATTCAGAAATCTTGTGAAAAGGTGCATCTGCTAGCTAAATTGAAGGGCATGAGCTAGACTTGTGCCCTTCAATTTTTGTTGAATGCGGTCAGCTGTTAAACACGGAAAATATATTTTGAAGGGCGTGAGCTCAGATTGCACTCTTCCTATAATTCTCTATGAAAATAAATTTAGAGTGTGACCCTTTAACGTAAATTAGTTTATGTTTAAGGTTCTTAAAGAAAAAAAAAATCCTTTCATTGATTCCTATGATCTAATTATATATATTCATCCTTCCTCCACCATCTTATAATTTTCTTCTCAGTAAGGATATATTAGCTAGTTGCCTCAAGTTCATTAAAATATAAGTAACTCAAAAAATAATTATTATAAAAAGATATGCGAGCTGGTACTATTGGTATTTTGAACAATTCAAGCGAATTTCATGATATGAATTATTTAGATTTACTAAATAAACTTTCTTTTGTTGTAGGGCGGTTTTATTAATAAATAAACTTGATATTAAAATATTCGGAATTGGGACCTACTAAGCAAACGTGATGACAAGATTAGTACCTCTTCAAACCATCTCTTTCATTAGATGAGAATCACATTAATGAGGGTAAAATATCTGATCACAACTGCGACTGATTCTTTCTCCTTTGTTTTATTGGATGTTCTAATTAAGCTCCCAAATATATATAAAAAAAAAAGAAATTAACAAACTCAATGAGCTATAACCATTTTAAATTTTAAAGGGAAAAAGAAGAAAAAAAAACATAAAAACTGTCTTATGTACGTTAAGCACCAAACTAGGGTAAAAACCGAAAAACGAGATCGAAAATTGAAGTAATTTCAAATTCTCAATGCACAATAAAATTAATTAATGAAATCCTCTTCTATTTGCTCAATAACCTGTGCTCTCTGTTGCTAGCCCATAGCTGCCACGCCTGAAAACCATGGCACACTCAGGCAGCTCTCCCAGCCCGGCAAAAAGTGCATCATCCTCACCATTGCCACCGAGACATCCCTCTCCTTCTGGCGGTAAAATCATCGTGACATCATCGACGGATACACTAATCAAAGACCCAAACAAGAATTCATCCGATTCAACTGTTGGTGATGTGGATGTAGGGGGTGCTGTAACATTAGAGAACCAGCCGAAATCATCACCCATGAGATCAGTGAACTTCAACTCAGGCTCAGTCAGGGCGGGTTCAGGTGGTCGGGCTGCTGGTTCCTCCTTAGGCCGGGCTTGGTTTTTTGGACCTTTTGGTAGAGGCCATGCGTGATTGTGCTCGAAGGAATAGGTAACAACTAGTGTGGAAGGATCAGTGCGGCTCCGCTCCACCTGTTTACGTGCTGGGCATCCTTTTGAGCTGCTACACCTGTAATATCCCCTGCAAATTTGGACAGTAAAGTTGCTCTAGTTAGAAGTTAAAACACATTATATTGCTCCTTTGGGATGTCTCGTGTTCCGAACAATTATTTAAGTGATCCTTACATCCAAATTCATTAACTGATTATCAGTTGAAACAAAAATCAAAGACTAGTAACATGCTTACCGAGGGTATGGAGATCCCTTGATCGGCTTCTGCCCATACTTCCTCCAAGACCATGAATCTGATGGTGGTGCACCTTCTCCAACAATCGGCACTGAGAACACCCTCTTTTGCATGGATCGCCGACTATTATCAATTTCAAAGTGCAAATGAGAAATAAATGTCGATTATAATATATCGGTAAAGAATGAGCTTGGCACATGCAATAAACCTTCTCTTTGCAGATGGTGAAGGAGGTGCTGGAAGTGAGTGTGTTGGTTTCTTCTCAGTTGGTGTCTCTGGTGGTGAGGCCCCACCTTGGCTCATTTCACTCTCCTGGGCCGGGGAGTCGTTGCTACAATAGCCATCCATGACCTTTCAATAGATATGTTATCTTGTTGTGTTTGTCTAGCAGTATCTCTGATGTATATCCAACAAAAGTACATACAATTTTGTGGAACTAGACAAGATCCATTAGTGACAACAAAAGGGAATGTAAGAGATGGTACAGCAACTTTGCTTTTTAAGAGAGGGGGAGTGGGGCTAACAGGGACAAGATCAAGTTCAATTTATTAGTTCTAATTAAGAGTCATTGTTCCCAAGTATACAACTCAATCTAGAAAAAAAAATACATGACATGGGAATTTTTTAAGAATATTAAATCAATAGTGATGGTAGTATGTGTTCGTAAATGGGCATGCTGACAATGACCTCATTAGAGTAAATTTATTCTATCCAGAATTTTCTGCAAAAATGACGACCAAGAACATGAAAATCATCATTTTTAATTAATCTCAGGCTAATTTTGTTTCTAATAAAAAACATTTGTATTTTAGTGTCGTAGATAATAATTTTGAAGTTTGGTTTATGTGGTATTTTGAAGAAAAAGGAAAGGAAAGAATAGTTGCTCAGGGTTTCAAAAAAAAAAAAAGAGTTGCTCAAGAGGCTATGTACCAGAATTAATGATTGCAAGTTTGCCACTCCCTTTAGTTTAATTAAATTCGAAAACTTTAAGCCTCTGCGTTGTAATTCCTTGTACATATATATCACTTTTTTATACTCAACCATTATTATTTTTTTTTTGAACAGATGATAATTTTTGTGATCATCCTAATTAGTTATCACTTGAACTGTCAAGTTATTTGTTATACTCAGCGAATATTGATCTCATCTAGCTTCAGTTTCAGATTATATGAATACTTTTTAATTTGTTTTTCCTTTTTGGTCGGAATAATTACTCTAAAAATCGATTTGTGGGCTTAAAATGGTTGCGATGAGTGAATTTGATCCTCCAAATTCTGGAATTGGCAGCTTGTTACATGCGCGTTGCTTCTAGAATAGCAGCCTGTTGCGCGTTTGAGAGTGGAGAGGGGAAGGAAGGGACGTGGCTGAAAAAAAAAAATCAATGTTACATTATAGAAGAAAAAAATCCCAAAATATGGATTAGGGGGTGAAATTCAGAAAATCGATATAGACAGGAGAGGATCCGCTAAGCTCCGGCTTCTCGGATCAACTGATCCTTGAATTTTAAAAAATAGTGTTTTTAGATTATATTTTCGTTAATTTAATTATATGAATTTAATTTTTTAACTCTCTTAAATTATTTGATTAATTTTTATTGAGAATTTTTTTTAATAACATTGACAATAAAATAATTATATAAAAAAATTTAAATATAAAATCTCATAAAAAATAATTTCTTTATCAACGTAATTATTTATTATTTTCAATTTTATTTCTATTATTTTTAATATATAAAAATCTTACATCCTTCTCTGAATATAGAATAACACGAGGTTTTTTATTAAATAAATAAAAAGATAAAAGGCGAGGTGCGAGAGTGACATCTACCCCACCTTCCCTCCATTTCTGTTCTGATGCTGTAGACAGATTTGAATACTGCGTTAGCGAGTAGGTTTCGTTAACTTTTTAAGTTATACCCTCATCAAACTAAGATTTGTAGAACTAACCAAGCACCCTTTTGTCTTTGTTTTTCCTAGTTTGTTCATGTTTGAAATGAGATATCAAAAGAGAAGTTAACACCCATTTATTTAATATATTTGTATTATCGAACCTCGGTAATTAAATACACAATTTGTTCTGTATTTAGGTTCCATGCAAGAATTTATTATTTTTCCCATTATCAGATAGTTTTAAAGAAATTATTTTTTCCCTTCAAAACTAATCAAAAGCAAGAATGTTCATGAAGTTGATTACATATTCTATATATAGTGGACAAACCGAAAAAAAGAAAAGAAATTTAAAGTAGTTTGGAGGTGGATTGAGAAAAATAAAAATGAGAACTTCAAGGTCAAATAAGTAAAACCCAAATACTAAAGAAATAATTGGAGAAGTAGTAGAGTATTTCTATAATTGTCATTTTTGGCTAAGATGGGAGAAGAGAGGGGTATCTTAATTTGTTCTCTCCAATTACATGAACATTTTTGTGATATTTTATATTGCCATGAAAGTTGTGCTCCTCACATCTATCTATCATGTGTGTAAGTGTGTTGTGTTTAAATATTAAGAATTATTCTCATGTGCTAGCCAGATGTTTAATTAATCTATCTTTTCTTTTTGTTATATGTAACCCATCTGCACTTTTCTTGAACAATGATGTGTCAAATATGACTTCGCATCTCCTGAATTACTTCACCAAGTGAAGTGGTCACGGATAGAGGTAGCAATAGTGCGGATTGTGTTTGAATTCGGCAAAATCAGGTTAATTATATATTGATTTTTTTATTTTTTAAATTAATTTTGATTAGATCTTATCAAATTAGAGTTATTTTATTTTGAGATTAAATAATATATAATTTAATTAAAATTAATTTAATCTCTAAAAAATATGAATATACAAATTGATTCAACTTGATCCTAACCAATTTGATCTAATTTCTTCTTACAAAAATTAAACTAACTTAACCTGATCCGTACGAATCCGAACTCAACTTGATCTGAACCGTCCCACCCCACAATAGCACCTCTACGTTCCTAAGCATTTTCTGACAATTTAGTAAGGATAATTCTATTTTTTATTTTTAAACTAGATCAAAACTAGTCTCACTGGTCCCACAAGGAAAAGACCCAAACATAGTGGATATTGAATATTAGTCGAGATATTTTAAATGAATATGAAATAAATCATAATTCTAATAATAAATATTAATTAATTAAAATTTTATTAATAGACATTGCAGTGCGTCAATTCTACTGGCGTGTTTACAACACGTCAGTCATATTGACATCTTTTCTCAAACGCACTAGTGAGATTGGAGTCTTTCACCAAAATCTACAACGCGACAGTTACATTGACATATTTTCTCAAACGCACTAGTAGGATTGGGGTCTTCCATCAAAAGCAATGAGCCGGTCACAGTGAAATCTTTTCTCAAACGCACTAGTGAGACCGAGGTATTTCACCAAAAGCGTCAATGGAATTGGATCTTTTCTACAAGCACACCGGTGAGAATAGCGTGTTTAGGAGTTTTATAATCTCTCCCGAACTCACAGTCTCACTTACGCATTTGAAGAAAAACGTCACTACGACTAACACTTTTACAATGTGTCAGTGGGACTAGAGAGTTGTCATGTCTATTATTAAAATTTTAATTAATTCATATTTATTATTAAAATTAAAATTATTTCATATTCATTTAAAAATTTTCGAGAATATTAGTGATCATGCTGCTCTTTGAACGCGTTTTTGTTCCAATAGATATGCCTTTTCTTTTTAATAAAAAAATAAATAATACATACATACCTATTAGAAAATACTTGAAACAAGATTACTACTTGAAACATACATATTATAAAAAACTCCCAATTAGAAAATATGTAGTTACCAAATTTTAATCTAGTTATTTCCTTCCTGAAAAAAAAAGTTAATCTATTTCAAGTGGACGAACAACATGCAAAACGTACCACTCACAAATAATTCCATATTTTTATTTATGGTGACAAGTTTGAGCAGCAATATATAATTAAAAAATCAATTTTTTTGGCGTTACTTCTAGAACAGGAATTGCAGTTATATGGCATCATCAATTCATCGTCTTGCCTTTTGCTTCCTGAAAACAAAAACAGGATATTCCAAGAATTGAATGGTTCAAGCATGTTTGAGGCTGCATCATGATCTGCTTGTTCAATTTAGGCCCAAATTTAGGTCTGTGTTGTGCAACTGTGTAATTAAGCCTCACAAAGGTCTTAATTTTGTCACCGAGCTCCTTTAAAACCATTTAATTCGTTTAATAATTTTCCTAGAAGGATTGATATTTCGAAATTTAATTTCTCATTAATTAACTATATGAAACTTGGAACGGCTCCTTTTGTTCTCTCTCTCTTCGACTTCTTCATTTTTCTGTTTGGGATTTTTTGTGGCGGAGACTCCATAAACAATCATATGGCGGATCAACTACGGAGAAAACATGGGTACATATTTCCTTCGTTTCGTCTTTCATGGTTAGGAACTTAGGATTGCCTAAGAATATTTTAATAAATTAAATTTCTCCTAAGGTAACACTGTAAACATCTTAGCTAGATCTGAACAAGTTTTCCAATATAAACACCAAACATGAAGAGTAATTGACATCACATTGTACGGATAGCGAGAAACCTTGTATTCGTATCAGTTCGATACAAAGAGTTTAGACTGATAAGATTTCATCTCCTTTAATTAATTAATTAATCATACTTGCTTAATACAGTTCAATTTTGCTCACCAGACAACTTGATAAAACTGATGTCAATAAACCTAATTATTATTTATCTGATGAAATATTTGTAAGCAGAATCACAGTTTTCAGTTGACTGTACCGAGCCAACCATTACTAATAATCTTACATACCTTAAGTTTGGGATTTTCAAAATTTCATGTGATAACACTTCTAACTAGGAAAAACAAAGAAATAACACTTTATTTTGGTAAATAGGAATAAGGAACAGGAAAAAGATGGGACCATGTTGACGCAGTAGGACAGGGATTTGAACTAATTTATAGAGAGAAAATTGAAATCAAGAACAGTTCTTATATACTTATAGATGTAAAACCTCAATGCTGATCCAACAAACTTTCGAAATGTGTGAGGCTAAATGGCAGGGCAATTCTCCTTTGGCAAGATTAACAGCCAACCTCGGCATCCTTCCTGCCAGAGGAGAAATGCACTGTTATTCCTAGACCTCACAAAATCCTCTAAATATTTTCGGAAGGCGATGTTAATTGTTGAGTCTGTTGTGCAATGTCTGATGGTTTTATAGAATGCATAGATGCTTACTAATTTGGATATACCATAGAACATGCGTAGTAGCAAATACTATTCCTTTTGTACATTTCTTTCTAGATATGGTTCCTTTATCTACCTTTTTGCTTTTCCTTTGTGGAACAAAGAATGTTTCCTTTCTCTAATTTCCACAACTATATACATAAAGTAAATCTCCTTTTTTAATGTAATATGCAATCGGGCAGATTTTTGTAACCATAAGCTAACTTAATTAACCAATGGAATATTTTCAGTACCTAGCAGGCCCGAATGCTCAGATACTGATATCTTAATGCGAACTGCTCAATTTTGGAT
Source organism: Schoenoplectus tabernaemontani (assembly GCA_037127355.1). Taxonomy (NCBI): domain Eukaryota; kingdom Viridiplantae; phylum Streptophyta; class Magnoliopsida; order Poales; family Cyperaceae; genus Schoenoplectus; species Schoenoplectus tabernaemontani. The sequence goes on along the minus strand of CM073744.1, from coordinate 18,651,341 downwards.
CAGAGACTGAGATTTACTTTTCAGTACCTAGCAGGCCCGAATGCTCAGACACTGAGATTTACTTTTCTTTTCCATTATCAAATCAGATTGGTAACAACTAACAATACTGAACTGAAAATGTGCTCAAGTACAAGCCATTTTGGTAGCAGGTATCTATTCAGGTGGGAAAGAATTGTATTGTTGTTGTGGACATGATTCTTATGTAAGCCTTTGAGGAATCAATTAGAGAAATAATCGAAGTATTGCATTTTCTAACTATTGGCTCCAATTTGAGTAATAATGAATTTTGGAGGTTTTTTTTTATTTTACTTTTTCAATATGGCTTTTGAAGTCAGAAAAGGGCAAATACAAGACAAGAAACTTATCTTTTTGTCAGAATTGGGATTATAGAACATTCTCTAGGATCTTCCAACTTTCTATGCTTTGCTTGATTTTGTGGCCAGGGGACAAAATCTAGCAAGTTGTTTCCACTTGAGAAATGATGCATGTGGTGGATATCAGAGAAAATGCCAAGGAATACTAAATTAAGCTTCATGCAGTTTTTGACACTACAAAAGTTGGCACCACTGGCTGCCAAAAACATTGTATGCTAATTAAAACATGATTGACGAACAAGTGCAACAGAAATTCTAGACTCAATTAGATCAATCTTTCAGAAAAAAATTTAGAAATTTTCTGAAAGTACTCTTGCCTATTAAGCTAAAAAAAATCTGAAACAGTTTATACCCTGATAGAGCATCAAATCAAGTAATATTCTACATGGAGATGCTAAGTAATAAAGGAGTAGCTGTAGTACATGCCATATAAAAGCAGATTATATGCTGGGGTCATGATCAAAAGTGTACGGCTACTACCTGCTACAAATTATAGAATATTTGGTGCATCAACAGGCTAGCTTTTTATACTTCTATGGACAACAAGAGATATCATCTGACTTCTATAAATAAGGAGCATTTAACTTGATTTAACTATCGAGACAAGATATCTGGATTTCAAGCAAACCAAAGAAGGTGACACGCAAGAATGCATTACCGGGCATGATCTCTTCTGGCAGAGACTGATAATACATGAATGCGCCTATCTTTTCACGCATTTTGTTTGAGAAGTCGCTGCCAAAGGAGATTTGCCCAGCAATGCTTGTTCTTTGCATCTATCATATGCATGCATGTATATAGGGATGAAGAATAGGCAACTCAGTGGTATACAAATTTAATTTATATTTGTACAAATTTTATTCTGGAACACTACTTGAAACAACAAGTAAAGAAATAGTTTAAAGAAACAAGCTGGTATTAGAAACTTTCTATCCTATTTACAGGAACCATTACCTCGTTTCTGGCTTTCTGGAAAGGATTTTACAGTAATTGCCTATAAACACATAAACACCTGTTTTAAACAAGTTATTGACTTTCCTCCAATATTTTTTCTATAAAAATTAATAATTATAGAGCCACAATATTTCCAGGAATAGTTTTCCTCATTGGTCTCAGATATTAGTTTATTACAACCTTTAGGTGACAGTATTTATGTTCCATCCTATTCATTTGATTCGAAAGTTTTTTAATACATATTATTTAGAACTTGCACAATATATATCTAAAGGCTACTCTGTTCTTCCTAAAAAGTTCCATGTTCATTGCCATAATTGCACTTTTGCAGGGTAAGCACTGAACACAACATCACTGGAAATTGTATGAGTTTTTGAAAACAGGAAAGGAAGATTCTGGTGACATGAAGAGGATCACTTCATTGAGGCTTAAACAGAAAGCAATGTCATTGTACCACAGAAAGAAATATAAAACATGCTCTTGCATTTCTAGGCATACAAGTTTTATGTTATACCAATTAAGTACTGGAGCTGCCACAAGAGCTGCAACTATTAATTAAGAAAGAGGAATGATGATTTGGTCTGTTAAATTTTACAGGCCACTGTTTGGAGGTTACAGGACAACATAACATGAAAATATATATAAATTTTATGTATCACAATAATAATGTTGTTAATTGCAATTACTTATTACATCTTCTATATTCATCTCTTATAAGTTTGTAGGGGTATTTTGGTCTTTTTAAACTATTTTTTATTTTATAATAGCATTTTAACTAAGATACAAATTATACTTGAAACTATGCATCCTGAAAACAACATTCTTCCAGATATGATGTTAGTTCCATTGCAATAACAATTACAGCTAAAGCACAATTTTTTATAGTAAGAATGTTTTTTCGAGTTTGCCTGATTATTTAAAAAGAAAACATGAATGCTGTTGGGCTTAATATGGCAACAATTACTATGGCGTATCAATTCACAGCTTGTGTAATTCTAGCAAGTATCATAGACGGACATCTTCATATGTTTCATATGTTAATATGCTTTAATTAGGTGATGAAAACTCGAAGTATAATGAGTAAATAAAATTTTATAGGTAAAAGTGTGAATAAGAGAACTAGCTAGCTTATGTTCTAATCGTAAAGAAAATACTCTCCGTATAGAAGATCGCGGGTTCAAAACTCTAATAGAGGTACATTAAGAACATTTAAAGTTGAGTGGCCTAAACCCTTATCTTTATCTCAAAAAAAAAATTCAACAATAAAATGTAAAATGAAAAGTTTATTTTTAAAAATATGGACAAAGTTCCTTTATGAATATTTTTGGGTAACTTGACTCTCACTTTTTATCTGAAAAAAAAGGTTACTTTCGAAGCAATCCCAGAAAATGAAGATATATATTATATCTTTTCTCAAATATTTCAGTTTGGATATACTGAGGTACATGCTTGGAATAAACTGCCATTGCTTCAGGGAACTTTTTTTTTTAATTCTGACACAAGCTAGTCCAAAACTAACGTTAAGAAATAGTATTTGCCAGTCAAAGTTGACTCATTTACTTTTAGAAGAAGACCATTGAAAGATACAATTATAGTCTATTCAGCATAGGGAAAATTTATTAGAATTAGGATCAGAGCACATTCCAGTGGATCTTCAAAATTTTGATGCTCAGGTCAATTTTGTCATCTGGGGCATCAATATCTAGATGGTTGTTCCTGCTTTAGTGTTAAATCAGGAATGGTGCTTGAGGTGGAAAAGGGAGGAATGTGTGAAGCAGTACTTAATCTTTTGATGCATTTAATAACAGTATCCAAGTTAAATGTTCATAACCAAGTACTGGAAAGTGATAATTCATATTAATTTTGAACAAGAACAATGACAGTAAAAGACCTAAATTTATTTGGATTGTCTATTAATAAAAAAACGTTTTAAAGTTTCTCAATGTGTTCCTATTAATTATGCTCAATCCAGCAAGCGAGTGTGCAGGGACAACACATGCACACTCACACAGTGATGGAACGGTACTCTATGCCATGACCATGATCAAAATGTGGAGATATTTGGAACATCAAGTTGAATGTTTACATCCTCCAGAGATGACGAGAGGTTACTCTGACTCCTATAAGTAAGGAAAGATGAAATCAATCACCAGTGATCCAAAATGTTCATAGCCAGGGAGAGCTCAAGTTTGCGCCATGCAACAATGCATCACCGGGTTATATCTCCTTTGGCAGGGACTAGTACACCATGCATGCTCGCAACTATCAGTTGTTTCATGCATTTTGTTTGAAATTTCTGTCAGAGGAGATTTGCCTAGCAATGCTTTTTTGCAAGTCATTTTTGTATTTGTGGAAAAAGCAAATTGCAGACAACTGGAATTGATATGCAGTTTTATTCAAGAAGAATGGGTATTTTATTACCATTACTCTACTAGTATATAGGCAGCGGGTTTAGATTAATTTTGGAAGGCTCATGAGTATGAATTAGTTTTTTTCTTGAAATAAGTATTTCATTTTTCACCAGGTCCATTTCTAAAACAAAAGAGTTTTGGACAACAACATAAATTAGTTTTTGGCCCACATTTTGTTGGAATCCTCGCTTGTATAACATATTTAGGTTGTATCATCTCACTTACATACATACATCCAATTGATTTTGAAACCTAACTAACATATACAAGAAATTACTGCTAAAATTGCAATGGACGATGGCACCAGATCTTGAGGAATTGAAAGAAATTACCAAATTTTAATTAAGAGAGAGAAGATTGTGGTAAAATAGATCAATGTAGGATATATTGTAGTTCTTACTTCGATCACTAGACACTCATTCGGACTTTTAGCACACAACTCAAATAACACGATATGAAAACAAAAAGATATTTTAAAGAACTCTCAAACTATTTTTATTAAACTTGAACTGAATTGCAAACATTCTCATACATACATACATTGTTTATATATTTTTTTCTTTTCTAACTTAATACTTTTTCATAGCATACTATCTTTGTTTATACTACTCGGCGTATTCAATACACCTTACACCAATCCTAAATAAAATCCTAAAATATTTCTTTTGCTATTACATGCCTTAACATTTTAAGTTATAACATCTCAATCATTTATTGTGCTGATTGCATGCCTTAAACACTTTAGTCAAGCACTAATATACTTTCATTCTCTCATGATACGTTTTCAGATTTTATCGATATCTTATAAACTATTACTTCCTGTCAGATTTGAGACTTAAAAATTACCATTTTCAATACATATTACAAACATATTAATTTTCAAACCCCTCACAATTTGTAGGAAATAGATATAAATTTTGAACTAATACTCAGAGAATATTTTGCAGATTTGATCAATCTGGTCGTTGTTGTATAAGGATCAAATTACTATCTTCCTCTATAACACAAACTCTTCTTATGTAGCTAATGTTGGGGTTTTTAAATACCAAATAAGAGAAATGCAATTGTGTAATAAACCAACTAGAGTTTGGTGAATTGAGCACCTACCGGTTGATATCAAATATTCAATGTTCAAGTGCACAAATCAAACAAAAATAATAAAAGACCAAACACAATCACAATAGGCATATGATTTTTGCATGAAAATTTCTCTCAACTTGGAAGATAAAAAAATCACGAGACACACCGATAAATTTTCACTATATCATAAAATGAGTATAATTATTCTTCTCAAATTTTAGGCTTAAGCTTGAGATATACACTTGTTAATAGAGAAAAAAATATATATGAGATACATGCTACGAGCAAATGCCCACTTCAAAACTCCATTTTCATTCAGACTCAAGTAAATTTTGAAAAAAGAGAAAACAAGAAATTTTGTTCTTACAAATTGAAAAAAACTCAATCAAGACAATGAAGTCGAAGAGGCCAACTCATTCTTCGTTTTCTTCTTCTTCATCATCACCTTGTTTATATCTCTCTTTGAACCTCGCTCTCTTTTCACCTCTTCCCCATGCGACTGCGTGACACAGAAAAGCACAACCCCTTATTTTTTTGTGTTTCGCATCTCACTTCTCTCACACCGAGAGACCCAATGTTTTTTTTGCCGAACATTGGGGTAGACCCAACATAGCCCAACAACACAACTAAAGACTGCTTGTGAATCAGGGACGGAATCAAGGTAGGCGTCACCGACGTATTTCCAGGCATCTCATCAGTTCAATTTGAAAAATAAATGTCGTATAGTAAAAAATAATTTTTTTAACCTAAATATTCTATTTATTTAAACCGAACACCCTATCAATCGTTTACTGCTTCCTGAATCAGATGCTCTGAATTCTTTGCTTCCAGTAAAAATAAGTGTACTCTATCACATTGTTCGGTGTGGTCTAATTTCGTGATTCGACTATAATATAGATATTATTTAATAAAAAATTGTTATTTATTATTTTTCAAATAGTATATCAGATGTTTTATTATTTATTAGCATTTTGAAAAGTTTCAACAAATATGAGTAAGCATTTTATATTAAAACATAGTCTAAATTTTCAATTGTTTAAGCTTGGGATAGAGAAAAGAAAAAAGATGACTTGTCTTGTCTCGGCAAAAATTCTTCACACCCACGTGATGTTTGAGAAATGAGAGAGCCACGAAATTGATCAAAAGTTCTGCTTGCGAATAATACGTAAATTTCATGAAATTCACAAATTTATTCATGAATTAATAGTTTAATTCGCAAATTACTATATAATTCGCTAATTAATTCGTCAACTGTTTAAATCCGAATAGTTTATAATTCGTGAATTTTATTACTATGCCTAGACCCAACAACAGTCCTATCAACGACTTTGTTTCCAACCACTGAGCGGTGACATTACTCCATATATTATTGACTCAATTCAGAATGTAGATTTTTTTTTTATAAAGCTCATTTTTGGGCTTTACTAAAAAGAAACATATTTTGCCTCCAATTCAATGCCTCCACATAGCTCAACTATTATTGATAACTGGATCTCTAAAAAATATCGAATCCACATCTTCTGGAGAGCTTTCTCTGGAGGTATGTGCGGTTTTTTTTGTTGTGAACCGTCGATCGATTATCAACAGATCTTGATTTAAAAATAATAAAACCCTCATACATCAAAATTCGTATTTGAGACTTTCTCACAACCAGTTGTGATTAAAATGAGCGGTTTAGATCTCTCTAAAGAGCTCTACGTAGAGAAAAAGCTCTCCAAAAAATCACACCCAAAAACATCATCTATGGAGTCCGCATATCAATGAAGGTGAGTGAAATGAGGAAGCAAGACAAAGACACTGTATTCTATTAAAAAATTCAAAAAAATATTTGATGTCCAAATCATATATACCTCCATTGTCCCAACCACCTTTGACAAAACAGATTTCTTAAAAAACAAAATTAGTGGGGCACAGTTGTAAGTAGGGATAGTAATGGGCGAGTAGGGTCGTATTAAATTTGGAATCCGATTTATTTTTTAAAATCTCGGTTCAACCTATCCGGCTATTATCTTGAGCCTAAAATTAATACCACTGTCCGTCCATAGTGTTTCACGGACCTACTCGCCCATACTCGCTCCAACCCAAGTGATTGCATAATCAATTATTTTTTCTTTGATTAAATATTTCTTTCTTCTAAATTATATTATACCTTTAGAAAATTATTATTATATTTAATTAAGTTTATAGTTTGTACATCTCTAATGAAAATATAAAATATTAGTACGATAATTAAATATCAAATATATAATATATCGATATTTTTTTAGCACAAATGTATATATAAATGTTAATAACTAGTGCTATTATATAATTTAAGAAATAATATTATGTTGAGATTTATAAATAAACAAAATAAATTATTAATTCAATATGTAATAATATACAAATAATACATATCAATGCATTATTAAATTGAATTATCTACATAGTCAAATCCAGTTTTTTTTTATTGAACTTAAATGAAAAAATAACCTATTGATCGGTATTCTATGAATTTAAAATAAAAAGTCAACTATTTCATATCTTTCCTTATCTTTTTTTTTACGTAATTTTGTACTTTCATATTAATTTTAGATTGATTTTGATTAGATTGCAGATTATTTAATTTCAAATTGGATCAGATCAAGTCACAATAAGATTGGATTTGATCCGGATTCAACTAAGATGAAATAAATTTCTTAAATCGGTTGAATTTTGCTACCACTACTTATGCAACTGCTATCCAAGTAAGCGTAACAAGCTACTCATGAGATGAATGTTTGTTGGGTTCTGTTAGATTAAGGAAAATCAGATCCTGTATGGAGCGGGTATGTTGTGACGTCCAGATATATTGAAATTCGTTGAGGTACATTAAAGATCTGTCAAAAAAATGATAATAGACGATAAATATAATTTTTTGAGCCTACTAACTTATTAACTTCCTTAGATCTTAATGGTTAGATACTAGAACAAATAAATAAATAAACACGATTTCCGATTTTATATGTCAAGATCCAGCTGGCAACTTCATTAATATTATTCTTCAACACTTCCTTAACATAATATTTTTTTTTACTGAACTTTGTGCATGTTCATGTTTGCAGCTACCATTGTGGATTATTTTATGCTCTGCTCTTCCTACTGGACTTCGTTTATTCTCTGATCTGTAGCCAGAAAAGCATACAATCACTGCCTATAACAAAAAAAAAAAAAAGTGCTGCTTAATTATTCTCAAAAAAATAATAATAAAAAAAAAAGAGTTTGATTGCTTACATATATACGTATATCTCAAAATGCTTCTTACATATCTACATTTCTAAATAAGGACCATCTTATTCAAAAGGTGAATGGCAAGGCAATTCTCCTTTGGCAATGATAAACTGCCAAAAAGTTGGCATCTCTAGCTTCCTGCCAGAGGAGAAATGCTCTGTCATTTTTTACACCTCGAGAGCTCAATTCTTCTCTAAGTTTTTATTGTGTTGCATGTTTGTTTGTGTTCTAGCTCAAAGTTTGCAGCCTTTTATAGTACATGAAAACTCATTCTGAGCCTGGATATGCTCCAGCATATGCTGCATTAAGTAAAGATTATATGCTTTTACATCCTTCCTTTACAAATGGTCCCTTCTATCTCCATTTTGGACGGTTCTCTACCTCTCAGTATCTTCAAAAAGTATATTTTCTTTTTGATTATTTGTTAACTACCATAATTATTTTGTTCTGATTTTGCTGAAATTGCTTATTTCATAAAAATAATAATATTGCTCATATAGTACAACTGAAAAAGTGTCCACAGATGGTTCATTTAAAATTAAGGTACATGCCATGAAATTGTATATTATTTAATAATCAATATTATATATAGAGAGAGAGAGTGTGTTAGACTATTGTGAAAACGTTTATATTTCGAGTTCAAGTATATACAGCTCAAGTTTTATCGTAATACGTCCGAAATTCAAAATTATCATTCTCATTAAATTATTCATATTAAAATATTAGGGGATACAAAAATTTGGGATATTTTGAGTTTTCTAAGTATTTGTTTTGGATTTTTGAAAATCGGCACTAAAATAATAATAAAAAATTAAAATATTGTTGCTTTGATTTTCAAAAATCTAAATAAATACTTAGAAAACTTAAAATATCTCAAATTTTTGTATCCCTCAATATTTTGATATGAAGAATTTAATAAGAATGATAATTTTGAATTTCGAGCGATATTACGATAAAATTTGAGCCATATGCACTTGAGCTCGAAATACAAAGCGTTTCACAATAATCTAACTAACTATATATATATATATATATATATATATATATATATATATATATATATATATATAGAGAGAGAGAGAGAGAGAGAGAATTAGGAGTATGGTGCTTTACTAAAGCACAAAAAGTGTTGTGTGCTTTGCGCTCTATTTTTAATTTTAAGTCAGAAATGATTGATCCAAACTAGCTCAATCTAATCTCGTATCAAAATCTATTAGTAAACCAAATTTTATATTTTTAAAATTTATTTGCTATTTTTTTTATAAAAGGGGAAAACCATCATTTTTGGATGAACCAAAATTCTCGAGATCAAGTCATTTTTCTCTCATCGGAAAAAAATAGCAAAAAAATTTAAAAAATATAAAATTTGGTTTACTAATAAATTTTTATATGAAGATTAAAGGCTTGAACGGTTCGGATCGATTATTTACGACTTGAAACTAAAAATAGAATGCAAAGCACACAACACCTTTTTACGTGCTTTACAAAGTACCATAATCGGACTCTCTCTCTCTCTCTCTATATATATATATATATATATATATATTCCATTGAAACACATTCTCTAGTATCTTCCATGTTTGATGCTTAGATTGATTTCCCCACCTGAGATATTCCCGTGGGCGGACCGATTAGATCCAGAAGGCACGTGCCCCCTACCTGGATTTTGAAAAATAGTCTTTTTCGGTAATGTTTTTCGAAGTCGTGCCCTCCACGAAAATTTTTTTGCCCCCCAGAATTGTGCAGTTATTTTTATTGAGAAAAAAATATTTAATACCGTGCATAATGAAATAATTATGCAAAGATATCGAAAATATAAAGTTCCTTAGTCGAAAACTTTCTTCATCAACTTGATTATCTATTACTTTCGAGCTTTATTTTATTGTTATTTTAATATATAAAATGTTATTATTTAATAAAAAATTTATTAGTAAAGTATATATATTAAATTATTAATTTTTTTATTTAGTATCCGATTAGTTAATGGATTTGAACTTGTAGATAAACCATTACAATCCGATACTTCCCCACTAATCAAAATCTACTAGATCCGCCACTGGATATTCCAGCGCCAAATCTTATTTGCACATTTTGTGGGTCAGAACCAACAACTTGATGCATGTGGCGAAGAGGAAATGCTAGGAGGATCTAAGTTGCGTTTATAAAATTCGTCTGACAAAAAGATATAGATTTATTATATTAAAACAAATGTGGATCAATTGAGATATGCATACATTCATTGCCAACTAGCAAAAAAGGTACTGTTGTGAACCAATTCCAAATTAAATCCTAATACAAGCGAAAGATAATTCGCATGAAGATAGGAACGATAAAGTCTGAATGGATAATTGGATATGCTGAGGTGCGAACTGCGAAGGTCCCATTAGAAGCATATGCCATGACATCTTCATGCATGCGAGGACCATGGCCAAAATGAGGTCAGCTCTACAGGGAATTTTGTACCTGTCTGCAGAGATGACATAGTATAAGTAAGGGCGTAGCTTGATGTTAATCGACCAGTGAACCAAAATTGTAAGCATAAATATAGTATATAGTATAGTAACACCATGCGTAAGGGTGCATTACTGGGTAAGATCTCCTCAGGCAGAGACCATCATACTTACAAAATTCATGAACTGTGCATTCTGTACATTTCTTGAGTGGACACTGCCATTAAGGAGATTTGTCCAGTAAAGCTTCTTCCCCGCAATAACACGTGGAATCATGTCTTTACTCCAGAACTGTGTTAGATTAGATTATCAGATATTCCTGTCAAGTTATCAGTAAGGGGACCTATCTGAAAATTCTATATAACGTCTTTAGAACTATGGTCTTCGATATTTTTTTTGAAGGATATGTAATGAAGGTCGTGATGATCTAATTGTACGATGGCCAATTTTACAATAAAACACAGTTCTTCTTTGGCAGATTCCACAGATACACGCAAAATGGCTCCTCTGATCTCAATCGGAACTGAATCAGAAAGAAAAGATTTGTTATGGAGTTTTGATATTCTGAGCCCTTTCTAATTTTTTTGGCAATGAAACCTTTTACTGGGTGCATTTCGGGATGCATACTGGTTAGTATTGAGTTGCAATTTTGTTTTGTTTACTGCAATTTTGAACATGGCATCATGCGTGCTTTGCGAACCAAAAAGCAGCAGTAAAAGGATTCATGTGTGACTTTTTTTACCATGAAATAGTGACTGCATATCTAAAGACTTAGCAAGAGAATAATAACTCTGGATTCATTGCTTTACAAGGGAGTTGGTTGCTAATATTATTATTATTTTTATTTGTTTTCCTTTCTGTACTCCATAGACTATTGTTTGGTCAAATGGTTACAGAGGATTTCCATTAAAAAAAATGAGCTCAATTCATCAAAACAATGTATTTCCTGCAACCCTTACTTGAGTCCTGTCGAAAACAAAACAATCTTTTGTCATTAAAGATCTTTGCAACTTATACTGATCTTTCGAGCATCATCACTTGGCGAGCGACGGCACATCAATCTCCTTCTGGTTTGACAACTGGCATATAGACTCCCTTCTACAACAAATCTACCACACCCTATGCACACTTTTCACCCATCCACAAGACCCTGTCAATGAAACGTTATTACACAATCATTACCACATTCCACCATAGAAAACCAGTATACCACCACAGGTCCACAGTTAAATGCTGAACTCAACTACTACTTAATAGACATCTATTACTCTTATATAAACTAAAACGCTATGGAGAAATCTATATATGAAAATCATACAGGCAGACAGTTCCTTTCGTAGACATGACAGAATGAGATGCACTCTTCGCAACAGCAATTTGTAATATTTGAAAGCAATGAAACAGTAAAATATTTCAAGAACGTGCCACTCCCAATCAAAGATGTTTGTTATTTCACACTTTTTAATGAGATTTGAATTTCAGCTACGATTTCATTACAAATAAAGTCCCTATTTTTTATAATCAGGTACCAGGAACTCAACTCCGAATGATAACTACATGCACGCACATATAGGGACGGTAGGATAAGGTGGTTACTGTTCTTAGGAGGCCGTATTTCCACATCCGTAGTATGTGCATTTTAATGGATTGATTTGCAAATATTTTTCTTTGGCATTAGTAGATCGCCTACTATTTCAAAATAAATAATGAAAAAGAAATGGGCACACGGAGTTCCAAGGAAAAAAAAAACGTGTTATCTGGAAAGGGTTAGACATGAAGTATTTTTTTCCCCATAAACACCGGTCACAGGATAACAGATATGCTAGCGAATCATGCTTAAGAATTAAGATCAGACGATGAAAGATTCCTTTTTTACCTTAACGAAAATTAAAATTTTTATAGAACATATATTTTATCAAATAAGATTTATTTTAATAAATAGATTTTAAAATATTAAAAATGTTTATATGAAAGAAAGTATGTCAACGTTGCTCATTACAAATTTAGTTTAGATAATATGTATTTGCAAATAAGTACTAATCTCATTTGAATTCTCATTGAAAATATGAGTTTTTATATTAAATATTATTGAAATTTTGTATAATTATTTATATATGTTGATTACTATTGAGTTTGATAACGTGATATATAAAGTTTGTGATAGCGTATTACCTTCACATTAAAACTAAGGACAATAATTATTAACTTTAAGCTAGAATTTTCGTATATTTTGACTCTTGTGACACTATAAATGATGGTTCCGGTGAAGTCTACATATAATTACTTTAAAAATGTATTCATTATTAAAAGCAATCAATGCTATGTAAAAAAGGGAGCGTTATCGGAGCAAAGAAATGAAAAGAATATTTGTATTGTTGTCTCAATATAGATAGACCGTCCGATCAACATAATAAGGAGAAAATTGTCAAATCAAAAGGTTGGGAGTGAGTATGACATGGCAGTGCTGAGAGAATCGGAAACTTAACCCTCTTTCTGGTTATATAATATTATTTCCATTGCATTATCTTGTTTGTGTAGTTTTGAATTTAAAATTATAAACTAATAATAATGAGCAAATCTAGTGAATCAAAATACTTTAATTTTCTTGACTCACCTTAATTAACCCCCATTAATGCTATCCTCTGTCTCCACCTGGATTCGCACCTGATTTCGGTATATTTACTGCTTTATTATCCATAATTTTAACACCTCCATATAATTGATTGATGCCTTCCATGTTGTTCATCCTAATATAAATATCTTTTCTGAGCGTTAATTTGTTTAATATATATATTGAGAAAAGGAATAACTAGTGCTAATCAGGAGGTGAAAAAATGGTTTTGGCGAGAATAACTCAAATGAGTGTCGTATTGATATTGTTTTTTCTTCTTCAAATCCTAGCAACCACAGAAGCAGGTCATGAGGACCTGAAAATTAAAAAACCAAGGCAAATTCTCAACAGAAAGCCCTATAATATATCTCTGCCAAGGTAAAGAAAAAATCATAATACAATAAATTTAATTATTTTTCAATTTCTTTAAAAATCAGATAGCAACTAAGAATGATCTATTCTATCATTTCCTTTCACTTTTTCAATTTAGATTGGAATGAAAGAGATATACGATTGTTTCGACGTTTACAAGCAGCCGGCATTTGATCATCCCTTGCTCAGAAACCACACTATACAGGTAAGCTCATGGATATTGTTTTAATTTTCCTTTTATGTCCGTAATGTATATCTTTTAGCTTCACACTGCCAAATGCTCAATACAGCTGAAGCCTAGTATAGAATTGAATGACTTCAAAGATAAATCTGTGGAAAGAGAAGAGAATTTCAAATTGGGTCTGAGAACAAGTTGTCCAGAAGGTACAGTTCCTATAAGGCGAACCAGTAAAAAAGATTTACTCAGAGCAAAGAGATATGCCAATATCCAGAAGAAAACAAACCTTCATCCTACTGGAGGAGATACATTTGGTGATGGAAATTCTGTAAGTTTTTACATATTGCAACTGTATTTCAACTTCTTTTTAAAGAATAATTCACTCTTTACTTCAAGGAGGCATTTCGTCTTTTGTTAAAGAAAAAATCAAAATTATTGCTAATATGGTAATTAAAGTTGCTAACAGTTTGATATTTTCATTCATTCAGCAAGTGATGGTTGTATTATCCAGTGGAGCAAACTGGAAGTACTATGGAGTAGAGGCTATGATGGATGTTTATAATATCTCATCAGGTGTAAAACAAGACCAGGGATCCACTGGTCAAGTAATTCTAATCAAAGGTGAAGACGGTCCAGCAGATTATATTAACACAATACAGTTCGGATGGGGTGTAAGCTTTCTGTGATTTAAAAAAATAGTAAACAATATGAGCATCCTCTTTCAAAATACTTGTCTTTGCTGATTTCTCCAAGTATCACAGGTAGACTATGGACTAAATGGCGATTTGAACCCTCGGTTCTTCGTGTTTTGGACTGTAAGTACCAGTTTAGTACTTATTCAGCTGTAATCTCTTTTTCGATCATAATACTATGTTGAACAGAATAGACACACATACAACCTCACCCCCCAAAAAAAAAGAAACCACCTAACCCAAGTGAAGAAGTACCATTATAATAGTAATATACTAGTAATATATTAGTAATTGATAAAAACATATCCAAAAACAATAATACTAACAGAAATAGGAATAAGAATAATAACAAATATCATTAATAAAAAAGCAATCAGTACTTGAAAAATGTTGTCAGTAAATACAAGCTGATAGTACTTTCTTTTCTTTTCAGTCTGACGGATACGGCAAGAAAGGTTGTTCAAATTTTTTATGCCTGGATACATACAAACTAGTAAAACTTTTTCCCTGGTATGGTTTTGCACCACCAGGCAAAAGTGTCGTCAAGTTAGCAGTTCATCGGGTGAGCAAAACTATATCTTCAGAAAACAAATTTTGTTCAAGTTGATGCATGCAACAACCCCTATGCAGTTGCTCTTTTTTCTCTTTTGAACTTTCCCATTTTTGTTTGGTCGTAGGACCCTCATACATTGAATTGGTTGTTGCTTAAAAGAAATGGTGCTGATGCTGACAATGAGTTGATCGGCTATTTTCCAAAGGAAATATTTAACAACATGGAAGATGCTTCTCAAGTTCAAATCGGAGGAATTGTCTACTCACCTGACAAGGAAGACACAATACCACCAATGGGAAGTGGAATTCGACCTGGTGACAGTGGAGATGTCTGCAAGTTCACACAGATAGCTGTGATGGAAGGTAATGGAGAATACCATCCACCAGACTTGAGTAGTGTCAAGCTATATGAACCCTATCCAGAATTCTATGAAGTTGCTATTCCGGGAAACCAACCTAGTGGAAATGGATTTGTGATCCAATATGGTGGTCCAGGGGGTACAAAAGTGTGAAAATAAAACTCAATAGGAAAAAGATAAAAGAGAATTTCTTTTATCCAAATATGACATTATGTAACGTTGAAATTGAAAGTCAATCACTATGCATATTTCATATCAATAACAATGTTTCATTAAACTTCATTGATCTTCCAATATAATTTTCCTCAAAATAGTGGGGTGGGGCAAAGTTTTAAGGTGCGGCATATAATTTTACAATCTCAAGTATATTTCTATATTTTTTTTCTGAAAAAAAATATAGAAATAGACATAATTTCCAAAAGAAGATCACTAAAAAAGATAGCAGCCGTTGTTATGAAAGCAAAGAGAATTACTTAGAGAATAGTATGGAAAATGGAAACTTTTAAAGGAAGAGGGGAGGATTCAAGAGATTGGATAGTATGAACTACGACTGTACAAGGACAAATCAGTATATCACCCACATAAAAATTGGGATCTAGATGGTATCTTCTTGATATTTCAACTAAAATAAGTTTGCTACCATGGTACTTTCAAAAAAAAAAAAAATGAATCCCAACCAACCCAACAACAAAGGCGTTCAATAGCTTTTGAACTAAAAGATTTAATAGTAGAACAGGTTCAAACAGAAAACCTATTAGTGCGACAAATTAAGATAAAGATGGATCCTATAAGCAAGAGAGATGTGACAACAGAGTGAACTCCTGATATTTGCCTCATACTGATGATGGAAATTTTTTGGAATCGCCTCAGACATTGAACTATTTAAAGATACGCAGTCTAACTGGAAGGTCACTTACATAAACAAAGCAACATTTTATAAGAAAGCTGAGCAGAATATGTTGTGCATACATTGTTTCAGAAATACATGGATAATTAGATTAGCATTCCACATCCTTCATTAAACAAAAGGAAGAAAACTGCGTACACCATCCATTTCCACAAATCGATTTTATGTGTATGATTCAGCACCATTGGAATTGGGAATAGGCAATAGATAACTATTTTTACTTTATTCCACTCATGCTCTGCAAGTGGAATAGACCCGATTCCATCCTGGAGGAATTCTCTTTTTCCACAAAATTTCTGAGATTAGATATACCACCTTCATGAAATATCTATCCATCCAGTTGGAATAGAGAGGGTCCGATTGCAAGACAAAGGGGTCTAGTTGCAAACTGTCTTCCACCATGTTTGGCACTCAATCACTGTTTTCCACATTCTTCCACTCTATCCCACCTTCCAAGGATGCCAATGACAAATTAGGTCGTGTTTCTGAACTCTATGCTATTTTTTTTTAAACGAAGTTGGCTATATGCACAAATATCCTAGAAAAAAAACACATGCATCTTCTATACAGTAGCATCTATGCATGATCTAATGCACAAGGGACAACTACTTTTCAGTGTAAGCCATTGGTCTATACAAATATTATGAAAAAAATGACCACACCTGAGAGTAAGAACCTTCTCCGTACTATGGAATTCTTCTAGGCATATAGCACACTGTTGGAGACCATCACCACCTCATCAATGAATCACTCTCTTCTGTGGTGTAAATGGGTGACTGGAAACATTTCAATCTCTCTCTTGTTTCAAGCCCCCGTGGCACCTGCAATGAAGCTGATGCTGATGGTGCTCCTCGTCTCCACAATGACAACATGATGTCAAGAAGAACTACCAATATCACTGCAACGATGATAAAAAGAAAACAAACCAAAACACAGTTGTCGCCCAATTTGGCTTCGTATCTCCACACTTATTTGCTCGGGTGACAAACAAAGGAGCGGAGAACTATGAGAGGGCGTGCAGTAATAGATGCTATAAAAACAATATATGAAAAGAAGCTTCAATTTGTTCCGTGTGAAAATTTTCCATTCATTAATGCTATTTTGCCTGTAATTTTTTTTTAAAAAAAAAGAAAGAAGAAAGATTTTATTCACTAACCTGACAAAAGTAATGTAACATGCATAAATGGGATTTTGTGTAGTACTGTACAATGAACACCAAGTTCAAATTTAAAAAATTTTGTCCCCAAACATCACTGGTCATCATGACCCACAGTTTTCTCTGCTAAAATTTCCATGCATTGTCATTCATTAATTTATATGCCAGCATTTAAAGCCCAATCAACATTCTTTATCTTTTGTCAGAATCTAAAAGTTACTAGTATGGCACTTAAAGATTACCAGCAGGAGCTATCTGCATGTGCAGCTCGTGGCACCAATCATTTGCTGGTGCTGGATGTGCCAGTCAGTGCAACAGATCTGCACAAGATTAACAAACATTAGTGGTTTGACAAAAGAAATAGCTTTTGGCATACAAATTGTAGAATAATGAAGATTGTTTTTCTCCTATTTATTTCAGTATGGGAATATTATAATTAGAACACTAATAAAATTAAAAGGCTTTTCACAAGAAAAAATCATAAAAAAATCCAGATTATTAGCCTGTAGGTCAAGATTCAAAACTGTACTAGCCTAATTACAACAAGACCCTGGTAGAAAAAACAGGTTCAGTTTGGTTGACCAGATGGGTGGGTAAATTTGTTGTACACCCTCAAGGCTACTATCATGCCCATAAATGTGTCACAAGGGCATGGAACTACTTCGTCTATCTCAAAGGACTAACAACAGTGTAAAACATAAACATGTTCTATTTCTTAATTTAGTGCCTATCACAAATTGGCTGATAAAAAAGAACAAAAATATTATTTTCATTGCAGGGGATATGATCTCAGTAATAATTGGTCAACATGCCATGGTCCATCCATATTTTACTGAGTACAAAAGAAATTTCTGTGTCAAATTTGCACCTGTTGTCTGTTAGCGCCATCCGTGCAAAAGGAGATG